>CM068830.1:103658345-104858345 GCA_028554795.2 Sinohyriopsis cumingii
GAGAAGTATACCGGCTAAAGCTGTCGACGATAACGTGATTTCGTCTTTTGATAACAAGGAGGTATTTTCCAGGCAAATAGATTAAATATTATCTATAATCAATGTTTTATAAAATCCGTGAAATTTTATCTTATCAACATCATAAAACTTAAAATGATAATAATAATGATTTTAACAATGATTTCAGTCACACTTTGTGACTATGTAGATTTACTGTTTTTTCTAATATCTCATTTTTAATTAATTTTAATACATTTAGACACTTTATAATTAAGGGTATGGGTGTGTAAAGTATACCCCGAGGTACAATACCTTTTCTCACAGCCAAACCCTCCAGTTGGTTAAACGCATCAAATGTTTTGGTATCAGCTATAGTATATATTATATTTCATAGACTGTAGTTCCCTGACAGGCTGAGAATGATTATTGGAAACATTAATGACTTGTTCCTCAGAAGAAAGCATCATAGGGGTAAATTTTTAAAAAAAGTAAGACTTGATTCTAAATCCGATTTCATTTTATTGCTTGGGTCACGAGAAGTATTGCTAGATGTAAATAGACTAATTTAATCAGACTGGATTTTAACCACGGTCACTGAAAAGGGAATTTGTATCAAACCTCAACTACACATCATATACGTTTGACACCTCATAGATCGCTACAAACAAAGTATAATACCGGTAATTTGACAAAATATTTAAGCGAATGTTTTGACATGATTTTTATATATAGTAGCAAAAGGAAATCAACCAAATAAACTATGCATAACCGCGTCTCACCAGTTCAGATGAATTTATTTTCATTTTACAAATTATGTTTGATTCGCTGCGTTGGTGTAGCCTCTTGTCAATGTTACTAATAAGCTATGTGTAGCGCAAACTGAAGATACGTTTACTTACAGCTCCCATTTTATTCACAATTTTTTCAAAACAACAACTTACCATATCAAAATGAGCTAATGTGTAATGTATTATTGCCAACAGCACAGTTAATACCGTTGGTCATCCAATATTAATCTGCAGCAAGTTCAAGCAAACCAATGTATTAGTCATATGCCTCGTCTTTTAAAAGCGTAAATAGATGATGATTGTTTTATTAAAGCTTAAAAATCATAAGTTTCTGGTCAACATCTCTTTAAAATTTTAAAATTGAGTGGAAAGTAAATTACATGTTTTGAAAGAGTTAAAAAGAGTTCAAAAGAGTTAAAGTGTGTCCATTATGCCTTTGCTCCACTTTTCCTGCAAAACGTATTGTGCAGTATTTAAAGGTTACTGCATTTGTATGGGAAAATATGAACGAGTTTTTTGGATGGAAATTTTGCACGACATTGGGAGTGATGTATATCCATCCGACAAAACTAGTTCGTATTTTTCCATACAAATGAAGTAATATTTTCATTATATGCTCATTTTTGTTTAACTTTCTAAGGCTTTATAATAAAATATAAAACAATAAACAGTACATTTGATTTATGGCTTATTCCAAAATAAATTCATAACCGTACATTCTTCATGGACATTATTCATGAACACATAGCTCCGCCCTGCGACCTTTTACCTTCACAGCGTACCGTACGCTCAGTCACTCATTTGACAAAGACATTCCATTTGGCTCTATCTAATAGTTAAATTTAAAGTCATAGTATGAATGACTGCGCCATTAAACAAAGTTCCCAGCTGGTCAGGAATGGATGCATTTAGTTGTTCTGTCAGTTCAGCTAAATTCTGAATACCCTCTTCTGGGCATTTTCCACACGATGTGTATGTGACTTGAGGGACTTACGTTGACAACAAGCTGCATAACTGGTTCTGTCCTACCATAGACAATTTGGACTCGTAAGCTGAAAAAATATGAATTTGTTTAAATCTATATTTTCAAGAAGATGCTGGATTCAGCATTGCTTTTTAGAGAACAAGTGTTTTCGTTTTGGAGTGTAGTGGAGTCTCCTTTGTAATGTGATGTCGATATCAAAAACGTGGTATGGATTTTAGGCCTAAATAGTACAGTACATGTCCGCGATGTGAATCAGTAAGAGCCCACATAGTACATTTTGAGGAGATTAAAGATGCCAAAAGGCACGTAGATGTATTATCGTATTATCATTATTATTACCAGTTATAGATGATATACTGTTACTCCCAATCACTTGCATGATCTTTGCTGATGGGACACTAGCTTTCGACAGGATTGTTACAGTACTCTTTCTAACTGAACGGTTGGTAATTCTCCCCTGGATTCCTGCCTTTTCGGCGGCTCGTTTCATCAGAGTTCCTAGTCGATTAACCCCATCTGGTCTTAGATAATAACTGCAATTTTTTATATTTTGTCCAGTAAAATATATTTTTTATATTTCTTAAATGCACTCATTACAAAAATCAGTGTTCTTATATATCGCGAGGTTAGTTGCATTTCATTGTGAAAATTGTTTGGTATTTGCAGAGCAAACCATTTATTCCAGATTTTTTCCATAGTTTTTTTTACTTTGATATAATTTTATTTTCATTTAATTTTTATTGTCGGTAAAACCTTTACGAATATATTTTATTTTATTAATTTTTTTATTTTAAATAAAGACTTTAATTAAATCTTTAGAAATACAATTACCATCTCTGTGAGTTTTTGTCAGTGTATGCATTGGAATTGGTGTCACATAAATGGGGCTGTTGGCATCTAACACTTCCAAGAGCCTTAGTTTCAAATGTTGCAGGTTAAGATGAACAGGGTCTCGCTTTGTTGTTATTCCAATAGAACAAATGCGAGGTATTATTGATCTGTAGTCATCCGTCCCATTACCGTCAAAGGTTCTGCTATCCTCCCTGCATATTTCCTGTGCTCGTCTCGGCCTTTAAATCCAAACATTTTTAAAGCAAAAGTGCAACAGGAAAAATTGCAAAGCAGGTGGCGTGTGAGAGCCCATTTTACCGGCTGAAAAAATGTTTCTTCGTCATCGGCTCTGATGCTCTTGTTTTTTTTATAAAAACAGACTTCTTCAGTTGCATTTTTATAAAATTTAGTGCTTCGATTTATTTCTGAAATGGACGGCCTCTAAGACAGACGGGTAGACTTACGTTTCCTTTGTATGTTGTTTCTTATAGAATCGAAAGAGCAGGGCTCAAACTCAGAACCATTGGCTTTGTCAATCTTTATAAACATCTCGGCTAAATAAAATTTTAAATGACATTTTGAACGCAGCGTGTCTCACGTTTGTTATCATTCATTAATCGCTGCACATTTCTGATATTACCATCAGTCGCCTGCTTCTTTGAAAGTTTATTTTTTGAATATATGAATTAATCCACTTTGTCAACTTTGGCATCTCTTTTTTCAAATGGCTCAAACAGTTGGTTTACTTCATCCACAGACAAATAAATAAATCAAAAGTGCTGGCATCTGTGTCCATCGTTTGTTTACAATAGAAAGTAGTTCCTATATGTACTTGAATGCAATATATTTGTATTTGCACGCGAGTTCAGAATCGGGCACTATTGCACAATTCTGACAATCTTAAGATAACGGAGAAAAAAGCAACATATAATTAGAACACCTTTTGTGAAAGTAATATTTGTCTCAGGGTCACAGATATATACCGACATATGTGCAGTGGAATATTAAATGCTGTATTAAACGGGAAAAAAGTTTGAATGTATGCGATTAGTTGAAATGAATAACCAGAAAAGGGTATTCAAGTACGTATATTTGTAAATAGCAAATTTATGGATACTAGTAATTCATATTAGTCTCGAATCTAACGTGGTTTTCACGTAATAGCCATCGCGCATATTTTCTACAAAAATGTCAAATACGATTTTTCACCGGGCTGCATTTTTATAGTAGTCACGTACACGGGATTTATTTCTATAAACCCAGATGAGAATTGTAATTTTTCCGTTTTGAAATTTCCACTTGAGTAAATCATGCATTGATTTGTTTTGCCATGAATAACAAAAAGTATTATAATATGGCAAAACATTACCATTACAGTCTTCAGAAATGAATCAACTGTTTGTTCCCACTATGGATCTTTTTCCATTTCTAAGCTGTCCTCACAACACGATATTCATCTAATAGGATAAGCATATCTCTCTTTCGTAGATGCAATCCCTTTTGACACTGTGCAAAACTTGACCGGATTTTAATTTGTTATTTACAGCAAATACATTTCGTTTTGTCCCCAGACCTGCCAGCGATATACAATTTTCACTTGCTCATGCGCAAAAGGCATGCACGGAGGCAGGGACCACCATCACTTCAACAAAAACTATTAGAGAAGCAGTTGCTCATGGGTACGACGAATGCCTATGCAGCTGGTTGTCGGAAGGAACCATGGAATCACCAAAACCGAATGACATATGTAAACAAAATGGTGGCCTCAGTACGGTCATTTGCACAAGTACTAACACTTGGTGTGTTTATTGTAACAATATATTTTAGAAAGAGAATTCATATGTTTAACCAATGCGTATTCTTAAGATAACACCATGTCGGAATGAGAAAATAACTTTTATTTTCCTTTAAAAAAAGAATTAGATTGTTTAGATAATCAGAATGTGAATAAATAATTACTTTTATAACATGCAGTAAATGGTGACACAAACAATACAAACATCAATCACTTCTTTTTTCTGTAATATTCCATACAAATCAACTGTTCATGTAATAATGTATGTAGGCATGTATTTATGTATGTAAATGCCCATGTTTTATTCATCATAAATTTTCAATATTTGTCTTGAACGTTAAAAACAGACACTAGACGTAAACAAAAAATAAAGATTCGGCTTAATGTTTGGGAAATTATTGATTGAAATATTGGAGTCATTGAATGCTAAATATTCATATGTTTTGTTTATTTGCTCTTAGTATCACACTTTCTAAACAAAACATAAGTTATAATGTATAATAAAACCAAAAATAAATGCTACTCATGTACATCACGGAATTCATATATTTGTGTGAAAATATCAACTTTTCTCCCTAAAATATCCAATAAAACATAGTTATAATCATTCCCTAGAATATGCTAATGTGTTAAGTAAATGTAATCCTTTGTATGACCAAATATTATTCTACTATTTGCAGGAAAGCATCTGGGGTTTTTTCTTGTTTATACGTTACGTAATGTATCTGAATAAATAAATATGTTTCGTCTCCTAGATCTTTTCTGTTATATTTACCGACACTCTCCGACAACCAGCTTTAACTTTGCAGGATCTTGGCATCCCAGTTAAAGTTTGTGTATCAATCATATGAAATAAGTTGCTAGTAAACTGGAAACTCTAATGACAAGGGATTGCCACAAGACTTAGTGATATTATGCTTTTCACATGAAGATTTGAATTTAAACGAATCAGTTTGCTCCTGAAATGTTTACCTTTGATGGGCATAGAGCAGAAAAGTATATTATGGCCTTTTACCTGTTGGTCATTGACCATACATCCATTAACAAACTTTCCTTAGTGCCAATCATCATAAACTACTAGTATGATGGCATTGAAACTTTACTCAAACGTTCATCCCAGGATAGTGTATGCCCTAAATGAAAATGGTGATGCCCAGTCAGTATAGCCAACACACCAACCATCTTGCAAATCTTATTAACTCATCCTCATCAGCATGTTACAATGGCATTGGGTATTCAAAAGAATCTATATTATCATATTTAGTTTTTCCTGAATGAAAATCGTTTCGCCTGGATATCAAAAATAGTCACCACAGCGGCCAGCATCAACTATTCACATCGCTACTAGAATCGAATAGATGTTCATGTTACTTAGGTTTTCACTGATTGACATCTTCTGATGTCTAGTTGGTCCTAAATCAAAGGCAATGACGATCTGTTTTCCGATATAGCAACCACAGTAGCCATCATGAAAATCTTGTTAATGATATTCCTTGTTCCATCAACACAGGGTCTTGAATCAACGACTTCTGATGGTGTCGTGTTGAACTTTCAAAACAATTGTGCCTATCTGGTAACTAGTATGGCCGCCATCCTGAAACAAATCTGGCAGATCCGCATATTCGACGAACTTGTTGTCACAGAATGATGTAAATGTTGTTAATTAAATACGTGTACTCGGGTTTCGTTTCTTTTCGCTGTACAACGATACTCGAGGGTGATTATATTACGGTTTATTGTATTTCGAAATCGTGAGTACGATTCGTCCTATGCCTCACGTGTAAGGTGCCTTGGATAAGGCAAAACGAAAATTCTAAAGGTATAAATACGTTACTGTAAAGGACCTTTACAATACTAATGGTTTTGTCAGCAAGCGGCCTGCTAAAAGATTCGCACAACTCCAGCTGTAGGGGTAGGTAATTTTTCGGTCTTAAGTGATAACTAGTGTATTAACATATTTACCTTTGCATGTTTGTTATGTAGTTTCCTTTATACAGCATAATGCGTGCATTTATTTTATTCTTGTTGCGACGTAGTACAGGATTTATGTTGGTAATGTAAAGCTACATTTTTTTTATAAAAGAATTCTTTATTATTGTCTTATCGAGCAGGGTTAGGTTTACTATTGAACCTGTTTTTGTAATGCCATAGTAATATAATCTTTATAATTTACCATGTATAACGTCCTTAGGTTATGTTTCTATCAAGTTTAGTACACTGTATCGGGTATATTTTCAGCTGTTTTTGATGGTAGGAATATCCGGGGTGTCCGGTGTTGTCTGAGATTAGGAATATCCGGGGTGTCCGGTGTTGTCAGAGTGTAGAAACGTCTGTGTGTCCGGAGCGTTTAAGGTACCTGAGCGTCTAATGTCTAGCGTCCGGAGTGTCCAGAGTGACTAAGGTGACCCAGCTGTAGAGCCGTCAAAGGACCAGGGGGGTCCGGAGGGTCTAATATTTCAAGTGTCCGGAGGGTCTAATGTTCCGAGTGATCATAGTATTCCGAGGGTCCGGAGTCTATAGCAGTTGTGAAATTGATTCGGAGGAGCTGTGGAGCGGATATGGTGCACGGGTGACGGAGTGCATCTCCACACATGTATTTTATTAGCTGTATGCTAATTTTGGGTTAGTAAGACCCAGTGTATTATTCAGGACTGGAAGGATAGATTGTATATCCGTTCTTGTGTTTAGTGACATAATTTCGCTACCTGAGCGAATACATTTTTTACTATGTGTAAAGACTTACATCGTTTACTATTTGAGTGAACTATATTCATCTTTCCATTATTGAATCATTTGTGAAATCATTTATCCTGTGTTTTAAGGTTACTGAACTAATTTATTTGTATATTTTTTCCATCTTTGAAACTGTGCGTTTTTATGTTAAATAGATCCAGTATTTGGATTATAAATACGCACACATCTTCATAATCCACTACTCATTTAAATCGCCACATTAAACCATATCTGTGTCGTCAAAACGTGTTCTGTTGTCAATCTGAAATATCCCACCCGGTTATCTTGTTACACTTGTAGTTTTCCTCAGAAGACTACTTATAATATATTGTTGGTCTTAAATAAAAATGGTACCGATCTGACTTAGACTAAGGTTGTTTTTCCTATCCTTCTTAACATATGGTGATATCAACAGGAGATGTTCACCAGATGTCTTGCAATGGTATTGTACTTGTCCTAAATGAAAGTGTTATCGATCATACTGCAAAAATGCCTGTCCAATGGTTACGTTGAATATCTTGCCACTGAAGAACACGGTCGGAACACGCAACCTGTAAGAATATGGTCTCATCTTGAATTCATGGAATTATTTTTCCTGACAGGGCCGAGTGGTCCAGGAAACTCACCATTACGGCTCATTCACATCGCATCTCTGTCCAGGTAGGTTTGAAACTTAGGTCGATGCATTTTAGTATTTAGTAGCTTCCCGTTTGCTGGTGGTTTATCCTGTGTCTTTCTCCACGACGTATACATGTCGCCATGTACCTTTAACAAGAACATCTTTACTTTGTATTTGAGAGATGGTAAAAGTATTACAATTTCTGGATAATAAGCGTGTATATATTTATTATCAACGAATGTTTCTGTTAGATGCTTTGCATGTATTCTTGCTGAAGAAAACAAACTTGATTTTGTGATGAAGTGTGTGTGAGAGGATAACAAAATTAAGGAGGAAAGTAAGAATTTGAACATAATGAATAACACTGAAAACGATTTGTTGATGCAGGCCACATAAGTGACAATTGTATTGAAAATAATAATATATTCATATGATCTAACATGCATAAGGTTATTTACAAAATTACTTTAACATAGTATGTGATAAACTACATAGTTTAAATTCAGACCTGAATGTAAATTTGTAACCATCAAACCAAAAAACAATCCATTTGGGAGCTGAGACCGCCATAACACAGGAACCATGCAAGTCACCCACTTTGCATGGGGCCTGTGCAGCCCCAAAATGGACAGTGGCCCGCATCAACCATGCCTTTCCCAGCCTGCTCCCCGACATTTGTGACTCCCACATGAGAATGATAGAAGTGCCAACTGTGAAGATTGCACCTAGTGAACAAATATCAATGCTGTTATATTCATGTTTAAGTTATATTGTTCTTGACTTCAGCTGAGGTTTCATCGTGTGTACTTTTCCTGTCATATTTGTCAGCAGTGAACCCACTTGCTATTCTGATGTGATTATACGGTGTGTTCAGGTCTGTGAACTCACTAGACCTGAAATGGAAAGAAATGTTTGCGCGAGTATTTATGTGACATGAAAATAATGTGATATAACATATCTATATATAATGTAGGGATTAGTGGTGAACCTGATATTTACCCAGGTTATGATTATGATGGAAAATTTACTTGAAGGTGGATTTTAAACAAAATGTAACTGAGAACACCTGATACCTCTTTGTGTGCAAACTTAACTGAAACCCCAAAAGAAATTAGATGTTGGAGTGACGTTCAGAACATCTAATATATCGTTTGAAAGCATCCGATTTCCATCGCCCTAATTCACGAATCTGACTATCGGACAGCCCTGCACAGCAGCAGTTGTTGCTGCTCCGATTCTAAAGCTATGACTCTTGAAGCATCTTGGATCAAATCTGCAGAACTGCAGAGCGAGTTTTAGCTGTGCATTGAATTCTGCCCGAGTTATAGGTGTGTTTGAAAGATACATGAATATTGGGCCTGGACCCATACCTCGCTTTTGGATGTATCGCTGGAGATTTGAGACCGGACATACTGCAGTATTATTGTTTTTTTTAATTTTTAAAGTGAACTTCTGACCCTGACTGTGTTTGAAGGTGTTAAATATCAGAGTGATGGAATGGTGATCAAGAGCCAACTGATCAATGTGCAACAGATTAGGGTTATGGAGGCTAAGGGACTGCACTGTGATCTCCCCAATTCTCAGGAAGGCATGGAATGCCAAGGAAAACATAGCTCGAAATAGGAGCTGTTTGTACCAAGAAGTTATAGTGCAAGTTGTAGCGTGGATAAGTTTTTCTAACATACACTTATCAATTGGCAATCTCACATCACAAGAAACTTTATTTATGTGGCATGCTTGCAGCAGTTTCTGTATTAGAAAAGAGTTTGTAGGGTCTGCATAATTATTGATTTTGTGTACAAACCCAATGGCAGATACATATGAGGATATTGTTGCTGAGGCATAGTGCTTGTTCACCAGATAAGAGATGAAAAGTGCCAAATTAGCCTGAGAGACTGGGATTGAGGTTTCCAATGTATATTCTGCAGTGAAAGCTCGATATAAGTTCCAGCTGCGTCGGTAGGCTGCTTTTGACATTCGTGTCAATGTACTATCCAGTAGCGTATCAAGTGTGTTTGTTAGTGAATCAAGTTGGGAAGTGCCGGTATTGACACTGGTTCTGGGTCTGCATGTGAAGCCAAGGTCCGGAATCTGTGCACCTGCAATCGAGAAAGAGCATCAGCCAGAACATTTTTCTTTCTCGGGATGTGACAGGTTTGAAATAGTATGTTGTATCTGAGGCATGCAAGGACCAGGTCTCTAACAAGGTACATAATGGAAGGGTTTTTTGAGGTTTGCTTATTTACAATATCAACCAATGCCTTGTTGTCAGTGTGAAAGTAAATGCAATTGTTTGCAAGTTGAGGAGCCCAAATTTTGAGGGCTAGAACAATTGGATATAGCTCAAGGACTGTGATATCTAGCGCTTGTCATTCTTTATTCCATGTGCCATAGAACCATTTGCTGCCTAGTACACCGCCATAGCCAACTGTGCTTGATGCATCAGTGTGCAAATGAATGGCATCAGAGTGCAGCCAGCGATCAGGGAGGAATAAAGATTTACCATTGAATTCTCTTAGGAATGTGTACCACAGCTGCAGATCAGCCCGAACGTCCCTCGTAATGCGTATGAAGTGATGTGGTTTTGACACACCCACTGTCCGATCAAGTCAACCTTCTCAAGAAAGCTCTGCCTGGCAGGACAACTGCACATGCGAAATTGAGTGTACCAATTATGGATTGGAGATTAAGGAGCTTCATTTTTGTTTTTTGTAGGCAGAGTGTTATCAGACTGTAGCAGTTCTGGAGTTTATCTATCGGAAGTCTTACCTCCATCTTGATTGTATCCAGTTCATAGCCCAAAAAGGTCAATGTTGTACTGGGAAGAAATGTTTTTTCCTCAGACATGGGAACCCCAATATCTGCACAAAGAATTAAGAATTGGTCTAATTTCTCCTTACAGGTGTTATAGTTTGATTCCAACAGAAGAAAGTCATCTAAAACATGTACCATGTGACCAATGCCCAATTTGTGTCCCGCCACCCACTGTAATGCAGTGCTTAAATATTCAAAGATTTTACAACTGTTGCTACAGCCCATGGGAAGGCACTTGTCATAATAATATAGGTCATTCCAAGAGAAGCCAAACATATGATACTGAGTCGGGCAGAGTGGAACAATTCTGAAGGCACTAGCTATGTCAGTTTTTGCCATAACACAACCTCTACCAAGTTTTTTAATGATTGCAATAGCATGTTCCACAGTTTGATATTGAACAACACTTTTTTCTGGGGATATACCATCATTTATAGAAAACCCTGGAGGATGTGATGAATGGTGAATCATGCGAAAAGTACCGGGTGTTTTCTTTGGAACCAAGCCAAGTGGTGATATCTGAAATAGCGAGAAAGGGTGGCTCTTGAAAGGCCCTGCAAACCTGCCAGCCTCAATCTCTTTGTCTATTTTGTCTTGCACGATCTGTGGATTTTGTATGGCTGATTTCAGATTATGTGATTGAAATGGGGACAGAGAACCCTCGTGCCCCACTTTAAATCCAAATGTAAACCCATGTATCAAAATTTGTATCATGGCAGTGTTGTACCCTTTCAACCAATGTTGTAACCTTTCAGCTTTAACAGGAGTAGGAAGCTTACTGTTTTCGCAGTTCCCCTTTTCCTTGCTGGCTGTGTTGAAGGGAGTTTGATGTAGGTCCTTGGGACTGAGTAGGTTTGTAGCTACCACGAAAGGGCTGCATGCTGTCAGTTCTAGCTTGTTTTGGGGCATATTTTGGCAACAATTTGAATGGGTGTTGAATGGGCAGTTTGCATTTGCTGAAGGGATGGGCTTCCAAGCAATTGAAACAATTATGCTGGTATTTACAAGCTAGCCCTCCCAAACACTGCAGCCCCTTATGGTAGTTAAAGCAGGCCCCTTTTGGGGGATTTGATTTTGAGACTGCAGACGGTAATGTGGCAGTGCTGGTGGCAGTCCTGTCACCAATGCTGTCCAGAACAGATCGCATGTAAAGTTCAAGGTGGGTGGAACCCCACTTTGCCTCTCCCCTCTCTATCATGCGACGAAACTGCTCATCATAGTATCTCCAATGAGCCCTGCACTCAGACAACTTCATGACGATTTCCATGTGGTGAGATAACACTGTGCTCAACCTAGGGGATTTCATGCATATTACTGTAGCAAATCTGTTCCATGCTGTCAACCACTGATTGATCGAGAGTGGGGACTTCCTGGCCATGGGGACTAGGTTAAATTCAGATGTGTTTGAAGTGATATTGCACTGTAATCTATAGGTATTGTCCATGGATGTCGAAAGGAGATTTTGAAAATCTATGTATGTCCCAGCCCAAATCTGCTGCTTAATTTTATCAGTTATAGAGGCAGTTATATCAATTGATGTGCTTACAAAGTTGGACTGACTGTGTGTATCTAATATGTTAATAGGTGCTAATAAATCACTCAGAGTACCTATACCTGTATGACAGACTCCAGTTAAGGCTGAGGTAGCCTGTGCAATGCTTCCCCCAACGGATGTTTCAACATTTCTTTCTGTTTGGGCTCTTGAGGAGGCAGATGGCCCTTGCTCTGTTTCCTGCAACAACATGGCAGGTTGTTGTGGACTAGTGGTCCCATGCAGTATCTCCAAGATGTGGTCCAGCTTTCTGTCCACTTGAGCAGTGATCACAGGTGTAATCTGCTGTACTACCTGCTGTGCTATCCGGTCAATGGTAGCTTGGTCTACTGTATCTGCATGTGTTGCTCCCGCTCCATGCTGCTGTTTTTGGCGATCAACTGCTCTAATCCGTGAACCAGATGACTGAACCCTCTTTACAGCCTGTTCAACCCCTGCTGATGCTTTGCGCTTGGGTGGCATGATCTGGTTAGGTTAGAAAAATTAATGTATTAAACATAATAATAAATAGTAAGAAAGAAGTAAAATGGACTACCACGTATGGTCCTATGCACAAGGCATGTTATTATTTAATGAAAAATGCACAAACATATTATCATTGGCAAACCAATGCATGTAAGGTTACCTGATATAATTTCTTCATTGATAGACACAAATATACATACATACATACATATATATATATATATATATATATATATATATATATATATATATATATATATATATATATATATATATATATATATATATATATATAAAAACCTTTTTTCCTTAGCAAAATGGCTTATGTACAGAAGGTGGCGGTCTGGTATGCAACCAGACCTGTTATCAGGCCAACCGGCTGATGCAAAAGTGCAAAAGAAAAAGAGGACAGGTACGGGACCTGGCCTGTTATCTCCCAAAGTGAGCAGATAACAAAAGATATTGAAACATGTTCCAGGAAGCCACTCAAAAAGGACCCCTTGTGAAATAATTAATACTTAAGAACAAGGATTTGGTATATAATCATTTAACGGGGGGGGGGCACCAAATATATTATGGGGAACTCCTATTATGTAGAACAGAGTGGCTTGCCAGGAACAAGTCCCAAAAGGATCAGGTACGGGACCTGACCCAGTTCTTCCACAATGGCAGACACTAAGGTTGTTAACGAAAACAAAGGAACAGGTACGGGACCTGGCCTGATATCTCCCTTTGTGGGCAGATACAAATAAAATTGAAAGCAAAATTAGTACAAGAGCTAACCTAGCCTAGTTATCGTTGAATGATTGTGTGTTATTTTATAACATGCATTGAGAAGAGCTCCCCGAAGTGACTTATAAAGGTGCCACTGTCCTTTAGGGGACAAATGAATGCCATCTGAGCGAAACTTCTCCCTCACATAAGGCCTATCGAAGGCAAATTTGCTATTATGGTCCCAAAATGTTAAATCAGGATAAGCAGACACTTCAGATCGCACAATATCATTGACCTCCTTTGCTAAGTGACAGTACATCTCCTTATAGTTTTTATCGGCTGCTTCATTGTTATGGTTTAGTATTCCCGCGACCCCAACTTGGTGTAACGTTGCCGGGAATCTAGGCATAAGCTGACACAGAACTATCTGTTTAACCTTATATTTCTTATGTAAAAGCGTAGCCAATGCGACCATCTTATGTGCAATTACCTCTGGCGATGTCTCTGCGTTTACATCATTGTCCCCAATCAGAAGAATTACAATATCGGGGTTTCTTAAGCGGACTTCATTCATGTCAAGGCGCAAAAACTTATCGATTGTGCGCCCCCCGATACCCTTCATGTTTACATTACAAACTTCCGTTACATTAAAAGACGGACTTAGTCTAAGATCCGTCCCAGACCTCAAATACCGATCTAACCATTTACAAAGTGACTGGCCCATAATGATTGCTTTTGTCATTGTCTTTCCAAAATTTAAACGATGGCTATGTACATAAAAAAATTCTACTAACCTTCTTCTTTCCAAAGTGCGAGCAAGAAAATGATCCTCAGAATTATGAGAAATAATTGTGCAATAAAACAAGAACAATTAAAAGGATCGAAAGGAAAAAGAAGAAAAATGTAAAATTTATGATCTCTAAATATACTACCCGTATCTCCAAGAATTGTTTGCAAGTGACGCTAAGGATGCTGACCCATATATTCATACTCCTTAACTATCTTCCATTGGCTAAACGAGTCATGTGACCTCATTCTTGGGTTCAGCTGGCCCCCCAATGGTCAATATTGCTTTGTTTCAATTGCATAACAAGACCCATTCACCTCTCATCACAAATATCCTTGCACTAGTGCAAATAGTTTTATAGATTGTTTCATTCTCACATTAGCTCATTTCTTTAACTTTAGCTTGCAATCCACTGCCGATAATAAATAACAAAAATGGGTATAATGCTTGCATTTAGAAGAGAGTTTGAAAATGTAAATGCAATATATTTTCTATCTTTCTTTGGTATCAATATTGGAAAATATGTTTCCTGTTCACGTAAACTAGTAAACTAAGTGTGTTTGCTGACACAGTGGAAGTGCATATGAAATGAAAACATAAAATATCGTCAAATTATGTTTTGACTGTCTCTGAAATTGAATCATGTCCCGAGTAATCGTCAATTTTTCTGTTGTTTAGTATTCATTCTGGGCAATGACAAACAAGTTCTGTGCATGTATTGGACCTTAACAAAAATGTCGCGTATTGGTGGAATTCAGTTAAACTTGGAGATATGCATGGAGGTATGATGATTGTGGTTAGAGCCGATTTAAGATGACCCCATATTCACAAGATTTTCGAATAGGCCTTGTTTTGAACGTAACAATCAGTGCCACCCCAAAGTTTCGCATTTTGAAAGAAAATGATGCTCTCTACATCTGACCATGGGACTTTATGTCATGTAAGTAAAAATACAATAATACTTATGGTGGCATGAGAAACTCTTCTATAAATGTACCTAATGTCCAGTGCATTTCACCGCTTTGGGCTTGCATTGATTTGGTGCTTTGTGGCACAGCAACAAAAGTAGGTTATATAGTAGCGAGGCAATTGGAGTAAAGTGACTTGAAGAATGACAAACCATGGCAACAGACTTTGGCTTGTCTTATGCTAAGATTTATCTAGCACAATGTTTCTCTTGAGTCCGGCACGCTACAAAAATAACGCTAAATTGTTCCTTATAATTCGGATTTAACAAATTAAGGAACTAAGAATGAAAACTCAGCATCTCATGGTATGATATACTTGGGTGAGAAGATTTAGGTAACTATTAATCAATTATCGATCAGAAGTCTGTATCAATGATTTATTCCATTACTATTCTAACTGTCCTCCTACCCATGGAAAACAAAAGGTGGTGTTAGCACGTCATGACATTGCAGAAGTCTTCCGATTTGTTCGAGCGTAGAGCGAGCCATACGGTAACATGGGTATAGGCAGTGATCTGCAGACTTTAGAGGTATGACCTTCGGCATGTTGCAGCTACCCATGATAAGCAATAGATGATTAATCGACGGAACGATCATCGCCTGATATACTTATACCCGCGCATTTCGCTCGACCCATGGACAGAGGTGATAAGTGTGCCACTGGTGCAGCTGCCATCGAAGTAGCGGCAAACGATAACATCACCATTTCAACGTGGACTATCAGTGCATTAAGTCCACCTGGTAGACTCGAGGAGCTAACCCTGAGATGGAAGATACTACTGGCACATACTTTCACTATGCGAGATGCGATGGAAGAATTTCTTAGAGAGATCAACAGATGCAGTACAAAGCGGACAAGAGGAGAAGCATGAGGATGAAGTCGAATTTATGGTACATGAGGACATCCGCTTGGTTGTATCTCCTCTCAACATTACCGTCAAAGTTCTTTTCACAATATCTAGCCATGATGACAAGGACGAGAATGTTTTATACAGCCAGCTTCAAACTCTCATTAACAAGACACCCAAGTAGGATATTCTAGTCATTCAAGAAGAATTAAATGCACAGGAAAATAGGCATCTTAAAGATGGTCTTTGCAAAGTCCAGACGACAAATAACACAACCAGACTGACGATATATTGGTGATGAAGCGTACGGTCTACCGTCAACATTGTCTGAACATGTAGCCTCCAAGAAGCTGACTTACGAAGCGATGATGACTTGCTGATGATACCTATCAAACTGTGTCAGTGGATGACCAAGACGTCAAAACTGGTTAGGATCAGATCCATGCTTGACTGAAGCATCTGAATCATTGACAAGCGGCAAGTTCAGCACTACAATAATAGGCACAGCCAAATACATCCATGGCTAGCGTTGTGGGATTTTAAAAATATCACTGGTTCACAGCAGATATTCTCGGCCGCTTGGTTGTAAAAACAAACTTGGGAGGAATAGGCAATGCCTTAATGAGCAGGTACATACATATATGTAGATTAAAAACAGAATTACAAAGACTTTAAGGCAAGCTAAAGAAAGCTGGTTGAAGGTCCAATGTAAGGAAATCGATAAACGCCTGAACTATAATATCTCGGTAAAGAGGCATACCATGTGGTGAAAGACCTGAAAAAATAGAAACAGGGAAGACCAACAAGGACAAATGTCTCATAGAAGATCAAAATACCCTTAATAGATTGACGGAATACTGTTCAGAGCTGCACAAGCAGGAACCATTCTGAAGACCTAGTTTTCGCTAAACATACCACTGACCACAACAGAGGTGGATTAACAGATATTAAGGGAAGAATTGGTGGCCTTAGTTAAGGCACTAATCAAAGGGAAGTCATCTGCGGTAGACATTATACCAGCAGAGCTTGTTCAAGGACGGGGAATCTACTTGATAAGTTTCCTCACAACACTCTGCAAAACATTCTGGCAAACAGAAGAATGGCCCAACCAATGGATTGGATCTCTGATTATAATTTTTCCTAAGAAAGGAAATTCGCTGATGTGCCAGAATTAACGAACAATTTGCTACATCCGAGACCCAAGCAATGATGTGCCACGGATCATGCTCAGAGAATACTGTTATGATTTAGACAATATCTAAGGATATCCTCCTACCTCAGGAACATAATTTTATAGAATTTAAACGCCCGACGAAACATTTATTCTAATAAAACATCACGATATTGTATCGTTGATGCAGGGTGAGATTTGCATTTAAGATTTGCATATATACACAGTGGTACTACAAGTTCTTTCATATTGACCAAAGTTTGATGGAATGGAGATCCATGTGAACAACTGTAAAAGTTTCACATTTAAGTGGATGGTCACATTTCCACCAACAAAGAGGAAACAACTGATCTTGAATTCTTGATACTTTAGGTAAGAATTTTAGATTTTTCAGGATTTAAGTTCCATATCGTGCTCTGATTCGGGATTGGTTGATGTTAAGTAAAGAAGAGATGTATTTAATTTTCTTAGGAATGAGAGGTATTCAAAATGCATTCTGCAAGACAATCGTTTTATGACAGGAAATGGGAATATTTCATTCGTAATGACTCGGGATGTGAATATTTATATCTTAGTTCATATTCTACTAATTCAAAAGGTGTTGCTATATTGCCGAATACTAACTTCCATCTCACTTTCCAATGTATATATAAGTCAATACGTTTCATAACCTTACAATCGTACAACAATTGGAAACATCAGAGTTACAGTTATTAAATATGGATGAAATGCAAATAATCCAGAATTAATTTACTTGACATAAAAGGAATATATTGGATTAAAACAATTATTTTGTCTTAATTGATGAGGATTAGTCTTGTGATGGATCAAATCTTATATCTTTCACTATTCTTAGATTAATGAAGGAATGTGTGGTATAGTCTCATACACTGTATCTCTGTAAGTACATAAATAATTAATGAGTGTAATTTTGTGTCTGCAAGCAAACGTTGGGAAATTCCTACGTTCCTAAGCCTGTAACTTCAGTTTCGTAAAACGCATAACAAATGAAAAGCAAACTATATCAGGGGTACAACAAGGTACCGGGTATGTCCAAGTGCCTTCATGGACGGAAATAGCACCTTAAGGTCAAGAGTCTGGTGTGGAACGAAATATTTGAAAGTTATTTATCCTGCCGCATTCAGTATCATAGACAGGGTCCGGTTTCAGAACGGTTCAAAGGAGTAAGCTGAGGTGATTTTGTCACTCGGTATGATTTTATTTCCTTCAGGTTATTTCTTTTATCAACATTAAGTTCGCAACATCTGCCTGTGTCATGAACTTACTGTGATATATTGCTGAATCGGACTCGCATCAAATATAAGCATATAGTGCGACCAAGTAGGTCAACCCATTCCTTATCCTGTATTACAATATTGATAATTAAAAGCGGCGTGGGCTTTGTGCAGAAGAGTGAGCTTAATCTTCTACGCTTCGATCCTGAGACAATTTTGTAATACAGTAACAAGAAAAATGAACTATCGTACGTTCAATTGTAATATATTTAATGATTCGAAACAACTACCACATACAATTAATATTAGCACAGTATATGTTTGTGTTGTTAACAATGCCACAACGACCTGCGAATTTATTCGCAGTCCCATAAACAAACGATGATTCTTCTTATCATCATCATCATCATCATCATTATCATCATCATCACTGCCACAACGATGTATACTATTTTAAAACTTGCATCCCCATAAACAAACGCTTTCTGCAAGATGAGAGAATACCACAACCACCACTAAAGAAAAATTAAGCTCACAGCGGTGAATTGCAAATTCCAAAAGAATGGTCATGCCACTGCTACAGTTTGTTTCACGAAATATATCTTATACCCTAGTTTCTCTGAACATACCGTGATCTGTGGAACGGTAGACCGCAATCATATAACGGACCAACAATTTAGTGTTCTCAAGCGGGGCTGGTAACTTCGTTCTTCAAATTTCCGGTTGCAAAACAGCTGCAACAAATATCTTGGTCGATTTGTTGTAAATAACACCCTTATATATTCATGATATTCTTGGAAAACATTCATTATCTTGAGATGAAAGAAAATAAAATATTCCAGCCCAAAAGAAAACCGTCCCTCCGTGCACCAAAATGTAACGATCAGTACTCATATTACACAAATTAGTTATCCGTGTGTCGACTGTTTTATAGCTATAATTAAAGTGGGATACTGAAGAAAGCTCTTTCATGCAAAAGGATTATTAACCCCGAAACCTTCCATAAACTATCTGTACCTGTGACCAGTAATATAATGTATAGTGAAACCATGAGAGGCATGCCAATTCCGGGACAGGATATTTATCACAGGGGCCGGAAAACAAAAATACTGTCTCAGCAGCATAAAAGATAAAGATAACCATTAGAAATGACGTAAATTATAAATATAAAATAACTGTTCACCTAACATTCGACAATAAATATCGACTTTTCAAATTACTACACTTGTAAATATCTATACAAATAAATTGTTTTCTTTTTATCCTAATTTATTCCAAACGTTCAATTTCATCGTAAAATCTTTAATAAATGTTGGTTAGCAATTATGCCCATGCGCTACTGGAAGTGCCTTCTACGCATCCTAATGTTTAGACAGTGAACAAATTGTCGAGGGTGTTGGTGGCGCTGCAAAAGTACTCAGGTCACGGTATTTGAAAGTTTTGCTACTTGATTGACTCCAGTAATATTGACACAAATAAAGCATGGATACGCTATTCTTTAGGGCATGCGAGATCATTGTCGCAGGATGTCCCCGTCATGGACAACACTGCAGCACATGGGGAAAAGAATTTCTGTCCCTACAGTGATGGACTCAATATACGAGACTCAATCCTTGCCTCTAGTGGAGACAGTGCATCAAAATCTTCGACTACAATTTTGACAGATTCTTCCAGCTCGCATCTTATGAAGAGAACATCTACATAACAGGTCCCGGAACTAATGACATTAACAACTGGGAGTGATACAATTTTCCACAAAAGTGCTGTTTCCCCAAGTTCCATGCAAGGTTATGGGCGCAGTTGGAAGCACTATATCGATTTTTCAACCACGTTAAAACTCTACAGTAATATCCTTGGCACTTTTCGCTTCATATCTTTTTGAAAACCACTATGCAGTATCTGACATATCTAAATATGTCTCGGCTATTTCCTCTGCACAGAAACATCAATATCCCTGATCCAGTCAATTCCTTTCTAATTATTAAAACATCTGCAAACACTTCATAAACCTTACCCGCAGACTAACATTGATAAATGTTTTCTTCAAAATCTCGTTCTAGTCCAGCCTACATTCATTTACAAAGCCTTCCGTGTGGCTCTATTTACGTCTGTGTTTCTCCTAGCATTTCATGCATTCTGGCGGTTAGGGGAAATGACAGACAACCTGTTTTCAGAAACACAAACTTCAAATTTAAAAATAAAATCCAAGGGTAGCCCTTTTGCCTAAGAGACATATCCCAACAATTGCGTGACCAGCGTCCTGTCCCATGAGCTGTGTTGTTATTTACAACAACTGAGTTGGCATTGGGGTCCAATCTTCCATACCTCTTGGCAGCTGGATGGGGTTGAACTCGACATGAGTTCAACCAAGCCATCCGCACATCGCTCGTATTATTTGGCGTTATGTTGCATTAAATATAAACATTTATGGTTAAGGTGTGAAATTTTGACACAACATGTGCAGGACTGGTGGTTTTTATATATGTACAAAAATGCTACGTCAGTGTACAGAACTAGTGTTCGTAGAATTTTGGCAATGTCAGGCATTGTTCCTCATGTTTCCTATATGCTGTACTCTCAGAAGATATTTTGATTTATTTCGTTAGTCAGGTGCTTTGGACACCATTCCTTCCAAATGGATTGTCACATTCAAACTGGCAACCTCTTAGGGTGTTCTAAATTGACGTATATTAATATCGAATTAAATTTGGCATATTCCCCCAATCGGTTACACGTATGCTATATTAAGAATATAAAGGTCCTACTCCTTTAATATATTTCTTCGAGAGTTTTAATTAAGAAACTAATACTTTCTTCAGACTGGAATCAGCCTATCTTTATTTTACTAATCTGACATCGATCCAAAATGCACTCTGATCCGGTGATCACCGCTGCATAAAGTTTGTTGAGATAGGATAAATCCAAAATACACTAGCATGCTGAGATCAGCCTAGCAGATAGTCTACTTATAATGCGATCAGTTTTCGACAATATACGGAAGCTTTGACCATCTCGGAATACGCGTTCATGAAGGGATTAGCCCAGCACCAATTATGATTGAGCTGAGATCACCCCATAATACACTATAATGCAGGGATTAGTCTAACATATATTTACCCGTTATGTAATGAGGTTTTCCTGTTCAAAAAGTATACTTATTATCTTACACCAAAGAGGGGATGAAATTGGCTACCAAGCGACGACCTTGATCACACGTGATACAAAATATTTAATGGCAGAAAATCAATGAGATTATTCAGACGGTGGAGGATTGCCAACACTTATTACATAAACTGTATCCATTAAATTAGGGTTGACGTGTGGTGTGTATCCTAGTGCCTTCCTTTCTGGGATTTCGTTTACCTGCCGATTCTTTGTGGGCTTTTTACCAAAAAGTACTTGCCACCTAATAAAACATGAAAGTGGGCCCTTTAAATGAACACGAGAAACTCATTTTGTTAAAAGTCTTGCGTTTTCATATGGATACTTCTCGTCCTCGACGGGAAAAAAAGATTTGTCAACTTTTAGTTACTGAAGATGCGTATGGCGATGTGTGTGTAGCTTGTGACTACATTTCTCACTGGACAGATGTACGTGACAGGAAATATTCGGTTTCGAGGTATGGACCAAAGAAGTGGCCAATTATGCCCAAGAGTTGTGATCCTCAGTTCAAACGTCCAATGAAAGAAGTAACGCTTGAACCTGTGTTAGTGATAGTGCTAGAAGAACCCGTCACTGACGACAACCACTCCCTTCAGGACAGGACTGTCATGGACATTCCCGAAAGACCCTTACGGTAGGACACTTTTGTCACTCGACCCAATGTAGAGACTCTAAGAACATTACACACTGTCTCATGTACACCTTGGTTGCCAAAAACATATTGTACAGCGACTTGTTTATATTTTACTTTGATCGTTTTGATTTGTTTTTATTGCTGTACTTAACCCTTTGGCTAGTATGTAATTTTGTCTTTCATTGTTGTTCCATTGTAAAAAATCAACAAATGTGTCCTGAAAAAGGACACAAACTCTTGTATTGTTTGTCTTCTTTTCAAATGGGGCATTTATTGCACTATGGCTACCTCTTCTGTCTCAGCTCCGTCTTCCTCCACTTTCAAAGTCGTCGACGGACACTTAGATCGTTCCAGTGGAGGGGGGAAGGGCTTGTATCTTTGCCATCCCTTTAACATGTTGATTGCCGGACCTAATGGTTAATGCAAAACCGAATTTGTCAAATCTTTGATCGAACATAAACATCATTTGATCGATCATCCACCTCACGAGATCGTGTGGTGTTAACAAAGAGTGGAAATCGGCGTACAGCCTCTTGCGAAAATGTCAAGGCGGTTCAATCGTGTTTGTGGAACGCATTCCTAACGAGGTCGACCATACTCAAACCCATCTCATCATTTTCGATGACTGCTTAGGAGAAGAAGAAGAAGGTTTAATCTGTGCTTTACTCGCAAAGGACATCATCGTAATGCCAGTATCATTTACATTCCTCAAGATATCTTTCAACAAAGTAAATCCCGTCGAACTATCAGTCACAATGCTCATTAGGTGGTCATGTTTGAAAGCCCTACGATGCCGCTCAAACCCCACACCCCTATTTACTCGTGGATTAACCCTCCCCGCCCCGATTATTTTAAATTGTGTACCCATCTGTCACAACACTGGTGCCAAGACTACTGACCTGTCATGTACACGTCCCCGTCGTCGACGTAACAAAACAATGCATATAAAAAGTTCCGACACTTTGGGTCTGTCTCACATGACGTCCCTCAAGCCTCATCTTCCCATCAAATTGATTCGTTCTTTGTACGGCATCAGACGCGATAAACGATCCTCAAATACTTGCTTGACTCTTCAAAACTAGTCTCAAAGACGTCTTACGATGGTTTACGGTGAGAGCACGTCAATTACAGCAAGGTATCATTCCAATTCCTCATCAAATCAAATGCTTTTTTGAGAAAATAAATTAGTCTTGACTCAACATTCTCATCTCTGCATCGACACTCAAACCTAAACGAAAATCATTTTGAAACCTGGGAGGTGTCATCGTTCAATCCCTTTTCAAATGGGATCTTAATGCCCCCAAAGTCCTCCCCAAGAAAAAGGGCAACTGTCAAAAAAGCCAAACGTATCCCAAAGAAGACAAAGAGCAGACGTATAAAGACCAGGTCACAGCCCCAGAAAAATAAAGCCAACAGAAAAAGAAAAAGGAACGTCCATAGAAGAAGAGAAGCCCAGAGAAAACAGTTTCCACACGCAAGAGAGACACCTGGGCCAGGACGAGACCTTACATTCGCAAACCGCGACCAATTGGCGTCGGTGAACGCGTCTCAAGTAGCTTCAGGATCTTCCACTTATCCGTTGCTGGTGATACCAGCCGAACCCAATTTGAAACCCGTTCTTACTCAGTTGAAGAAACAATGGAAAACCGCGTCTCCAAAAGCGTATGCCCAAGCGGTGACACCATCTTCCTCCTAAGCTACAGGGGCAGCTGCTCACAAAGTACCTGCCTTCGAAATCCAAGTCCAAGAGAGATCGGATATGTTACAGAGCTTACTGGATTTGTTCAATCAAGAACCGTCCTGACTTTGTTGCGAACTCCTCCACGACGTTTGATGAATGTCATCAAGTTGATACCACGTAAAGAAAATCAGTAACAACGCATTGCAGTTTTTTAAAAGACTTGTGAGAAAAGGATTCAATCAGTGTTTTTCTGCTCCTGAACGCTCAAAGGTGTCTGCTCAAAGACGTGCGCACGGTCACAATTGTCGTTGTCCTGTCCAAAATGGAAAAGGAGAAAGAAAAGGACAGTCTCGTCATACGAAATAACGCTTATCCAAGTATCGACGTTATCTCCAGAAAAAAAACAGTCGTCTGAAGAAGAGATGAGCAGCCAAACACGAGGATTTTTGGACGAAGCGAAAGTCCAGAAAACAGATTAAAGGGCGTGTCCCAAGTCATCGACGTTAGTCTCTTATTTATGTGTGCCCTGGAACCGACAAACAATAATGTCATCCCCAAAACACATTCTTCTTCTACCCCAAAATGAAAGCAAAGGAAAGGACCTCCTCTTCGTTTAGCCAAACATTGGGAAGTGTTGTCCGTCCTCTCCAAACCCTCTCCACCCATGCGAAAACAAATCATTCAAACCGCTACCAAAGATGTTATCGATACTGTGTACAAATGTTGCTTGAACGTCTTCAAAGGCTCGATACATGTGACTAAATACCAGAACAAAATGATTCGCCTAAATCAATACGCTTTTTGCCCAGTAGTTTAAAAGAAAATACCCATTCGTCAAAATAAAAAGATGTTGATGCTGCACGAAGGATTTTTATCTCTGTTAGGACTTCTTAACACAGCAGTAGTAGGACACACGTTGGGGCTCCTCGGATATGTTTTATCCATTCTTCCATGAAGATAAATTGGACTTCAGAACTGACAAAATCTCAGGCATGACCACTGAAGTCAAATGAAAGGAAGAAACCTGTCTTTAATGCATTACATCCGATGGATGGAATACCATTGTTGGCAAGAACAACGAACTCATCATTTTCCTCAGAATCCAGTAGTTGATGGATCACAACGATTTGTTAGAAACAGAAAAATCGCAAACTATTGCAACACCACAAATCATTAACCAGGAAGCTTTAGACGAAAGAGAAATGCCAACTCTGGAGTATCTTAGGACCCTCTTTAACACCATCACCACCAACAACACCTCTAGAGGTCGATGCAGACGCATCACCACGAATGCCTGAGGAAGAATATTATCGAGAGGTTTATCAAAACACGATCAGCAGCTCCGGTTCTTAGCAAGATTGCAGCGTCCTTGCTGACCCCTTCCCCCACTCCTCATCGAGAAGAACCTAAAGCTTGGATTAAGGAGATGATCTCCACTCCTCCTCCGACATAAGTGAAAAACAAAGACAGGAAACCAGAAGTGAAAAAGGTATAGAGGACCAAAGCCATTGCATTACCACCCCAACCGTCACCAATACCCTCGACTTATACTCCCGTGGCACATTTTTTCCCGTCCAAAGAAGTATCAGTGAAAAGTAGAGAAGGTGTTAGCCAGTCTTTACTATGATCCATCCCATCCTGCAGATTACGGACGAGTTCAGAAATTGTATCGTGCTGCGACAATCTGTCTGAAAAGTCTCCGTTTACCTCAAGTACAACGATGGTTACAAAAGAATCTACTGACACATTACACAAACCACAAACCCATTCAACGAATTTTTTCCATACGTTGCACCCGAGTGGAGGGATCATCAATGGCAAACCGATTTAGCCGATGCATCTCATTTGGCTACCTACTATCGTGGCTACAAATATTTATGTTGTGTCATCGACGTCTTTTCTAAATTTCCCTGTCGTGCCTATGACTTTTATATCGACAGTGAATAAGTGCGAGCCCTGCAAATGGTGTTGAAACAAAACGGTCTTCACCCTCTTCGAAGGCAAATCAACAAAGACACCGATAATGATGAACCAAGCTTTCCAAAAAGAATTAAAGAAACGTGACATTCATTTTTTTAAAAGGGGAGCATCGTGGAACGTTGTCAACGCACCTAGAAAGAACACACTCTCAAGTACATGTACGTTTTACCGCACTTGGTTCAAGTTTATTCTCGAACGAAGAACGCGTAAAGTGGGAAAACGTCGTATCAAAGAAATCAAAGCACGTTGGTAAGGATATCCTCCCAGTTTCGATTCTGCATTGACGTTTCGCAAGTCATCGGCTATAAAAAGCAGTTACGTAATGCCCTCCAAACAGCCTCAACTACGCCTACCACCGCAGTGAACACTCCTTCACTGAGTTCTTCTCCGTGAGGTGTGGACAACGGGGGCCTGAAACAGAAGTCGTCTTTTTCTACCAAATCTTTGTGGTGCATTGTCATCGATGCAATCATTGCAAATTTGAGAATACAGCAAGGATAAAAACAGTTGTGGACCATTTTACAGAGTAGATGCATCAGTTACCTTCATCTCAATCCGTCCATGAAATACTCTTCGATCGGAAAAAACATGAGTTTTGTGTCCAACACCAGTCAGCACTCCAACAACAACCTCATTCACCACAATAATCCACTTTTACATACTAATCTGACATCAAGTGGCCCATCAGACAGCAGCATTGCTCTGGAATTATGAACAACAACAACCAATGTTAATTAACGCCACCCAGTGACAGTTCCATGGATGTGTTTCCCAACAACAGTGTATGCTGTTACACGGCCACAATTACCTCAGACCATCCAATTGGATCATGAAGCCCATTGGGAAGTGGCTTTGGTAGAAATCATTCACCCTACAAGGTCCTAAATGCCCTTCAAATTCAAAACACGTTTTCGTCGATGATCTGAACAGAGCAGTGCAACTAACCATGATTGGAAGTGAACAACATCAAAACTTAACTAAGAATCGACCAATAGCACCCACCACGTCTCCCCCATTATACATCAATGATTTCAACATTAACCCAGACTAATATTTTAGCGGTCAACATCTTGTGCACGAGATTTCTGCAGGATTCACTGTAGCTTTTGAGATAGTTCTGACCAATCAACTGAACAAACCTGTCACCATTGAGTACCATAAAGTGGTTCGTCGCCTAATGATGACATTTCCGGATGACATAGTGATAGGTATTAGATTTTGCATAGAAGTGTTTGAACTTTTGGCGGAAATCTCAATATGATCACGAAAAAGAGTACTAAAAAGATCACCATACCAACCAGAACCATAAACCTCAATTCTGTGAGATATTTTCAATCCCCATTATGAACAAAGAACTAAATTTGATCTTTGTGTACTCCGATGTCTGGAGTACAATGTGGTACACACCTCCGTACCGTTATTGCGTGTCATTGCTTTCAATGTGGATTCTGCCACGAATGCAGACGAGGAAAGGGGAAACACATATCAGTTCACCGCGAATTTGTACAGCCTCATTATTTATCTGTCAGTAAGTCGTATATTGACACTGTCAATGTTGCTATAAAAGGAGATCTGGGACAAAATATTCCGTTCACCAAAGGGAAAGACACGGGGAAACTCCATTTTCGAAAACGATTATCTAACGATTAGTAAGTCATGTATCCTGTGTACCGAAGTAACGCTCGACAACGAGGACATGGCTTAGGAGATGTTGCTGAAATCGGCCGTTCGTTCCGTGGCCCGGGTTTTGAAAACGATGGTGACACCAGGATTGCACGCCTTGAAAGATGACGCATTGACGCAAGGCAAAACAAATTCTCCAAAATGTCACCATCGACAAACAAAACTCTAAAGAAGCTTTCGAGAGATCAGGAATAAATGTATGAGCCGAAGAGAAACTCTTATAAATGCCCTGGAAGCTACCGAGTCAGGCATTCCTGCTTCCCTGACATCACGGCAAGGATATGGCAGAAAGAGACGACGAAAACACCCCATCAGAGGACTTCACACTCCTAGAGCTAAAAAGACTAATCAATGAAGAACCGTCCGAAACAAAGACGTTTTTGATTATTAAATAAATCACACAGAGAAAGAAAGAAAGAAAATGATGCACCGAGTCTTACGCGTGTTCCCTGTCGGAACTGAATCAGTTTGCCATGCCGCCCCCAATGATGACAATGCTAGAAATCTGAACGAGTCAAATTTCATCCCATCTCCTCTTAAACGGCTTCAGCTCCCATCGAGTTTGAAATGAAAGGACAGCCAGAAGATTACATCAATCTGAATAGCAGTTACATGTACATGAAAGTGAGGGTGTTAGAAGCGGACAATACCAATCCAGAGGACGACGATAAAGTAGCCACCGTTAACAATTTCATGTATTCCTTGTTCAGCGAGGTAGATTTGTACTTAAAAAAACAAACTGGTCAGCAACAGCATGTATATTTACCCTTACCGAGCGAGTCATGGAAAACAATTTAACATACGGAAAGAAACCAAAACCACCCATATGGATGCCTGCGTGGTATGGAAACCTTACAGAGCAGGCAAATTCAACGATATGGAAGGTCTAAATAAATGATTCGTCAAACATAGACTCAAACTGATTGAAGAGGGTAGTTTAGAACTGATGAATCATTTGCATTGGGACACGTGCTTGCAAGAGAAGTATTTGCTGAAATCCCTGGATGGATGTCTGAGACTGAATCTTAACAGTACCGCGTATTTGATGATGCTACCACTTACAAAACCATCATCGATGAAGCCAGACGCTACGTACGACGTGTGGAAGTGTTACATAAAGTGGAAAACAACATCAGTCACACTTTGAATAGAAATACCACCAAGTATCCGACACGACCATGGAAGTGAAGACTTCCACCATTCTCAAGGGTCAGCTATCCATGATCGAAGATCATCTATGGACAGTTACCCAAGCGTTTAGTCGTTGGTATGGTTGGCAATGTAGCCTTCAACGAAACCACCAAGGAAATTCAGTTTGAGTTTCAGCATTACAACGTGTCCAAGATCGAAGACAGTCGTGATGCAGAGGCCTGGAGAACCAGAATTTTCGTACCTGACTTTTTATTAATAATGATGAAGATGAAGACAAAAATAAGAAGACCAATTACTTGAGATCGTACTTATCCCTGTACGGAACCGCCGGACATTAATGGACCAACACCACTGACGGCATTACGTACGAGGATTATGCAGAAGGTTATGCTTTGTGGGCTTTTGATTTCACTCTTGACCAAGAGAGCGACGAGAGACATTTCCACCCTATAAAATCCGGCTAGATTCATGTGGAACTTCAGTTTAAAGTACCGCTTAAGGAGACAGTGAACATCATCATGTATGCTGAATTTGATAATACCATATAAATCAACAGTTTGAGACAAGTCATTCTAGACGATTAGAAGCTATGGAAGACTGTTGTCCCTCTTTGAATAGTAAAGAATCTATGGCAATGGATGGCAGGATACCATGGAAGTAGTGTCACGGAATTAAATTATTTTGCTTATTGAATACATGTACTCCGGTTTCGTTTTTTGTGTACATCGATACCAGAGGTTGATTTATGTATGTCGTGTCGTATTTTGAAATACTGAATTCGGTTCATCCCATGCCGCACGTGCGAAGTGCTATCGATGGCATGAACCGATTGTCTACAATGCACAGGCTGTGTATAAATACCTCACCGATGTACATTTCTTTACAATACGGAAGAGTCTTGTCAGCCAGCAGTCTGCTTCAAGGACATGTACTACTTCAGATGTAACGGTATGTAGGTTTATTAATTTCTAATCTATCAGTTATAACTACTGTATTACCACGTTTACTTTTGAATGTTTGTTGTGTAGCTTTGGTGTACACAGTATAATGCACATATTTCTATTCTCGTTTTCGACTTAGCAAGGGATTTATATTAGCAATGTAAATATACAATTTTTAAGAACTGTTTAATATAGTAGGATTTTTATAGAGCAAGTTTAGGTTTATTTTTGAACCTGTCATTTTGTAATTATTGTGCTGATAATGTAAGCTATATAACTTTCCGTGTATAACGTCATTACGTTATTATACCCGTGTAATGCATAGTGCACGGTATTGGATATATTTTCAGCTGTCTGTGATCAGAGTGTCTGTGTCTGGAGTGACCAGAACGTCTCTGTCTGTGTCTGTGTCTGCAGTGACCAAAGTGTCTAATATCCGGGGTGTCCGGAATGTATGTGTCTGGAGTGACCAGAGTGTATCATGTCCGGGGTGTCCGGAGTGTCTAATGTCCGTAGTGTCCGCAGTGTATAATATCCAGGGTGTCCAGATGATCTAATGTCCGGAGTATTCCGAGTGTTCGAAGTATTCCGAGTGTCCGGAGTATGTAGCGGCTGTGAAGCTTAAGTATAGCAGCCGTGGAGCTGAAACAAAGTGTACTGATGACCGAGTGTATCTCCGTCCATGTAATTTGTTAGCCGTGGGCTTATTTTGGGGTTCGTAAATCCCAGTGTATCTTTCAGGACAGTAAAGATAAGCTATATATCTGTCCCTCTTTTTATCACTATAATTTCGCTATATGAGTGAATGCATTTTACTGCATGAGTAAAATTGTACATCCTTTAATACCTAAGTAAACTATATCCTTTGTTTTCATTATCAAATCGTTGCGAACCATTTATCACTTGTCTTTGTATTTGCTAAATTAATTTATTTGTATTTTTCATCATTACTTCTGTGTTCTTATGTTAATTAAATCCAATATTTGTAATATATATGCAAGCACATATTCATAATTAATTGCCCATACAAGACATCCATTATTAAACATTGTATTTATATAATCGTCAAAAGTGTTATGTTGTGAATCCGAAAATCACACCCGGTTATCAAGTAGAACCCAAAGACAAAGACGAAAAGGACGTAGTGATGCAGTCCAGATGGCCAGAACAGGAATAACATTTAGTCTCCTGTTTTGTCAAATACCTGACGCAATAAAATACGAAATTGATCAAGAACGATTGATGTGGATGTCAAAACGATCATCTCAGTCAAATTAAAAGCAAGAATATATGATGCTGAGTCAAGAAGAAATATTGGACAACTATCTGGATGAAGCTTGGAGTCTGATCTCCGAAAAAGCAGTGTTACATCAGTGGTATAAAAACGTGTCTGAGCATTCCTCTCCTCCACCGATGGCTTTAGAGATCCATCACATCAAAGCTCTCTTAGCTCAGAGTGCGGAGACAAAGAGAAGAAACGGATAATTTTCAGACACTTTCAAGCAAACATTCTATGAAAGAAAACGAAAACAAAACAACACAAAAAATCGATCGTACACTGCTTCTTTGAAAACTGTTATATGTGCTAGAAATAAACTGCCTCATTGCAAACCTCCATACCATCAAGCTTATTTCATCATCACGGAAGGCAATTATCTCCCAGGAACCCACTGCGTATCCGTCTACATTTCCCGTGATGGTTGAGCGGAGTATTTTGATTCCGTATGGATTGCCACATTTGGAAAACATCGTTGACTTTATGAGAAGAAATGCCTTGACGACACGATTCAATAATGTGAAATTACAAGGTACATATTCCAAGGTATGTATACAATATTGTGCGTATTCTTTCATCAACACAATCAATGATATTCTTTTGAACACTGAGTGGCTTATTTTGATCACAACTCTTCTAGAAACGATGACAAATTAGATCGAAATGTTTGTGACCATTATGGTTATATTTTGTCTTTAGCTAGAAAACGCTGTGTACATCACTGGCCCAATGACTTGCATCAGTGGAAGTCTAGATTAACTTCACAACGTTGTCATCATTGTCATAAACTTTGTTATCTGAAAAATGTGTTTGTTTTATTGTTAAGTCTTAATTATTGGTAGTGGGTTATTTGAATAAAAATAAAAATGCTGTTTTAATTTTTTATCATGATATATGCTCTTTGACTCCTCTCTATCCCTTTCCTTCTAATTAAACTATCATAGCGTTCCGACTCTAAACGTTGTAGGGATATTTTATATCTCGTCCGCGCACGAACTGTATACCGTGAGGCAGTCTCAAGTCTGACCATCCATTGTTGACTCATCCTCCAATTAAGATGTGTGCAATACTATCCAAGCTGAACGAAGCTTACGTGAATTTATATCGTGTCAGGCATTGCCAGATACCGAAGTCTGAAGATATAGAAAATGTCCGAATATTGAACGTGACCGAAGACCTGATAGAAGAGCTCTTCAGATAGGAAATCTAGCAGGAGCAAGAAGAGTGGACTGGATTGTACAGACTTCACAAGCAAAGAGAATAGAGAGAACAGCAGAAGGAGCAACAGCAGGAGCCAGACCAAGGATTTGTTGACTGCCGTGTAGACATGAAAGAGTTCTCCTTCTCTATCCGGAGAAGCTGACCTATCCTTTGGGAAAGCCTGTTGCCAGACTGGGACACAATCTTAGACGATAAAATATTGCCATAACTCCCCGTCAACAAAGTCATTCTTTTTTTAGGTCTACTCCAATACTCTACAAAAGTGATACTAATTAATTTGCAAATTGTATGTGAGCAAGTTAAAACATAGAAGTGTTACCATAAGCACTTTGTTTCTACGTTTTATGTTGAAATAGAAATGTATCTACAAGCACTTCGTTTCCATAGCTTATCAAATTGTATTTTCTTATTCAGTTAGCGACTGTAATTAAACCGTGAGTGTATGTTTCCTTTTCGTCCGCTCTTTCCATTTCTTGTGATAATATGGGCAATGGAACTTTTATTGTCAGGGGATGTTTCCTTTACGTCCGCGATTCACATAGATAAGGAGAAATCGTTCGTCAGCATGGATACCCATTGGAATCGCCGATGTTTTTTGTGGTGCCCTGCCTGGGAGGTGCCAGTACTAAGCTGGTGCATGTGAAATTTTGAAGAAATAAAAAACAGCCCTTTTCGGGCTAACCAAATCAAGTTGCCAACTTCAGTGAGTGTTGAGTAGTGTGTCTGTAAACACTCACTAATCTACTGGCGTGATTGTATGTATGTGTGTGTGTTTGCATGAGCTCGCGTACGCTTGTGTGGATAGCAGAGTGTGTGTTTGTATGAGTGTGCATACGTTTGTATAGATAATAGATTTGGGGGATTGTAAGCGTTCGCGTGAATAGTAGATATTGCGGTTTTCCTCCTTCCCGTGTGTGGATAGTACATATTTTTTATTCTGAATAGTATATAATAGGTTTTTTTCGCGTGTGTGGATAGTATATTTTGGGGTTTATGATTGTATATTCTGGGTTTGTATGCGTTAGCGTACGTTCGTGTGTATGGAAAATATTGTGGGTTTTTTCTCCTTCCTGTGTGGGGATATTATATATATGGTATTGTTTTTCCTCTTCTTATGTGTAGATAGTATATATTAGGTGAAGTGCGTGTAAGGGATTGTTTCCTTCATGTCTGTGCTTGTAGTAAATATATCTTAGTGGTCGGCATTTGGCTACCTCAGCGTTCACTAGTCAACACCTTTGAAAACATGAATTTGTTTAACAACTTGAAATACAGTTTGTACTCGATGGTGGATACAGCCTATGTAATTGAAAGGTTAGAACATGACTGGAGGTATCCAGTTACCAAAGACTTTGCGACAAGACAATTGACCAGCTTGAAAGTCACCAGGGATCTAATGAAAGGCAAGATAGAGGAGAAAGTGGATAAATTAAGAGGCTTCATTCAGCTTATCTATGCGAGACTGGTAACATTGAATCCGGTCCGTGATAATGTAATGAAAGTGAGGTGCTTTTAACAAGACATTGAATTTCACAGAGTGTTCGTTTGTAAAGTGAGAACTAGATCAATTAAAGAAAGGGAGGAAAAACAATAAGAAAGGTGCTGGAAGAAGATATGAAAAAGATTAAAGAAAACTATGCTAAAGAAAGTAAGGACAAAGAAAACAGAAGGACAAAATGGGAGTTTGAACAAATGAACGATAACTGGATGAAGGTGCAAGAACCGTTAGATCGACTGAACATCCTGAATGGATACCAGACGATGAAAAGATTACAATTAAGACATTTATCTGGTAATGATAGCAATATTTAGCTTCATGTGTTCCATTAAATTTAGTGTGAATGTTTTTTGCCTATGTATGTTTTAATTATACTTCATACACATTATGAATAATTTATCTTAGAAAATTATTTAATAAATGATTTATTTTAGAAATATCCCTGCTGAAGTACAGTGAGGCAGTACATATTAGAGGGGAGATCAGTTTTACATGCCGTCCATGCAGAGAATTGAATAGGGTATAATTTGAAGCAACTAAAATATAAGAAATCATGTTTACCACGTATGACCATGATAGTGGAAGGTGAAGACAAAGATGAACCCAACTTTGTTGTATATATAAACAAGTAAAAATATAGTTGATTAACTTCTCGTAAAATTCGCGGAGTTTATCCAGAAATGCTGCTGACAAATCGTAAAACTAATTTGTTCATGATGAGCGTTTATTGAGGCAAATTTTGCATTTAATAAATATACCTTATTCATTTACAACAGGTTCTAGTGAACATTGCTGTATCAGATAACGACCAGGACGAGCCAGTAGACACGCCTTTTTGGGGGTTAAGTGTAAGTGTTTAAACTTCATAAGTCAATACGAGGAATGGATGATTTTATTGTCATTTGCAATAAGGTAAACAACAGTAAATTGGCGTTGGTTTGGTTTTTTGATGTTATATATATACGTATGGGATGCCAACATCCTGAAAAGATGAAGATATTTATCAGAGACAGCCAGTAAACATAACAGTATTGACCGAAGAGAAGAGAACGTATTTATTGAAGCTGTGACATTACGGAATGTGCATAAAAAACGGCTGCTCTCCTGAAAATAGTAGGTCTGATTTGGTCTTACAAAGGAATATATGTACTTAACACATTGACATATTTTAGAAAATTATGAAAACTATAATTTATCGCATATATTAGAGAGAAATGTTGATATTTTAGCAAACCTAAAGTATGTATGTAATGTACATGAGCAAATGTATAGCTTGGTGTTATTGTACATCATAAAACATATATTTGTTTCCATTAAGTGTGATAATTAAAGGAAATAAACAAAACATATGGATAATTAGCATTCAGTGTCTCCAATATTTAAATCAATGTTATCGGTTTTCCAAACATTAAGCATTATTTTCATTTTCTTTGAAATTTTATTTTGTGTTATGTAGACTCAAGCGAAATATTGAAAATTCGTGATGAATAACGTCATCAGCATTTATAAATATTCATACACACATACTTATATACATACACAAAACAGTTGGTTTATTTGTAATTTTAAAGATAAAAGAAGTGAAACATTTGTCAATTGTTTGTGATACTATACACTGCATATTATAAAAGTAATTATCTATCAATATTACGATAATCTAAACTATCCAAGTCTTTATGATAATATAACAAAATGGTTGACAATTTGGTATCTGAAGAATACGTATTGATTGAACATCTGATCTCTCTAGAATATATTTTCACAATAAACCCCCCAAGTGTTATTGCTTGTGCAAATGTCCGTACTGAGGCCGCCATTTTCTTTACAGCTTTCATTCGATTTTGGTGATAGCATGGTTCCGTCAGACAACCAGCCGCATCGGCATTCGTCGTAACCACGAGCCACTGCGTCCTCAATAGTTTTCCTTGAAGCAATCGTTAAGCTGGCCTCTGTGCATAACTTTCTCGCATTATCGAAAGAAAATGGTGTATTGTCGATCGGTGCGGGAACAAATCGAGTTGTATTTGCTGCAAATAACAAATTTGAATCGGATCAAGTTGTTCTCAATGCCAAAATGGATTGCATCTTCATAAAAAGAGATATGCATAAAAGTGTATAATATTAGCTGTATATTCTGTGGTGAAGACAACATATAAATTAAAAATGATCCCTAGTGGGCACGGAAAACTGATTCAGTTCTCAAAGTCTGTAATATTAATGTTTTGCCAGATTACAATAGTTTTTGGTAGGCCTGGCAATACAAATCAGTGTATAATGTACTCGAGAAGAAACTTAAAAAAGAACATTGACATATTTCGCAGTTGGACCTTGAGAAAGAACTTCTGTGAACGTGTCTACTATCAAACTGTGGTCCGGTGAAATATCGTCCATGACATTTCTACAGTAAATGAGACATGACGGCTGTAATACGAAAATCATGTCAGCTTCAACTTTAGATAATATTATCCACACGTTTGCTACTTCCGTAAACAGGTATGTTATGACTTTCTTCCGGTTATTATTTTCATCCAATCGGGTACCTTCAATATGTTTTCGTTTAATGCAGCGTTTAATGTTTCACCTCACAGAGGTTGGTTCATGTCTTTGACCTGGAGTCAAATATTAATGTGACAATACGTGGTCATACTCAACAGCAGTGTTTGCAAGATAAGTTGTGAAAACGCATAATCGACTCACTGTAACCCTTTTTAAGATATCAAACATGTTGTTTCACCTTCAATTCAATTTTTACGATTTTAATGAGACGTTGACCAAAAAACTGTACTTATGGTTTCTTAACCTTGAATAAAGCTATAATCTTCTACTTCTACCATTGGAAGACGAGATGTATCAATCATACATTGATGTGCTCTAATTTATTGCAGATTGGTTTTGGAAGACCTCCGGTATTAATTGCGCTGTTGACAATAATACATTAAGCATAATTGATTGTGATATGGTAAGATGTTGTTTTCAGTCAATAGTTAATACAAAAATGGATGCTGTAAATAAAAGTATCTTAAGTTTGCACAACATAGAAATTATTATCAATATTTAGATGGGAAAAAGATAATACAACAAACGCGCAACCAAACAAACAAAATTTGAAAAAGGACTTTTCATTCGTTAGGACTGGCTGACGAAACTGGTGAGGCGCGGTTGAGCATAGCTTATACGGTTAATTTCCACTGGACGCATTTGTTTTCTATATACCAGAATTTGTCAATTTGTGCCATTCGAATTGATCCTGCTTTAAATATTTTGGCAAATTACCGTCCATATACTTGTGTGGCACCCAGGTAAACACAACTTACATGATATGAAACGTTATATCTTTTAAACACATATAATGCATAGCTGAAGAAAGTCTGTTATATTGTAAAACTTTCCCTTTTGATTCTTGCTTCTAAAAAAAAAAAAAAAAAAAAAAAAAAATTACCCGGAAACTACCTTCTTTTACATATTGTATCTACTAAAGCTAGTAAAAAGATTTGAAGTAGTTAACTGACCGGAGTGATTGGCTTTGAACAGCAATTGTGTAGCATGGGGCTAACTTTACATTCCCTGTTAATTATTGTTTTTATTTTGATGAATTCTCAGAAGAAAGGTAGGTTTCATTAGCATATTGCTTCCATAATGTTACACTTTGGATGGAAGTGTACTTGAGATTGGCAATTTTATCAGTGTTATACATATTATCGACACTTAAACAGCATGTGTAGATGAGAAATTGGGTTGTGAAGAACAATAACTTTGAACATTTGCGTACTTGGAATAGACTTGGGGAGAGGGATCAGAAATTAAAGAGAGGATACTATAGAAGGTATGGTTAGACAAAGGTGCAAGCACAAACAAAGAAGGGCATCTAAGAATTTAAAGCTCGAATTAGAAAATGACCTGGGACAAAGAAAACAAATAACGGTGTAATGTTCATAAAGTTAAAATACAAAAATATGGAGAGGGAACACGAAGGGATTTTTATTTTTTACACATTACTATTGATACGAAATAAGAGAGTAATATGAGCAAGCAAATGATTCAAAATTTACCTCCGTGTAATGAGGATAGAGTTAATATGGCCAATTATATGCGCAGATTTGGATAATATGGTAATGTTTTCAAATGGAACAAAGATATATTCTGTTTAAGTCTTGTCCTGTTACTAATGTGCAAAGCTAAATGAACGTGACAAATTCCACTTTCAAAAAGATGCATGATTAAAGAGATTTCAGTAATGCTGCAATGTTTCCGGAACCAAACGTTTAAATATGGTACATCTAAGAAAGAAACAAAACACTCCCAACGTGTTAGCAGGACTGTAAATTATTTATAAATATGGACTAAGTTTACTAAGCTCTAGAAAACCACATCAGGTTTTTATAGGCTTTTTCCTCAGATACATGTTGCTAAACAATTCAAGGATTTGCACCTGCTTCGGAAGGAGGAATCCTGCAAATAAATATTTGACATGAACACTGAAGCAGATTATTCAGACGAGCGTCACGAGCGTCAGGATCACTAAAAACATGATTGGGTTTTCAATAGTATAAAAACCAGAGGCATGAAAGCCAAAAAAATTAGAAAGGATTGTTTGCTTTGAATTCAACTTGATATCAGAAAACGAAGCCCTTTCTTAACCTCAACCACACAAGCACTATATATGGCAAAATCAATACAGGACTTAGCAAATCAAATGTCAAAAGACTCCCATATGTATCAGATTGTCGTGCTCCTATTCTTCAAATATTCAAAACTAGGTCACAGGCGAGAATGCGCGCGTGTGGGGGGTATTAGTGTCTGTAATTGGATTTTAACGTAGCTTTAAAAACATTTCAGTCATATAACTACAATGTCTGCATTGTGACAATTTATTGTGCTGTCTAGCACTGAGGCCTCATGCCGCAGACATAAAGAATGATATCCCACCCAGTCACATTATCCCGACACTAGGCTCACCTCTTCATGCTGAGCGTCACGCGAGGCAGCGGTTAGTTCCATTTTTTGCAAGTCATTGGTATGATTCTGCCGGGGATCGAACCAGCATACTCCCGTATCCGAGACCGACGTTCTAACCACTAGGCAACCGGACAGACGGCGAGAACGTAGAAACAGTCACTAATCAAAAGTATTATTAGGAAACCGGGAGCAATATATCGCTAATTTAGTTTATCATGGTGCATGGACAAGACGTGCACGTGAGCGTGACCGCGGAATAAATATTATCTGGCATTCATAAACATCCCTTTGATGTTTTAAATGTTTATGAACGACATAAATATTATAGACTGAATTTTCCTTGTATGACAATATACATTATTCCATGTGGTGGTTCCCCAGTAAAACATGTTATATGTACTTGGAGTGGTGCATTAGTCCATTATAAGGTACGATTTAGCAATAGGAAATACACCTAGGTGAATATTGGCCGAAATTATCTACCCTTGCGTAACAAGCGACTTGAGAGGATTGTGTAGTTAGTATGAATATGCCAGAAGTAAGTGTAAGAAAAGTCGAATAACGAACGTATCATTAAACAAAATACCTTTAAAATGTATGCCCTATTTAAAGTGACAGATCTTGCTATTTTCGACAACATATTTCCTGTTACACATCATAAGAAATATCAAAACTTTATTCTTGTGGATTGCGCAACTAAGAATCTTGAATCCGCATTCTTACTAGCATGTTGCCAGTCCCAGCATGATAGAGGTATCTGAGTAGCTTCTCAATGACTGTGGTGCCGAATTTAAAAGGGTGTTTATCAGGAAAACATCGAGCACAACAGTTATCAAACAATGTAAGTTTGGGATTCTCGTCGTTCAAACAGTTATGCCTCAGGACAATTCATGGTATTGCACCGATCCTGCGCCAATAATGGTATGGTAATGCCGCGGACGAGGACGTGAAAGCAACATTACATTGTCCACATCGACTAAGCATTATAGAGCACGTGTAGGAAGGCACAAGACGCTTCATTGCGGCTGGGCTCTATGTTTACAAACTATTACAAATGCAGAACGCGAAATAGGAAATTTAAATTAATTGTACGGGTGCTTGATTTTCTACCTACTAGCAGAAACACCTTATACATCCATAAGAAATGGCTCTATGAAGTGAAACAAGTCAAATCCAAATGAATTACACAATAGACAAGATTTATATATTTAGAAAATGTTTAAAAGGATATATGGAAAGGAATGGGTAAATGATATTGACACAGTTATTCGACTCATCATATAAGATGATTATTGAAAGCGAAATGGGTGGCGAGTAATAAGAGGACCCAAGTTCGGATATGTTTCTATAGTACAAATGGCGTGTAGAAACAATAAAAAGATAAGGTCTAAAATTATAATAAACTTTGGAGCAACAAATCGCTGAGATTTTTCATATGTATCCGTATTTGCCTACGGAGAGTATAGGCCACACTGCGCTAGTAAAGTATGAACTAAATTTAAGCACACCAGCGACGATCCGAATTAATTGCTATCCAATACATTTTAATACACGTGCTATAGTCAACACTGAAGTACGTAATGAGTGCACCTTGATTTGATAGTACCATTAGTCTCCTTGTATTCTTACCCAGTAATACAAGTTCGAAAATGGAAACAATAAACCGAAATTAGATCTCACCAAAGGATATTCGCAAGTGCTTCTCCCTGATGATGCCTGCATTTTAACTGCAATCACAGCTAATGTGATATAAAATATTTTCAGGTACTGCTATTTGGTTTGATGAGAGTTATCTCATCGAGCTGTCGTCATATGCACAAGTTGGTAAAATGCACGGAAAATGTAGATTATTTCGTTGCTATATTTTTTGGAATACGCTTATGTACCACAAGCATATCACGATATTAATTAACTAGCTCGACAACCTCCCCAAAGGCCAATTTAACAGCAAGAAAAACCAAGTGTAGTAGTACATATTCTAATTTGGGATGATTATGCGATCCAGTAAGTTGATCAGGGCATTATAACAATTAACTGGACAAATAATAATAAAGCAATTATATACATTTTTAGACTATTTCTAGATTATTGTTTGTTAAGGGAATGCTTTCGAATTATGTTTCTATTGTTAGCCCGTAGACAGACCAGATACGAAAATGGCAGCTTATAAATAAGTAAAGGGAAAGCACGAAACAATTCATTGTTAATAATCAATGGTTTGTCCTTTGTTCAAGAAAACATATTAGTTTCCTGCAGATTTTGAATAGCTGGACAATTATTATTAGACATTTCCCTGATAATTTGTTCCGATCTTTGTCAGGTGTTGCAAAGCTCTTTACCTCATGTGTCAATAATATATAATCAAGCACTTTGTTGGAATTACCAAGCATACTTTACAAAAGAGATTTAACAATATATGGGCACGGTATGAGTGGCTGTTGCCATCAGTGATTAACACAGAATCAAATATATGACATTCTCTATAACGATTGCACAAATTTGCCCACAAAAGCAGATGATTAATTTTAATAGCATGGGAAAACCTTTTATTTGCTTACCATACATATGGATAATCACTTAAGTAAGAAGCAAAAACACTCCTGATATCAAACAACACAATTATTAAATTTAAAATTAGAAATATTAATAAGCTCTCCTTCTGATTCATATTGATAATTCAACTACAGTATACAGCCGTATCTCTTCCAGGATAATTTATGTTTACCTTTATTAAGAAAGGTTCATCATTCTAAAGTTATATACAATTCTTAATTTATAAGAATTTTAAATTTGACATTTTATTGACATTATATATCCATCATTTTCGTCAGGACGCTTTAGATAGTTCTATGCAAATAATGCCCCAGCGGAAAAGACCAGGACTCTACGTTCTATTTGAAATAATGTTAAAATCAATGATTACCACAGAAAAGTCCTCTATATTTGTCAACAGTGCCCAACGGACAAGCATTACATTTGTAAAGTAATTCATCATAATACTCGTTCGACCCGCAGCACCTGTCATTCCCTCTGAGTGACACAGAGTCGTAAACATTCCGATTCCTTGTTTGCTCCACTGCATACAGATTCCTGCACAAAATAATTCAATTTTCATAATTTTAGCATCGATAAAAACATATTGCAGATTGTATTGATAGAAATGAAGTCAACAATATGCGATGGAAGTTTAAGCTTTAGGTGATGTCATTTTTAACCGCTTTTAATTGTTATGTTAGCATACAAAAATTTTTCAATTAGATTGTCAAAATGTATTACTGACTTGCCAGAATGTAATGTGTTAATATACATAAAATCCAAAATAATGTACTGTCTTGTGGGGAAGAAATAATTTTTGCGCAAATGTTGAACCAAATTTCATTGACAGCAAACTTTATGTAAAATAAATTGATCATGCGGATTTGAAATGCATTTAGACAAAGTGTACTGTAAAACAATAATAATACAAATGTGTTTCAGATTTGTTACAAATTAATTGTTAGTGGATTTAATTTATGTTACGTCTGAGAATAAAGATTATTCAGAATACCACCTTACTTCCAGTCATAGTAATCATTACTACTACTGGGTTATTCTATGTAAATAATCTTAACATCAATATATATATATATATATATATATATATATATATATATATATATATATATATATATATATATATATATATATATATATATATATAATCAAAGACAGAATTGAAATTTTGTAAGTGAAAAGAGTATTACATACTTTGCAAATCCACTGTTACGTTTCTTCTTTTTCAATGAAGGAATTCGACATAGTTGCAACGCAACTCTTAAAGATATATCTGTTGAAGGCAAGATGAGATTGTCCTTTTCGTAGCCAAACAATTTAATATTCCATTGTGCATAGATAGAGGGACAGATATTACCTAGAGAACTACATGCATGAAACGCTGTAGAAAAGAAAAATAATTAAATAGTAACTATCAACACCAAACGAAACAAAGATGAATATATGAAATATACCTAATGCTGACCGTATGTCATTTATCAGAATGGAGTATATTGTTTACATGAATAGCTAATACATAATATATATTCAAATAATTATTCTACAAAAATGAATTTTTATCTATTAGCAGAATGCGTACTAATCAATATAATTAATATATTGATGCATGCGAATTAGAGGTATAAAGGAATTTCGAAAAATATGAAAAAATGAAACGTAATATCAAAAAGCCAATTTTGTTCTCTCTCCCTCTCATATATATATATATATATATATATATATATATATATATATATATATATATATATATATATATATATATATATATATATATATATATATATATATATATATATATATATATATATATATATATATATATGTGTGTGTGTGTGTGTGTGTGTGTTTATGAGTGTGTGTATGTGTGTATGTGCATGTATGTATGCATGCATGCTAACATGCATGGATGTACCTACGCACGTATGTTTGTATGTATATGTGAGTGTGTGCGTTTGTGTGTCTGTGTGTGAGTGTGTGTGTGTGTGTTGTTTATCCGTGTCTGTATTGATACTTGTATTATGTATATCTAAATTATGTGCAAATTGATATTATCGTGGATGGTAAATATCATTTAATAGCCAATATATTAAAGCCCATGTCACATTGTTGATCAAAACTTTATTTATTCATCTTTTATAACCAAAGTTTGGATTCATTGAACAAGCTATCTGAAATGAGCTCTTCTGCGCAATAATCAAGATTGTAAGTCTAAAAGTTCAAATATTCAGTTTAAAAGTAAAAGATGCCACGAAATAGCTCGTATTTGAAAAGTAGTGATGTGATACATTCGACAAATTCCGTTAGTGACAAATCTAATACCAACATTTCGTGCACGTTACGTCCACAATGAATCAATAGCGAATAAAGAGGGGCATGTCTGTTTTAATTTTAGCGTATCTTAGAGGAAAATCATGCATTAGATTAAAATGAGACAGGATTTAATGTTGGAGATCAGCTTGGGCGCTGGAATATGCAATGAAGCACCAACCTGGGCTTAAGATAATCCGAGATAGTGAGGTTTTAGCTTCATGTGTTGGTAACGGTGACGTCATTAGATCTTTTGTTGCAGTTTTTGAACGAAATCGGTTGACTAAGGGATATAATTTTAGACCTACATTAATATTTTGTAATCTCTGCATTGCATGTTAACGTTCTTGTTAGTCTGACTTCACTGGCTTCGGTTTTTAATATTTTTTATTTGCATCTTCTACGTTTTCACCAGCTCTATACGAAATAAAGTATTAGTTCCGTCGTCAATAATAGTGTTATTCTGGCCAATTATATCTTTTATTGTATGAATCTGTTACATTTCAGGCTAGTCCGTACAACAAAGATTTTCTCCTGTAAATTCTTGTTATATATAAGTATAAAGAGAGGATTACAATAATGTCCAAACATTTCTTACGTTCTGTTTTGACAATGACCAATGCTGCTGTCTAACATCGCATAAATTCATATTACGCAACCCTTTAAAATGCACTAAATAGTCAAACTGTAAAATTTGTACATGGTTCCTCTGAATAATAATGTATATGAACATCAAATTGCATCTACGTTTCTTTATTGGTTTATTTACAGGATAATGCTTTTCACAATATGAGTTAATGTTTAGCTTGTTTCCTGTAAGATATTGCACATGTACTACTGTACTGAGTGTAAATATTATTAACAACTAACCTACGAAATGCATTATGATTGTGTTCCTTGTCAAAGGAATAATTTGATTATGTACTTTGTTGATTCATGTAACGCCCTGTAAAACAAGATGGGTAACCCTTCACGGTAATCACTGTATTATATATTGCTGAATTAGAATACTTATCAAAATAAGATCCATTTTAGACACATTCATGGTGGCTGAGGTATAGCTGTGTCATAACTGTACCACTTGACACCTCAATAATTCTCCCTCTTGTGATTCAGAAGCAAATATATCCCGTTTATGTACTTTCAAAAAAATAGTCCTGACAAATCCTTTTATCTATCGATTTCGCACTAAAAGCACACGCACATATCAATTAAATATGTCCATTCACGTTATTAATTTAGCATTAAATATCAGGTGTCAAAAATATACGTTTCAAGGTTATGGTGAAAATTCATTTCTACTCCACAATAATTGTTAATTCTGATTTTCAATCTGTTTGTATTACTGTGAAGTATATTTAAACAAGAAGGTCTCTACAGTTTTAGAACGTGTGTATTGGTGCGTTTTTTTTACAACTCTGTATACTTCAATTTGGTATATTCTTTCTCTTTCCTTACATGTCTCAAACAATTTTATTTGCACTCGATTTTTTATTAGGATTATATTTATGTTTGCTGGTTTTGCTTATAACATATTCACTTTCCTTGGTTTGCTTTTAACATAGAAGTGCTATTGCATTTTTCCAATCTAATATATTAGCTTTATGTCCACGTGAGCTCAGTTTGGGATTACACTACTTTCCCTTACATAATCAAACTATGACTCAAATAAATACAATTAATCAACTCGTTTTTAGTCCATTTTAGATGATTGTTATATTGACATTTTACATATCTCCCTTTATAGCATGCAGTGACCATTAGGCCTGAATTAGATGTCACATGGTAATAGTTGCATTTATATAGCTTCTCTATTTGTCATTTAATATTGACAAAAATCGAGTCCCACCATGGTACTTGTGGTTAGAGATTTGCCTATTCGTTGACTCATTGAATTAGTTAATTGTGAGGCAGAATTTCAGATATAACAGTCATCTTTGTATACAGAAAATAAAAAACATATTCTAATACAACTAGTGCACCATCTTTTAAGTAATACATTTATTGTAGTTATTTATATCAGTTTCAGTTATCTAGATCGCACGTTTAGTTTCATCATTTACCTGTTTAAGATTTACTTAGCTGCTCGTCGAAGGTTTTGTAAGACGATATTCACGTTCACGTTCACGTGCGAAAAATGGAACAAGCTCAGGGACACGATAAGAGAAACTATGGCGACCATGTTATTAAAGAAGCGAATCCATCAAGACTGGTTCGACGAGAACAACGATGCCATTGAAAATCTGCTTGCCAGAAATAACAAAGCATTCATGGACTGGCAGAATGACACAAACTCCATCAACAAAAAAGACCGCTTCAAATTCTATCAAGCTGAGGCTCAGAAGGAAATCCGCAAGATGCATGACCATTGGTGGGAAAAGAAAGCTGATGAAGTGCAAAGCTATGCTGACACTAACAACTCCAAAGAGTTCTATAACGGCATCAGGTCAATCTTCAAGCACGCAAAGTCCAGCTCTGCGCCCTTGATCGCTGCAGATGGCATTACACTAATAAAGGACAAAAAGGATGGCATTAAGGAAAGATGGAAAGAACACTTTAGTCAGCTCCTAAACATGCCGTCATCGGTCAGCCAATCTGTTCTTGACCAAATATCTCAGCAGCGAACGCACTACCAACTGGATATTCCACCAACGATGGAGGGGTTGAGGAGGGCCATTAAACAAATTAACTGTGGCAGGGCAGCTGGAAAGGATGGTATCCCAGCGGAAGTGTACAAGGCTGTCAGTGAACAGACTCTAAAGGCATTCCACGATGTGCTAATCAGCATCTGGACGGAAGAAGAGATGCAAACGAACTCAGGGACGCATCAATCAAGACCGTCTATAAAAATAAAGGCACAAGTGTGGACTGCAGTAACTACAGAGGCATCTCCCTGATGTCCATAGTTGGCAAAATACTTGCTCGCATCATCCTCAACAGGCTTATTGCAGCAGTGTCAGAAGATAACCTCCCCGAGTCTCAGTGTGCTTTTCGCCCAGACAGCAGCACCGTTGACATGATCTTCGCAGCGAGACAAGTCCAAGAGAAGTGCCCTGAGCAGAACATGAATCTGTATGCTGTCTTCGTGGGCCTGACAAAGGCTTTTGATACAGTCAACAGAGACGCACTGTGCGTAGTAGTCAAGAAACTTGGTTGTCCTCAGAAGTTTACCAACCTCATTCGGCTCCTCCACGTTGACATGACTGGAGAGATTCTCTCAGACGGTGAATCCTCTGAGCAATTCCCAAAATATAATGGTGTCAAACAGGGCTGTGTACTTGCCAGGATACTCTTCAACCTCTTCTTCGCACAGGTACTGTTCCATGCCATCCGTGACCTTGACATTGACATCTACATTAGGTATCGCCTGAATGGATCAGTGTTTGATCTCCGTCGCCTATCTGCAAAACTAAAGACACTAGAAAGACTCATCATTGAAGCACTTTTTGCAGATGACTGTGCCCTCATGGCCCATGAAGAGACTCACCTACAGACAATCATGGACAGATTCTCTGTGACGCCTCCAACTAATTTGGACTCACAATCAGCCTAGGAAAGACAGTAGTCCTATTCCAGCCCGCCCCAACCACTGTCCCCTCACAACCCTGTATCACCATTGGCGACACGTAGCTGAAGAATGTGGACAGTTTCAAATACATTGGCAGCACAATATCTAGTGACGGATCACTGGACAAATAAATCACTGCGAGGATCCAAAAAGCCAGTCAAGTACTAGGACGACTTCGAACCAAGGTTTTGCAGCACAAGGACATACGCCTGTCAACAAAGATGAAAGTGTACAATGCAGTTGTCCTCACGTCTCTCTTGTATGGCTGTGAAACGTGGACACTCTACCGAAGACATATCAGTCAGTTGGAACAATTCCACCAGCGCTCCCTAAGATCCATTTTGCGGATCAGGTGGCAGGACCGAATCACCAACCAGGAAGTCCTTGACAGAGCCAACACAACAAGCATCGAAGCCAAACTAATCCAGGCCCAGCTTCGTTGGACTGGCCATGTCATCCGCATGGATCAAAGCAGAATCCCAAAGCAGTTGTTCTATGGCGAGCTAGCCCAGGGAAACCGAAACCAAGGCCGCCCTCATAAGAGGTACAAAGACAATCTCAAGATGAACATCAAATGGACAGACCTCCAACCCCGACTGCTCGAGATCGCTGCCTTAGACAGAAGCCATTGGCGAGAGCTGACCAGAAAAGCCTGTTCCACCTTTCAGGATGACTGCCGCCAGCGTCTTCCTGCAATTCGGGAGAGACGTCACAGAACTGTATCACAAATACCACCAACCACCGGTGTCCCATGCCCCACCTGCAACCACCTGTGAGCATCGGAATTTGGACTCAGGAGCTACATGCGCGTCCACCGTTGAATGAGATCGCACAACTTCTCTTCCTCGGCTCGAGAGACTACCATTATTATTATTATTCACGTTCATCTATTTATATATATTTTCGTCTTTTCCAAAGTTACTTCTACAGATGATGAATCAATCTTTCTCCAAAATTGATCTTATTGCCTCAAACTTATTTTGCAACAATTGACCTAATTAGGATTAAAAGCGTCCTTGCAAAGTATTCATCCCGATAGATACATGACTAAGTATAATTCACAAAGGTATAAAAAGAAGAGAAATTTAATATAACTTTTACATAAAAATAGCAAATAAAATCTCAAAAGCATTGATTCAAAGTTAGAGTCAGCTTCTCATTTGGTGAAAGTTAGAACAAATCATTAAAGAAAATGTACAGCAATTAATAACATCTTTCAAAGCTTTAGGCGTGGTAAGTAATTTTAGACCTATCCATAGCAATGTTTGCAAACGATTTATACAAGAACATGCAGTGGCATGGATGCGTATAATTGATAAATCCGTTTTAAGACGAAGATAAACAAAATATGACAAATTTTGCAAACTGTTTGCTTGATTTAAATAAGAAATTAGGAAAACAGCATATTTTTGTTAGAATATTGATGACATTTTATTTAATATACAAATCTTTAGCTTACCTTGAGCCTGCAAGTGTAGTAATGGTTTATATTTCATTTCGCGGCTACAAGGATGCAAAGGGAAGGACTTAGAGGGAAAATATTATCTCTTTGAAGAGTTATATTGTACTATACAATACAAGCGAATTTGAATAGGTAATATTACTTATGTATTCAGCTAGATAAATTTCCATGTCATGTAAAATGACACCACATTATTGGTGGGGAACGTTTGCAACATTATTGTGCAATAGTTTAAATAATTTTTTGTAGACATGCACTTTTTCTACCGTGTTCTTATAATTGTATCGGTTAATTAGCACAAAGTGTTGTTTATAAACACTTAAAACAAAAATAATGTAGGCCATCAAATTAGTGTTGAAAGCAATGAGCGTGATGATAATGTTCTGTGGTTTGAGATATGTTTATAAAATTGAATGTGGGATTAATGCAATGCTTCAAGTATATTAGAAAGCCACTGTCTCAACCCTTGATTTTATGAGCCTTGTTTCATTTTGGTGTTGAATGAATGGAAAGGGGGATTTGTCTATGAAGTATATAACGAAAATATGTAAAATACCTGTTGTCACTGGACATATATTCGGCATATCTCGGCAGTTATCATTGTAAGGATTAGGAACTTCGCTCTGCCGGCACGTCCGACTACTTTCCCCTTCTCTGTAGGTATATTCGAGTTTCACTCGGGGAGATAATATATATTCCGTACCGTGAGGCGGTCTGAGCTGATTTCCAACAGTTGCTTGCACATCAACGTGAACCTTGCTCATAAAAAATGTATAGCATATTGAGTTCCAGAGGGCTTAAATCGGGTAATTCACCTATTTCGAAATATATATATATGTTTAAGTTTGTCGCCGTCGATACATTTCCTTCTTTGTACTATTGTTTGGCCACCGTGGAGCAATTTATTTTCCTTAGAGAACAATATGGTGACCTTTGGATGAAAGTAATTGAAATCAAGTGATATTGAGAACATATACTTACTACTGAATCGGATAGATGATTGATAATATTACCTCTACCATGATAATAGTACCTCTACCGCATCAAGAAAGACGATTCCATCCTTATAATGTTCTGATCAGTTTCAGGCTTGTATTTCTCTATTCTCTTTCTTAAATCTGTTTCACAAGATGTCTACTAGTAATATTCCATTTGTACAGGAACAGGGACACTGCTACGATCAGTCCAAATCAGCTGGTAGACACAATGAGAAAATAATGGCTTGACCTAACATTACTTCCAAAATTAAAATTATTGTTTGTCAAAACGAGCGTAGTGATTGTGTCTGTAATAGATGCCTGTTATTATATTAGCATCAGCAGCAGCAGGGGTAGTAGCAGTAGTAGTAGTGGTAGTTTAGTTAATTAACTATAATGGAGATTTCACCTAAGAAGTATGGAAATGGCATGTCATGGAAATGTGCTATTCTTTCAATATTTTTGCAATTTTCAGTCTCATATTTGAAATAATACTGCCAAAATTAAATGAAATATAAACAATTATAGGATATGTAATTCTCCAATTATATACTACTATATTCACATATGTAAATCATCATAGTCATATTTATATATTTGTACCCCAACACCGCTCTTATAAAATATAAGTGAAATGTTTTTTAGTTCAAACTTCAGTTGCTCCATAGCTTCTAATCTTAATCAAATGTTTCTAAAGAAGTCATCCAAAGACTTACTGAAATCTTGTATGAAACGTTTATCTCCATATAAAAAGATTTAAAAAGAATATTTTCACATGTTGTTATGACATATAGGTATCAAGTAAAGGAAAAATGACTTTTAATCTTATAACGTGAATAATATCTCTCAATACGCTTCTCCGTCTAACGTATAAAATGCATTTTTGGTGGGACAAAGATAAAGTTCATGACATATACAATGTTGATTTTCGCAGTCCTCTTCGCCGACTAAGCTCTGTGTTGGAATTTTCTTCTGACAAACAATGACGCCTAGAAGTATTAGGTATAGAGCTATGGGAATGTATTTTAGCCTTTATTTTTATGTATATCCATATTTGCCAACATTGTTATTAAAACGATACACTTTGTACCGTGCTCGATTCGTTTGAATTGAACTTGAATAATGTATAGTATTTAAAGCGAATATTATCGTATACCTTGGCAGAATTTGAACAATGAATATAAATCTGGTGTTATCATAATTTTAAACATGAAAACCCGACTCATCTAAAACACAAGAATGTTTGTATCTCGACTGTGAATGTTATGTGTACTTTCAAATAATGAGGACGATGTGCTATCATCATGAATTCATATGAGAAACATAATAATTAATGAATGTCTCATTAGAACCTGACAATTATGTCATTGTCCGACTACTGTATATCTAGGCACTTTTCGCTAGAATTTTGTAAACCTTGTATCAACTGTTAAAGGTGCAGAAGGCGGAGGGTGGAAATTTCTAAACAACATATATCTCTTCATGGGTTAGTCCATGGGTTAGTCCACGCTGAAACGTACATCCGTGAGATATAATGTTTTTAGTGTGGGTGGATCATTGATTTCGGTGTGGTTAGATAATTAGACAAGTTGGTTGAATTTGTTGTAGTTGTTAGTTTAACAGCATTTTTTAGATCATGGTAGGCTATACACTGCGGACAGTATATGTAGTAGAAAAAAACAATCCGGGATAGCCCTGCAAAGAACCCCCTATTGACGGGAAGCTCCTGACAAGTTTTCCACATTCGCAGATCACGAGACTCGATCCCTCTTGAACAGATGAAAGATGTCCGTGATCTGTACAGGCCTTATGCCTCTCGGTCACACTATTCCCTCGAGGTAAAGACACTAGCAGTATTAAGAGTATTTGTTGTTGTTATAGGGTTTAACGCCATTTCTCAGCACAGGATAGGCTATACATGGCGGCCAGTATAACTGGTGGAGGAAGAACCCTGGAAAACCCAGGGAAGAACCACCGACCCACGAGAAGCTACTGGCAGGCTTTCCCACGTACCCACGCTAGCCGAGTCTTGGACTCGAACCCACGCAGACAGAGGTGAGATGGCAGTGATCCGGAACGGTGAGCGCTTTAGACCACTCGGCCACTCGGGGCCCCATTAAGAGTATTAATCATTTAATTAAAAGACAAAGACAAACTAGTCCTGGTGCAAATAGCGACATATATATATATATATATATATATATATATATATATATATATATATATATATATATATATATATATATATATATACTACCCATCATTGTTATTATTATTATTATTATTATTATTATTATCATCATCATCATCATCATCATCATCATCATTGAAATGCAAGTATTGCTCTTTCTAAAATTATAGCTGAACAATACCTGTTTGTTTTTCTTGCTGACAGCTGGAAGATAAACCTCAAATCGTTGAACAAATATCTGATCATATTGTTGATGCGGTGCAATCCATTCGTGCTCTATTAACCACAGACTGTCTGGAATCTTAAATGTAACAGTTTTCCCGGCATAAAGATCATCCAGGTTGATATATGCTTTATCTCCCGGCTTCGAAGGCTTTGTAGGAATGCTCAGATATTCTAAAGAGGTTATGCATGTGAATGTATTTCTACTCAGAATAGATGTTATTGATTTTTTAGCACCAATGCACTCAGGTGGTACAAGCCCTTCTTTATATTCTAATATATCGCATAAAGAATCTATGGCAGATAATACAGATATTTTGTGGGATATCATTGAGAAAACTGATTGCAACTCCAGCATGGCAAGTGTGTCAGGGTTGTCAGCATGTGTAATCTTTGTTGCGTCGATGTCTGAAGTTATCGCTTTAGCCGCCTGGAATGATGTGAAAGCCCTCATACAAGCCGAAAGGCTGTCCAACAGTTCAAACTGGTAATCGTAAATCTCTTCATAGATGGTGATCAACCTTTTAACCTGTACTTTTGCATTCGGACAGGTTCTTTGTGCAGCCAATATTGTCTTGGTTATACCTGAAGCTATCCCAGAGGCTGAGTCTAAAATGTCACATGCTTCATCAACAAAGTTCTCCCAACATGCACTTATTGCACTTAAGTCTTCTTTTGCAATTGCTGGCTCATAATTTTCGTAAAGCTCAAAGAATGTATTTATTGGAGCTTTAAGGTCACCTGATGACGATGATACTAATGCAGTCTGCAGATTCTTTATTAAATGGGAAATAAGGTTTAAATATATGTCATTTTTACTGAGTTTTTCAACATATTTTCTGGTCTCAATGATGAGGCTGTCGAAAGCCTCTTTTAGTTTGGCTGCTTTAGCAACATTGACCATGGCCTGAGAGACTTCCTTAGTTGCATCAAGTATGCCAGTTGCAGTTCCACCTGAAAAGATTGCTTTCAATGGATTACATGCTTCTGCTATTGCAAAGCTTAATACTAGAGCGGCTTCTATCTGGTCCCCAATCGCTGCCGCCAAGGCTGCATTCAGTATTTCGTTCATAAGAATGTCAAGTGTTTTAGATGATTGTTCTGATGTAGTCTTGTACTTTACTAATGTGCTAGTAAGGTCATTTATATCAATTAGAGCCTGTGTCCTGTCGAACTCTGCTACTGTTTGGAAATAGTTCCTGAGTTCTGCAAATTTATTTGTCATCGCTAATTTAAAATGTTGTGCCACAAGTGATAAGGTATACTGTGTTGTTTCACCAATATTTAAAATCTGCTCAAATCGTTTTTGTTTTAGGAATGCCTCATAATCTATGCTTGTGCTTATTATCTTGGTATTAGTCATGTTGTTTTTTCCTGCAAGATACAATGATAATGAATTTACTATATTGAAAAACGTACACTCAGTCCTGTTCAGCGATAGGAATTCTGCAGTATCATCACATGATAGCACACTCTTGTAAGGCAGTAATTCTAACACTGGACGTAGAGATTCAATATTATCGTTTTTAAGGGAATCAAAAAAGAATAGGGTGATCTCTTTAATCCATTTCTTGATATCGCTATCGAAAGCAAAAAGGCGTACCATGAATATCTCTGGTTTTAACATCGATTTCATCTCGTCCATCTGTAATGAATGCAAATACATCCTCATTGCATTTTTCAGCAGTTTGGAAAAGCTGTCTTCCCATTTATCTCGTTCGGCATAAGTCAATAATATTTCGATTTTATCTGCTACCTTCGTCCATACCCTCATCATGCAGATATTTTCTGTAGATGAAACCGGGCAGATTCTATCAATTTCCTGTCGAAGTCCTTTCGCGTTGATATTGTCATGCAATAACTTCATCGCAAAAAATTCATCGAATGACGTCAGATTGGAGAGCGCTTCTAAATATGTCCATAATGATAGAAAAGGTTTAGAACATTCAAGTTTTGCAATACGAGGATGCATGCGCCATGGTCCGATATAAAGACTAAAGTAATTCGGATAAGAGAGGGACATGGAACTAAACGTATTTTGTATTCTTAGGAGATCATCCATAATAAGGCTGCCAATGGTAACAAAATCTCTGAATGCACATATAGGCTTATCGTCACTTTTTGTTTCTTTGCAACTGTCCTCTGCGATCTTAAGTTTCTCCGTCATATTTAAAGAGCGATATAATGTCCTACCTATCGTCTTTAAATACTCATCCCATATAGCTTTAAAATCGTTTGGATGCATAGTAGCATTTATTCCTGGAAGGTATAGACTAAGGCAAGCGAGTTTATTAGAGACCGCTTGGAAATTTCCTTCATCGCATAAACACATCAGTACCACAAGCCAAGATATAGAGTACAACCTCATTTTTGTTCATACAAATATGTCGCTTACTTCAGCAACTTCCGGTCGGTACTTTCCTTGAAAATAATGACGTTCCGAATTTATAAGCCAATGGAGGTGCTGAAAAAATTAGAAGATATACAGTATCATTACTTAGATTCTTCGCTTAGTGGATTTTAATAATTTCAACAAGATGTTAAGATACTATATTATATATAATTTGCAACCATAATCTCTCTTAAGAATAGTGTTATGTCTGTCTCTATCACACAAGCAAACACGTCTGGTTGGTTTAATTCCCGCATCCCATCCAGATCTAACCACGTACTGCAATAGTTAACGGTCCTGAAAATCTTTATCATTTCATCTCTATCAAGAATATGTACAGTGCAAATAATACATAGGGTTTTTTTTCTTTCTTCCAAAAGCAATTAGTTCCACTGTTTTTCTCAACTGATCACATCCATTTAAACGTTAAGAGATTGCGAACTAGATGCAATATAGACATACATCCTCCCTCCGAAAGTATGCGAAAGCATGTGTTACTATATTTGTATACAGAAATTTACTTACTTCAAATTGACATCAATGCACATATTATATGGACAATATGAAGTTATTACAATTAACAATGTATAGCATCCATCCGTTGGACCAATTTGCTAGTCTCGTAGCTTACATCAACCCCAGCGCTACTATAATACCTAAAAGTATAGAGTAAATCGTCAGAAGCGATCCGTTAGCACAACCGCCAATGGTACGGTGTGACATTCAGTGTATTCAAAGTTAGGAGAAATTTAGTAACGTATGTATTAGATGCTCTTATCATCCACTTATCACCGTATATGTCGTTCCGTTGAAATATGGCATTTATAAATATATAAGTAGCTATTATCATAGTAGCAATTATATATTTTCCCGAGAATTCGAAAACACCAAAACCTTAAAATTTTTCTCTGGTCAAGAGCTCCGTCAAACGTTTCTACACGTAAAACTCTACATTTAACATAACTCTTAATTGATCAGTTACTAATTGAATAGGTGATATATCAAATTCTTCCCAGTTAATAATTTCAACCATGAATGAATATGTTCCAACAATACGCGTGTGGATGGACAGAATCACGAATCAGCAGCCGACAAAACAAATTATACTCCTGATCAAGGAAGAATTACACATCAAAATTAATGTCGACATACCTGCAACGATGATCTGAATATAAAGGTAGATATTTTATGCTCCCTTCTAATGTCCAATAGCAATTCGAAAACAATGTATTAAACTGTGGTAGTGGCCTGAAAACATAGCAACAAACGTTTGATGAGCTTATCATATTTTTGTCTCACTTCATAAGAGTTTATTTATATTTTCTAATAGGACACAAAATATTCTACAGATGATATTCTTTTAATAAAAGGAGTATTATTTTAGATTATGTGACTAGATAAAAATGGAATCCTTATGAGAAAATGGATAAGACCGGGTGTACGTGCTGTTGACAATTGGTCGGTGAACTATCACATCTTTATTTCCAAAGTCGTTCAGACAGAAAATAATTCATTTCACAGTTAATTTAAGGATCCATGGGACTTATCACAAAATATTTAATAACTTTTATCGGCAAAAATTAAAATTGATGTTTGCAAAATACTGCGGATCTTGCCACACTTGTCAATTATATGAATTCCCAATCAAAAATACATGGGTCTCATCCTTACAACCTATTCCTGCATTTAACGAACCATTAGAAGAATTACGGTAGATCATGTCAGTACCCTATATAGGACAAATACTTGTTAACCATAATATGTGCGTCTTCAAGATTCCCAGAGACAATTCTTTTCAAGAATATTAAAACTAAAACGATAGTGAAACCTTTGATTAAACCTTTTACATAATTTGGCATTCCACTTAGTGTTTTTGAGCATTCTTCAAAATTTTCTTCAGAGTAGGTATCATGGTTCCTCCAAAGTTACGAAGAAAATGAGTTCCTTACATTTCCATATTAGTTCTCATGAAAAGGATACATATTAAAGGAGTACCGGTTTGTTGATATAGATAGCCATGTTAATCATGTAATCAGTTTAGTTGTAATTCACCCACACAATGACGTTTAAAGAGATTTAAAGCAGTCGGACTGTAGTGACTATGTAGTAACCAATCTCCGGAATTCAGAAACTAAGAATAATAAGGACCAAAACCTTCTAAATTTAAGCGACAGGAAAAGAATGAATTAAAACGCCGATTACTTGAATAAGAGCACTTGACTCCAGATGGTCCTTAACGAACAAAAATCTACCACGACACCGGTCCAATACCATTCATACAGGATGTACCTTCTCAGACAGGAATGCTTGAAAGAAAAACTGCATTTTGTTGCTAGAGAATAATGTCATATTACCAAATAAAGGTGATTAGCCTAGAAAATTGTGAGCTTATAGCGATGATGCCATCATCTACAGCGACACCTGGAAGAGTCACTCAGCGAAACATTCAAAATTACATGACAGACTCATTGATGCGAATTTTGATAATTAATATCTCAAAATGTGAATTTGTCGTGCTTGTGTTACATTTCTAGGACATATTGTGGAACATTAAAAAGTTAAACTTATACATGCTAAGGTTAAGGCTATCCCTGAATTTATTACTTCTATCAGTGCCTGGATATTATAGGACATTTTGTAATATTTTCATAATTATTGAACCCTTGAAAACTGTATTGAGTAACAAAGCAAAGATACCTTGATCCGGAACATGTCAGGAGGTTTTTGATAAAATAAAGCAAAAGACATTACTTAAGTGTGCACCAGCTAGTTAAGCTCCATGTTTTAGTCAATTTAAAATACATGTTGATGTAATTAATGTTTGGGTCGGTTCAGTATTGATTCAAGAACGCACATATTGTACAGATCATCCAGTGTGCTAAAATTCTCATAAATCAAATAAACTCCTTAGAAAGCATTACTCAATTAACAAAGAATGTTTGGCTCTAATATGCATACTCTGCAAAACTTTGAACTGTATATTAGTTCAGCTCCGTCTCTGATCATTGTTTTTATGAGTCACAAACCGTTAACATTCATTGGCAATATAAAAAAAATCAAATTTTTATTAAGGTAGAATTTGATATTGCGGGAAAACAATATTTATCTCAAGTAAGGCAAGGAATATACACTGTAATAGCAGATGCACTTTCACGTGTATAATAATATTAAATTTTCAAGCATGTTTTGTGTTACTTTTAAGATTTAATTTTTGTTTAACGTTTTGTCATATGCATATTTTAAGAGTAGAGAAAAGACAGTTGTGTTCCATACATCCTATAAAGATAAGGTGAACTGTGATTGATATTTAATTTTCATTGTATTTTAGGTCTTCTAAGATTCATCGTATAATATTGTAAATGTAATATTGTATTATAGACTTAACCGTGTCCAAAATCAAGTTTAGGTTCTCCTTCGCCTGAAATATTGATTTCTTAAATTCTATATGCAAAAATACGTAGTTGAAATATTATATTTTCCATGGGTTTAACGTGTGCGATCATTATTCAAAGAATCTGAGTCTTAGTCAAGGTTATAGGGATTTCCCTGGCATGTCTAACATAGTCCATGCTCTATATTATAATGTTAGTTACATTAAGTCTAGTTATAACTAATAGCGTTTTTGTAAAACATATATAGCCTTCCAGACTGAAATTTTCCATTAGTTTGTTGCTTTGTTTATAGAAAATGCGAATTGTGGATTGTGGTCAACTAGAGTAATATATCATCTTTCGACTGGAAAACAAAATATACTCGTGCCTTAAAATATATAAGAATCAATTGCATTTTTGTTGCTTATTTGCGGGAGTCGGAGGCTTTCATTTGCACTTTTAATTCTAGAGAAAATAATGTTTCTTGAATTGTATAAAGTTTGTTTGCTTCTCCCTCTTTTATATTACTTAATTCAATACAAAAGAGCCATACTATACTATTAGCATTTTTGCGATAGTGAAATGCGTATATATTTGTGAGAAACAATGGAATTTTTCTAAAGACCTTACCGTGACATTGAATGAAACTAAAAAACGAAACCTGAATATAATTATGATATTTGAATATAATTATGATAGTTTTCTTCCCACTATGGAATTATGTTACTGAAATGTGCTTTGGCAATAAAAAAATCTAATAGATTATTAGGTATTTGCAGATTAACTAACTTAGTTATATGTAGACATCATATTTAAATTTATTTCAATGTTAAACAAATGTCTATTTCTCAGCCATTGGTATGGAAACTTAGAATGTGATACATCGCAATATGTAGATATATATCGTATCCAGAATATAGCATAGTAACATAATGCAAATAAAATATAGTAACAAAACACCATAATTTTAAGTGTGTGATCAGGGCTAAATGTGATCAAATGCCAGAGTAACACGTAACTGTCATATAGAACAGTCATATCACTGGATTTTCGAAATAGCACCACTCAGCTGAAATATGTTTAGATCTGAAGTAAATACGAACAGTATTATACACTCCTCTTATTTGGCAGTTACACGAGCTATTGTATTCGTCTGTATACGCGAAACACATATTGCGCATATTCACAATAACCAAAGCTTACACCTACAAACTCTCTTCAAGAAGCTTCATAGGACAAACAATATCAAGCTTTTTATAAATTGCGGCTTCTTAAAGAGCGCTACCTTGTCATAGAATTAGGCAAAGAAATAACTTGGTTTTGTCTTAAAACTATTCGACTTTTTCTCGTTGTACATGCGTACAACATTATCTAGGGTGAATATTTGTTTTTCCAGGCAAGCGACTGTATTAACATGTACCTAGCCAGATATTACTTGTGACAAGGTAACATGACTAACATGATATGCACGGGTATTCTACCCTGACTTGTACTCACTCTCCTATGGATTTAAGTAAGATCAATTTCTAAAACCACACTGGTCGTTTTTGGATCACGTCAAGGAATGTACGCTCTCCATTGTTCTCCAGCCATAGGGTAAGTGTTAAATTTACTACATTTTCATTTGATATGCGAAGCTTATTCGGTTTGTAATGTCTTATCGCGTAATAATGCATTTATTACTACGCAGATGTGAACTTTGAATTACATGTCACTGTTAGAGGTTAAAGTATTATCATATATCTAGAGATTATACAGAAACTAATATGACCAGTTTGGTTTTATTGTAGCTGATTGTGACTGTCGCTGTGATTATGTCTGTCGCTGTGAAGTGTGATTGCAAATGTGAATGTGAATATGACTAGAGCTGTCTGAAGCTGCCTAAAGTTGTTTAGATTTGTCTGGAGTTTCCAGAATATTTAATGATGCGTTCTGTCGAAACGAATGTATGTATGAATGTATGTACGTATGTCTGTGCCACGGACGTAGACGTAGCAAATTAAAAAGGGTGCTGTATGCTGTCTGTACGTGTAACGTATGACTGTACGCGTGGTGGATTCATAAAGGGTGCGAGCGGTCGATAAGAGTGTGGGCCAACCCAAGGAATCGTGCAACTGTACAAGGGATCTAGAAGCATACGTTTGGATCAATTGTTGTTCCATTGCATTTTTATAGCCATAAGATTATTTTGAATCTTAGTTGTGTTCAGAAGATTATTTTGAATCTTAATATAATTCATATTCGAGATTATGTGAATCTCTCTTATGGTGTAAAATACTTGTTTGAAGCGTATCTACAGTCCATGAGGTTTCCTGGATCTGTACATCATATTGATTTAATATTTTTGGTTTATGTTCGATGTGTGAATGTTGTGTAGAGTGATTTGAGTAAATCGTATGTTGAGAGCGTGAGAGAATCATTGTACTTTACCTCATATATTTTTTTTATTAATTCATTCATAAATTTCCATCTTTCTCACATTGTGTTTGTCTTATTCATTTAGTCCAAAAAAACTTCGGTTTCTATTTTGCGACAATGGTGTCAGAAGTGGGGTCTTTGGATTAAGTGAATCGTCATCACATTGTTTGTGAAAGTCTATATTTATTGTTTATATTCGTGTGTGACTTTCTTGACAACATAATCATCAAGTAGGTGTTTATTTTGTTTAGTAGTTCTAGGTCTGTGGGTCTAGTATAAATACTTATTCATTTTTGTTTTGGTTGCCTTCATCAGGAATAGTTTCTTTTGTTAAAATTAAGTTTGTTTTGTTACTATTAAGCATGTCATGCCTTAAGGACTTGGTCGCCTTAGGCAACGAACTTGGGTATGAGGGAGAAAGTTTAAGGAAATGTATTAAGGAAGAACAAGCCCGGGAGAGGGATGAAAGGGTAAGGGCGAGGGAATTAAAAAGAGAAGAACATGCCCGAGAGAGGGATGGAAGGGTAAAGGAGATGGAAATGACCAAAAAACTTGAAAGGGGAAAAAGGGAAACAGAGGAAAGGTGGGCAGAATTAGAGAAGGAAAAGATAGAGTTAGAAAAACAGGCCGAAAGGGAAAGGATAGAATGTGAAAGGGAGCTGAGTGGGAGAAGATAGTTAGAAAAACATGCAAGGTTAGAAGCTTTGGAGGTAGAAGAAAGATTAAGGCAACGAGACCATGAGCGTAAGGTAAAGTTGGCAACAGCTAGAAAAGGAGAACACGATTCTGCCTCTAGTAAATTAAAGGGTCCCAAACTACCCCCCTTTGACAATGAAAAAGATAAGATGGATAGTTTTCTTCGTCGGTTTGAGCGGTATAACGAGAACCAGAAGTAGAGTCGAAATGACTGGGCACTGCATCTCAGTGCTTTATTAAAAGGTAACGCGCTGTGTGTGTACACGCGACTTCCTAGAGACTATATGTTCAAATACGACGTCCTGAAGGAAGCACTTCTAAAAAGGTACGAGATGACTGAACAGGGTTTTCGTAAAAAGTTCAGGTATAGCAAGACCGAGAAGGGAGAAACCTTTGATCAGTTCATCGTTAGAATAGCGAACTATTTTCAGCGGTTGATTGAATGCGGAAAAGCGGTGAAAACATTTAAAGGGTTGACTGATTTCTTGCTCATATATCCATTGTTGAACACAGTTGGGCGGGAACTGTCAGTTTCCGAAAGAGATAGTCTATTCAAACGTACAGGATATGACTAAACAAGCCGATTTCAATGCCGATACTCATGGGGGAACCCAGAACGTGGTTTCAAAAGATTTCAAGTATGAAAACCAGTCTACGAGACCGATGCCTAGGGAGCTTGTGAAATCAGCTGAGGCAAGTAGGTCAGCTAGGGATACAGGTCTTCAGGGTATACAATGTTTCTTGTGTAAGGAATGGGGTCATGTTCAAGTAAAATGTCCTAAAAGAAAGGGACTTGTGCATAACGTAGCCGTGGCTATACAGAGCAAAAGTATGTCTGATAATGTGATGCAGGTAAAACCAGGTATTCATGCACTAGGCACGTGTCTTTTTCCCTAAGCGCGATTACCAACCGCGAGAGGTTTCGAGAACGGTCGAGAAATTGTAGCATTACGTGACACTGGTTGCATGGCTGTAGTGATCAAACGTAGTCTCGTGCAGGATAACCATTTGCTCGGGTGGGAGTCCCCATGTATGTTACTTGATTTAACGACCGGTCACATTCCCGTAACAAGGATCACGATAGAAACACCTTTCCTAACAGGAACTGTAGATGCCCTTTGTATGGAAAACCCTATTTACGATCTGACGATCGGCAATGTTGAAGGTTCCCGTCTTCCAACCATGGCAGATTTCAGGATACCTTTGGCCCAGGCAGTCAAAATGCAAGCACAAACCAGGCGACAGAAAAATCGTTTCAGAAATTAATAGTCCCTGAATCGATCTCCGGAATTTCGAGTGATGAATTCAAACGAGAACAAGAACGTGACGAATCCATCAAAACTGTTATTGAGGAACTCGCGTCGGGCACAATTAGACACTGCAAGGGTGGGGACAGCTCGAGATTCGTTCGTAGGAACGGGCTAATTCACTCAGGAGGGTAAGAGGTATTGGCAAGTGGTCGTAACCCAGAGATACAGATCTCAAGTACTTACGGTGGCCCATGAGTCTAGCATGGCAGGACACCTAGGTAAGGCGAAGACCACCAGTAGAGTAATCGCTGATGTTAATGGCGATGTCACACGGTTCGGTAGGTCTTGTGACGTATGCCAGAAAGATATATGTAAGGGAATGGTTACAATGGTGACCTTAGGACAGATGCCATTAATAGATACACCGTTTAAAAGTGTGGCGGTGGATATTGTAGGTCCAATACAACCAGTTACCGAAAGGAAGAACCGGTATATTCTTACCCTTGTGGATTACGCAACCAGAGATCCCGAAGCTGTAGCGTTACCAACTTTGGGTGGCTGAAGCATTGGTTGACATCTTCAGTAGAGTAGGCGTACCAGAAGAAATCCTTACTGACTGTGGTGCCCAATTCACCTCCTACCTCATGGGTAAAATAAGTAGGCTGTTATCAATCAAACAGCTAAACACTACCCCATACCATCCGATGTTCAATGGACTGGTAGAGAAATGTAATGGTACCCAAAAACGTATGCTACGAAAATTGTGCGCGGAATGTCCGCAAGACTGGGGCCGCTATTTGAACGCGGTTCTGTTCGCGTACCGTGAAGTACCGCAAGAAAGAAGAACAGTTCGAGGCCCGATGCAGATACTACGCGAACTATGGACAGGTTTTGTCGCGAGCGAGGAAATAAAAACTACCTGCCAGTACGTGTTAGATCTGCGAGAGAAACTGGAAACTACATGCCAGATGGCACGCGACGAATTAATGAAATCGGGACGCAGATATGCCAAATGTTATAACTGCAGAGCGCGAAATATGAAATTTCTTGTAGGAGATCAGTTTTTATTGCTTCTTCCTACTAGCACAAATAAGTTACTAGTCCAGTGGAAAGGTCCCTACGAAGTTAAAGACGTCAAGAATGACATAGACTATAAAATTGACATAGACCGTAATTTAAAGACATTCCATGCTAACATGTTTAAATTGTACATCAAGAGACAGAGCGACAATGTAGGAAAAGGTGTCTTGAATGTCGTTTGTGCGGCAGTCATCGACGACGACGAATCAGAATATGAGGTTTCCCTTGAGTGTCCCTTGTGTGTTGCAAGGGAAGGGGTAGATCAAGTCGATGTGAGTGCAGAGTTGACCAAAGACCAGCGTCAACAAATTAATGCACTTTTGGTTAAATAATCAGATGTATTCACCGACAGACCAGGTTGTACAATCTTGGTAGACCTCAAAATTAAACTGAATACATCTGACCCCATTAGAATCAAAGGTTATTCGCTACCATACAACGCATAAGAAGCTGTGGACAAAGAGGTGAGTAAAATGTTAGATCTGTGGGTGATTGAACCCTCCAACTCGCCATATTCATCTCCCGTAGTGCTAGTTATGAGACGAACCGATTCTGTATCGACTTTCGACAGTTAAATAAAATCACGGCGTTCGATGCAGAACCTATGCCAGATATGGAGGGTCTATTTGCGAAGTTGTCGGGCAACCGATAGATTCCCAAATTAGATCTCTCCAAGGGATATTGGCAGGTTCCCATTGCTCAAGAGTCCCGTACATTGACAGCATTTGCGACCCAGAAAGGATTATATCAATTCAAGGTAATGCCACTCGGGTTAGTAGGTGCCAGTGCCATTTGTTGTCGTTTGATGCGCAAGTTGCTAAATGGTTTATCAAGCATTGATAGCTTTGTAGATGACATATTTATGTACTCGAATACTTCGAGTGAGCACGTGTCCGTCTTGGGGGAACTCTTCGATAGACTCCGGAGAGCGTACCTCACAGTGAGACCCACTAAATGCAGTACCGGCTATACAGATTTAGTTTGTTTGGGTCACAGGGTCAGTGGTTCGTGTCAGTTGAAACCTCACCCAAGGAAGTGGAAGCGATTATGAACGCACCTAAGCCAAGTAACAAAACGCAAGTTCGTTCATTTTTAGGTCTAGTAGGGTTTTATAGAAAGTTTATACCAAACTTTGCAGCCTTTGCTAGCCGACTGTCTGATCTGACAAAGATGGGGTAACCCAACAAAGTAGAGTGGATAGCGCTACAAGATAGATCTTTTTGTGCGCTGAAAGAGAAACTAATAAGTGCACCTATATTGAAATTGCCAGATGTTAGCAAACCCTTCATTTTAAGAACAGATGCCTCTGAAACTGGGTTGGGAACAGTTTTACTGCAAGAGCAAGACAACAATAAGTTACCCGTAGCTTACTAGAGTAGAAAATTGCTACCCAGGGACAAAAACTATTCCGTGATTGTACAAGAGTGTTTGGCCGTAGTGTGGGGAATTGGGAAGTATCATGCCTATGTTTTTGGGAGAGATTTCATTCTCGAGACTGATCACCAACCCATATTGTATTCAAACAAGGCCAAGGTCGATAACGTTGGGAGTTGACACTATAACCCTATCGCTTCCGTGTAGAAGCAATAAGAGGAGTTGAAAATATAGGGGCAGACTACGTGAGTAGGGCATGATTGGAAATTTGGATAAACTTTTACCCATTATAGAAAATCCAGATTGCATTATTACCGGTGTAAATAGTGTAACATATCATTAGAAGTTATTTTTCTTTTATTCTGTGAGGGGTTTTAAATAAATGTGTACATTTTTTTTCTCTTAGGAGGGAGGTATTGTCAAAGAATTAGGCAAAGAAATAACTTGGTTTTGTCTTAAAACTATTCGACCTTTTCTCGTTGTACATGCGTACAACTTTATCTAGGGTGGATATGTGTTTTTCCAGGTAAGCGAATGTATTAACATATAACTAGTCAGAGATTACTTGTGAAGAGGTAAAATGACTAATATGATATGCACGGGTATTCTACCCTGACTTGTACTCACTCTCCTATGGATTTAAGTAAGATCAATTTATAAAACCGACACTTGTCGTTTCTGGATCACGTCAAGGAGTGTACGCTCTCCATTGTTCTCCAGCCATAGGGGTAAGTGTTAAATTTACTACATTTCCATTTGATATGCGAAGCTTATTCGGTTTATAATGTCTTATCGTGTAATAATGCATCCATTACAACGCAGATTTGAACTTTGAATTACCAGTCACTGTCAGAAGTTAAAGTATTGAATGACAAATCAATGTTAGAGGTTAAAGTATTATCATATATCTAGAGATTATACAGAAACTATTATTAAGACCAATTTGGTTTTATTGTAGCTGATTGTGACTGTCGCTGTGATTGTGTCTGTCCCTGTGAAGTGTGATTGTCAATGTGACTGTGAATATGACTAGAGCTGTCTGAAGCTGTATGAAACTGTCTAAAGTTGTTTAGAGCTGTCTGGAGTTTCCAGAATATTTAATGATGCGTTCTGTCGACACGTATGTACGTATGTCTGCACAACTGACGTAGACGTAGCAAATTAAAAAGGGTGCTGTATGTTGTATGTACGTGTAACGTATGACTGTACTCGTGGTGGAGCGGCCGATAAGAGTGTGGGCCAACCCAAGGAAACGTGCGACTGTACAAGGGGTCTAGAAGCATACGTTTGGATCATTTGTTGTTCCATTGCATTTTTATATCCATAAGATTATTTTGAATCTTAATAGAATTCGTATTCTAGATTATGTGAATTTCTCTTAGTGTAAAATACTTGTTTGAAGCGTAACTGCAGTCCATGAGGTTTCTTGGATCTGTACTTCATATTGATTTAATATTTTTGGTTTATTTTTGATGTGTGAATGTTGTGTAGAGTGATTTGAGTAAATCGTATGTTGAGAGCGTGAGATAATCATTGTATTTTACATCATATATTTTTCTTTATTAATTCATTCATAAATTTCCATCTGTCTCACATTGTGTTTGTCTTATTCATTTAGTCCAAAAACCCACTCTGTTTCTATTCTGCGACATACCTCTTGACACATTTTCCGCATATATTTTTTTATAACTTTGAGACAAAAAGAAAAACCGTACAAAATCGCTTATTTAGAATACATCTTTGAGTTACAAACGTCCTTTAAGCCTAAAACGAGAACCGATGCATGATAACATTGTACCCTTCAAATTTCCCATTTAAGTTGCTTGGAAAAACCGCTTTTCTCGAGCAAGAATCTGTCACAATGAGGATTAAAGCAAGCATTCATTGCACTTCTGCACAAAATATTATTTAGCCGTTTAAGTTTCAATAAAATGAATTACTCTGCCTTTTTAAGGAAACGACGACAAGACTTGTCACGAAAGGACAAATGTATGTGGAAAACAGCCTTTCTCACAACGGATGTATGCACGTGATTGCTGTTATCATACTCCTAGATACGATAAAAACTACTAGATCAGTTATGCTGGAACAAATAAAATCGCCACTTACATCACCAAATTCCACCGAATCCCGCCTAGTAGGACTATTCCTTTAGAGAGACTGGCACGTATTCGATCGGATATTCAATTAGAGGATCTGTAAGTATGTGTACTTGAACATCATCTTCACGTATGTTATGGGTATCAAACAACCATCTATTTTATAGCCAAATACAGTGTAACGTACCAGTATCACAAGACCAGGGGCAGAGCTTATCGTCCAACAGGGAGATTTGTAATCATAAATAAATAACAAAGCCAGTTGTAAATGGTGTTGTAAAAAATAGGATTCTTTATGTCACGATTAAAGATCAATGTACTGCTGTTTTCTGTTAGTAAATCAACAAACCTACACCTGTAGTGATTCATACACATTTTATAACCCCAATCAGTTATAACTATTCCACGATATTTTCAGCTCACTTTCAATTAATACTGAATTTATGCTTTATTCTTTAGATGTCGATTGGAAACTCATATTATTTATGAATGGTTTCTGAAATAAGATATATCTTGCGAGAATCAATGACACTGCATTTCTCTGTTAATTATCATTTTTATTTTTAGGATCTTGTATTGCCCAGGTAAGTGTCACGTACATGTTTATGTTCGGTTGAAATATTTGCTCATATTGTTAAAAGATATACACAATCAAAAGAAGTTGCATAATTGGAATATAGCATATTTTACAAACAGGTCATTAACAGCCTTCTTTGATTATTCTCTGATACTTCTTCTATACAGTTTCCTATCTTAAACAAAATATCCTACGCGTAATTGCAAATCGTTTCCCATGAATATATACATTTACTTCGTCATACCATTGTTAAATCATTGCCATGTTAACCTATCTATACTGAGCATAGTACATTAATCAAAGTCAGGATCATGTTTAAAAATTGATTGACACAGTTCAACTAGATTCCTATAGCGAATGGTTTCATCGAAATAACAACTTACTATAACGAAACTTATTTAATAATGAACATGCAAGTCAATACACAAATTCTACAACGATATATTAAAATGTGTCAACGGCTATTAATTGAAAATATGCAGAGAAAACTACGACATTAAATAAACTTGGAATGACCCAATGGGGCATTATCGATACCTTATCTGGTTGTATGATTTTCTTCCTTCAAAAATTTACTAGAGTTAGCGAAATCGGTATAAAAGCCCACATTAATTTAAACTGCTAACGGTGAGAAAATACCTTAACACCACAGCATGCTGTTAGATCAAATAGCAATACTATTGACGGTATGACGAAATCGAAACTGACCTGCAACAATTTTAAATTGCACATCGTGACATAAGATACGTCAAAAGAGAGGCAAATACATTAACGATAATGTGCACAAGAAACGAAACTTGTTTAATTCTAGTTGTCACAGAATCAGGCAAAGAAATAACTTGGTTTTGCCTGAGAACTATTTGATTATTTCTCGTTGTACATGCGTACAACGTTATCTAGGGTGCATACGTGTTTTTCCAGGTAAGCGACTGTATTATAATGTACCTCGCCAGAAATTACTTGTGACGAAGGAACATTGATGACATGATATGCAAGGGTATTTTACTCTGACGTTTGCTCACTTTTGACTGTCGCTGTGATTGTGACTGTCGCTGTGATTGTAACTGTCGCTGTGATTATGCCTCTGTGATTGTGACTGTTAATATGACTAGAGCTGACTAGAGCTGTCTGAAGCTGTCTAAAGTTGTTTAGATCTGTATGGAATTTCTAGAGTATTTAAGGTTGTGTGTGTGTGTGTGTGTGTGTGTGTGTGTGTGTGTGTGTGTACGTATGACTGTACGTGCGGCCGATAAGAGTGTGGGCCAACCAAAGGAATCGTGCGACTGTACAACGGGTCTACAACTATACATTTGGTTCATGATGTGAATTTACAAGCAATTTATATATATTTCGTCCGCAAAACAGAATTCATTATGGCCTCAGTTTTACACAAGCAATACAAGACTTGGAATCCAGTGAAATAAATTTGCGCAATGTGTGCTACTCTTAAAATGTATGTTGCATTTTCTCAACATAGCGGCCAACTACTCATAATGAAACGAACCTAAACTTCTCACGATTATTTATGATACCCCATCACTACATTATACAACCTGAACAAGTCAATATCAGAGCCGATTTACAGGGTTCAGGAGACACGGTACTAATTATACGGATGAACTGTTAACCACTCTAGAAATGAGTGAAGAAATAATAGAGTATTTACGGGTTTGGTGGGCCATAATTTGTTAATATTGAAAATTAAAATTTTAGTAAAAATATCTTTTGAGAGCTTATTCTATATGTAATTTTAAAACTATATAGACATATTTCTACTAATGCAATTTTAGTCTTATTACAGGCTTGACTCAGGAGTACTAAATAATGAAAGTAACACCTGAATCATTTGGTGCAAAATCAATACCATGTGTTTCATGCACATGTATGTAAACAAAATGCCGCGGCTCGTATGGTATTCTCCACACATAAGCTTGCACCAAGGTTAGATGTGCATGGAGAATTATAGGTCTCATCATCAGCTCCCAGAAATTTTAAGTTATTGAATTTTGAATTTGATGGTGTTTCCATATGTTTGCTATTGGAGTTGAATTAGTACCGTGTGTCCTATATGGCACCTATACCATAATAGGGGCTTGTTGTTTACATGGTTACCATGTGCATCCAGAGTATCATTTTGGTGGGTTTTGCATATGACAGTCATAATGGAGTCTCTTTTCCATGGTTTGCATGTGATTTTGGAGAACAAATCTATACAAAAGTCCCATGGGGATGGTTTTATACACTGGACAGTGACATTAGATAGCTCAGGACATGGGGAAAATAACATAGCATGGCCTGATGGTAGAATTTCATATGAGGACACAGATTGGCCTATATGATTAAATACCATTTAACACATGCAACAATTAACCAAAAGGAGGTGGGGGAAGATTTTATATGTACGCCACTTATGTCACAATCACTTAAGTATCAATACTGATCATTTAACTTTAGACAAACATTCAGCAGATCAAAGCAGAGAGCATTGTGCAAATCAAGGACTGTGCACAAAACTGCACATGCTGCATTGTCTCAACCTGTAAACTGCATCATTATATGTCGAGTCACATTGTGTATCAATTATATATGTCTTATTTCTTATCATATAATTAAACTCCTTTACACCTTTTCTATGTTCAGCATGTTTCTCATATTGGTACATTCAATTTGTTGGCAAACAGTATTGGATCTTTTCTGCATCCCTTTTGTTGAGGGAGCAGGGAGAGATATTTTCACTTAAAATAATAGTTTTCAACCGTTCATTCTCAATATAAATCTGCAAAAGTCCTATATGTATTGCATTATTTACACAGGCAGTTTTTCTTCCACAACCTCTCTTCATACAGTTGAAACATTCTTGATGTATAACTGCATCGCGAACATATTGCTCTCTCCCACCACAACAGACCTCTTGAACCAAGTCCCATGATAGAAAACCTTTATAGTCAGGGTGTTGCAACTGGTGCTCTCAGAACACATTACTCCACATCTTAGCCTTTGTTCCTGTGTGCACTAAGCGATATCTGTTTTGTTCACCAGATATGTAGTTGTGAATAGATGAAAACAAGCTTCATGTCAGAAATATGGTTTCATATTTGAAACAAAAGCTATTTATAAAGCCAACATTGCTCTGCACTTACTATCAAGTAATAGTAAGGAATCATTTAGTGTAAATTAGAGCTTGCTATCTGGTTTGCAAAATCAAGGTGCATTACCTCCCCTTTGACTATAATTGAGTGATTGCAAGGTTTGCTTTGTTTCTCTTTTGTTCAATAATTTATGCATTTTATTCAGCTTTATATTAAAAGTAAGTAATTTAACACTGCTTATATTGAAAGTACCCACAGTAATGATTTTGAGACTTTTTCTTAACTTTGTATGAGTTTTGGGCAAATGAAGACATAGATTTATGTATTAGACAACTTTAATATGCAATTCAATTCTATTACTTAAATTTAACAAGTAGTTTATGCAGTGATAAGTTTTATCAGTGTCTGAATATTGCATAGAGAGATGGACTTGTCTTTGCATCGCCAAGTTTTTTCACACATTTCTCCACCTCCAGCTTACTTAATAGCTTGAACGGCAACACAATATGTACATACACTTTCTGTCTCCAACATCAATATCAACATTATAGAAACTTTGGATAGCTTTTTCAAATTTGTCTCTTGTTGTCCTTATGTAACAGACCTCATGTCGCTGTGTATTTTGGGTTGATGCACGTTTTCCTTCTTGTTGTGGGGAACAATACCAGGCTTGAAGAAATTCCTGTCTATTATTTGCTTCCTCATCCTTCCCCATAGTTTTATACTGAAAAGTAGCACTCTGTTATTTAATTATTCAGTATAATAAAGCTTATGGAACGTTTCTTTGTTTTTTATACCTTTTTCTTAAGATTTGGGGTGATGAATCACATGTGATGATAGCTTAAATAAGTTTGGAATGTCAGCATCTCTTGATGCTTCATGTGGGTGTATTTGTTTTAGTCACAAAAGGGCAATGGCCTCTTATCATTTTGACATATAATGTGGCACACTTATTTGATTTGTTTGATTGATGTGAATAGGGATGCACTGCATCTTATTTCTGTGAGAGTCAGCAAGAAAAGTAATGCAATTTTGAAATTTAAAACATTTAAAACTTGTCTTATAGCCAGTGAGAGATGAAAATACAATGCGTTATGTAATTTGATACCCTGTGATGTCATACTTGCTGATGTCAGCATGCTTGTGTTTCTTATGTGCAGCATGCTTGCCATAGAAACATAACATGAAAATACAAAGGCAGAAAACAATTATTTTAATAACAAGAATAAGCCACTATTAAGTACAATACAACACAGCAACATGTAATGCGGATGCAATTTAGCTATAGACATTGGTATCACATAAAATGCTATTGCACTATTATCCATGCACAAGCATGGCCAATTCTTTCTTACAATTATGCTCCAATATCAATGAGTAAAATGGAACTTTTTCTAAAAAATTGAAATCTGGTTATAGGACCCACGGTACTAACTACACGGATGAACTGTTAACCAGTCTAGAAATGGGTGAAGAAATAATAGAGTATTTACGGGTTTGGTGATCCATAGTTGGTTAGTAATGAAAATTAAAATTTTAGTAAAATTATTTTTTGAGAGCTTATCCTATGTGTAAATTTTACAAATATAGACAAATTTCTACTTGTGCAATTTTAGTCATTTTACAGGCTCTTCACGAGTACTAAATAATGAAAATGCACCTGATTCATGTGGTGCAAAGTCAATAACATGTGTTTCATGCACATGTATGTAAACAAAATGCCACAGCACATACGGCGTTCTCCACACATGAGATTGCACCAAGGTTAGATGTGCATGGAGAATTATAGGTCTCATCATCAGCACCCAGACATTTTAAGTTATTAAATTTTGAATTTGATGGAATTTCCATATGTTTACTATTGGAGTTGAATTAGTACCGTGTGTCCTTCAGAGGTAAATTGGTACCAATTTACTCTAAATTATGACACTAGCATATGAAAGCCTTGAAATCAACATTTATTCGATAGTTTATTAAAAATAATATAAATAATGTATTAGTCATCGGTACGCATTATTTGTTTACAATATCAGCTTTATATAAGCTTATCAAAGTCTCATCACACATAAAATCATACAATTGATAAATAAATATCACTATATTAAATTGTGGAGGATTGGTGGATCATACGAAAACAGAGATGTAATTAAATAAAATATACCTTCTTCAAGACAACTGTTTTATGAAAGTAGATGGGATTATTGCACTCGTGATGCCTGGGGGATGTAAATATTTATCTCTTAGTTCATATTCTACTAATTCAAAAGGTGTTGCTATATTACTGAATAATAGCTTCCATTTCACTTTGCAATGCATACAGAGGCCAATAAGTGTGATAAGCTTATCATTGTATAACAGTTGGAAACATCAGATTTACAGTTATTAAATGTTGATGAAAAGATCTTGATTTTGTACTTGAGATACAAAGAATATATTGCATTTTCAACATTATTTTGTCTTAATTGACCAGGATTTAGTCTGATGATGGATGAAAGAATTTCAACTTACATCCACTGCCATTAAATTAATGAACGACTGTGTAGTACAGTCGCATACACTGTAGCTATGTAAGAACAGAATAATTAATGAGTGTAATTATGTAGCTGCAAGTAAATGTAACGAAGCATGTAACATCAGTTTCGTGCAACGCATAACCGTCATCGAGAGTTTGATGAATATCAAACAATATCAGCATTAACACAAGGTACACGTTATGACCGATTGTCTTCATGGGTGGAAATCGCAGACTGAGGTCAAGAGTCAGGTGTATAATGAAATATTTGAAAGTTATTTACCTTGTCGCATTCAGTATGATAGGGTCAGAACGGTTCAAAGGAGTAAGCTGAGGTGAATTTTTCACTCGGCATGATTTCTTTCCTTCGGGTTATTTCTTTTTTCAACATTAAGCTCGCATCATCTACCTGAGTCATGAACGTACTGTGTGATACATTGCTGAATCAAACTCGCTTTGTGGTCAGATATGAGCATGAAGTGCGACAGATTAGGTCAACCCATTCCTTATCCTGTATTATAACACAGATAATTAAATGACCATATTATGCAAATGAGGTCAATTTACAAGCGGAGTGCGCTTTATGCAAAAGAGTGAGCTTAATTTTCTAAGCTTTGATTCTGGGACAATTTTGGTATACAATAAAAGAAACATGTATTATCCTACGTCCATATGTAATATATTTAATGACGTGATACCACTACCTCTACTTTTGCATTCAGACATGTTTTAATTATCTAGACCAATCACCTTTATTCGCTATTATTACGTTATTCTGACGGCAACAAAATTGCAGTTTTTCTTTCCAAATTTCCTGTCTGAGTGGGTACTTACTGAATGGATGCCAATGGACAGGTGTCATGGTTGATTGTATTTGTTAGTTTAGGAACATCTGGAAATAAGTGCTCTTATTCAGGCAACAGATGTTTCAATTCATTATTTTCGTGTTGCTTAAAATCAAAACGTTTCTAATCCATATTATTCATAATTTCTGAATTCCTGAGATTGCTTACCACATAGTCACTATAGTCCGATTGCATTATATCTCTTTAAACCTCAAAGGTGTGGGATAGGTATAACTAAATTATTTAAATGATTAGCATGGCTATCTCCATCAACAAACCGGTACTCCTTTAAATGTTATATTTTCCAGGAGTACTAATATAGACAGTTTAAGGTACTCGTTTTCTTTGTAACTTAGGAAGGAACATAATACATACTATGAACAAAATTTTGAAGAATGTGCTAAAATAAGGAATGCAAAATTCTTGGAATGGGGACATAAAGATAAGTCACAAAATCAACAAGAATTGGCATATATCAAGAACAAAATAGCACGCACATATTATCTCTTTAACCTTAAAAATTCAAAAAAGATGTAAAACAGAAATTTTGAATGGAGTATATAGAGCGTTAGGACGTCGAAACGAGAAAGAAAATGAGTTGTAAAAAAAAAATAGAAAAGGTATATGAAATCATTATAAATGTCAGAATTACTAAATAATCCAAATCATCGTCATATGTCATAATTTATAATCTGCTTTCATATTTATTTGATTTAATTACAAATTAATCGAAAACGTTAAAACCTTGCTGCAAAACCCTTATTTCTGATTTCATACAAGCTTTGTTTTCCTATTAAATTTAAAGACAAATGTGTCTAAGCACTTTCTTTGAGACGTTAAGATCTGCATGCGCCATGTTAAAGATTTAATATTCTGTCCAATATCTAGGTTGTGCTTCCAATTAGTTCCAGCCGAAAATTTGAAACGGAAATTTCGGAGTTTTGTTCTATCATAGCATTTCATGTGTTGTATGTATATCCTAGTATGCTGGCCTCTAAATGAGTCTAAATGAAATTGTACATTGACAGAAATAAATGGCAGATTTTTCAAATTAATCCTCTATTTAAAGTATGGTCAGGTGCCATTAACGATTCTTAGTAATTTAGGTATGTGCCGTTGTAAATCTTTACTCGTTAGCATTTGTTTTGAAATAATCATCTTAAGCAATTAATTGACCATTTTGTTTCTACCTTGCTTATACATACGACGTGACAACAAAGGACTGAGTGAATGTGTTGACAGAGTTTACAGCCTTTTCGGACTCTCATTGGATTGGACAAGCCAATTTGAGTCTTTTCTGCATATGTATGTCTTTTAAGTAATGATCCTTTGAATGCTAGTACTTGTCGACGTTCTACTCATTTTCACTACATTACATTGATTTATTTTGCCCTTAAATTATTATCTCATTTACTTGTTAATCAAATGATATATATATATATATATATATATATATATATATATATATATATATATATATATATATATATATATATATATATAACGGTAGCCTAAATTAATCCCATCCAATACAAGGGTCACCTCAGTTTAATCGGCCAAATGCTTTGAGGGAGGCAACAATTCACCACAACTTAGGTCATACTCACACAATCAACTGCATAGTTTTGAAAACGACGCATTGAAATATGACAGTGATATTTCTTTAAGGGCTACAGATGAAAGTGTGTTATGAAATATGGTCAGAATGAATCAAACGGGTCCTGTGTATATATCAGTTGTTGTGGGGATTTCCTGATGACACACGTGTACTAGAGATAGCGACATCAACATTAAAATGTTATCTGTATGATATAGAGTTTAACAAGTGGAAAATATTAATTTCTGGTCGCGATCTGACAAGTTAAAGGAGGCTAACGGGATGCTTGATAAGAATGTCCACATCGCTTACGCTCTGAACCTTACTCAGCTTTAAGCATGTCTGATAAAACCAATTGATGACACAGTATATTTAATGATGCGTCCAATTTTATACACCGATGCCAAAATAAATCAAGTGCATGAAAATGTAAAATAACAAAGGACAAAGCATCCATGTAGAGCTTAACTTCGTACTAAATCAAATTGATGTACAAACATGCAAGACACTAGATAATAGCATTTCATGCAAAGATCCGACAAAACGAAAAGAAGCTGACAATAAATTAACTGTTATTTAGCAGTTTGACATTGACAATGTTAACAAAATCAAATTTCGTATGTACTAAAATAGATTGTAGTAAAAAGAAAGAGACATTTAAAGCTTAATATCATTTAACACAGCCCTGCATTCATTTAGGAAATGGACAAACACTTTATCTAACGTTATAAAGTAGTTACAACCAATGAATACAAACATCTGTGCTGTACTTAATGCCTGATGCTAGTAGGCAGAAACAAATGACAAGTTTTCCATGTATGGTCAGGTCCCATTAAGGAATGTCCATTAATTATGTCAATAATTTTTAGGCAATTTTTTACCCCCTCCCCCCTTGTCAACAACTGTCAAACTTTCAGTGACCCTCCCTAATAAAATCCCCCCCCCCCACAAATTAACAATATTTTATACGGCTGGCTTTTATGCTAAAAATAGAATTATGGAAATTAAAAGGTCTACAAATAAATTTTAACACATTTTTGTACTTGTTTAACAGATTTCAAATTGACTATAACACTTTGAATTCATGAAAAAATCGAGAGTTTATATTCTAGCTTCAGTCATCTTCCCATGGGAAGCCAAATGTTCCTCAATTTTTATAATGGGCATATTGGCTGATTCATTAATTTCTTGTGGAACCGACACACTCGACAAGTCAACATCATCTTCATCTAACCATTCTGCGCTGAACATCTCTCCATGAGCAATAATTGCCATCAGCTCTCTCTGTCTTTTGGCAGCCACTCGTATTGGCCGAATTCTTTGCGGTTGAGGAGTATGTGGTAATTGCCTAGGCCCAAGATCGTGTTGTCGGTGCTGTTGAACCTGCTTCTTCATCATGACTTGTGAAGCAACATAGAGGTGACATATTTTGCAGATCCGTTCAAGCAACGACAACTGAATGGAAGGACAACATAGATCATATGGAAGAATTGTGAATGCCTTTGCCGATCGAGGTAGCATATAATCAACTTTCAAAGACTGATTGAAGAAAAGAGATGGAAATATGTGGGCTGTTGACGGGCGAGCAGGTGTGTCCCATACCAACGCACCGACCATTTTCCTATTTTTTGATTCATTAAATTTATTGTAAAAAAAATAACATTGTTGACGTCAATTTATCTGGAACTCCACCCTCTCCCCATGTCAACAATTGTCAAACTTCTTCAAACCTCCTACCCCCTATTTTGTTGACATAATTAATGGACGACCCCTTAAACTTTCCTACCACTCTTTATCTTTGCATTTGCCAAAAAGATATTCATTTGAATTTTATTTTAATTAACCAATAAAGCATCAATAAAGCATTTTATTTATCTTTTTATTAATAATTTGCTTATTCTTATATCGTATTACGTTTGGACTGAGCACGTGTATTGGCAGAATTTTCAGCCTTTTCTAACCTGCATTAGAATACGCTCGCAATGTATGCGTGTATATCGGTGTATTTATAAGTGATGTGACCGCCTGTTCAAAGGTTTTGACCGGTGCATACTCGAAGCAAGTAGATTGCTACAGAATATCCTAAATCTCATCATATATAATTGCCTTTAATATATTCATCCATTAAAATCTGAAATACACATTTAATGGAAGGAAACTTCAAAGCGTACCATGTGTAATTTATACATTGTTTTCATGTCATTCCATGAGTTTCTTGCAAGGGTGACTATGTCTTGCAGACATAGTTTCTTTTTGCCGAACAATGAAAAGACATGAAATTGATTAAACGTGTTTTCTGGTGAACTGCCTCAAGGCTATACAGCACAAAACTAAAATAGTCAAATGTATTAGCCAAAAGCCACTTATTCTAGTTGTGACTGCGATTTCAATGATTGGATTCCAAGTAATAACTTTGTTTGTTATTCTGAAGGAGAGAACAAGTTTAAAATAACGTCTATACCAAGGAATAAAAGGGAGCACTTTCACCAAACTGTTTACTTTCCAAGTGAGTGGATTTACCCTATTGAAAATAGAACATCATGATTGTTGTTCGGAACAGTGCAAAACAGCCTGGTAAACAAATACAAATATGAGAATAGCTATGATGAACAATAAGATTACAAATCTTATTTGAATTTAGTACCTGATGTTCATGTGTGTTGGATGAATTGAAAACGAAAGTGTCGACTTTGTTTGCGATTGTGATGTGAAAGATATAAAGTAAACAATATTTATAAGTAACCATTTGATCGAACGAAACATTGTATATAAAGGTTATGTTAAATGTTCACTAATAAACAATACCAAGACGGCTAATAAACTATAATTTATACTTTATGACCATCAAGAATAAAATCAGATAAAATATATTCTGCTAGAATATAACATTATAATCGACTTTACATTTTACAACTTCGAAAGTATTCAACTTATAGCCGAACTTCAGTCAAATGATATACTTAAAGAGAACTTACAGGATAGCATGATACGACAAAATTTATTTGTTATAATCAACTTTGTGCTGAACATCATATCTCTGTACAAATTTATTTCCACAATTTCACATAAACCTTTAAAGACAGCTTAGTTTTTGGCACCACTCAATGGGGATTTATAAAACTGTATCATATCATTTGAATAATTGATAGTATATTGCATCGATTATCTTTTAAATACTGAACTAGTGTATTTAACTTTCTTCTTTTGGAGGATTTTCCGAAAGTATATATGATCTGTAGTTTTAAACTGACATTTAATGCAACATTTCATCGGAACAAATAAGTTGACACAGTGTTTTGAATGTTTCAGTATATATTTCTCTAATAAAGAACACTCAATATTTTCTTTGCATGCTACCCGCCTGTCATCTGGATTCTTTTTCAACTACTGTACATTATTTTATTTGTATTATTGTGTCATTTCACTAGCGTCAAAATTAAATGCGGCAGATCCTATACTAACATATATCTTACGTTCGTCATGGGGTAATTTACTGATCTTAATTATTTCTGATATTGTACCTTGATTAGTTGTGTTATTTGTATTTAGCTCTCATCAATAAATACATCTGAAAACTGATGTTACAAACAGAACATACGAAATACGACTTGCTGAAATTGTCCAGCTCGACAGACATATATTTAATGTTCCTACTAGCTAGTGGACACTTCGCAAATATCCCACATCGCCAAAGAACCCATTAAAGAACTAACCCATTCAATGGAAAATAACTTATTCTCCTAAGAACCAACTTGGCCCCACCAGCCGGTGAGACATTGCCTCAAAATTACCAAGAGGTTTTATTATTAATGTTATTATTAATTACTAACGATCGTAAACATCTACATCAAAAACCATTGATAGATCCCGCATAAACTACTCATAATATCGTGAAGTTTAATTGTACACCCATGTACAACATAAGCTATATAATATCTTAAAATTAGATCATCATTACAATTTTGTCGTGAACAAAAATGACACATACGGTAAACACCATCATGTACCAAGAGTCACAAAAAAGATAATATATGCATGTGTTCTAACTGAACGTTGTCATCATGCCTGACTTTCTATCAGCAATCGTTAAAGAGGCATGCTTCTAACAGATGAAGTTTACAAACCCTCTTCTTTAGCTTTTTGATCTTTATGACGTAATTGATTTTGACTTCATGGTAAAGAGTTCGATCTTAGTTTTGATATGCACTTCTAAACGTTTGTCAGGTCTGTATTATTATTGTCTCCGCCTGAACATGTGCGACACATTACAGTTTGTTGTGTTGCTATTTGAAATTTAAAAAGTGCACATTTGTCAATTGATACTGCTAAACTCTGAACATTAAGTTCTGAATTTCAAGGAGATACCAATACTAATACCAGATCAATACATGTTAAGAGAACACATACAGTATTGTAATTAGTTAATTGTATGTTTCCTATTAGTGATACAGACAAAATGATGATGAAATGATAATGTTATACAGTCTTTTAAATTACTTCGACACAATCAATTTTAAAAATGTTCTTGAACACCTTTCAAAACTGATACAGTTTGAATCTTTAAAACATACTTTCAAAAGTTTGAGCGATTCAAAAAGACAAAGAAAGAGCAAAGTTGAATTAAAAATAAATAATACTTTATGAAAATTGTTTTCTATATTTTGTGTCATAAGTTTTACAGGTGATTATTATTTCGGTTCATTGTGAAAGGTAATTGTAATCCCGTTCATCTTCAATAAAGTGTTTGCTCTTGCATATTTCTTTATCTTTTCTTTCTTAATGTTTCTGTCGTTGACTCTGCATGCATGTGTTCTACTTCAGCGATTCGTCATCTTCAGAGTCTTTGCTGTTGCAATGTAAAGAGTCATGCCTAAAACATACAATGTTTTTGTGGGTTTTTTTCTGCCGTGGTTTTCATTTAATTTCATAGTGTTAGCTACGTTCTATTCTGTATGAAGAATTGCTTGCTTTTCTATGTCCTTGATTCATTTAGCTCTGTGAAGTCCTTCATCATTTACTATGCTGGTTTCCAGCGTTAGCTACGTTATTAAGTCTCAAATGCGTTCGCCGTTTGGCGTGTCTGTTCCGGAAAAGTAAAACTCTAATGTGAGTCTACTTGAATCACATATTTACCCTTCTACGTTAGATTAAATCAATTAATCTGGTGAGCTGAGGAAGCGAAGACAAAAGGTTTTCTAGAGATGACGAGAGGTACAAGGGAAACATATTTTTCCCAATGTAGCCAAGAGCATGATTACTACGTTTGTCTTCCGAGATACGTCAAAATTAAAACGATTAATTAATTTGAATCAAAAGAAGGTATTTTACTTCTTCACACTGCCCTGTTTATTGTATGATATGGCTGTTCTAGAATATTTACCATAACGTCTTTATCATATAGAATAAAGGTATCTAACCACTATGTTGTAGCCAAGAAATGTGCAACGGTACCAATAGCGATAAACTCAAGGGGGGGGGAGAGAGAGAGAGAGAGAGAGAGCGCTAAATGTGTATGGAATATTGCATTCAGAAATAAACAAAAAAATTAGCTGTGATTGGTCCATTAGGCAAGAATTTTAGTTCTTTCAGGATTTAAGCTCTATAACCTGCTGTGAACTGATCTCTGCAGTATGTGTTTTCTCTTGTTAAGTCAACATACCGACAAATGTAGGAATTAAAAACTGTTAAAACCCCAATCAGTAATATTGATGTTTTCATGATATTTTCAGCACAATTTCAATTAATATGGAATTCTTAGAACTATAACAAAAATATCCATATCCCCTTCTCTGTTTAAAGTCATTAAATTTTCATTGGCAACCCGAACAATTTTTAAAATGAGATACATATTGTAGAACAAAGGACAGCGGGTTTTTCCGATCGCAGAAGGAATTGAGCAAGTTATATGTATTTCTTCCGCAAAACAGTATTCGTTATGACCTTAATTTTACACAAGCAATTCAAGACATGGAATCCAGTGACATAAATTTGCGCAATGTGTGCTACTCTTAAAATGTATATTGCATTTTCCATCTTAGCAGCCAGCCACTCTAAAAATTACTAACCGAAACTTGTCACGATTATTTCTGATACCCAATTACTACATTCTACAACTTGAACAAGTCAATATCAGAGCCGATTTACAGGGTTCCATGGTCAATTGGTGCCAATTTACTATATCTTATGACACTAGCATACGAAAGCCTTGAAAGCACTATGTTACCATTTATTCGTTAGTTTATTAAAAAATAATAGAAATAATGTGTTCGTTATCGGTACGCATTATTTGTTTACAATATCAGCTTTATACAAGCTTATCAAGATCTCACCACACATATAAAATAATAATACTGAGTAAATAAATATCACTATATTAAATTGTTGGGAATTGGTGGATCATAGGAATTTTTTATGAATATAAGGTATATTACTGAATAATAACTTCCATTTCACTTTGCAATGTATACAGATGCCCATAAGTGTGATAATCTTATTATTGTATAACAATTGGAAACATCAGATTTACAGTTATTAAATGTTGATGAAAAGATCCTGATTTTGTACTTGAGATACAAAGAATATATTGCATTTTCAACATTATTTTGTCTTAATTGACCAGGATTTGGTCTGGTAATGGATCAACTGCTTTCAACTTACATCCACTTCTCTTAGATTAATGACAGAATGTGTCGTACAGTCACATACACTGTAGCTATGTAAGAACAGAATAATTAATGAGTGTAATTATGTGTCTGCAAGTAAATGTAACGAAGCCTGTAACTTCAGTTTCGTGCAACGCATAACCGTCATCGAGAGTTTGATGAATATCACACGATATCAGCATTAACACAAGGTACACGTTATGACCGAGTGTCTTCATGGACGGAAATCGCAGACTGAGGTCAAGAGTCAAGTATGTAACGAAATATTTGAAAGTTATTTACGTTGTCGCATTCAGTGTGATGAACAGTGTCCTGTGTCAGAAAGGTTCAAAGGAGTAAGCTGAGGTGAATTTGTCACTCGGTATGATTTCTTTCCTTCGGGTTATTTCTTTTTTCAACATTAAGCTCACATCACCTACCTGAGTCATGAACGTACTGTGATACATTGCTGAATCGAACTCCCTTTGTGGTCAGCAATGAGCATATAGTGCGACAGATTAGGCCAACCCATTCCTTACCCTGTATTATAACAGTGCTAATTAAATGACCATCTTAGGCAAATGAGATCAATTTACAAGTGGGATGGGGTAGGGTGTGCAGAAAAGTGAACTTAATTTTCTGGGACAATTTTGGTATACAATAAAAAAGAAAATTATATTACCCTACGTTAATATGTAATATATTTCATAATGTGATACCACTATTGAAACTGTCAAGTTTTTGTCCACCACATAAATTCAGTATTAACGTAGTATAGGTGTTTTTGTTGTTAACACTGCCAGAACGACCTATGAATCTTAATCACAGTCCTCTAAAAAAAACGATCCATTTTATATAAAAAAAAGATCATTCTCCTTTTTATTTTTTTTAAAAAGATCATTCTTCTTATCATCATCATCATCATCATCATCACTGCCACAACGATGTATATTATTTTAAAACTTGCGTCCCCATAACCAAAATCTTTATGAGAATATACAAACATGTCAATAGGATACCACTACCAGCACCCTAGAAAACTTAAATCCACAGCGGTGAAATGCAAGTACCAAAATAGTTGTCATGCGACAGATACAGTTGGTTTTCACGAAACTTTATGTGCAGTCGTATACGCCAGTCTTTCTGAACATATCGTAACCTGTAGCACGGGATTCCGCAGTTATATAACGTACCAACAATTTAATGTTCTCAAGCAGGAGCTGGTAATTTCGTTCTTCAAATTTCCGGAAATATCTTGCTCGGATTTATAGCAAATAACACTATTATATATCCATTATATTACTGGAGAAGAAAAAACAATATATTGAGATGAAAGAAAATAAAATATCCCGGCCAAAAGAAAACCGGCCCTCCTTGCACAAAAATGTAACGATCAGTACTCATATTACATGAATTAGCTATCCGTGCGTTGGCTGTTTTATAACTATAATTAAAGTGGGATATTGAAGAGTGCTCGTTCATGCAAAAGGAATATTGACCCCGACGCCTACCATAAACTATATACACCTGTCACCATTGATATAATATACAGATAAACCATGAGAGGCATGCCAATTCCATGGCAAGATATTTATCATAGGGGCCAGAAAACATAAAAATAATGTCTCAGCAGCATAAGAAGTAAGTGGGCCATTAGAATTACGTAAATATTCAACAAAAAGCAACTGTTCTCCTAACAATCGACGATTATTCTCGGCTTTACAAATGAATATACTACTAAATAACTACAACAATATTTTTTCTTTCTTTCATCCGAATTTATTCCAAACGTTGAATTTAAACGGAATATTTATAATAAATGCCGATCAGCAAGTATGTATTATACTATGGTATTGATATTATTATTTTAATTATTGTTATGCTTGTAAGCGCCATTTTTGTGTGTGTGGTATTGAATGTACTACAGGATCATAAACGTTATTAATGAGGTAAATTAGTATTTATGTTGACCATACGTAAATGTATAACATGAACACAATAACCAACAAAGGCGTGAATCGATCCGAGACTTCATTTAGTTGCTATTTGGATTTAAGTCCTTTTTCAGCACACGAAAGGCTAAAGCATTAGACGAATCAAGACCCACTACCCACCCTCCCCACACAATCACACTTGTATGCATGATTGTAATGTATTACCTGTCTAGATATAAATGTTATGTTTAGCGATGTGTTGTCTTTTCTTGGAGTTTGTGGTGTATTATGCAGGTTTGTTTGAGTTAAGCGATGTTTCTTTGCGCGTGTGCTTTTATAAATATGTGGTTATTTCAGGTTGTTGGGTTTCAAGGATAGCATAATGTAAGGTAATCAATATTAGTGGAAAAATAATTATCTTCATTTATCTTCATTTAGTATGCAACCTGTGCATCTCAAAATAGTCAGCAATCAAACTTTCATCTTTATTCAGCTGGGTCTCTGGATGTAAAATAATTAGCAGTCTAATAACTGAAAGATAGTGTAATACGATCAAATGAAAGGCAATTGAAGTTAAAAGTAATGTAACGTTTATAGGTCTAGAGTGGTTAGACGCAAAATCAGTAAAATAAAAGAACGATTTGAGATGATGTGACGTGTTGGATGCTATGCAGGTGTGGAAACATTTCTTTTTAAATTATGTTTGGTAGTAATTAATTATAATTTATACAATTCTAGTTTATGCACAACCTCTAAGATCTTGAGTTATTTTAGGTACAAATTTCCAGTTTTGCAATGGGCTTTGTCTTATAATGACCATTAAGGGAGCAATTGTTGGTTCGCTAAGCAATGACCATTAAGAAAGGAAATGGTTTTGCAGAAGCTGATGTAATGTTGAATTATAAGGCTTTGTCATTGACTAATACTTATATAGGTGTGTTATACATGCACCTTGCCTTGAAATTGAGAGTCAGACAGGGAACTCTGCAAGAGGTTATTATTAGCCTCTTTACTTGCTGCCTTCACGTGGGGTGGGCATGCTCAGAACTTTTTCCTATTGGTTAGCATTGGCAGCTGAATTCAAAGAAGAGACAACCAATGTAGATAATCTTATATAACATTGCATTATCATGTAGAGTACCATGTCATCAGTCACTTTTCTGGCTTCTCAAAAGGTACAGACAATGGATTAATAATTTCATTATACTATTTGTAGATTTGTGCTGGATTTTAATCTGACAGTTTTCAATATCGTGTATAAGGACTTTCTGCTCATCTTCCTGAAATTGCTCTATCTCGGGTTGATTTCACATTTTCTGATGTGATTTATTTCTGATGGTAATTCACACTTGGACAAGTTTAACAACATGACTGACGGGAAAAGTCGAGTCTACCCCCTTGCTCGCTATCAACGGCCAACTATGCCGTGTCATTACTGAAGAATTGGTCTGTGCCAAACTTAGAAAAGAACTTTCCAGTCGAGGCATTCATTTCAGCTCGGGATTAACGAAAGCTCGTCAGTTCGTTCACTCATGGAATGTAGCAGTAACAGTGATAATGATAGACAACCTGTTATTGGAACAGACAATTTCGTCCATGCGCATCTTAAAGTGACTTCAAAACATCCTAATGTTTAGACAGTGGCCCAAATGTCGAGGACGGTGGTGGCGTTGCAAACATACTCCAACCAAGTTATCTGAGAGTGATTTGTTACTTGATTGACTCTAGGAATATTGGCACGAGGGAAGCATCGACCACTCCGATATGCTATTATTTAGGGCATGCAGGATATTTGCCGATGGATGTCCCCGTCATGAACAACACTGCAGCACTAGGGGAAGACAACTTTCATCCCTTCAGTGACGGTCGCAATATACGAGACTGAATCCTTGCCGTTCTTGGAGACAGTGCATCAAAATCGTCGACAACAAATTCAAGAATGTTTACAGATTCTTAAAGCTCTCATCATGTGCAGAGAAAATCCCAGAACAGGTCACAGAACTACCGACATAAAATAGGAAACATAATACTTTCTTCGTGCTGGGATCAGCCTAGCTCTGGGATCAATCCGGAATCCACTCTGATGCAGTCATCAGCATTGCATAGAGTTAGTTCAGCTGGGATCAGCCCAAAGTACACTAGCATCCAGATATCAGCCAAGCACATAGTCCACATAATCTGGGATCAGCCTGGCACCAATTATGGTTGAGCTGGGATCAGCCAAGAATGCACTGTAATGCTGGGATCAACCTAACATAGATTTACTCGAAGATGGGATCAGTCCACATAAATATACTATTACGCTAAGATCAGCTTAGCGCATAGCACACATTAAGCTGGGATCAGCCCAGAATACACACAAATGATGGGATCCGCCTACCACTGATGTTACTTGAGCTGGGATAAACTTAGCACCGATTCTACTTCAGCTGGGATGAACTAAGAATACACTGTAATGCTGCGATCACCCTTGCACCGATTGGGAATCATTTTCTTGTACAATCAGATTCTAGCCCATGAGTAACCCCGAAGAGAGCCATATATTTTGAATATATTAATTTAGTGTATTGTTATTTCTTTAATGATGTAGATGTAGAATATTGATAGTAATGATTAGTGGCTTGCTTGAGAGAAATGACGAGAATGAGTAAGAAAGAGAATAAATGGATATATTATGTAACCTATAATTTATTACAATGCATTTATTAAAGCTTTCCTCTTTCAATTTTGTATATTTAGTTGTGAATAACATGATAATTTATTAAATTTTATATTATACAATACTTGATGATCTTGAGTTATTTTAGGTACAATTGCCAGTTTTGCAATGGGCTTTGTCTGATAATGGCCATTAACAGAGGACGGTGGTGTGGTAAGCTGATATAATGTTGAATTATAAGGCTTTGTCATCGACTAATACTTGTGTAGGGGTGTTGTGCATGTACCTTCTGTTGAAACTGAGGGGCAGACAAGGAATTATGCAAGAGGATATTATTAGCCTCTTTACTGGCTGCCTTCTTGGGGTTTTTGGGAGGATCACGTGGGATGGGCATGATCAGACCATTTCCTATGAGCTAGCATTGTCAGCTGAATGCAAAGAGCCAACCAGTGTAATAATAATCTTACATAACATTGCATGATCGTGTAGAGTACCACGTGATCAGTCATTTATCTGGCTTTTCAAAGGTAAAGACTATGGATTTAGATTATCCGCATCAAACTATTCTGGTGGATTTGCACTGGCCCGACATCACTCCAGTCACTACCTATTGATGCCTACATTTGATTAGTGATTGTTCTTGCCTTTGGTTTCAGTACTTTCCCATGGGGCTGTCATATGTTAGGGTGCGGCATTTTCACTCAGATACTCATATTCTACACTAATAACCTAACTGCTAAGATCAGCCTTGCTCTTTTCAAATAACCTGTGATCTACCCAAAAGACACTCTTATCTGGGGATCAGCCTAGCATAGATTTAGTTAATTGGGATCAGCCCAGAATACACTTGAATGATTGGATCAGTCTAGCACAGATTTTACTTAAGCCCTGAATACACTTAATGCTGCGATCAGTATAGCGCGAATAATACTTGAGCTGGGATCAGCCATATTACAGTATAATGATGGGATACGCCTAGTATAGATTTACTTGAAGATGGTATCAGCCTACCACACTACACTATTGCGCCGAGATCAACTTAGTGCATAGCATATCTTAAGCTGAGATCAGTCCAGAATACACTCAAATGCTGGGAGGCATTTTGCCCAATCACTTTATCATATGCTGTACTAAGAAAATAAAGGTCATTCTCCTTAAATACATTTCTTTTACAGTTTTAAGTAGGAACAAATTCATACTTCCTTCATGCTGAGATCTCCCTAGCTCTATTCCACTAATATGTGATCAACCCAGAATACTCTCTGATGCAGGGATCAGTCTTGCATAGACTTAGCTGAGATGGCATCAGCCCAGAATACACTAGCGTGCGGGAATCAGCCTAGCACTTAGTCTGCTTAAGCTGTGATCAGCCCAAAATACACCCGAATGCTGTGAGCAGCCTGGCACATAGTCTACGTAACCTGGGAGCAGCCTATAACAGTCTACAGAAGCTGGAATTGGCCCAGAATACACTTTAATGTTGGGATCAGCCAAACAGCAATTCAACTTGAGCTGGGATCAGCCCAGAATACACTAAAATGCTGGGATCAGCCTAGCAAAGTTTTACTCCAAGATGGGATCTGCCCACCAGAATATACTATTACGCTGAGATCCGCTTAGCGCATATCATACATTAAACTTGGATCAGCCCAGAATACACTCAAATGATGGGATCAGCCTAGCACTGGTTTTACTTGAGCTGGGATCAGCATAGCACTGATTGTACTAGAGCAGTGATCAGCATAACACCGATTCTACTTGAGCTGGGATCAGCCAAGAATACACTTTAATAATGCGATCAGCCTAGCACTGGTTGGTAATCATAGTCTGATACGTTCAGATCCTAGCCCATGAGTAGCCCAAAAAGAGAGCCAACAATTTTAACTATTATAATTAATTAATGATGTTATTTTATGTATGATGCTGTAGAATATTGGTACTAATGACTAGTGGCTTGTTTGAGAGAAAGAAAGAGAATGAGTGAGGGAGAATGAATGGATATACTCATGGATCCTATAGTTTCTTTCAAAGCATTTGTTAAATCTTTCATCTTACAATTCGGTATTTTTAGTTTTGCATAAATGGCCGTTTTGTAATGAGGTGTTTCGAATATCAATGTATGATTCGCAACCTTTTAGAAATGAAGTGTCTAATTTGTGAAAAGGTCGCGTAGAGTTGAGTAGACTGGATTTAGATCAAAATTTTGCTTTTTTTTAAATCTTTACAATACCGTTGTCTGTTAAGTCAAAAATAAATTGAGCAGAAAACAGAAAAACTGAAAATTGACATCTCGATTATGTATTTCAAAATAAAAGCTGGAGAAAAAAAAACAAACACCGTGTGTGGGTAAGGAAAATGAACTACTGCGACGAAGGACAGAAAAAACGACCGCTTTGCCAGATAACAAGATTGGAGACAATGCAAACTATGATGTGTTAGAAAGTGTATGCATACACAAAACCAAAGCTCTCTTTCTGTGTATGTGTGTGCACTCCAGCGCTTATGTGTATATATGGAGCATATGTAAGCACATCTATACTATTGGGTACATACGATTTGTGATCACTACTACCCTGTGCGTAATACCCTTCCCCTGTGTGATAATGACTTTTTCTGCAATAGCTTCTACACTTGTGCGTCATGTTTGTGTATCATAAGGCACTCCTACCCTGTGTGCGATACCCTACCTCAGCATGAATTCTCTTCACACGATAGCATTCTACACTTGCGCCTTTGTATATAGGTAGTAACTCATACCCTTGAATGTAATATTATATATACGTATTTGTAAGGATTCCTGCATGTTAGGTAATAGTTCTGTCCTGTCAGTCACGTCAAATGGCGTGTTGAATAGTAAGTATGACGTGTTGTATACAAAAGTGTAGGCTATTAGTAGCAAATGACTGGATTTTGGTTAATACAGAGTTGTATAGAACATGACCAAGTGCATTTCCCTGCAACGGAGTTTTTTGAATAGTATGTGCAAAGTGTTGGATAACAGGGGACACTTTATTCATCACTCCAGCGGCGTGTTGGCTAGCAAAATGGAACTTTGGCTAGTAAATGACTAAATGTTGGTCATTTTGATGTTACTGATTCTAACGTGTTATGTATTACGTGTGTGATGTTATGTACTAGATAATTGGGTATTCATCAATAATACTGTGTATATGATACTAAGTTTGGTAACTTCGGCAGTGTAGTCGATGGCAAGCGTGAGGTACTTAATGGTATCACTGGATGTCGGCCACTGCACCAGCGTGTTTGATAGTCGGTTTTGGGTGTTTGATAGTGAATGACTATGATGCTTTTCACTATAACGGCGTCCTGTATAGCAAGCGTTGTGTATGGTATAGCTGATGACCGTAAGTTGGTCCCTCCAACAACATATTGGAAAACATAGTGCGGTGTTACATGATAAATAGTTCAATGTTGGTCATTCAAACTGTATGTTGGATAGTAGTTATTGGCTACTGGTCAGTATATAATAGTGTTGGTCAGAATACATAGTTACCGCTGACCAAATATTTCTTAGGCTTGTGACCTGATATTTTAGCAGTTTAGTTAAAGAATTAATTTGATTTGTGCATGATAGAATGACACAATAGAGCGAGGTATTCAACTCACCGGGATAATTCATATTGATTGTTAAGAGTTATGTAGTGGCGATCTATCGACATCTTTGCTTTTTATTTATGCTAAACAAAGTTTACAGAAATGCTGAAACGCTTGAAAATAATATGTATACAGCATCACATCAGAAACAATCACAACTGCAGTCGATATGTATTGGTATTTTCCTTATTCATTTTATATTCAATACAATCACGCACTTTTCGTTGTCTTTGTTCCTTATGTTTTGGATAATTAAAAATACATCTACCTTAATCAATATGAGTAGAAAATATAGGGAAATATTATACGGGTTAATGACTATACTTAATCTCTCAATTATTCATTCAAGTATTAAACATCTTGGCTTTGTTTGTATTGGACTCTTCTGATTTCGCTGGTATTCTTCAACACGTTCGTTGTGTCTAATATGTTATTTATAGAATCCATTAGACAGACGACTATAAAACTAAATGTAAGCAAAAATAAGTTTCAAAATGACTTTCCGTGTTATTACGATTAAAAATGACTTGAGATATGCTTAGCGTTGAGAAAGAAAGAAAGAAAGAAAGAAAAGCATATTCAATATTCATGCTGGACAAAAAACTCAGCCACACGAGGGTGGGAGGCAGTCAAACAAGTAGTGGTCAGCTATTAAGTTTATGGATGTACTACATGTAGGACAAGACATGTTTAGAAGTGAAATCGTAGAGGAGGAACAGGTGGGGGAGGGGCGGGGCGCTTATGAAGTCAATTTAGGGTACGCATGGTTTAACGTGTTTGGCTGTTAAGTTCAACTTTAGACTGATCACCTGTAAATGTCATACATATTTGTTAAGCGGGAGTCACTAAAATACAAAGAACCAGGCTGAGTATGACCATTCGGAGTAATTTCGTCTCTTTCCTAGCGTACGATGCAAAAGCTCGAGGTACGTCCGATTGATAGTAGGACGTGTCGTCTTGTCTACTTTCGATTTTAAATCCAAAGAAAAGCCGATTTAAGACGGTAAATTTAATATAAATTTGATAATTGCAAATAATGTGAAAGTCAACTTTTAGAAAACTACCAGCTAATATTCACTACGCAGGCAATACTCCTGTATTTCTTTGCGAAGTTTCACGCACTGGTGTGCAAATTTTAAATACTGGTTCTTTAAATATTAAATATTCGCGAGACAAGCTGTTCTAAATATTCACGAGACATTCTCAATATATAAACGAACAGTTGGCCTGTGTCTAGACCAACAGGTAGGTCTCTGCTTTTTATTTTTATACTTTGCTTACATTACTAACCAGCAATGTTAGCAACAACAAAAAGTGGATACCTACATGTTGGTCTAGATTGGATACGTTCTGTTCTATGTTACTAATAAAGACCGAAAGCCGGAATATACATATTTTAACCATAATACTAACGAAAACGAATGTATTATGATATACCGAATGAAAGTGTCCAGTATGAAAGTGCCAAAAGTATTTGCTGATATATATATATATATATATATATATATATATATATATATATATATATATAATACGTTTTGACAAGTTAAAAAATCAAATAGAATAACTCCTATCAGACCCATTCCCCTGGCCACGTCACCCTCTTCTTGTACATATGTTCCTTTATCACCTGAGTATAGGAAATGTGGATCAGAACAACTTTCCATTTAAAAAACAATGCTGAGATCCCTATTGTTTGACAGAAAGTAGTATGAATTAGGGAATGCAATGGCAACACATACCACCATAGTCATAGTTTTACCTCTTGTTGAGGCTTTTCTCCTTGTCTTTTTTTACTTTATAACATGATATTTGTCACATTAAGTATCTTGCTCCTGAATATATTTTAATTTCTGACCAGTCGAGTGAAGTCAAGTGTGACTGAGCATTGTAATTATATGAATTGTACTAGAAATGGGCAATAAGTAAATAATTTTTATCCAAATAGCTTAAATGATTATTATTATTATTATTCTTATTATTATTAAAATGATTTACCGCTCTTATGTGGCCTAGTGGTTAGAGCATCTACCTTGGAAATGGTACTAACAGCTGCCTTGCTTGGCGCTCAGCATTAAGAGGTTAATGTTAGGACTGGTCGGCCTGGTTTCAGGATAATGTGACTGGGTGGGACATCATGCTACATGATTGAGGCATGATGCCTCAGTGCTAGACATCACTCTTACCTGCAAGCATGATACTGATATGACTGAAATTTTGTTAAAGCTACCGGTACGTTAAAAATTCAAATGAAATACATACACACACACATTACAACAATTACAAATCATAATATTGCGGTGTAGACTGATATATACACCAAAGACATGTAAATACTTTGTACTTTGGGTTTTGAGCATGTTTCGGTGTGTCATGTAAACATTCCATTCTCATTTAGATGAGTCATAAATTGTTGTTGTTGTGGGTTTAATGCCATGTTTTAGCACATGATAGGCTTGGCATGGCAGCTAGTATAACTGGTGGAAGAAGAACCCGGGCAAGAGCCTGGTAATAACCATTGAGCATTTGAAATTTATTGGCAAGCTTTCTGACATCCATATGGGCTGAGCCCAAAACTAGAACTCACAGGGACACTTGGCCAACTGGTGTCCCTGCGGCCTATGTAAAGTCTATATGAAAACTTGTTATTACCAACTTGCTTTGCTGTCAATTAGCCATGGTTAATTGGACATGAGATCACCAATTCAATTTAGGCAGTTGTATTAGGTGTAGAAGACAGTATGACTGCATGAGCATTTAAATGAAATGTGTACCATCTTTTAGGGTGGTGGGTGTTGATTGAGGAGTGGTGCAGTTTCTTTTTGTTTCATATGTTTAAATATCACCGACAAGCTGTTACTTGATTTGTGTCCTCCAAAAATATTCAGTTCTGCCTTTCTTGACTGACATTAATGCTGCCTTCAAAATTCTGCTATGATCAAAGACATATGTTGTTGTAGGGTTTAACGCCATTTTTCAGCACAAGATAGGCTATACATGGTGACCAGTATAATTGGTAGAGGAAGAACCCTGGAAAACCCTGGGAAGAACCACCAACCCACAAGAAGCTACTGGCAGGCCTTCTCACGTACTGATGTTAGCCGAGCCTGAGACTCGAACTCACGCAGACAGAGGTGAGATGGCAGTGATCCGTAATGGTGAGCCCTCTAGACCTCTCGGCCACTCCGGGCCCCCAAAGACATATGTAGTACATAAGATATATTTGCTGTGATTATGGGCTAATGCAATTTCTTTTTTATTCTTCTGGGAGTAAATTAATTGTATTTAAATTCCTCCCTCATGTTGAAGAGAAATCTGGCTGATTTGCTAGCCTTATCTTATCTTGGCCTGGTTGTTTCAGTCATGTTGTTGATGGGCTAGAAGCTGCATTTATAAAGGGAAGCAGAGTTTGTTGCCTTTGGCTGTTCCTGATAGAGTTGTTTTAAAAGCAAACAAACACTGATACTTTAACAAATTCATCAAAATATTTTGGAGGTGAGAAACTAATAAGTTCTGAAAAACAAAAAAACAACAACAATGTCTGATATAAACACAATAAAATGGACTAATAGCTAGTGAACATCTTGACTTTTAAAGCAAAAGCCAAAATCCTAAATATTTACCATGCACTGGATACCTATTTTATTTATACAGTACATTACAAACTCATGCAATCAGAAATGACAGATAATGAACATGCCAATCAGAGTGGAACATTTATACACCACCAAATTATTCCACAAGCAGATTTATGTATAGCATACTCTTGCACTGGTATTAGCAGCACTTGCCATATTTCCAGGACATAAAACATAAATTTCCCATGAAACTGGTGCTGTGTCTGGAGGGTCTTTCATACACGGGTGTAATTTTACAATAAATATCAGTTAAGCAAAAGTTATATGTGTTTCCTATTTCATTTGTTTCAAAATTAATTTAGGTGTACTAGGTAGTTTGTTTTGCAAACATTATATATATTGTATTGATTAATATTGTATGCCAGGGTTGGCACTTAGCAACATGGATGGACGACCAACTAGAAACGCATATTTTGGGGCCTTACAACCCCAGCATGTTGCAAGCAGATTGACAGGTCATGCCACATCCCTCATTAACATACTGGTATTAATGTGCTTTGTTCAGAAAATCATTGCATTTGGCTCAAGACCTCGATTTGCAATACTTAAGACACTATAAATGTTAAGTTGTTGCTTGGGTTTTTTTGGCATCAGGGTGGGGTAGGTGGCCGATATAGTTGAATTCTACTGAGATGATTATTTTCATCTTTCATAAAACATTATATGGCAGAATGTAAGGGAATAAGACTACATGTAATTAATCAATACTCTGTTGAAGGGTTCATTTCATTTTAATGAAACAAAATCTCAGTTGTACAGTTAAATTTGGCAGAGCCATGTAAGGAGATAAGAATGTCAATCTTGACAGGGATTTCTAGTCGTTTTGCAAAGACCAGTATGTATTATATAGCTAGACCTAATTATACACAGTGCTTGTAACTTACAATCAGTCCTGGTAATGGAAAGCTTCATACAAGCTTACACAATTATTGAATTTATTTGAGATCGGCAAATGAAAGATAACAGAACAATTTCCATTTCTTGATGATGACTTTAGCTTAGACTAGCCAATAGAGATAACATTTACATGCTTTAAAATAAATGCCCAATAAAAAGGCTTAATACTTTGCATTTCTTGGTGGTTAATTTATTTTCTGCTTTTAAATATTCCATTAGCTTAGATTAGCCAACAGAAATATATTTTACATGCTCTAAAGTGAATGCCCATTTCTTAACTGACCATTAAATAGGCTTAATACTACATCAGAGGCATACAGTGTGTTAAGCCAAAAATGAATCATAATACTTTCATATATTGATGTTTTGACAATAGATGACTATTCGCAAGTCCTGTTTAATATTATGGACTGTGATTGTATCGGGTGATGAGAAACTGACACATGTTGTCGATGATTGGTATGGCATCTTACCTATAAAAGCAGTCACCCAACACTCAGTGATGAAAATATATAAAGATAATTTTGGAACACGTTTGTAGATCCCCGTAGGGACAATTCATTGATTGCATGTTTATCACAGGAAAATTTATCAAGTATCATACATTTTTGGGTCGCCTGTCAGGACTTCCACATTGGGAAAAATGATTACCCAACATTTCTTTTTAGTTGTTCCTGCTCAGAAATGTCAGACATGCCTAATACCTATTTTTGTTATAGTATTTTTCAGCCATACCCATTTATATTGGCATGTGTTTGACTTTCATTGATGTTCAGTAAGCATGGGTTAATTAACATGACAGGACAAAAATGTTACTGTGAACATTAATTACCACAGTTATTAGCACTGAACATTATAATTAACATACTGAAGAACATTTGCTGCTCAGAGAAAGATAATGTCATCTTTCCTTGAACTACTTTATTCTAGAAGTGAGGAAAATCTGATGTTATTATCTTCAATAAAAGTTTTTAGTATCTTCAACCAGTTGAGTCAGAGTATCATACATAGTGAATCTGATTAATTTAGGCAATTAAAAATTAAAAAGAGCTACTTGAAATCCTACATTTAACAGCCAGAATCTAGTCATCTGACAAAAAATGTAATAGAAGTGAGTATGCCAATGAAATTTTCTTCATGCTAATGGAAGTAGGGATGCTGATTAATTAATCTAACATATTCTAGAACTTAGAAAAGTCTGATATTATTGTTGTCTTCAATAAAGGTGCTTTTATTATCTCCAACTGCTTTAGCCAGAGAATCATGTATTGTAAATTTGATTAATTTATCTCTATGGAACATACTGAGTACAATTTCACCATCCAGATCAGTGTCACAAGACTGCAGAAGAGAACGGGTTGATAAGAGAGGTAATCACTGTATATCTCCAACAGAATTAAGGATTGTAAATGCACTTGTCCAACCTCTATTTCGAATACGCTTGATGTATTATGAGACCGTATGCCCTTTCACTTTCTTTGGTTTTTTAAAACTTATAATACAGGAGCCACAGTGGCACAGTGGTTTGTATGCTGGACTAGAGATCCAAAAGGGTGCAGCTATGAATCAAAGCATGGGACCAGCCTTGGTCAACTACCATGGTGTGTACTTTGGCAAGGCACTTAAATCTGATTGCTAAGGCACTGAATAACCTGCTTATGTTGCTGTGCCATCAACACCAAATCAATTCATAAATGCGTAGCATGCAGACTGTTTTCTGCCTGCCAGTACAGTATTAGGATCAATAGGCCAGTGGTCAAGGGCCTTGCAACTGAAAGATGAAAACTGTTTTCTGCTTAATATCATTTGTTTGGCAACATATACCTGGTGTAAATTTTGTCGATAGCTTGCACATTGGGTAAGGAAGAAGACTGAGTATGACTGATTAATATGTCACAGGTCAAGGTCATTGTGACTGAAAGAAAAATGGTTTTGCAAATTAGCAACAGATTTATGTCGCATGCTTGACCAAGCTGTATGTATAGCTTGCATATGGGGTAAAAAATAAGCATGTCAGTGTAGGGTTGAATAAGTCAAAGGTCATGGTCACTGTAACTGGTAAAATAGTTTCTGCAGAGAGACTTTAGATCTGCAACACAAACCAGGATCAGACCTTGTTAATAGCTTGCAATTATACTAGGGAAGAAGCCTGTTTATTTGTGTGTCAAAGATCCAACATTACTATCACTGATTAAAGGAAGAAAATGATTCCTTCACAAAAATTTCACTTCTCCACCATGACCTTCACCAAAGTTTCTGAATGACTTGCATGTTGGGCAATTTACGCCTATGGATCTTGCGGTGAAACACAAGAAAGAACCAAAACAGTTTTTCCATAATAAACTTTAGTTCTTGACCACTTACTTTGGCCAATATTTGAGGAGAGCTCATAGTTAGGGCAAGAAATCTCTAGATTCTGGGGTGTAGAGGTTAGAGGTCATGATCATATAAGGCTAATAATAAAATAATGGTTTCTGCACAATACTGTTGTTTTAAGATGATATATCTCGATTGTAGGGCCAGATCATTGAGATCCTTTGGTCAGTGATAGTCAGGGTCAGTCATGCCCGACTTATTGTTGTACAAAGGACTGCTACACTTGGATGCCTGTACCTGCAACTTCGTAGCATCGTTTGTTTGTGATGTTTGCATGATTGAGATATTATATGAATTAATGTGTGCAGGCAATGCAGGAGCCATAAACTGTGGAATCCAGTTCAAATCTCTGTAGAATACAGATTAAAATTACCTAACTGAATCCCTGTATTTGCGCTACTGATTGCCATTTCAAAGATTCTGACCAGTACATACTTGAGTAACCAGACATTGGTAAAAGGATATCACAAATATTATATCAAATTGTCTTTGGAGCGGGTATTCATTATACTGTAAAATGAACACCTTAGTGAAGTAAAATTCAAAGGTGACCATGTGTTACTTAGAGATGATTTCTATGTCAGGCAATCAATATGGATTAACTAACCGTGTTACAGCTCAACTGCATGAAGGCTATACTGCATACTCGCAGTAGATGTACAAATAGTTATGCATGGGCATGTTTAAATGTTTATTTACTAATGGCAGTTATGTTTGCAAAGTATATTTAACTTGCTGGAAAATAGATATAGAAATAGTAGAGTTACACTGTAATATGTATTAGAAACTCTAACAACAGCAAAATTAGAACTTTTTGCAACTAATTTTGGAAACTCTAAGCAGTTAGCAAGCTGGCAGTTATATCCTCTTTCTTTTACTGACAAGTTTTTGTTTCATTTGCAGGTGTATCACATTGGTTGATGATGATGATTAGCAAAGTTCTTTCGTAAAGACAGAACAGATCTCTGGTTTCATCATGGCGGAGTATTTGGGAGCAGGTTCTAACTTTTATGAAGGTAATGAAGAAACTCTGTATTAAAATTCATCAATGGAGAATGTGTCTTTCAAAATGAACTAGAATTATCTTGCATGTGTTTCAGGCTGTTAATTTTCAGACAATATGTTTTGTTTGCCTGTCTTTCATCTGCATGCCTATATTTCTAACATTGTTTCACCTAGAGCCATGTATAAACAAAACACAGACATGTTCACTATTATTTAAATCTTAATATTTATAGGGTAATACACTTCTTGGTGATTGGTTAAAAAAAATGAATTTTGATAATGGTAGTGACCACAAGAACTTATGCTCAGATTTGCATGCCTTTGAATTTTTTCTTTGTACCTCCCTTGCTTGATTTGATACAAAAGACATATTCAAAGTGATAAAATGACACAGGTCTTTTTTAATTGATTTATTAATGCAACAAACACTTCCCCAAGTTGTTCATCAAAACAAAGCTGGCATGTAATTACGTTATCACAGAAGTACTCACGGGTTTCAAGGTTTAACTGACCAATTCTTCGCGTAATTTTTTCACGTTCAGCATATTTTAAAGATATTTAAAATATATTTTCTATGGAAAAAAATCGGGAGCCTCGCCAAAAAACCACGTTATAAGCGGGATTGCGAGTTATCCGGGTGCGAGTTATCGAGGGAGTGGTGTACAAAGATTTGTATTCATTGCATTTACAGTGAAGACACAATCATTAATCTGCTGTCAATCTTGCACCACTCAGCTCAAAGATTTTGGATTTTATTGGAATTATTTTATTCCTCAGATTTTGGACATAACAAAAGACAATTATTTGCTTTTTTATCAGAATAGTGAAGTGCCTTTCACAACAACTATCCATGCTGATCTTACAGAAAGAATTCAAGCTCATCCCCCTTGTGTCATGAGTTCAGAACGCTAATCAGAGTCACTGTAGCACTGAGCAAGGGGGTGGAATATTGCTATTGTTCCTGTGCATCAGTTTTTTCTGTCAGTCTAGCCATGTGTCCTTCCGTCCATCTGTGATATATATATCTATATATATATATATATATATATATATATATATATATATATATATATATAATTTTTTCATCCTGACCCATTTTTCTGGGAATTGTCTTGAAAATTGTCAAATAGGTCATATTTCAGAAATTCAATTTGCCATTGCTTCTCCTATTGTACAATTTTGAGGATTGTATTAAAACTTTATTGATAGGTGGCTACTGTAGATGCAAAGTAATAGTTTGCTTTTTCCCTCTGGCCTATGTTTGAGGACATTTTGTGAAAAACTCTCAAAATACAGGTATTTAAAAAAATTATGTTCATCGTTGATAATCTACTTCCACATTATTGGATTATACTGAAACTTTGATGGCTGAATATCAGTCAGTGAACTATTTTTATCTAGGGAAAATTTTATACTGTGAAATTTGTTTCCTCATAGCAATTCAGATACCACAAAAATTATTTAGCTCGCTTTATTTACATTTTTGACCCTATTATCATAAGACATGTTTGGCAATTTTTGGGAGCCAAATTACAAAAATTCAAAGTCATATATGAAACATTGCTAATGTCTATATATACATGCTGAAAGTATACAGAAACAACATTTAAACAGCTTATGTTGGCAAGTTATTATGTGTTGCTTAAATTCCTTATCTCATTTCCTGTGACATGTGACTAACAATTAATTTATCTCTTGAGGACTCTAGATTTTAAAAAAGTAGCCAAAAGGAAGTGAAACAAATAATTTAAGTAACAATCAGCAAACAGCTGATTTCCATAAAATTCAAAAGACACAATAATGAGAACAAAATCCCAAATAATCCTAAATGTCCTACTAAAGTGTCCAAGTATATAGAATGTTCCAAATGAATTCCAATAATCTTGAATGTCCTGATATGCCATTAGTTTTGAATATCCTCATTTACAAGTAGTCTTGAATGTCCTGATCTGATATATCAATGATGTTATCCAGAATGTCTTTGAATGTATTCACAATAATCTCAAAGTAATGTGTTTTAGTCCAAAAAGTCAATGAGCACTTCGTTAATTCCAATAATTTGAATAAATACTTCCACTCAAATTTATTGTTGTAAGCTAGATTCACAGAGACTGATTATAAGAGATGAATGAAAATACTTGTTACCAACTGACAATATATACAAATTTTTACTTGACCTAAGATGCAATGGGATGTCATGGAATTCCTGAAATTTCTTCTAAATTGTAAACAAGTTTGTTTCTAGAATCTTCTAAGCTTGTAAACAAGGCTAGACCTTGAACTGTAATATCAGTAAACATTTTGATAAATATCAGGTAGGCAAAAATTTCATGGACATAGGCACAAAAAAGTCCCTTCCCTCAATCACAGAAAAAATATCAAGCACACTATATAAATTACACATACATTATAGTTTGTTCTTCATTCAGCTTTAAATAGTATTTTATGTGATACAGCTTCAAAACAAATTGCTATTTAATTACAAAACAATTTGATCTCATTTAGCATAGTGCTATGAGAACATTTTACAAACATGAAAAACTAAACCTCTCAGAATAATTTCCTATATATTTTGCTTTATGTGATTGAAAATAAGTGAAATACATGTATATTGAATTTTGTTTTAAAAATATTGTTTTCTTGTTCCTACTTCTTTATAATTCATGTAGGAGAGAATGAAAATCATGGAAAACAGAAGATTCTATGGACCTACCCCAACAAAAAAGTAATTGTTTTGTTGAGAGATGCTACATGTGATGCTGAAATTTTCATTACTCCTGAAATAGATAATGGAGGTAAGTTAAATGACTTCTGCTTTAATTGACAATACAACAACTGGCAGGGTTTCTCATGCCCAAGCGCGAGATTCAAACCTGCATGGACATTGTTGAGACATACAAAACAATTTTACAAATATTGTATTTGTGACTCGACACTTCTACTTTCATATAATGATAATAGTCTGCAATATTATTGTCAGCTATCTTGATTGCCTGTCCTACGATGGGAGTGATAAAAGAAAGTGTTAACATAAAATTTATATATAAAAAAATTGTAATTAAAAAAATTAGGATGAACGAGTTTAAAAGAGAAATTTTTAACATAAAATTACCAAAAGAAGTAAAACAAAATAGAAAATAAAATGAGATGCTGCCAGGAGAATCAAGCCTCTTGTTTGGCAGCTGGGACATACATAAAAAAAGGAAGATGTGGGTGTTTATGTATAAGATTCCATTATGTTTAAAAGCTTACTCCTTTAACTTACACATGTCTATTAGTAAACAACAAAACAGTCAATAGTATGCAAATACCTATTCAAAACCAAGACTGTAGGTAAATTTAATGTGTATAAAATCAAATTAGATAATTAATTTTTTTTAGTAAATATGAACTTTAATCAACCAAAATTCTTGTCATGTTCACCTCTACTTGCAGTTGGACAATGTGAGGTTTATTGTCATATTCTCTAAATACATCTCATTTTTCATACTGTACTTATTGGCTCAAATTTACTTATGTATTCCTATGAGCTAAAGCTGTAAAGAATATGATGTAATCCAGATTTATATTACGGCATTCAACTTATTTTTTAACCCTAAAATCTTTCCACAATAGAGTTTTGTAAAGATGGACAATATGGCAAGTTACTTACACCTGTCATTCTGACCACCTCTTTTAAGAGCAACCATTTGACATGATCTTGAACTGTTCATACTCTGGAAGTCTTTGAAATTCAGGATTATCAAATAGCATTTAAAAATACTTGTATGGAACTGCATTGACCTAATATTAGCATCCCTATGCATTGCAGTGGATTTTGGTATTTATTCCTTTCCTGTGTTGAATATTGTTGTGTACAGGTGTACATTTAAGTTTAATACAATATAATGATAAGTAAATATATCTATATATATATATGACACTGACATAGCAACCTTTTAATAGTTTTCTTGGGGTTGAACAAAAAACACAATTTAATGGTTTTTTGGGAATGCAAACCAAAAGCATAAATATTTATATAATGACACAAATGTTGGAAAGCCGCACAGTGGAAAATGACAAAGTCTCCCTACATTTTCAACCTAAATTAAGGTCTTCCTTAAGGGATAATAATTGACATGTACAGAGACACACCCAAAATAATTGCATCAAGTTATTATTAGTATTAATATTATTTATTATTATTATGTCTTTCTACTACCTTGTAATGTAACTACATTCTTCATTTTTTCTCAATGTACAAACTGTAACATGATCTTGCAATGATGTACTTCCTGAGGTAAAACATACACAAGCAATATAATGGTTCTAACCAGCATTCATATTTTTTTCACTGTACACTTATATTTTGGCTCCCTTATATGTCATATTGTTTTTTCTTCTGTTATTTCATTCTTTGGTTTAAACTTCTTCTGGATAGTTTGGCTTCTCAGCGCAAAACGTAAATATTTATTAACTCCTAGAGACATTGCTCTGGGTGAATTTTAAGACACTCCAAAGGTTACAGGGCATGGTTAATTCATTTGGTTGGGAGGATAGAAGAATCAATAATGCATAAATGTTTGTAAATGTGTTTTCTCTGTCTGCTATGAATTGTCCTTTACTTGATTAAAGATGTATGATAAAACCAGTGTACAGAGAGATAATAATGGTGAATTAATTTCTCATTTCAGTTAGCAAATCAAGCTCATATGATAAGAATACTGAGAGGATATTGAGTGTTCCACTTTGGAAAAATGAAGGAAAGGAAAAGCACAAATTATCTGAAGAAATTGAGAAAGTCTTGAAAAGACTTCGTAACAAGTCACAGAAGTCAGCTAGTTTCTGCATCCAGCAAATTGGAGAATGGAAATTTAAACGTTACTTCAAATGTTTTCTATATGAAATCAACAAATTTTACAATGATTTGTCAGTTGAGTGCTCAGTTGAATACTTCTTTCTCCTCATCAGTGATGAAAAATTGTACCAGGTAGCATCCGACATCGCAGATGTTTTTTTACAGAATAAAGCGAGCAGGACCCCAAGCAAGGTTTACATTGAGCATTCAGGCACTATGCAAGAAGATGGGAAAGGTAAACACAGTTATAGACATATATATCCACACCATCTTTACTCAGGTAAAATGAACTACTCGATGCAATATCCCATCTACACCTTGGCATATCATGCAGATATTTCTGTGCTTTGGGTCTATGAATTTTATTGGATGTGGTGTCAAGCCACCGCATCCAATCAAAGTTAAGTTGTTCTTTCATTTACCCCCTCAGTGCCCCATACTTACAATGGATCATTCACATGCACTGGCACTATATTAAATCTTTTTGAGCATTTTATGGGCATATTTGAAGATGTTCCTATGGTTGCATACCATAGACCTAAAACTGATTCTTGGAACATGCCAGCTTATTTTTGGACAGTACCACAAATACAGGCACATATATTGCAAAGACCAACATTGCTTTGCAAACATTCACCAGGGAATGATTCATTCCAAACTTCAGCTCCATGAGTTACCTTTACTCTCAAACAGGGTTGAGGATATTGGGCCAAAACCTGAATATCTCCTGATATAGAAAATATATATCATCGAATATGTTCATGAAACTGTTAACTTAAGAAAACATAAATAACCACGATAAAATCAGTGTGAAACTTGCAAAGCAATACAACTCAGCCGGACATTCAGTAATGTCCTTTGAGGAGTTAATGATTAAAACTGATGAGGGTTGGGGTGGGGGTGTGGATGTGTGGGGTCATTAAAGAATATACATGTAAGGAATGATACAAGGGTCTGTAACTTAGAACTAATTTGGAATTTGATTTAAATAAAAATATTTAACATTCCCAATACAGTTATATCATTATTTCACTCAGTATGTGACACATATGCAAAACTTTGCAGCAGTATTTACCTATATAACAGTATATGATACATATGCAAAACTTTGCAGCAGTATTTACCTATATGACAGTATATGATACATATGCAAAACTTTGCAGCAGTATTTACCTATATGACATTGTATGACACATATGCAAAACTTTGCAGCAGAATTTACCTATGTGACAGTATAAGACACATATGCAAAACGTTGCAGCAGTATTTACCTATATGTCAACTCCTTGACTGTTTACATGAAATTGTATTATTATTATTATTATTATCTCTTTTCCAGTATCCAGCTACAGCATTTTCATGACACATTTCCTTTACAATCTTCTCCAGCTTTACCAGCTTACAATTTTCAGTACCTATCTAGGGCTGGACAAATTGATTATAAAAATCAGCTTAAAGACTGGAAATAAATTTATAAAATCTGTTCGTGTCAAAGCATAAATATGGTACCTAAAAATTAGCTTCAATAATTGAGCTGGTGGCCATGTATTTTCTGCACATTGCATGAAATTGCTTTTTGGAGGGTTTTCTTATTATACCATCTCTTGTTGAGCCTTCTGGTTATGATATTGTTTTCCTCCATGCTTGTGCTCTCCTTGACTGGGCTTCTGTTCTTATATAGTGTGTATTTTAATGGTAAATATTTCCATCATCTGCATCTGATATGACCAGATATGCACTTGCCCTTGTACTAGCTTTCATCATACTTTTTGTTTGGTTGGTGACACTATCAAAGTCTTACTTTTTTTGAATGTCTGTAGGTCTTTGGTGCCTGCAGTGAAGTAGTGTTTTTGTTTCATCTTGTTTTTCAGAAGACTTGCTTTTGCTGTATTGAAGGACTAAGAAGATGGTGATACTAAGTTCCTGGATTTTGGAAGCAATGTTTTAGTGCATTTATTAAGTATACATTGAGCTGGTGATGTTCTGAACCTCTTTGTTGGAATATTGTGAAAATCTAGATGGGCAATATATGGGTCAGATTTTGAGTGCAGTTTTTTTTTTTTGTATTGGTACATTTGCTTGGTCAAAGAATGGCAGCCCATGGAATAAAATAATCTTCTGTATATACTGCATCTAGCTATATGAAGCATGAGATTGGAAATCATTACTGTATTTTTGCAGATTTTTTTCTTGCAGTACTAGCAATCCACAGGTACTAAATAGTCTGTTCATTCGGAAAGAAAAATATTTTTTAACATGGGCTTTTATTAAAATAAATGCTGGTAGATTATGAGTAGATTATGAGTGAACAGTAAAGTCAAATGATAGTTAGATCTGGAATAGAAAATTCTGTGCTACTGTTTGTTCCAGGTTAACCAAATATTCAAGCATGTTAATGTTTTCATGAGTTACTTGAGTTATTTCAGCACATGTTAAAAACTTCATTATGACAATGTAAGTATCCAAGGAAATTATAATAGTACACTGCAAAACAAAGTTAATGTAGTATATAATGTCAATTTAGCAAATCAAATTATGTCATTTTTCACGTATGAAAGCTATAATTATTTTAAGAGACAAGTCTGAACTTTGTAGATTGCACACTCTTATCAAGTTTTTGCTTCCACACTTCTCAGGAAGGTTGATGAGATACCAGATTTTAAATGCCCACCTTCAGGCAGATTGTATTATTTTAAGATGTTTGTATATCATTAGTCAAAAGGTAAAGGATATTGTGACTGATAGTAGAAAAATGATTTCCGCACAATAAGTGGAGTTCACCATCATATATGGTTGCGAAAGTTTGTAAATGCATTACAGTTGGTGTGAGGAAGAACCTTATTGATTTTGGACTCAAGAAGTCACAGATCAAGGTCACTGTCACTGAAATAATAAAGAATGGTTTCATCTCGATAAGACTAGTTCTGAAGGGTACCTCAACTAAACTTTGCAGATTGCTTGCTCTTGGGGTAAGGAAGAAGGCTGTTGTCTTGGTAACAAATTACAAAGGTCAAGGTAACACATTAAAAGAATATCAATGTTTTGTGTACAGTAACAGTAGTTCTGTATTACAGATCTGCCCAACATGTATGTTTGGCTTGCACTTAGAGAAAGGACGAAGCCTAATGATTTTGGGGTCAAAAGGGCATGGTCAGGGTCATATCATCTGAAAGAAGGGAAATGGTTTTAGAAAGAAATTATCAGTTATCTACACAGAGGACTATTAAATGATGGATGGGCATATTATGCACCATTTAGAGTATTCTTCTTTTCATTATTAAACAGACCAATCTGCTATTTCATCCGACCTAAATTATTTGAAAAATTTCAAGTGAAGTATATTGCAGTTGTTTTTAATTATTAACTTTTTTTAGTTCAGTACGTTGTTTTATTGAGCTGTGAAATATTAAATTAGCCAATGTGAATCAAAATTCATTATCAGTATTTTACAGCTTGATAAAAGAATATATTGAACAAATCAAAAGACCAGAATTGTCAGATACTAGATACTACAGTCTAAAACTATATTAACACAGGCACAATATGTGTGTGTGTTTGATTTAGATTTTTAACATAGCTCTAACAATTTTTAGTTATATCGCTATGATGTCCACAGTGTGGCAGTTTATAGTGATGTCTAGCATTGGGGCAGCTTGCCGCAGACATACCATCAAGTCCCACCCAGTCATATTATCCTGACACCAGGCTGACCAGTCCTAACACTAACCTCTTAATGCCATGTGCATAGTGAGGAAACTGTTAGTACCATTTTTAGAAGTTTTTGGTATGACTCAGATGGGGTTTGAACCCATGACTTCCCGTATCGAGGCAGACACTCTAACCACTAGACAACTGGATTTGTCTGACACAGTATGTTGTTTTGTTTACTTTATATCACTATGGTAACCCAGTATAATGTGGTGAGCATATGACTTGTCAGCTAATCAGACAGTACTATTGCTTATTATTTGCATTTCTCTCATGCTCCAAAGGAAGAAAGAAGAATATCAGTTGTATAATTTTTATAATTTTCTTAATGATATGATAATTATAAACAAAACAAATGAAAACAAAATCTCTCAATAAATGCATTTCTAATGTTTTAGGTTTATTCATGGTTATTTTCCTGGATTATTTCTTTGTTGATGAGGTGCCATTAAGCCTGTATTTTGACATAATACAATTTTCACAGCTTTTCAATGAGCTATTCAGTCAGATTGCATTCAGGGTTTATAACAAAATTGCAACTGTAGATTTAAACCATTAAATTTATTTATAAAAGAGCTAACTTATGGTCTATAATGAGACCACCTCCTATTTAAGACCATCTTTCCTAGTCTTATAATGTCTTAATTTGAAGGTTTTACTGCATATTGTGCACCTTCTCCTTTGCCATTTGATCAGAATCTTGTTACATTGTTGTCCACTATTTTTTAAAAGAAAATTGTCCCACTTTATTGAATTTATTTTCAGTCAAATTCCTCAGAACTTTATGGTTGGTTACATGACTTAATGGCTGACTACACAGCTTGACTTTTTATATTTGCAGATCCAGTTTTCAGCATAATCACAGTTTCTATACAAAAAGGACAACTGCATGAGGCACAGGTATATGATTGGTAGACATTTACTTAGGATAGTTCATTCAAAGAACATCCAGGCCCTGCTCATGAAATATGTATCATCTCTGAATAATATACTCAACTCAGTATTTCAACCATTCTTGAAACTTGAAAAAAATAGTATGCAGGGATAAATTCTTGATGTTACAACACGCAGTGCAAGACTTTCTTGTTTTAATTTAATTCAATATATTTATTATACAATCCCAATAACTATGCACAGAAATTTGAGCCATGTACTCAAAGAGGAGATAAGATTGTGTTTGGGGATGTCCTATCCGTTTGGATACATTTTATATGTTGGTAATAAATTAGACATCTTATTGATCATTTCAGAGACATGATTGGGACCTTATCTTTGATTCTCAATACATGCATAATTCTATCATATTAGGCTTTTTTTTGTTTTATTTCAGGAGGGTATCTGTCTCTAAGTTAGGAAACATACAAGTGAGTTTATGGTATGGCTCAGCTTCTGGCATGCATTATCCATTTATTATCTGTCCAACATTTACTACTTTAACAGCTTATTCAAATCCTCTTGGCAAGTTTAAGTGATAGGAATGCTTCTTAGGACATGCTCTACCAAAATTGTATTTAGGATGCATTACCTGACATGGGCAATGGTGGGCTTCCATAGTAACCATATAGCAAATCAAATTTTAACTTCTTCTCCAGAGAGTGGTTGATCCAGTGGCTACTGCTGAGAAATGTTGTTTTAGGACATGCTTCTTTAGAGTTGTGTTTATTTGATTACCATACCAATGGTATCACTTTTTCCATGACAGCCAGATGGAAAATATACTTATGACTTCTCTTGAACAGCTAAGATAATTGTAGTCAAACGAGAATGAATGTTCTATGAAAATTGTGTCTGGGCTGGCTCCGCTAGCAATGGAGTAGATTCCATAGCAGCCATATGGAAAACCTATTTTCAGTATCCTATCAAGAATGACAGTAGGTTTGGGAATGCTTTGAATGGCTGTGCAATTGCATTGTTTGAACTTGTAAGCAAAGATTTTATCAATTGTTGCAAACTTTGTGATTTTGATGTCAGGGGAGGATGGGTACTATTTTGTTATTAGTTCTGACAGCTTGACATGAAGTACACTGGAAACTGATTGAGAACCTAAAGTAGTCCCAATAACTTACCACTGTTTAAAACATGACAATTTACAGCTAGTCATATGGCAGAGAACACATTTGTTTCATGATAATTTTTTGGAACTGTAATATGTAGTACATTACAGTCATAATTTGATGAGCTTCCCATGGACAAAACATCATGGAGATTAGACATAGAAAAGGAAGAAAATATGAATTAGCAATTTAAAAATAACTTGTCCTGTAAAATTGTCTCAGAAAAAATATTAACATCCTGGCAGGTGGACAACCTATTTCTACCTATTTTATAGAATGGCTGAGGTAATTTTGACCAGCATTGGAAGAATTGTCTTATAGGGCCTACTTTGTCCAAACTGTCTGGTTTATCTGCTCATGCAGTTATGTATCAAGTCACTTTTTAGAGATTACTTGTCCTGTACATGACCTAGGAGATGCTTTTACAATCATATAGGTGGAAAATGTATTTTCAGCTTCTTTTGAATGACAGCTAATTTTAACCAAACTTGGTAAAGATGTTTAATAGGGACTGCTCTGTCCAAATTGTTTTGGGTTAGCTTCCCTAGCAGTTGTTTATCTACGATAGCAACCACACGAAAAACCTGTTTTCAATGTGTTCTTTAGAACAGCCAAAGCCAGATTTGATTAAACTTAGTAGGAATGATTTGCATCCAAGGCTGCTTCACTAGAAACAAAAACCTAATTTTGACTTCTTCTCTTGATTGGCTGTTTGATTCAACTTGGTAGAAATGTTTCTTCAGACATGTTCTGTTAAATATATATCCAGGGTGGCACTGCCACCAACAATCTAACTTCCCTAGAAACAGATTTAAAACCTATTATCAACTTCTCTAGAAATGCTGAAGTAATTTAAATCATCACTGATACAAATATTTAAACTTTTTAGGCCATAAAAGCCAGATATGTGTCCATAAAGTCTTCTGTAGTAAAAATGTGGCTTCCATAACAACTAGATAGAAACCTTGTTTTATTTTTTTCAGTACAAGTCAGCCAGTTTTGGTGAAACTTTCCTAAAATTTGTCATAAGATGTACTCTAGCCTATGATTATTGCTCTAAAATTATCTCTAGGGCTGATTGTGTTAACAAAGTGAACAATCAGTGGAGTTCTTGATAATCTGACAATAGATTGAACTGGAAGATCTCAGTTTTTTAAATTAAGAGTATGGTACATTGAAACTCCATGATAAAAACTGTATACTTCTTTTTCAAATCATTTCAGTGTAAGTGTGCTTTTTATTATTTCTAGACAGAAGTCCTCGTCAACACAATATCAGCCAACTTAGATTTAACAATTGGTACCACATCTGCTTCACTTTTCAAGAAGGCTGGACAAGGATTGAAGAAAGAGATCAGCAATAAATTTAAACCTCCTGCCCACTACGGAATAGTTATGAAGACAGGAGCTTGTCAATTGAAATGCAAAGCTGTTTATCATGGTGCATTAAAACCTTATCATGACCAGGATGACAGTGTGTCGGTAAGAAGAGAAAATGCATTTAAATACATGTAAACTTTACAGCTCTGTTACAGCAGTTAGTTTCATGAGGAAACACACAAGAATGTCAGAATGTATGTTGAAAAGTGCTTTTATGTTTGGTTGATGTGTTTTCGTGTTTTCTTTTGCAATCATTTGTTGTTGTGGGGTTTAACACCATTTTTCAGCACATGATAGGCTATGCATGGCTGCCAGTATTAATGGTGGAGGAAGAACCTGGGAAAACCCCAAGAGGAACTATCAACCCACGAGAAGCTACTGGCAAGCTTTCTCACATACCCACATTTGCCGAATCCTAGACTTGAACCCACACAGACATAGTTGAGATGGCTGTGATTCGCAACAGAGAGCCCTTTAGACCACTCAGACACTCAAGGCCCCACAATCATTTGTAGACTCATAAAATCAGACAAATAAGAAAAGTGAATAATCAGTTGATACAGTTTGTTTTTCAGAGTTACTTACCTATAAAGGAAGCAAAATGTTACCAAACTGTGTCATTTGTGGACAAAAGCCCTTTGCAAAATGGTTTAATATGCAATTGAGAAAAGGGAGTTTATATATTAACAGATATCTTTGATAATGTGGGGGTACATGTTCACTAATAAACTGTATTGTACCCTCATTCTCTATAATTTCTTCACAAGAATGTTAATTGCCACTTCTATAGATATTGTAAAACATACTGGTTTGTTTTACCCTCAATTCAAATAGGGGTGAATAATGCCAGGAAATATATTGCAATATAGCATGTCTGTTTTGCGATATATATCAATATGTATTGGTCGTTAATAGGATTTATGACTTGAATGTTGATTGGGCATATTTTGTTCTGAAATATTAGCAATTTCCTTCCATTTAATAAAATAGAAAGAAATAAATGAAACCATCTTGCTTTTAATTCTACCAAAACACCCAGTAACTGTATTTCATGTTATTTTTCATATCCTTTAATTTTTCATACACCATCATGCCATAAAAGTAATTAAATCTATCATATTTTTTCATACACAAAACTTCATATTTTTTTTGGTCATCCTATTATTTTTGTACATAAAACGATCTACTGTGAAGATTTACTAAGTGATAAAAAAAGTACCGCCCTTTAAAATTTACAGCTAAAAATAAGAGATTAAAATCATTGCTTTGTTGTATTTTTATTTATCTATTATTTTTATTTCATTTTTCTGAAATTTTAGTTCCCATTTCAAACAGCTTCAAAAATATACCAAAGTTCAATTTACATCAAATGACCAGGGTATTGACTTGCTAAGCTAGTTTTTAATAGTGACTTACTTTGGGCACGTTCTTAACTGAGGCATCAAACAGTGAAACAGGAGATTCACACAATGTGATAATCATCATTTATAATCATGCATGTAGGTCATTGATAATTTCTTTCTTTTAATATTATATTTCACTACATATTTTTATGTTTTTTATTTGCATCATGTTTCAAACGGCATCAGAAAAAGTTAGATACACAAAATGACTAGTTTATTCTTTTCCAAGTATATTTGGTATAATCCCATATGATGAGAGAGGTACGTATTAGAGGTACCGGCAGTAACAAGTGCCATTTAACTTGTGTATTGACATGCCTGGCATCTGGTGACTTGTTGCCACCCATGATAATCTTTTGAGTTAAAAGAAACTTAAAAAATGTAAAAATCCCAAAGGGAATTGTAGTGAAAGTTCAACAAAAAGCATGGATAGATAACACCTAATGTTGGATTATATTGATGAAGTTTGGAAAGCGCACACTAAGTGCACACCTTTCCATGGCCATTTGACTGATGGAGTTAAAAACTCCATGAAAAATCCAGAAAAACAACAGCAGTAATCTCCAGTGGATGCACAAGTAAACAGCAGCCACTGGATGTATATCTAAATAAACCTTTCAAAAAATGGTCAACATACATGAAGGACCAGGCTTCCAAAAATATTACAACCATGGAAGCTGGTGAGGAGGCAACCAAAAAAATACCAGCCCATTCAAAGCAGATGATTTCTGAAGCCAGTGAATAGCTAAAGAAGAAAAATTACTGGCATTTCAAATGCAATAAATGGTTGAGAGGACCACTGCATAAAGACTGACAATGAAGTTCCATTGGAAAGTCTTTCTAGGGACAAAGAATGTGAATGGTTTGAGAGTTTTGAGCTGGAAGACTTGTAAAACTCTTGCAAATTATGAATTTTTCAGTACATACTAATTTTGCATTTGTTTTGTGCATTTGTTCAATGTTGGATCACAAATTATATCCTTGAAAATAACATGTTGTGTTTATAATATAAAAATATTTTTTGATACACGTTGCTTTGTTGTTCTCATTATTAAATTCATTTGTCTTTTTTTTTTAAACTGGCTTCAGCATAAGTATCAGTAGATTAATATTGTTCTTGACCTAATGGGCTTGTTGTACACATTTTCAACACCCCATGGGTAGCCTCATTTCCCTATGTAGAGCCTCATTTCCCTACATAGAGCCTCCTTAATTTGATCTGTTGAGGTGAATCTGGTCTTCAATCCAGTATTTACTGGAAAAGACCAAGCCAAAGGTCAAGCGTATTTAATTAGCATATATATTACGTCTGCAAATTAACCTAATAATATAATTTAATCACTGATGTAAACCCCTTGATTTAATCTATAACTTGGCAACACTGTCAAACTATAAATTGCTCCAATAAAAGAGAGAACACAAAATATTAATGTGACAAAATAAACAAAGTCTTTGGAAGATATCAGCTTATTTAGCTGTGTTTGAAACAAAGGATTAGCAATTAACATTTTTCTAGAGAAACTTGTTTATGTGTCCTAGCCCTCTTAAGTGAATCCATCAAAGTCCAGAGTTCATTGTGTTTACAAAGGAGACATTAAGGTATAGTCATGTTTTTCTTCAGAAATATCAACATTCTCTGCACTGATTGCTGCCCCTTGGTTTGAAACAATATCTCCTGCAGTACTGAAGACTCTTCAAAAGTGACAGATGTTGCTGGTATGCAGAGCAAGTCTCTTGTATAACTGGAAACACAAGAAACTGATGTTGATGATTTCGTCACCATTGCAATGGGTTCTGGGTAAGAAGAATGGACTCCTGATCCTTGTAGCTCCCAATTTCTGCAGTTACTTTTTCAAGAACAGTCTTAGTATTTTTCTCCACTTTCACAACATATACATCTCCAAAAATGGAAGCAAGACCAGTGTTAGTCATCTTTGGAGATAAAGAACTCGCATCTATTAGAGGAATGCAAGCATCAGCAGATGTAGATAAGACAGAAACAGAGTCAACTTCAGCTAATGTGGATGAGTCAGAAGCATCTTCATCTGTCTTTATTCTTTTCATTGGTAAGATGTAGTTGTGCTGATATCCTCAGTTGACAACAGTGGTAATGCAGGAAGAGGATGGAACATCAGTAGCTGAATCCTGCTGGCATACTTGTTTAATTTTTTTGGGCTGATTCTGTTTGAAAGAAGTGGATGCAGCCAGAGCCAAGTGGTTGAAGATTTCAAATTGATTATTTTTAGTCAGAAAAGGGAGATTTTTTAACCTGGGGTCAAGAGCAGTTGCTATCCGGAGGAAATCCTTGTTTCCTTCATATCTGGGCGAAAGATCATTCACATTAGCTGCTTTTATATATTTTACCAATGTTGAATCATAATTGTACGGTGCCATAAGTCACTGCCCAGTGGTAGTCGGTAGTTGATTCTGCAGTGAAAGAATGATGGATATGGTGGGTGTTTCTTCTGTGCTCAACACTTGTGATTGTTCATAGTGGTTTCAAATACACCAATACTTCTTCAGCATTGCTAATATCAGTTTTAGACAAGGTACATACATCTTTGTTTACACTGTGCACCTCATTGCTGGTTATGGCAGCATATACAGCTGGTTGTGGTTCCAGAAACCTTTCAATCATGTCAGCTGCTGAGTTCCATTGGGGACAAACATCTTGAATTAGTTTGTGTTTTGGTAAGTTTGGGAGCTCAATTTTGTCTCTGGTTATTCCTGCAGCAACTGCACTGTGGTGAAAAAAGCTGACAATTCTTCTGATCCTGCCCAGAAGTCTTCTATCATCATTGATTTTCAGGCCTTTCTGGACAGCTAAATTTAAATTGTGTGCATAGCAACCAATATGTTGGTTACATCCTGCTTCTGATGCTGTGAAAGCCATGTTTGAAGCATTGTCAGTTACCAGTGGAGGATTGGATGGAATTCCCCATTCATTAACAGCTGACAGAATTGCAGCAATATTTGCACCTGTGTGACTCAGGTAGAGCCTATGTTTGTAGCACATAATTCTGAAGTTTCCAATCACGAGAAATAAAACATGCAGTTACTGTAATGTATGATTATATTGCTCTGGCAGTCCAACTGTCAGTTGTTAATGCAACTTTAGATGCTAATTGCAAGCATTGCTTTGACATCTTCCTTGACTTGTAAATACATATCTGGGATAATTTTCTCAGAGACTACCTGTCTAGATGGCACAACATATCATGGATCAAGCACCAATGCTTTGTTTGAAAATCCTTTGTTTGATACAACACTGTACGACTGCAAATCATGAACGATGAAACTAGCAATGGCACAAGTGATAGCTGTGGACCTTGGTGCTGAAGATTTGTATTTAGTCTGTGCACCTAGCATATCCACAGTCTTTGGTTGTCGATCTGAAACAATATGTACACTTTTAATGGAACTTTCGGCTGTTGTGTTAGATGCTGTATCACTCTGTAGCACAGTATTTATGGAAAGTACTGATGGATGGTGATACCGTAAATGAGTCAAGAGGTTTGTTGTACCACCTGCGTGCTTGATTTCAGTTTTGCACATATTACACACAGTGACAGTTTTGTCAATTGTATTAGTGCTAGACTCCCTTTTTAGTGAAATATTATTCCAAACAGAACTCTTTGCTCTTGGATTCTTCACTAGCTCATACACAGAAGCCACTGTTTTTTTGGTAACTGTGTTAAGCCTAATAAAAGACATTGGTGTGCACAAAGCTAGTTCTGGACAGACTAATGTTGGGGAAGAAAAAAAACAGTACACCGGTATTACTATACTCATATCGCGATAAACTATTTCTGGCATTTTTTATCGCAATTTACTGGTAAATGGGTATATAGTTACACCCTTAAATTCTAAATGGTTTGGGAATCAGTATCTTATGTTTGTGGTGTTTCTCTGTCCAAAGATACCATAGGATCTCTTCATTCATCCTCGAACCAATGGTTACATTAAATATATTTTCACATGATGATCAGACAGGTTGGACACCCATACGTTTGTTATATAGTTATAGTCGGACATCATATCATGTATGCTGTTGGAATACAGTCTGTTTTGCATTTTTAAACCTTACATATTTCGTTTATATAGTACTTTATATTCATAAGAAATGATCATGTCAAATCTGTGTTTAAACATTTGTAGAAATGTTCAGACAGAGCATACTGTTTATGGTCCTTATATAGGTAGATAAACAACTGTGCTAGACACAGACACTCGTGTCTGTGAGCAAAAAAGTAAATTGTTGAGAAAACCCCTTCTCATTCTACAAATTAACAAGGTAACTTTAACTTATGCAGTTTGGAATCTGCCCTCTTGTTAAATCAGTGCTAATTTCATTTAATCACTTCAGCACATTTGGTCGCTGACTAAATAGATCAGCATAAAAGGAGACATTTCAAACTTATTCCTTATAGATGATTTTAAGTACTTCACAGATAATTTAATACTCACTTTTGTACAGAGTTTATCCCCGGTTTGCAAATATTTTGATTGAGTTTGGATGCGAATACTTTTGCTGTGTCATGCAGTAAACAGTTCTGATTGGTGGTTATTCTATTTCTCTGGACTTGAATAAACAATAACCACCAATCAGAATTGAATGTAATTATAGGTTACTGCATTTGTTTGGGAAAATATGAACGAGTTTTTGGATGGAATACTGCATGAACTTGTGAGTGCAGTATATCCTTCCGACAAAACGAGTTCATATTTTCCCATACAAATGCAGTAACCTTTTTATTATATGCTCATTTTTTTATTCTACCTAAGGTTTAATTATATAAACAAAATACACAACAAGAAACAATGTAAATGAATGAATGAATGCCGTATTCCAAACTAAATACACAAGCGCAGATTTGTCATTACACAATGACATCATTATTAATGCGTACATAACTCCGCCCAGATAAATTTGAACTTAGTCGCGCGCTCGACATAACTTTCGAAAGAAAATGGCGTGTCTAGTTAAAATTGAAATTTGCAGTCATATTGTGAATGAATGCGCATTGCAACAACTTTTCCATTTGATCTGGAATTAATATATTTTGGTATTTTGTTTCGATTCGATGAAAGTTTGATTTTGGACTGGATTCATCTTTGCAAATTATACATGAAATACATCGGATTGAAGTGGCACAGGAGAAGCGTGTTTATGTCTGCAAATATGTTTGTGTTTCTGTCATTGAATGTTTGAAATCATAACATGGGAAAAATATGAAGTCTTTCAATTGCAATTATCAAAAGGATGCTATGGAATTTGATGCTTTTTTCATTTTGAGTGCAGTAAGGAGGATGCAGTTGCACTTATCGAAATTACAGCACAATTTCAAAATGTGTAATCCAGATTGAAAACCTATGACATGGCTCATGTAATTCAGGTTTGCAGAATTAAGAAAAAACATTTTGAGGAAATTCAGGATGTAAAACTGTAAGTATATTTTATTTTGCCATTCTTATCACCAGATAAAGAAGACAGTATATGCCTTGTCACTTGTATGTTATTTGTAAAGACATAATCTTCCGTCTTTTATATAATGTAGCTAGCCTAAATCCGTAACATTGTATCAGCGTGGAATGTGCCAAAACAGCTTGGTTTTATTGCAGTCCACGAAACATGTTTTAGTGCATTCAGAAACAAATTTAAACAACCACAACGTAAAGAACCTCTTACGCGAGTATATATCATTTGTTGACAAATCAAAAGTGCATCTGCATCATTGTTTGTTTACAATAGAAAGTAGTTCCTTTATTCACGGGAATGCTATATGTGTATTGTTGCACGCATTCAGTATCGGGGAATATTGAATGATTCTGACAATGTAAAGTTAATGGGGTGGAAAAATGAGCATATAATAACATATTTTACTGCATAACACATCAAAAGTTTAGTCCTCATTTGACAATGTAGAGAAGGTTTGAAGCAGCAGTGAAACATGGAATAAAAGTGGTTATTAAAGGATCAGTAATGTATTTAAATCATCCATGCGGAACATATCTGGCCGTCCTCTTTATGTTGGTATATGTTACCAGTGGCTGAGCATGCTGACAGGATAAAATAATTAGCATGGAATTGGGGATGCAGTTTTCAAACCATGTGAGTGAGTACATTGTGTTTGTTAACTTTTAGAAGGCAAGTGGGTGTTGTCAATAGTTTTTCTTTGCTACTGACTTAAATAAGTGCATGTGCCTACAATGGCTGTCTCAGATGAATTCTTAATTTAAAGAATAAAAAGACAAATGACTAGTAATTATTCTTGACTGCTGAAGACTAAAGTACCTTGTATAGGTCATGTAAGTAGTTTTATATAAATTCTTAACCTCTTGTATTGATATGGGTAATGATATTGAAAAAAATATCAACACTTCTATATATTGATTAATATATTCACCTCTACTTGTTACTGCTATTGAGGCCATGTTTATGATACAATTTTGATCACACTTGGAGTGTATGTTTCAGTCATTAAAAACCTGGATGAGTTCAGTTGTAAGCAAAATTTTCAAATACTAAAGACGTGATCTTCCATCTGATTGCCTGAATTTGTTATATCTCTGGAAGTCATACTTCTGGTAAAATTTTGATCAAACTTGAAATATAAGCTTATAGTATCAAGCTTTTGGATAGGTTCAATTTTTATTAAGATCTACTTATATTAGTATGATATACTTGCATCTGATTGACTGACATTGTTACTGTTATGGAGGAAAACATTTCAATTGATTTTTATCAGTTAAAATATAATAAGCCTTATGAATGAAATGGTGAGCTGCTAAGTTATGTAAACCATTTGAGTCTCATGTTTTACTATAAAATAAAATAATTTTGTATTTGTCATCATTAAATTAGGTTGGACTGTATGTATTGTGTGGGTATCAAAAGTGTCACAGCTATTGTTTATTATATATATTTTCTTAAAAACTTAACTTAATATTTATCATTGTAATTTTCTATTTCTTGCAGATTTTTCAACATTTTTTGACAGAGTGCCTGCAGCAAGCATCAAAATCAAAATATAAGTCCATTGCATTTCCTGCAATAGGTACTGGATGGTTGGGTTACCCAAAAGACATGGTAGCAAATTTAATGCTTACATCTGTAATGGAATTTGAAAAGTCCATGCCAAAGACATCCTTGAAAGAAGTAAAATTTGTCATTCATCCCAAGAGTAATGAGGCTTATCAGGTATGTAGATGGTTATTTTCTGAAAAGTAGAAGTGCTTGATTATGTAATTGTCTTGCTTTGTAATTTTAACTGGATTCCGTTACAAAGAAAATATAATTTGAGAAAACAATGTAATACTATTCTGTGTTATTGCAGAACATTATGAAAAATTACTTTGCAAAAATATACAACAGGTAAAACAGAAATGGGGGAATCCAGAAGGTCACTATACATATAACACAGACAAAAAAACCCAGGTGTTTTGTCCTTGGAAAGTAATGAGGCTGAATATACATGTACACAGCTATGAACTTTAGTTCAATTCTGACTGCATTTATACTGTATAGGACTGGTCATTTAATTTATTGTTCTTTCCAATTGAGGCAAAGTTTATATTATTTCATTCATCACAAGATAAATTTGTTTCAAATAATATGACCCTTTGGAAACTTAAATGGTCTCTCCCGAATAAAGAATTGATTTGAGCGAATGTTTTTTTAGAATTAAAGACTGTGACTATTGTAAGCAGTGTTATACAATTTTAGCAACTGAAGATGATATCAATTTCAGCATGGGAAAGGTGCGTTTCTATCACAAAAACCATCTGACTTGGCACGTTGTACTTTACACCTCTAATTATGGTCCAGTCATTAACAGCAAAAGTTTGGTAATTGTTCCTTTAATCTAATTCTCAGTGCATTGTTGAAATGAATAATAATGTTGAAAATTGTCAAATCTTAAATGTTCAACAAATTTAAGGCATTCTGCATGGTTGCATCCATATGTCTCCTATTATTTGTTCCTTCCTGTAAGGAAAAATAAAAAAAAGTTTTTTTTCATGATAAAAGAACTAATCATTCATATGGAAACAGCGTAGTCATACTATAGATCTAAGATGTTTAATTATTTCAATACAGTTTCCTTTTGGTGAATATTGGAGCATTTGGCTAATGAGACAAAAAAAACATAAACCAAAACATTGAAGCCATTTTCAATGGTTTCCTTATGAGGTATACTGCTTTGCAGCTAGAATGGATTAAGTGGAAGACATGGGATTGATTCCTCATCTCTCTTTCTCTCGCTCTCTGGATCAATAAAATGATGGCTGTTATATTTACATTTTTCTAACATGTTGTAATGACTTTACGCAAATAAAATACCTATGTGTAGCAGTATAATACCAAGTTTGGTCTCTACATTCATCTCAAAATGGTTTACTCCTTTCTACTGCCTATTACAGAGTCCTCTAGATCAAACGAAACAAAATTCTCAATAATATATCAATGAAATGTCCAGATGCATTCCTTTACTTATTGCTGTTGGAGTTTGCACAGTATACTTTGTTATGTGTCATATGAAATTTAGTTTTATTTCACTCTGCAGTGAAAAGAACAATAACGAAAGATAGACATCAGACATTTTAAAACAAAATCACATAAATACTCTACTGATGTGAAACAATATTGCACAAGTTCTGATAGTAACCACATGTGCAAGCAGGGCTTGAGCAGGTCTTGTGTTGTGCTGGGGGGGTCCCAAAATTTTAAAAGAGCCCGACTTTCCTCAAAAGGGCACAAAAGCAAAAATATGTGTGTCTATTTACTGAAAGTGTGCATAATACCCAATAAACATGCGCAACAATAAAATGATGATAAAATTTGAAGTAACAAGAGACTGTATGTTTGTGTGTGTACATTTATTTTAGTGGCGTGGGGGTGGGCCTGATCCAGCCCTGACAAGTTCTCAGTAATATATTGTACTGTTTCTTCTGACATCCAACCACAGGATTATGGAGGGGTTACTTAAACTTGAGATTTATATTATAGAAAGGATGTCATGCCATATTTTTTCTTATTTGAAATAAATTGTTCTTGTGATCAATGAAATAACAACATATATCCAGGTCAGAAAGAACAATCTAGCCCCATGAATTTAATGGCTTTGCAGTACACTTGCATTTAAAATTAAACAAGTATGTAAATTCAGTCTCATGACTGAGTCATTACATGATTTGTAAATTCAGAATTTGCTCTTATTTTTATTGGGGTTGTTTTATTAACAAAAGTGGCTGTCAGCTGGAATTTAATTGTCTAAATTGATCTTTTTCCATGTTTAAACAGCAAGATAAATTGACACTGATTAAGAAAAGATCAATACGGTGTGCCAGTCATCAAGTCAGAGTGAAAGTTTGTTCAGATTTCTTTGAATAAAGGAAAAGTTTAAATATAAGAAAAGAAGTCAATCAACCTTCTCTATATTTATATGCAGAATATAAAGACCCTTTTTACTTTATTTTTATATTGTCCCAATATATTTGATAAAAATTAAGATCACTTGATTCTTGAAATGTATGGGTGGTCATCATTCATTGAATTTTCAAGTGTCAGTCAGTAAAACTTACTTTTTAACAGCTGGATCATAATTGAGCTACATATGACATTTGATCATCACATGTTGTGACCTGGGATGAGGATTTAACCAGCTTAGCATTTGAGTACAGTAAGATGTTCATGGTCAGATAGAACAGATTTCTTTAACAAAATTAGTATTTAGATTTTTATACTAATATTAGATTATGAAGAGTTTTCACAGCCATATAGCAATAGATTTGTATCAAGCTTGGCATATTGGTATATTCAGATAGTTTAAATGCTTAGCAAAGAAAATGGATTTTGCCATGGGATTCTGCTTGGACTTTGTGTAGTACAATTTAAAGATGATAATTTTTTCTTACAGGCTTTCCAGGAACAGCTACAGCACCTTCAATCAGGTCATAAGGGAGGTAAGCAGATTTAAGTTTCCTTGATAATTTTCATGGTGGCCACATAAGTAGTCATACGTGTCAAGTACAAATCCAGGTATAATGCAGAGTTCTACCCAAATAACAATAATTGCTTTTCCATTATTTCTTGTGTTGTGCATTTGTGTAGGTGAAGCTATGATGGTGCTAAGAATGAAAATGTTCTCTTTTTAGGCATGTAACAGCTATTGGAGAAAGATTATCCATGGAAAGATTAGTCTAGAACAAAATCATAATCTGCTATTCTAATCTTGATTAAATTTTTATGACTCGATCTTTCATACCTAATTAAAGTACTGCATTATGTTTCTATGTAAGAACAGTAAAGAAAATCTTGTAATTGTGTCTGAAACACAACCCATTTTGTTGATGAGACGAGCTTGATATTAGAAAATCTGTGTCTGTTTCTTGGATAAAATGGATACATTATTCTGCTAAAAAGAAACCTTGATATTACAAATCTTTGCCTAAATTAATGATCACCCTCCTCTAATAGGACCCTTATGAATTCCTTGGTAAAAATTATTTGCATAGGCCTGATGATGTTCATTACTACTATAGTGAAGGACTCCTGTATTTCAGAAGTCAACAAAAGAAGTAATCATCCTGTGAGTACAGCAAAATCAATAGAATCTCTAAGACATTCCCCACCTTTGGTGCAACAAAATTCATCTATTGAACTGGAGGATACTCCAAGGACTAGTTGGCAATCAGCAAATGGTACACCTGAAATTTGTGTTTTTTTAGCTTCTTTCATAACAATATTTTTTAATACAGCAATTAATTTTGTTTCTTTTGTTTTATGTTGCCAAGATTTATCAGAAGTAGTCACCTTAAAGACTTGTTATATATTTGTTTCATTATTATGGAAAACAGTGTCCAAACTGATATAGAATGTCTAAAGTGATACAGAATGTCCAGACTGATACAGAATGTGTAGAGTGATACAGAATGTCCAGACTGATACAGAATGTCCAAACTAATACAGAATATCCAGACTGAATATAGAATGTCCAGACTGATACAGAATGTCCAGACTATACAGAATGTCTAGAGTGATATAGAATGTCTAAAGTGATACATAATGTTTAGACTGATATAGAATGTTAAGACTGAATATAGAATGTCCAGACTGATATAGAATGTGTAGAGAGATACAGAATGTCCAGACTGATATAGAATGTCCAGACAAATATAGAATGTCCAGACTGATACAGAATGTCCAGACTGATACAGATTGTCCAGATTAATAAAGAATGTCCAGACTAATATAGAATGTCCAAACTGATACAGAATGTCTAAAGTGATACATAATGTTTAGACTGATATAGAATGTCCAGACTGAATATAGAATGTCCAGACTGATATAGAATGTTCAGACTGATATAGAATGTTTAGACTGATACAGAATGTCCAGACTAATATAGAATGTCTAGACTGATACAGAATGTCTAGACTAATACAGAATGTCCAGACTAATAAAGAATGTCCAGCCTGATACAGAATGTCCAGACTACTATAGAATGTCCAGACTGATACAGAATGTCTAGAGTGATACAGAATGCCTAGAGTGATACAGAATGCCTAGAATGATACAGAATGTCTAGACTAATACAGATTGTCCAGACTGAATATATAATGTCCAGACTGATACAGAATGTCCAGACTAATATAGAATGTCCAGACTGATACAGAATGTCTAGAGTGATACAGAATTTCTAGAATGATACAGAATGTCCAGACTAATACAGATTGTCCAGACTGAATATATAATGTCCAGACTGATACAGAATGTCCAGACTGATACAGCATGTCCAGACTGTTACAGAATGTCTAGAATGATAGAGAATGTTTAGGCTGATATAGAATGTCCAGACTGAATATAGAATGTCCATACTGATATAAAATGTCTAGACTGTAGGGTGTCTGGACTAATACAGAATGTCTAGAGTGATAGAAAATGTCTAGACTGATATAGAATGTATAGACTGGTACAGAATGTATAGATTGATATAAAATGTCCATGCTTATTAATGCTGTAATCTTGCAACCGATTGGCAGATCCCATTCCTATTCTTGAAGTCATATGTTGTATATGTTCATTTATTATCATCAAGATATGGATGATTTTGAACAAGATGCTGTGAATACAAATTATGACTTTAATGTTTGAAATAAAAAAAATCAGTAAATAGGATAAACTGTTTGGGTTATGTAACATATTGTATGTGTTCTTACAAGACCTCATAACCTTGCATAGCAAAATGATCAGTGAAAAGTCAGTTAAGCAAGATCAGGCACAATTGGGTCTTTCTTACGTTTCACTTGCAGATTGTTACCAATTTTCTTTCACAAATCAGGTCATAATACACCACTGGCCTCATGAATGCATGTCTCGGTTCTGTGATACACAGACAGTAAGTAAGTGTTTTCATTTTTTTTTCTCCAGGTTCTGAAGGATCATTTGCAGGGAAGACAGTGTAAGCATCCATTTCCTTTGTTACCAAGCCTAGTTAATTACTGTTGAGATGAGGGCAACAAGACAGAATAAGGAGCATGTGATATTTTGAACCTTTTCACTGTCACCTTAAAGACTTAAGACTAACTAAGCTCAATAAAAGCTTTGACTTGATATAATCTTAAAGGGATTAGCAAGGAAAAAGAAATGGATAGACCCTTCTACCCCAGCTACTATAAACACAAGACAAAAATAATTCTTCTCTCATAGCATGTATATCATGCAAGTATGCTTCCATGTTTTAACATACATTGTATTTTTGCTTTGTCCTGTCAGATTTTAACTAAAACCTTATGTTAATTTGATACAAAAAATGAGCTGTAAGACCAAATGAACTTAATTATTTTCACCCTATATAATCCTGCATTTTGAGTTCTTCATGCATCATCCATTGTTTGTTTTCCATGAATGGTCTTCCTAGTTTGACAAAAATATTTCATCATGTTTAATAATGAAATATTAAATTCTTATATTTTGTGGACTCGACATACAATAATTAGCATTCTTCCTTCATTTATGCACAGTTAATTATATTGCTTGAAACTTTTCATCTTTTAAAAGTCTTTGAAAAGTGCTTGAATTCATGATGAAATATCTCACTGAACCATGATTCATGTTTGTCCATTTGATGCAGATATTTCAAAACATGGCCTCTGGTATTACAAAGCTTTAATGACTTTTTTCCTCAAAACTAGCCTTGAGCAGAATTAGACCAAATTTGACAGAAAGCATGCTGCCTAAATAAAGATCTTTAAAGTTTATGATAGAAATCCACAATTCAATATAGCTGTTATTACTATAGTACTAAATACTAAAATCCATCCAACAAACTAAGCTTTATCAACCATCTGCTCTCTCATTTGGCTTTGTGAGCAGATGTCAACTGGGTGAGTGATTTAGATACAACCTGGGTCTTTCATTTTGACAATACAGCATCACTATAGGCAGGTTAAAAACATTAAATATTATCTAAGGAAGTATGATAAGAAATATGCAGTAATATTTATTTGGCAAAGAATCAAGTTTATAGATTAGTCTGTTGAAATTGTGCTACTAGTTGCACTTGTGAACCTTAAAATATTCACAGATCTAATTATCATTGTCCATTGTCAGTGGTAATGTACACAATGTCAATAGCAATAAGACTATTAAAGACTACATGTATTAATTGTTATACTGATCATAAACAATAGGATATGCTGAAACCACTAAAGGGAATATTTATTATAACTTAGCCTTTTACAGTAATGTCTAATTCCTGTAAAACTCGCTGAGATGTTTGGCACATCAGATAATTAGAACTATGACTATGATTTATTTGAGAGGTTTTCATAAACTTAACAGTATGTTGCAATTTTCAGCCCCCATGCCCAGACAGACAAGAAATGTTGCATTGTTATCTCTGGTGACATCAAAGACAGGAAGGCTTTGGAGAACAGATTTTCCCACTTTAATCACCAATTCAAGCCAAAGCATATTGTTTGTCCTTATGGAGAAAAGTCTGCTCTGCTCATATTTGAAAAGAATGTTGGTAGGTTTTGCATAGAAAAATCAATTATTGTCATTCTCTCCTGTGAATAATGTCACAAAACATAACAGTCACAATGTCTGTATGTGTGTTCATTCTGCATCAAATTTCTGGTTACCTTCTTTAAGTCTATGTCAGTGGCTTTAACGAGTGGATTGTATGCAGACCTTGTTTTCAAAAATACATAAGGGGAGAAGGAACACTGCTAGAGATTGAAGGCTAATGAGGTATGTGAACACAATTACATACAGATACTGCTCCCATTTTATGTGCATGACTGTATAGTTAAAGGTTTTAGATCAATAGCATCTAATATTGCCATGGCTGAATTGTCACCAGACATAGTAAAGATGTTTACCATGGGATATGAAACATTGCAGCTGATGTGGAGGTCAAGAGGTCAAAGGTAAAGGTCACAATTGTCATTTTTCTTATGGGGTTGGGGTAAATCTTGCATCATTAGATAATCATGAGAATTTGAACAAGATTCACCAGTGAACTTGAACTATTATTGGGGAAGAAGAAGCCAGGGGTCACATAGTCAATTGTTGCTAAGTATTTAATGCCAATAGAAATAGTCTGTATCTCTTGTTCCCATACATTACTTGTTATTAGATTTTGTACATGTTATTTTAACATGAAAGGGGTGATTACATATTAGATATCAAAGTCATAGGAAATTTGACCATAGCAGCATCATGACATGCAAGACGATTGATTTGTGCATTTTTTCAGGCGGATTTACTGTCAGTATTAATTACCAGTATCAGAGTTTGGATTTTAATTGAATAGTAAGTTAAAACGAAACCAAACAGCCAACCCTATTGATAATTGAATTTATTACTTAATAACACAATGTAGTTTAAAGAGAGTGGCTGTCTTGGTTGCCCATCCTATGTATTTTCTCAGTATGAATATATTTAATTGGTTTAACCAGACATTGTCTGGAAAATTTAGCTCATCATAAAAATGAGTTTGTAATATCTTATTCTTTCCTGAATGCACAAAAATACAACTATGATATGTTGTTCCTTGAAATAAGTTAAGATTAATGAGTGTTTCCACAATCAACAATTTTCTGTTTCCTTGATGACCAGTTATGTTTCGATAATGACCATTTATGTTTCCATCACTGACAGAGTTTCTTTAGATTACTATATGTACAAAGCTTTGCTGTCATTGTGAATCCATCCCATGCCTCCCCAGTGTTGAGGCAGATGTATGTAGTCTAAATAATGTAATGCAGTGTTAGGCAGAAGTATGCAGGCAAATGTATGGTGTCCAAATAATGTATGGCAGTGTTAAAGGAGATGTATACAGTCTAATAATGTATGGCAGTGTTAAGGCAGATGTATACAGTCTAATAATGTATGGCAGTCTTAAGGCAGATGTTTACAGTCTAATAATGTATGGCAGTGTTAAGGCAGATGTATGCAGTCTAAATAATGTATGGCAGTGTTAAGGCAGATGTATACAGTCTAATAATGTATGGCAGTGTTAAGGCAGATGTTTACAGTCTAATAATGTATGGCAGTGTTAAGGCAGATGTATACAGTCTAATAATGTATGGCAGTGTTAGGCTGATGGATACAGTCTAATAATGTATGGCAGTGTTAGGCTGATGTGTACAGTCTAATAATGTATGGCAGTGTTAAGGCAGATGTATACAGTCTAATAATGTATGGCAGTGTTAGGCTGATGGATACAGTCTAATAATGTATGGCAGTGTTAGGCTGATGTTTACAGTCTAATAATGTATGGCAGTGTTAAGGCAGATGTTTACAGTCTAATAATGTATGGCAGTGTTAAGGCAGATGTATACAGTCTAATAATGTATGGCAGTGTTAGGCTGATGGATACAGTCTAATAATGTATGGCAGTGTTAGGCTGATGTTTACAGTCTAATAATGTATGGCAGTGTTAAGGCAGATGTATACAGTCTAATAATGTATGGCAGTGTTAAGGCAGATGTATACAGTCTAATAATGTATGGCAGTGTTAAGGCAGATGTATACAGTCTAATAATGTATGGCAGTGTTAAAGGAGATGTATACAGTCTAATAATATATGGCAGTGTTAAGGCAGATGTATACAGTCTAATAATGTATGGCAGTGTTAAGGCAGATGTATGCAGTCTAAATAATGTATGGCAGTGTTAAGGCAGATGTATACAGTCTAATAATGTATGGCAGTGTTAAGGCAGATGTATGCAGTCTAAATAATGTATGGCAGTGTTAAGGCAGATGTATACAGTCTAATAATGTATGGCAGTGTTAGGCTGATGTTTACAGTCTAATAATGTATGGCAGTGTTAAGGCACATGTATACAGTCTAATAATGTATGGCAGTGTTAGGCTGATGTTTACAGTCTAATAATGTATGGCAGTGTTAAAGGAGATGTATGCAGTCTAATAATGTATGGCAGTGTTAGGCTGATGTTTACAGTCTAATAATGTATGGCAGTGTTAAGGCAGATGTATACAGTCTAATAATGTATGGCAGTGTTAGGCTGATGTTTACAGTCTAATAATGTATGGCAGTGTTTAGGTAGATGTATACAGTCTAATAATGTATGGCAGTGTTAAGGCAGATGTATACAGTCTAATAATGTATGGCAGTGTTAAGGCAGATGTTTAAAGTCTAATAATATATGGCATTGTTAGGCAGATGTTTAAAGTCTAATAATGTATGACAGTGTTAAAGGATATGTATACAGTCTAATAATATATGGCAGTGTTAGGCAGATGTTTAAAGTCTAATAATGTATGGCATTGTTAGGCAGATGTTTAAAGTCTAATAATGTATGGCATTGTTAAGGCAGATGTATACAGTCTAATAATGTATGGCATTGTTAAGGCAGATGTTTACAGTCTAATAATGTATGACAGTGTTAAGGCAGATGTATACAGTCTAATAATGTATGGCATTGTTAGGCAGATGTTTAAAGTCTAATAATATATGGCAGTGTTAGGCAGATGTATGCAGTTTAAATAATGTATGGAAGTGTTATGGCAGATGTATACAGTCTAAATAATGTATGGCAGTGTTAAGGCAGATGTATGTAGTCTAAATAATATATGGCAGTGTTAAGGCAGATGTATACAGTCTAAATAATGGATGGCAGTGTTATGGCAGATGTATGCAGTCTAAATAATGTATGGCAGTGTTATGGCAGATGTATGCAGTCTAAATAATATATGGCAGATGTATGCAGTCTAAATAATGTATGGCAGTGTTAAGGCAGATGTATGCAGTCTAAATAATATATGGCAGTGTTAAGGCAGATGTATACAGTCTAAATAATGTATGGTAGTGTTAGGCAGATGTATGCAGTCTAAATAATGTATGGCAGTGTTATGGCAGATGTATGCAGTCTAAATAATATATGGCAGTGTTAAGGCAGATGTATGGCAGTGTTAAGGCAGATGTATGCAGTCAGATGTATGCAGTCTAAATGTATGGCAGTGTTAAGGCAGATGTATGCAGTCTAAATAATGTATGGCAGTGTTATGGCAGATGTATGCAGTCTAAATAATGTATGGCAGTGTTATGGCAGATGTATGCAGTCTAAATAATGTATGGCAGTGTTAAGGCAGATGTATGCAGTCAGATGTATGCAGTCTAAATAATGTATGGCAGTGTTATGGCAGATGTATGCAGTCTAAATAATGTATGGCAGTGTTATGGCAGATGTATGCAGTCTAAATAATGTATGGCAGTGTTAGGGCAGATGTATACAGTCTAAATAATGGATGGCAGTGTTAGGCAGATGTATACAGTTTAAATAATGTATGGAAGTGTTATGGCAGATGTATACAGTCTAAATAATGTATGGCAGTGTTAAGGCAGATGTATGTAGTCTAAATAATATATGGCAGTGTTAAGGCAGATGTATACAGTCTAAATAATGGATGGCAGTGTTATGGCAGATGTATGCAGTCTAAATAATGTATGGCAGTGTTATGGCAGATGTATGCAGTCTAAATAATATATGGCAGATGTATGCAGTCTAAATAATGTATGGCAGTGTTAAGGCAGATGTATGCAGTCTAAATAATATATGGCAGTGTTAAGGCAGATGTATACAGTCTAAATAATGTATGGTAGTGTTAGGCAGATGTATGCAGTCTAAATAATGTATGGCAGTGTTATGGCAGATGTATGCAGTCTAAATAATATATGGCAGTGTTAAGGCAGATGTATGGCAGTGTTAAGGCAGATGTATGCAGTCAGATGTATGCAGTCTAAATGTATGGCAGTGTTAAGGCAGATGTATGCAGTCTAAATAATGTATGGCAGTGTTATGGCAGATGTATGCAGTCTAAATAATGTATGGCAGTGTTATGGCAGATGTATGCAGTCTAAATAATGTATGGCAGTGTTAAGGCAGATGTATGCAGTCAGATGTATGCAGTCTAAATAATGTATGGCAGTGTTATGGCAGATGTATGCAGTCTAAATAATGTATGGCAGTGTTATGGCAGATGTATGCAGTCTAAATAATGTATGGCAGTGTTAGGGCAGATGTATACAGTCTAAATAATGGATGGCAGTGTTAGGCAGATGTATACAGTTTAAATAATGTATGGAAGTGTTATGGCAGATGTATACAGTCTAAATAATGTATGGCAGTGTTAAGGCAGATGTATGCAGTCTAAATAATGGATGGCAGTGTTAGGCAGATGTATGCAGTCTAAATAACGTATGGCAGTGTTATGGCAGATGTATGCAGTCTAAATAATATATGGCAGATGTATGCAGTCTAAATAATGTATGGCAGTGTTATGGCAGATGTATGCAGTCTAAATAATATATGGCAGTGTTAAGGCAGATGTATACAGTCTAAATAATGTATGGCAGTGTTAGGCAGATGTATGCAGTCTAAATAATGTATGGCAGTGTTATGGCAGATGTATGCAGTCTAAATAATATATGGCAGTGTTAAGGCAGATGTATGCAGTCTAAATAATGTATGGCAGTGTTAAGGCAGATGTATGCAGTCAGATGTATGCAGTCTAAATGTATGGCAGTGTTAAGGCAGATGTATGCAGTCTAAATAATGTATGGCAGTGTTATGGCAGATGTATGCAGTCTAAATAATGTATGGCAGTGTTATGGCAGATGTATGCAGTCTAAATAATGTATGGCAGTGTTAAGGCAGATGTATGCAGTCTAAATAATGTATGGCAGTGTTAAGGCAGATGTATGCAGTCAGATGTATGCAGTCTAAATAATGTATGGCAGTGTTAAGGCAGATGTATGCAGTCTAAATAATGTATGGCAGTGTTAAGGCAGATGTATGCAGTCTAAATAATGTATGGCAGTGTTATGGCAGATGTATGCAGTCTAAATAATGTATGGCAGTGTTATGGCAGATGTATGCAGTCTAAATAATGTATGGCAGTGTTAAGGCAGATGTATGCAGTCTAAATAATATATGGCAGTGTTATGGCAGATGTATGCAGTCTAAATAATGTATGGCAGTGTTATGGCAGATGTATACAGTCTAAATAATGTATGGCAGTATTAAGGCAGATGTATGCAGTCTAAATAATGTATGGCAGTGTTATGGCAGATGTATGCAGTCTAAATAATGTATGGCAGTGTTAAGGCAGATATATGCAGTCAGATGTATGCAGTCTAAATAATGTATGGCAGTGTTAAGGCAGATGTATGCAGTCTAAATAATATATGGCAGTGTTAAGGCAGATGTATGCAGTCTAAATAATATATGGCAGTGTTATGGCAGATGTATACAGTCTAAATAATGTATGGCAATGTTAAAGGAGATATATGCAGTCTAAATAATGTATGGTAATGTTAAAGGAGATGTATGCAGTCGAAGTAATGTATGGCAATGTTAAAGGAGATGTATGCAGTCTAAATAATATATGGCAGTGTTATGGCAGATGTATACAGTCTAAATAATGTATGGCAATGTTAAAGGAGATATATGCAGTCTAAATAATGTATGGTAATGTTAAAGGAGATGTATGCAGTCTAAATAATGTATGGCTTGTTAAAGGAGATGTATGCAGTCTAAATAATGTATGGCTTATTAAAGAAGATATATGCAGTCTAAATAATGTATGGCTTGTTAAAGGAGATGTATGCAGTCTAAATAATGTATGGCAATGTTAAAGGAGATGTATACAGTCGAAGTAATGTATGGCAATGTTAAAGGAGATGTATGCAATCTAAATAATATATGGCTTGTTAAAGGAGATGTATGCAGTCTAAATAATGAATGGCTTGTTAAAGGAGATGTATGCAGTCTAAATAATGTATGGCAATGTTAAAGGAGATGTATGCAGTCTAAATAATGTATGGCTTGTTAAAGGAGATGTATACAGTCCAAATAATGTATGGCAGTGTTAAAGGAGATGTATGCAGTCTAAATAATGTATGGCAGTATTAAGGCTGATGTAGTCTAAGTAATGTATGGCAATGTTAAAGGAGATGTATGCAGTCGAAGTAACACCAGGTAAGACTGATGTATGCAGTGCAGATGTATGTGAGGGTGAATGACCTTTTGTGTTCCAGTATTTGAAGTTTTATTGTTATTCATGTACATCATGTTAATGGCTCTTTGAATCCTCTAGCAATTATAGTATTAACCTTTGACCCATTCTGGTTTCATTCATTTATTGAATGTTTATCACTCGATCCATCATCTCTCAGATGCTATTTCACTTACACTTATAAAAACTGGTATCATGGTAAGGCTTCTCGGGAAAATAACCTTTTTTATTTTCTGATTGAGTTCTTAACACCCTACATTATCTTGAGTCATATTTTACTTGCACTAAACAAAACTGAATATGGTGAATGATGCATCTCAAAACGATTTGACTCATTTGTAGGTAACTGTTGTCTAATTTACACACCTGAATGACTTTGTAATTTTTCTCTTTTTATTTATCACACCAACATTTTATTGGCTCCTTTAATTGATATAACCAAATGTAGGTAACTTTAATTTATTTTCTATATTTCACTTGCCTTAGTTCTTTCAGATGTTTGTTTGGTACATCTTCCATTATCTGTTTAACCATACTTATCATTCATAATGGTGTATTTAAGATGTACCTTGTAGTACTAAAATTGGGTCACTGTGCTCAGTGGAATTTAATGTGACCTACTTTTGACTCAAGAAGGACTTTGCAGTTAGAATACATTCTTAATTCACATTCACTGCTACATGCCCTTCACTCAGTACCATCCTATTCATCTGTATACTAACCTAGCTTCAGTATACACATCTCCCTTAGTAATTCACAAACCCATTTAGAACAGAGTTAGGCATGGATCCCATTTTGTTTTCTAGAAAATTGTCCCCTAATAAACATGAAGAAAATTGTGATCAAAACTGGTTTAAAAAACTTTGATATATCACTTGCTTATTCATTGAAAACAGCAGTTGGTGCCTGAAAATTGGAACAAACATCATAAAATTTGCAACTTGTAATAAAACATTACAATTTTGTTTCATTTTCTTGGTAAATAACAATATTCAACAAAATTTTGATCCCTGAAAATGTTAGTAATGCGTACTGAGATATGGATTAAATAAGTTTGCTGAAGTGAAATTCCTATTTTAGTTCTCTCTTTTATTTTGGTTTCACTTTATTCATCATGAATGCAATATGTCCTCTTGTATTAAAATGTGGAAAGTGTCAGTCTACCTTCCCAGCTATGTCCATGAACACATATGTGAGAACCTTCTAGTTAGGTGTCAACTGAGTTTTGATCTCCTATTTGTTGAAATGTTTGTTGTATTGTTACAATCAGTCATAGGTAGACATGCATTGTATTATCATTTTAGCTGTGTCTTTTATGTCAAATCAAATGATGGGGTACTGGTAGAAGTTTTTTAACACATTAACCCCTGGAGGTTTTTGTAGTTTTCACCTGAAATTCAAGTAGCTATTTCTGAATAAGTCCTAATAAATCAACATTCAGGTGTTTTTCCAATAACATAATGCCTAGCTGTGTTAGAAACATTGCTTTTCAGTGGCATTTGCCTCGTGCTTGAGCAGAAGGGTGAAAGTTGGAGTTCTTTTTTATTTTTATTAATTTTTTTTGCTTAATGGACCCATTATTTCCATATCGAGACCACTCTTTATTCCAAATGCCCATCTTATCCTACTTTTTGCAAAGGTTCATCTGTCTGTTAGCAATTCATACCAGTCTGCCTTAGATCTGAGACCAAAAGGTCTAAAATCCAGACAAAAATCTGATTCTGACCATGGGTGAATTTTGGGTGGAAAGAAATTGGGTCCAAAAAATGAGGTTTTTTCCTCTATATTTTGTAGTGCAACTAGAACTTCCAGATTATTTGGAATCATTGTAGAGCTACTTCTGTCTTCCTTTCTATAATACCACCCACTTTAGTGTATTATACATCACCTTGATGCTACAGAGCTCGGCAGTAGGCTACTACCTCCTGCCACGTAAACTCATCACCAGGGGTTAATGTGTTAAGGCAATAGCTAGTGGTCACAGTAGTGTGTCAGGTTAACTCATTTTAATTGACCAAACGAAAACTCTTATAAATTGTATGATGTAAGTAACACAATTAACGTATTGAACATTATTCTATGGTGTATCCTACTAACTCACAGATGTCCATTACCGTAAATAATGCAAGCAAAGGGCGTACTCATTAAATGAAAAGTAGTTTTCCATATATGGTTCATTATGGAGAAGTGATTTCAAAAAGTTTGTAGTAAACTTAAAATTGTCGAATTGGCACTCAGAGGTTTGCTGAAAGATATGCAGAAATGTCACTGTCATGAAATCATTGCTTCATTATTTTACTAATCAAACAATGCATTTGAACAGAGTTTCAATGTCAACAGTTATTTGTTTCACAAAATAAATATCCAAAGTTTTAAAACAAGGAAATTGTTTTGTTGTAAATTGACAATAACACTTGAATATTTCTACATTCATATGCAAAAGGACGTGATTAAACACTCATTGTTTCTGAAGGTACACATGGTGATAAATGTTGAAATCTCTTAATGTCCTTAATGATGTTTCAGAGGTTGATTATCTTGAAAATAAAGGTAATTTGAACACAAAAGCAAACAATTTCATTAAAAAAGGATTTTTTATTGAGTTATTTTCAACACGATAAAACAAATATTAAACCTTTAAACTGCCCACCCCGCTGTCACCACTCTGCACTCTTTGTTTTCTCACCACCACTCTCCAGTCGAGATGGAATCCCTTAATTTTTCAAAGGTCCCTCAGTACCTCATGATACTGATTATATTTCTCTGCTTTGGGACCCACTGTTTGCAAATTACTAAGGTATAGGTGTACATTAATGAATGTGTAATTGTTGAAGAATTTGTGTTCCAAAACCTATTTTGCTGGTCATAGATGCCTGATGTGACATTGCTACTAATTCTGTATCCTCAAGCCATGGAGATTTTTAATATGCATTAGTCAGTTGTTTGATAGAAATGTATGGCTACCATCAGGTATCTCAGCATAGCTTCTTTTGTGATACTCAACCATTGTGCTTTTTCTGTTTTCAGATGTTAAAACATTGACGTCTAGTTTGAAACCATTAAAAGTTGAACAACTTCAACCAGAGGTACAGTTCCACATTTTGAAGTTGTATTTCATGTTGCAATTTTTAATTCTTTATTGATATAACGTCAGTATCTTTTTTATTGAGACATTAATGCTGCTCTAGGTTGTTAGTGTAAATTGTTACAGTTTTAATGGCCATTTTGATTTGTGTGGTGCCGTTTCAGGTTTCAGCTACATGGAGCACATAAGGACTTTACATAATGAGAAAGTTGTGCATATATATATACACATATATATATATATTAGAAAGAGGGAGAGAGTCAAACTTATGAATGGCTAAAGAAAGTAGCAGTATTTACAAGATGAATTTAACATTTTGCATTATAAACCCTATGTACAAAGACTATGCTTCAAATTTTATTGTTAAAGTGCTTACTATGATCTTGATTCCCAGGTTATTGTTATGTACTAAACACATATAACATATTGTTTACTAAGTCAGATTTGATAAACTAATGCTAATTCAGGGTAACATTGCATGTTTGTGTTAAATGCTTTGGGTAGCAAGAGGGGATTAATAATGGTGATTAACTTTGAAAATTTACTCCAGGAATGAATTTCTAAGCTATATTGTGTTGTTTCAAATGTTTTAAATAACGGTGGAGATTAGGGCTGTTCCATTTAAACATACATTGTACCCAAAGAAGGCATCTTTTTGAAACTATATGCCAGGGTACTTTGGAACAGCACTTAGCTATGTTAAATTAGACCAACAGTTTGAGTACAGTGAATATAAGCAATGTAATCAATGTTTACTCATCAGTTCACATGAAATGCCTGCACCTTAAAATATTTCTTTATGAAAACAAACATTTCATTTGTGTACTCAGTATGCTGTCTTGACCACTTTAAGCAGTGAAAACAGTTTGGTTAGGAAATACCTAATTGTTGACTGAAAAGTAGGTGTCCATTTCATACATGACTTTTATTGGAGACAGTTCATGGGGGGAAATGGGAATGACCATTGAGACCAGGTGGCTGTTGTATAAAGGTGACCATAATAGCAGGTTTGATTGTATCTGTATACATTTTCGGATATTTTTGTTTTTGCTGTCAGACATTATATCATTTGTCGTGGAATGTATGTACATGCATCATTATCTTCCAATAACTGACTTGTTTGGCAATTGCATGATATCGTACATAGCATGATGGCATTCTGTGGACCACCGCCATCATTCTGTAAAGGGATTTTGCTATAAGTAAAATATTTGGATTCATTTTAGTCCATGATGAAATTAAATAATAAGTCCATGATGAAATTAAATAATAAATTCATAATGAAATTAAAAAATACTGAAATAGGTCAATACACAACTGTGTAATTTCAATACCCATCAAATTTTGACACAAAAAGCTTAAATGCTGAACTTTTAGTGCAAGGTACTAAAATTAGATTAATGCTAGTTTGGTCGACATGGAAAGGGTACATGTATGGTACATGAAATAATATGCTGCTCTTGGAATTTTTAATATTTTAAAGTAATTTTTTTTCCGTGGATATGTGTATTGTCTTTTTAACAACAGCAGCTATTTTTGATCTATTATGGCTCTCATCTGTTGGTGATAGAGATGTTACTAAAGCAAGTGTTTAACCCTAAAGCCTATCTCTAATGAATTTAAATTTAATATCCATTGATTAAAACAGTATACTTTCTCTCAGAAATCTAGACCTATAGACCCTTTCGGTGACCTCATTATCTGACTAACCTTTCTAAACTCATTAATGTATAGAGATTGCACTAGAAGCATTTATGATAGGTATTTTCATTGGTCGACATTCACAGATTGCAAAACAGAACAAAGTGAATGAAATTATACTTCATGCCTCGGGCAAACTTTGCAATTAAATGCCCTAAATAAATGTGTGATAAAGTAATTAACAGTTAATTGTTAGGCACAATGGATACAATTATATATCAAAGAGCATGTAATAACCTGTGCAGAAACTTGCAATTGAAACTTTAAAAAAAAGTAGAAGACAATAATTTGGGAATAATATAATAATGAACACACAATTCCTTGGAAAATCAATAACAATAACAACACAAACATATAAAAGCAAACAACAAATTACAGTTAAGCTGAATGTTGAATGTAGTATTTTATTTATTTAATTCAGTTTAATTAAACGAATCACTTACAATTAAATAATTTCCATGGCTTACTTTGCTTCCATTGTGTTAAAGCTTTATACTATGAAAAACATTTGGCAATGAATGTTATTTAATGTAATAATTTCATTTGCATGCGATGATTGCATACTCTCTCAAAAAGGCATGTATCATACAATTAGTATCGTTAATGTTGAAAATTAATTAAATTTTCTGTTGTGCAGTTCAAACAGATACATAGGCGTCTGATGATTAAAGCTTCTTTTGATTTTTTTCAATGAAGAATTAAATTTAAAAAAATTCCATTGCTTATTTTATTTTCATTGCACCCCATTTTTTCATTGCATATTTTAGTCATACTGATCTATAATCCACTGATCACATTCCACAAAAGCTAGACCATTTATTAAAGTTCTTTTACAAATGGTGAACTGTATACGGTTTTATTTGTTGGCACTTCTCCATCCTTTATCTATGTTAAGCTCTCAGCCTTTGAAGAGCCCAACCCCTCCCCAGCCATCCAAAATTTGTAAAGGCTTTTATGAGTTTCTGTATCCTCCATAGTGTAGGTGTTTATTTTTCTGTAACAAATCAAGAAGAATTTGAAAGAAAAAAGTGTTTATTATTCTTATTCAAGAGCTGCTCTTTGCTATTTGCATTTTATAATTTTACAGTGTCTTGAACACACAAGGTCCCTGGAACCGGTCCCTTTGTTTTCCTTCCCAGAATATTTCTTTATGACATATACTATCCTCCTAAGATACTAGGTCTTGCAGCTGGTTTATATATCATGGTCCCTAAAATTTTAGTGATCTTGGTCAAGGATCAATCTAATGTTATCAATATTCATAAAAGCAAATGACACAATGGAGTGCTTTTCAATTTGACAAAAATATTACCATTGGATACATCAGGAGGACACACACACACACACACACACACACATTTTTCTGGCAATGTTTGTGCCAGAAATTTAACCTTCCAAAATATGAAAAGAGTCACTTATGTTTGTCAGCCTAGAGATTTCTCATATTTTTGGCCAGATCATGGTCTAAATGTTAAATAAAAGGTGCCAATAAATTATGCCCAGACTGTTTTCAGTATATTTTATTCATATATGTCTGTCTTGATTTGTAACTAATTTATTTAGTACTACTTTGTTGCACATTTGTCAACAAATACTAATGGGTCATGAAGGATTAAAATGCAGTTGTTTTATCTTGCAAATCACTTAACGGAATAATTGTTGTGATTCCTTTAGGAAAATTAGAGGATTTATTCAAATTTGATGAATTTCAGTCTTCTTTCTTTGCCTCTGAAAGAAAAACTAGTACAGTTAGTTTCACAGGCAAAAATGTTTAATTTTAATTTTAATGGAAAGATGACCAGGGCCTGGATTTTCCCAATATAAATTAATTAGCATATTTTTTGCTTGGTCATAAGCTGGTTGTGTTTACATTGTGCTCACACATAGCATTTACATCAGACAAATAGTCCTTTTCAATTTCATGTATGTTATTTCCTTCATATGACTGGAAAATTTATAAAGATTTTTGTGGAAATTTTTAAGGTGGATCATGGGATGATGTGTAATGGCTCAAAAGTTAGTCTTTGTGCCTGACCAATTTGCTGTTTGCTGAAATCAGGCTACATATCTTTATTCATATATCTGTTTCTGTGTAATGGTTTAGTACTCTTTCACAACAACTCCATTTTTTTCAATTAAATTCTTAGACAAACTTAGCAAAATGTCCATTGATTCTGTTACATCCTTAGACAAACTTAGCCAAATGTATACTTATTTTGTTACATTCTTAGACAAACTTTGCCAAATGTATATTGATTCTGTTACATTCTTAGACAAACTTAGCCAGATGTATATTGATTCTGTTACATTCTTAGACATATTCTGCCAATGTGTATTGAAAGGAATATTTAGGCAATTATTTTATGCAAAGAAATTCAGAGAGCAGTTTGTCTACACTGATCTGCTGTATAGACATTTGTCCCATTAAAACTGACACATCAATATATAAACATGTTTTTGATTTACTATCTGTAGTCCAGAGATGTATTCTTATATTTACTTCAGGAAGTAAAATTTCTCGTTCCTGATGGTTTAGTGGAGAGAGCACACAATGCAGATCAAAAGGAAATGCTGTTTACCAATTTGCAAGAAGTTACTGGAGTTGAGGTCACTACACATGATAAAAAGATGTACCTCAATGGGGTAACTACTCGCCAGATAGATATTGCAAAGAACTATTTAGATGATTTTGAAAAAAGGCTGAATATCACACTGAAAAAACAGAGAAATAGCATGTCTTCTGACTCTTTAGATGAAGGGTGGGATGACCAAATTAATACATTAAATAATGTTTCTGAAGTGGAATTCAAGGCATTAGAGATTCTTGTACATGGCTTTGAAAGGATAAAAAACGTACAACTTTCATGGCATGATGGTGCTATCTTAATAGATGGATCAGCAACAGATAAAGCTTCAATCATAACAGACCTAAATAGTCAGCTAAATGTCCTTAGAAACAAACAATCTGTGGAGATTGCTTTAGATGATGAGGAAAAGAAAATTGTGAAAGATATCATGGGAGATGTGCAGTCAGAAGATACAGTTTGTGTCTATGATGAGAAAAAGAGTCTGGTTGTTGTGTACAGTGACAAACAGGATGACATAATGAAATTTAAGCACAAGCTCAAATTTCAAACAGGGAAGTTGAAGGGAAGTGTGAGGAGTATGAAGCGATTTGCCGTAGATAACCAATTGTTGGAAACATCTGGGGAGAATTTTAGTTCATCATTTAAGTCAACAGAAATTGGACAAGGCTTTATGTGGTCCAAGGGTGCACTAGATAAGGCAGAAATCCACACCAAAGAAAATGTTAAAACAAAAACATCTCAGGAAAGTTTTCATTCATCAGTGAGGACAACAGAAATTGGACACAATTTTTCATGGTCCAGGGATGCATCTGATGTAGAAATATTCTTCACCAAAGAAAATATTAAAGTAGCTGTGTACAAGGCAGATATTCTCAGTCTTCCTGTTGATTGTATTGTGAATGCTGCTAATGACAGAATGCAGCATGGAGGTGGGGTTGCTAGGGTGATTGCAGATGCTGCAGGCCCTGAACTGATCAAGGAAGGGGATGCAATTATTAGGCGGCAGGGAAGGATTCAAGTTGGTTGTCAGGTGACCACAACTGCAGGTAGACTTCCATACAAATGTGTAATCCATACAGTGGGGCCATGCTGGTCAGATTATCAACCTCATAATCTTCAGAAAGTACAAGAATGTGAGGAAGACTTGTATGATGCGATCTATGGATGTTTCACAGAAGCTACAAGAAATGGCCTTTCTACAGTTGCATTGCCAGCAGTTAGTTCAGGTAATTTTTAGCTCTACTGGTCATAGACCAAAAGAGTTTATGGGATGGTCTTTGGTCTGTTGTCTGTTCCTCCATTAGCACAAATTTGCTATTGCTATTCCTTCTTAACTACTTGGAGGATTGCTGTTGTTATTGTTGTTGTTGTTGTGGGGTTTAACGCCATTTTTCAGCACACGATAGGCTATATATGGCGGCCAGTATCAATGGTGGAGGAAGAACCTGAGAAAACCCCAGAAAGAACCACCGACCCACGAGAAGCTACTGGCATGCTTTCTCACATACCTACATTGGCTGAATCTGAGACTCGAACCGGCGCAGACAGAGGTGAGATGGCAGTGATCCGTAACGGAGAACGCTTTAGACCACTCGGCCACTCGGGGCCCCTTCGAGGATTGCAACTGTCTGTCCTTTAGTACAAGATTGTTACTGTTACCTTCCTAAATACTTGTAAGATTGCTGTGAAACTAAACACATATGGATATCCAATATAACCACCGAAATGGACATCTTGAAATTCTTGTTATTACTACTCCTTCTGAATGGATTGTCATATCAACATGGGGTTTTCACTTGAAGACATCTTATAATGTCTGTTTGGTCATAAATGAAACTGGTACCACTGTGAAGTACAAAAATGTCTTCCACAGTGGTCATCTTGAAAATCTTTTTATCACTACTCCTTATGAAAGAAAATTCATATTGATATGATGTTTTCACCACAGTGGCCAACTTAAGAATCTTGTATCAATGCTTCTCCTGAATTATTGTTTATCAGCATGGGGTTTCACCAAAATACTTCTTATGATGTTTATTTTTATCTTAAATTAAAATGGTACTGATCTGACATCCAGTATATATTCATGCTGAAAATCTTCTTTCACTACTCTTCATATATGGACAGTAATTTCAACATGGGGTTTTCATCAGAAGAGTTCTTTTAGTGCTGAGTTGGCCTTTAAGGAAAATGAATAATTCTCAATAAGGCCACCGAGGTGGCCATCATGAAAATATTGTTATCTCTGCTCCATCCATCATGAAAATATTGTTATCTCTGCTCCATCCATAGCTATATCAACATGGGGTTTCCACCAAATGACCATTGGTCATAAGTGAAAGTGGTGTTAGTCATACATCCAATATAGCTGCTATGATGACTGTATTAAAAATCTTATCACTATTCCTCCTGAATGACATGGGTTTTTCTACCACAGTACTTATAATAATGTCTGCTTTGTCTTTAATTAAAAATGGTCCCAAGCTGACCTCCACAGCAGCTATTTTGGCAATCTTTTTATAGCTAAAGAATATAAAGGATGGGTTTCAAAAACCAGCAGTTAAAAGGAAAAAGTGGTTTTATTTGAATGCCTGGAAACTCGATTTGCCCAGTAGAGCATCAGTCTCTTCAAGGGACTCTTGTTCTTGTAACTCTTACATTGCTTTTAAGAAATCTTACATATGAATTTTATACATGTTGCTCACAGTGACAATAAGTCCCTTTATGGTATTGCCCTGCATTGATCATTGTAGTGCATTTTACAACTTTATAAAGCTTTAGAAATTTGTTATGAGAGTTTGACCACATATATGGTACGCATCAAGACCTTTCAATGTTTTTTTATTGGTGAGTCCTCAAAATATTGTCATTAAAAGTAGCAGACATTCATAATTATAATCATTTTGCTTGAGCATTATAATCCAGCATGCAAAATGTAGCGGCCATTGCTAAAATTAAATAAACTTCTAATGGTTTCTTTTAAAATATGTTTAAACCAATTTAACCTCAGTTTGGAAAGAATGTATAGACATGATGATCATTCAAGTGATGTTGCTATTACATTCACTAGAATTATTATATCTAGAAAAAAGTTTAAAGCAAGCCAATAATATATGGACCATTACATTTGTTGGAGATGGTGCTGACATTGAAATCTTGCAACATAGATGTAGATGTGGCTATTATATTCACTATAAACATTACATATTTAAATATTAAGATATGATGGAAATGGTGCTGACATGGAAACCTTGAAACATAGATGTAGATGTTGCTATTACATTCACTAGAATTATTATATCTAGAAACAAGCTAAAAACAAGCCAATTATATATGGACCATTGTAATAACATTTGTTGGAGATAGTGCTGACATGGAAATCTTGCAACTTAGATATACATGTAATAATTACATACACTAGAATTATTATTTAAATATTAAGATATGATGGAGATGGTACTGATATGGAAACCTTGAAACATAGATGTAGTAATTACATACACTAGAATTATTATATATTGAATAACATATGTTCAAGATAATGTTGACATTGAAACCTTGCAATATCTATGTTTTTGTGTAGGATGAATACAGTTAGTTATTAGTATTGTTAGCCTATGTATAGCAACATCACCTGTACCATATAATGGAAAAGTTCTTGCAATTAGTTGTCAAAGGTTAACAAAAGCATATCTGTATATTCAAGGCAGGTATTGTTCTCCTTAACTAGAGCAAGTTGGTATCAGTTAAAACAATTACAGAAATAAGTATGTCCATGAATTTATTAGTTATTATATCCATGCACAATGTATATTTTATATATTTTGAGGTTTTACATATAATTATTATAGATGCAGTAAAGCCTGTCTTGATAGATCACTATTTCTGCCAGCAAAAGGTAGTCTCTTAAGACAGTTGGTCTCATAAGAGGTTTGTACAAGATGACCAGTTTTCAAGGTTAAAATTCACTAGTGCTTAAAAAGAATTTCTTTCTTTCATGTTAATTCTTGTTAAAATATTTAATTTATTTCACCCCACACGAATTTTTTATAGCAATTACAATATACATTTGTCAAACTACATTCCCAATTATATTTGATGGCCTGACATGCATATGCATATAATAGTATATAAATTGCAAAATTAACTAAGGTAATTTTTATTTATCCTGTATAGGAATTGCACTGGTAGTTTTGACTAACAATAGAATATATATGTATCAGTGAATGAAATCGTAATTACGATTTGTTTTAAACATAATTAACCAATCTGTAAACAGAATATATTTATATTGAGACAGAAACCATAGGCTTCATTCACCAATGACATAAAGAGATTAACTAGTCAGTAAACAAAGAGTCTCACAGCTGCACCTTGGTGAATAGATGATGTTTTGGTGTATGAGGTTTTTATTGACTGTAACATAAAACAAACCAAATAACATGAACCGTTTACAGTCACAACCAAATAACATGAACTGTTTACAATCACAACCAAATAACATGAACCTTTTACAATCAGAACCAAATCAGGAAGATGATAATCACTTATTAAAGACAAAGACTTTGTTCACCCCAAGTATTACTGATCGACTCCAGAGACAAATAATGTACTATGCTGCTATAGAGAAAGCCTTTAAAAAGATTATAATCATGAATTTATGGGTGTAGTGTGTTGTTTGCAAAAGATAAAGAAGCAATTTAAACCCTTTAATTGATTATAAATCTCCATAATTCCATCCTTTGAAGAATGAATGTTTAATCATAACAGGGATTTATATGACTTGTGCACTACATTGATTAGTGACATGTACTGTAGTCTGGTTTACAATCTGTAGCATTGGACATGTACTCTAGTCAGGTTTACAGTCCGTAGCATAGGACATGTACTCTAGTCTGGTTTACAGTCCGTAGCATAGGACATGTACTCTAGTCTGGTTTACAATCTGTAGCATAGGACATGTACTCTAGTCTGATTTACAGTCTGTAGCATATGATATCACCTGCAAAAGCTGTAGATTTTAGCAAACCTGTAGACTGACACAAGTTTTGTTTTGTTGAGAATAAATCCTCCAAAGCAGTCAAGTAGAAATTGCAGGTATTTGATCATGTGAATTGCATTCACCATTCTTAGAACACATTCCTTTAAGATGAAATTTATCTTGAGGATGGTATACAGTAAATATCATCTATACTCACTACTTATAAGTCAGCTCCAACTTCATAAAACATGGACCCTGATCTAACATTACAAATGCACCAGCAGATCAAAGTATACATTGATTATTTTACTGACCTAACAAACTGCATATACACAGGTTTTGCCAAAAAGCATTATGTGATAGAATAACTGGGTCTGTAACGTTTTCATCTTGTCTGTACTTGGATGGATGATGCATTTCTTGTTATACTCACAATAACATTTATGTCTTATTCACATAAGCAAGAAGCAGCTTTTAAAAAAAATATAAGATCTTTTATCAATTCTACTGTGTCTGAACTTGTGTTTTGAAAGTTGAACAGTAGCCTGGAAATGTTCGATAGAATGGTTGGAAATGATTCTCAACATGTCAGAATTAGGATCTACAAACGTTAATGAATTCTCAGAAAGCGAGTTTATTTTGCTGTATGTTATGTTAATTTAGTTGTCTTTTCCTGCAGGCATATATGCCGTGCCACAAGAAATGTGTGCTGTCCAATATGCCAAAGCTGTTCTTGACTACAGCCAAAGTTCTAGACAGGGACAGGCCTTGACAGAGATCCACTTCATTGACAGACTTCCACACCTTGTGAAGCTGATGCAGGATACATTCAGAACTATGATTCAGAATGGGCAGGTACCAAACTACAACATACAAAATTATGTTTCTTTTTCATCAAGTTACCAGAGACGACAGTCAGAGGAGACAGGAAGGAAGGGACATGGAAAACAGTTTGTTGCAGTTAACAACAGCCAGTATGAAAATACCGAACCTAAAACATTATCCCCTATTTATTATGAGCCAGAAGAGAATCAAAAAAAGCATTTTGTATTCCAGGTTTCAGTAAAGCCAGTTGTTCGTATTTATGAAGGAGACATTCTAAAACTAAAGCACATTGATGCAATAGTTTGCCCTGATGACTCTGAAGGGTCAGGTATAGGAAGAATTGCTTCAGCTCTTCAGAAGAAAACTAAATACAGGCAAAACAAAGACATGTGCTTCAAGAGGCAGAAACCTAACCTTGGAGATGTAGTTATAACTCATGAAGAAGGAAACCCTTCTAATGTGATTGTTCATGTGGTGATTGAAAATAATTCACCCCAAAGGCAAGAATTCAAGTCTACAATACAAAAGTCCATTCACAATATTTTGAGGAAGACAAATGAATGCATGAAGGTGAAAACCATAGCCTTGCCTTTGTTTGGAGTGAGTAAGTATCAATTTAAATAAGGTAGTACACCTTTAGAAACAATCATTAAGTTAATTGCAGTTATGTAAGGCTTGAAATTAGCAGTAGCCCATTGGTCCAAGGCTAGTAAATTTCATGTTGGATGAACAGTTTTATAATTTCAAGAGTCTGATGGCAAGTAAAATTTCAGTTGCTGCCAGTCGGTATTTGTTTGAAGCACTAGTGAAGATACACAAGTACTATAGTAAACACACCTAATCCCCCCTCCAATCAGTTTGCACTCTGCCTACTGATTTTAGAAATGAAAAGTTTTAAGGATATAAAAAATGCACAAAACTCACTGATTTCATTCATCAGTTTATTATGTCTAACCTTATTGTCTACCAGCAGCTCCTAAAATTGTCATCTTGTTTACATTCAAATCAAATCAAAGCTCTTGATTTAAACAACCACACAGACTGTGCACTGTCCTATTCCACTCCTTTGATACCTTTAATGTTAAAAATTGGCAAGGGAGACAAGCATGCGGGAAGTGAATAGGCAAGTACTTTAGCAAATATCTCACTCTATTAGAGGTAAGTACTTTAGTAAATATTTCACTCTATAAGAGGCAAGTACTTTAGTAAATATCTCACTCTATTAGAGGCAAGTACTTTAGTAAATATCTCACTCTATTAGAGGCAAGTACTTTAGTAAATATCTCACTCTATTAGAGGAAAGTATTTTAGTAAATATCTCACTCTTTTAGTCCTTCTGACTACGAAGAAATTTATGTTAAATTATAGACATGTAAGAGTCAATAGCTAATTTTCTCTGAGAAGAAATGCTTGTTTGTATGGTTGAAATTTATGAATAGTGAAGTAATTAGCACTAAATTATATTTCTTTAGGGAAGTTTTAAAGAAAGATGAATCCCTGAATGAGACATAACACCACAAAAAACTTAGCTTTTTCGAAAAAGGAATAAATTTAAGTGCTTGTTCTCAAGTGAATACTTAAATACTTGTCTATTCAGTTGAGTTTCATCATTTAAATAGTGTATAAAGTAGACACACTCCATATTTGTTGTTGAGACACCCAACATCATAATAAACTGGGTAATGCAGATTGTTGCTGAAAATCTAGCTGACCCATCTTAAAGGGGAAAAAAAGGAATTCTGAAACATTTTCTTTTAGACTAACATAAACTTGGACCATATCATTACTGATATCCATATATCATAACTATCTGAAATTATAGCAACATGATTATGGTGTTATATAAATTATATGTATTATCACCATAAAAATATTTCAGGACTATAATCTTTGTTATAATTATTTTATTCTTCCACCCTTGTCTGGAACCATGAACGGAATTTGGTCAGATATTGTCATTTATGAATCAGGCATTGTGTATTTTGTGTATGGCAAAAGTAATTTAAATGTATATTGTTGTTTTATGTGAAATGATGCAAAAAATGCAGATATATATATAAATTGCTCTGTAAATTTGTCAATATTTTCCTATTAGTTAAAAAAATCTTTGTACCACAACGAAATCCTTGCAAAAAAAGGTATGTGGATTGAGCTCTGTTGAAAAGCTTCAAATATTTACATACTGCATAACATGCAATTAGATCACAGCATCAATATTAGAACAAAATAAAATAGTTTCAACATTGATGGTTGTTTAAAAAAATAAATGTCCTTAGTTTTAAAAAATACGGAATGTTGTCTTGTTGTGAATCACACTATTTTCTTGTACACAAAATGTTTGTTGAAATCTCTTTGACTAATGTTGTTCATGATTGTTCAGAGGTTGGATATCTTGAACAAAAAGTGATTATGCACAAAGAGCAGACCACTTCATTAAAAAAGTTTTTATTTAGACTTATTCCAACATGATTATAAAACAGGTATTCAGTTATTAAACAGCCATGTAACTCCACCCCCAGATTCCTCTGTGTCCAGAAGGGATGGCATCCATTTCCTCTTATTTTTAGGTCCTTCAGTAACTCACATCCTCACTTAGAGTTTTGTCTTTATTTTTGGGATGCTGCAGTGTACAAGATGCCAAGGGACATGCACAGTGCTACTCGCTGACCTGATTAAGTGATAAAAAATCCATTAAATAAAGTTATATTTACATGTTTATATGAGTCACATTTCTGGATGAATTCATTTCTATGAGTTTGCTACTCAAGGTTACTGCAGCTGTACTGATTCTCTCCTATTTAAATTTGGTGCCATAATCAACCCACTGAAGATATTAATTCAAGTAAAAAAGAGTAGAACTTGCAGTGTATCTACTAATAACTGTTGACACAGCTGAGCAATTTTGTATGCTTGATCATGTTTAAGTTTCAGTTTGTAAAGATGATATTTATTCTTTTCCTGATGAACACAAAGAAATGGTCCCATTCATTTTATAACAGTTTATCAGTAATCTTTCTATAAATGTACATGTGTTAAATTTTATTTCTTATTTATCTATTTAGAACGAGAATTACTGACACAAAAGTTGTGGGCTGAATCATTTCTGGAGAGATTTGTTGCCTTCTGTCGTGAAGTTAAAAATCCCAATCTAGAGGAAGTCCATATTATTACACACTTTTCTTCAAGCAGTACCTATTCTACATTGACAAAGGTTTTCATTGAGTTTGCTGATAAGTTCAATAAGGCACCTTCAGATCAGAAGGGGACTCCACCCAGACCACCATCACCTGAGATTTTCAGGACTTGTGATAATACAGATGTGAGTGAATGATGAAATCATTTAGCAGAAATTACACATTTTGGTGTTTGTCAAGCCCACCTTCGAGGACAATTTATAAAGCAATCACTTTGGCATATGCTTGAGCATCCATACATACATCTGTCCATGCTCCACATTAACTTTCCGTGTTAAGAGTTTTAGTTTAAACTCAGTACTAAACATTTTAATTTCCAGTTAGGTTTATTTCTTACTAAGTTGGTAAGTGGGCTTAGCAAACAGGAATCTCATGTCTTACCAGTGTATAAACATAAGATATATCAATTTCTTCTTTATTCATTTATAACTCTATAGCTGTTTGAAAATAGGGAATGAATCTAATGAAAGCTAAATTTATTGTGCTGTGTGCCTAATTTCACATGATTGCGTGTGTACAATTTATATGGGGAAAAATAATACTAGAATTAACTTGTATGCCAAAAAAAATTATTTTCATGCTGAATGTTCAGTAGTTTATTTACTACAGTGTGTACCGGTATCATATAATTAAAATTTAACATAATGGAACCATGATGGTTAGCATGCTGGACTTGCAGTCAAAATGGTTCAGGTTGGAATCCTACCATTCAGATCAGTATGGGTCAGCTATTGTGCTGCCTCCTTGGACAAGGCACTTTAATTACCTGAGTACTCAATAACCTACTTGTGTTGGTGTGCCATAAAGCACCAAACCAAACCAAATTTAACATAAATGAGTTTATGAGAGGTGTACATTTATTTTTCTGGTCAAATGTATCTCATTTAATTTATTCCTGTTTAATATCTCCTATAGGATCCAATGTCAGGCCAAGGACATGAATCAAAGATTGACGAGGGTGACTCAGATGACAGTTGCACAATATGCATGTGTCCAAAAACTGACCCCAAATATCTGTCCTGTGGCCATTCATTCTGCTTTGAATGCATTAATGAAATGTTGAAACACAAGCCTGTTTGTGCAGTATGTGGTAAAATTGTGGGGACAGTTACTGGCAACCAGCCTACTGATGGGAGGATGGATGTGAGGACTACCTCAATGAACTTGGCAGGATATGAGGGTCATGGCTGCATTGAGATAACCTATGATTTTCCTGCTGGGAAACAAGGGGTTAGTATGCACCGATTCAGTAAGTAGGGTTTTTGGTTACCTCCCCTGGATTATATAATTTGGGACAAGAAGTACAACCTGTATTTGCACTAAAAGTATTGCAACCTCCTGTAGGAGCTGTGAGAAGAAAGAGATTTTATTTAATTCTTTAATTTCTTTAGTTTTGTTTACATCTTTGTTCATATGATTTCATTTTTTATTATTTGAAGTTTATAATTTAACTTCCCAGATAGAGCCTCCCAAACAACACTAATAAACTGGAAATGAATGAAAGAGTTCAAAATCACACTCTTATTAACAGGTCTGAGATGATCTTTTCAGTGTTTGTTCAGTAAATTAAACTGCCTTGTCTTATGCAGATTTCGACAAGCATTATTTGAAAGAACAGAGTGCTATCATTTCAAGTAAATTCTCAGTTTTTCAAATTTTCCATTGTTATGGAATAAATTATTTTTTACTGCTTTATAGATAATGATTCAAAATTGATGTCATGAGTCCAGGTAGGCATTTGAAATTATTTCCACATAATAAAATGCATTAATTTAAAACATTAATGTAGGAAATATAAACATCTCCTCCTTTATTATAATGAAAATTTAATGAACATTTATGCACAGCAAAATACAGATTTATACAATGAAAGGTTTAATACCTCAGCTTTGCAAGAAAATTTTTACATGAGTATGCTGCATATTCTCTCTTAATTTCAGCACATCTCTGTTCATTATTACCAATATACAACTAAGTCACAATGTGTGTGTGTGTGTATATATATATATATATATATATATATATATATACAATGACATCAATACTTAAACAAATACATTATTTGGCTCTCAGTGTGGGGGCCACTCAGATGTAACATTGTACAAGACTATTTCCAATATGTGCTAGGCTGATGCCAGCATCTGAGTGTATTCTGGTCTGATCCCAGATCAATTATATACTGCTAGGCTGAACCCAGCATTACAGTGTATTCTGGTCTAACCCCAGCTTACGTAGACTATGCTTGACTGTTTTCAGTCTTATATTCTAGGCTGATCCAATCTCAATAAGAATATGATATGCTGGTCCCAACATTGTAGTGTGTTCTGGGCTGATCCCTCAATTATAAACTGTGCTAGGCTGATCCCAGTATTACAGTGTACTCTGGTCTAATCCCAGCTTAAGTAGAATATGTGCCATGCAGATTCCACCATTTGAGTGTATGCTGTGCTCGTCCCAGAGTACACAGGCTCCATGCTAAGCTGCTCCCTACATTTGAATGCATTATCAGCTGATCTTAAGTAAATCTGTGCTAGGCTGTTCCCAGCATAAGAGTGTATTCTAGGTATTTGCTTAGCTGATTCCAGCATGAAGAAAGTATTCTGATTTTCTCCAATTAAAGCTGTATGTGACTTTTATTAAACAGACATGGGCTTTATGTTATTAGTGTAGCATATGACTATCTAATTAGGGAACAGTAACATTGCCCATGGCAGCCCCATGAGAAAGTACTGAAACAAAAGCCATGAGAACACAAGGGCACATTCCACCATGTAGACATCAACAGGCTATGTTTGGTGTCAGGCCAACACAAATCTTTAAGATATCGTTGGATGCCAAGACTCATTGTCTGTAACTTGCAAAGGGCAGAAGGATGCAACTGTTCACATGGTACTGTACATGATTGTGTGATACTACACACATGCCATCTACTTTGGTGGTTCCTTGAATTTAACACAGCCAATGCTAACCAATTAGAAAGGTTCTCATCATGCACACCACATGTGAGCCTCCATCTAGCCCCATGTAGACAGTACATTATGGGACTGATAATAGCTTCTTGCATGAGTCCTTGGCTATCTTCCAATTTCAAGGTACATGTACAACACCCATTAACATGTGTCAGCTTATGACTGGACAATTCTAATTTTACATCATTTCAGCTTGCAACACCAACGATACCTCTCTTAATGGTCATTATCATGTCAAAGCCCATTATAAATCTGCCAATATGTACCTAAAATAAATCAAGATAATGAAGTTGTGCATATTAAATGAAACTTAACTAAATATCATTAACACATTAACCCCTAGCGACAACTTTACGGGGCAGGAGGTAGTAGCCTACTACCGGGCTCTGTAGCATCATGGTCATGCATGATACACTAAAGTGGGTGGTATTATAGAAAGGTAGACAGATGTAGCTCTACAGCAGCAGAGGGGGCGAACAGACCAAAAGCTTTTTGCACAATAAGCCCTCCCCACGGAAACTATTCGATAGAAGCGTTATTTCGACGAAATAAACCCTTCTATTCAGAAAACGAGACAAAAAAAAATGTCCTTGAGAAATGCTTCGCATTTCCAGAAATGCTTTGTATTTCCGCTGATATAACGCGAGTTACTTCAATAAATCCGACTCGTATCCGACATAATTTCCACGGTGAGGTATCATCGAAAAATCAGGTGTAGTTTGCGCCCCCTCTGCTGCTCTACGAAGACGAAGATTTCCAAGAAAACATTTTTATGTCGCAAATAGTGTATCAAGGCCGACGCGGTATCGTGTCCGCGGGTCGTGTAAATTTATTGTCACAAATCCATGCGGGGTTCTTTGAGCGCGACTAAAGAAATTCTTAAACTTATTAATATCCATATCGCCGCTACACCAGGTTTGATGAATATTTCTCAGCGTGTGAACATCAACTCCATTAAACACCGCAAGAAGATTACAGTTATCCCTGATTACTTTTGGAATTTGTGTATAACGCTGAGTAACATAAATCACATCAGTGTTTTTATGACGACCTCGTGAAAATATTCTTGCAGGATTTTTTTGCTTGTCCAGCATCACATCATCATACACTACTAGGTTATTTATTTCCCCGTTAAGGTCTTCCACGGACGGAGCTTCTTCAATATCAGTTATAAATTCAACTACTTCGTCGCCGTCTTCACTCAGCGCTTTTGCACTCTCATTAAAATCTTTTATAACATCATAACAACGTTGATCATCCACAGACGGAGCTATCAAGTATAGTTTGTCCCATTTCATCCACTTCATTATCATGTTCAGCAACAGCTGTGTTTTACCTGAACCGGATGGCCCAATTATAATCGCGCGGATAGAGTTTGGTAGCACTGAATTATGCTTAACTGGCTCTTTCTTTTTTGTCGCAGAAAAATCAGTGATCTCCATTTGTATATAAGGAATAATAATTATGGATCTATATTGTGTGAAGTGTAAGGCACAAACCCCTACGAATGATCTAACAACCATTACAACAAAAAATAACAGACAAGCACTTTCTGGTAAGTGTGCGCGATGTGGCACAAAAAAATTTAGATTTCAAAAAAAAAGCCTGACAAAGTCAGCGGAGGTGACATCGCAGCAACCCTCGGACGACTTCCAGGTACCCCTTGGGCTAAATATCCCGGAGAAAAACATCTCCCAGGATACAATTACTGCGGTCCAGGGACACGACTAGATATCAGACTTGATGAACAGTCTAAACCAAAACCGGGAGAGTATCCGATAAACGCTATCGACGCAGCGTGTCACATGCATGATGTTGCTTATCGAAGTAAAGATCTGCAAGACAGGCATATCGCGGATGTGAAATTAATTCATGCACTAAGCGCCATAAAAAATAAATCATTTAAGGAGTCACTCGCTAATTGGTTAATAAGATCAGCGATGAAATCTAAATTAGCATTAGGCGCTGGATAATTAATAACAATGGAAGCGATTTATTATTCCCCGGCCGGATACTGGAGAGGTAATGCAGCAATTAATAAACTCGCCAACGCGGCATCAGTAACACGCGAGGTTGCCAAAAAATGGCTGTCAAAACAAGCAATATGGCAAATCTACTTACCACCACCTCGACAAATCAACTTTGCACATTTTGATGTTAGTACCCCCAATGAAGTTCATCAGGCTGACATACTATTCCTGCCTCATGATACTGTCCGCAGAAAAATATACAAATACGCGCTAACAGTAGTTGATGTTGCCAGTAGATACAAAGAAGCAGAACCATTAATGACAAAAACAGCGTCCGAAGTTGCCTCTGCGTTTTCGCGAATTTATCAACGAGGACCTCTAAACTGGCCACGATTATTACAAGTTGATCCTGGCAAGGAATTTCAGGGCGCGGTGTCATCACTGACAAAGCAGCATAACGTTACCATACGACGAGGACATACTGAAATTCATCGGGATCAGGCAATTGTTGAGCGATTTAATAGAACACTCGCTGAGAGATTATTCGGATACCAGTACGCGAAGGAATTTCTTTATGATACACGATCTCGTGAATGGGTCGCAAGACTACCAAATGTGATCCACGCACTAAATAATGAAATTACCAGAACAACAAACATGAGACCTGTAAATGCAATCACAAAAAAATATATACCCCGCGTCAGTGAACGTGTTTCAACGCAGCCAACGACGCTAGCGTACCCGTTGCTGGGTAATGTCACCGTTAGGTATTTATACGAACCCGGCGAACTCGAAGGAGGAAAAAAAAGAGCAACCGATCCCACATGGAGTGTTACCACGCACAAGATATCTAGCATAACCAGATCAACTGGGAGAAACGCAATCTACAGATTAGATTCAACTGCTCCTCAGCGTGGGTTCACATGCGAGCAACTTCAGGTGATCCCCGCGGATACACAATTACCACCTCGATCACTTAAATAACTGCAGCAGCACCTCTGCGTCGATTACACTCAAGACAGGTCAACATCACATTTTCACGCGTATGACCGCGATTACTATCTATTCTATCTACGGTAAATTGCCTTGGATTATTTTTCGAATACTGCCACAGCAATAAACAATTACAACTCGCGCAGTGATTATTCTGCTGTTGTTGTAATTGTATAATAAATGTTTCGTCGAGATCAAACTCGTTGCCATTTTTTTTGTCGCTCTGTTTGTAACCGGCTAATTTCTTTCTTATTGTATCATCAGCGATTGATCTGTTGATGCTGTCGTTGATAACATCATCTAATACAATTCTTCGTAACTGACCTATCCTTCTTACTCTTGACACGGCTAAATAAACTAAATTTGACCACTCGATGCGATCATCAACAATCCAAACTGTTGTATCTGAAATAGTTAGTCCCTGCGAACTGTGGATGGTCATAGCGTATCCTAGCGTCCACGGGGATTTGCTCATTTTCAGTGCCTGTTCAACAGCATCGATGTCAACTAACACAATATCATTTAATACTAAATTCTGTTTTTCCGATCTCCCAGGTATATCAACGTCGGTATTCTGCAATCGCGTATCAGCTGGTCTATAACACAACGGCACTGGCAACATGGGAAATTTCTTCTGATGTAACTGAAATAACCGCTGCTGAAGTGTGTCCCTGACTATCTTTCTACTTGCCACAATTAAATCACCTGGTTTCCACGTTTCCCAAAAGTCGCTCAGCTCCGTCTCTGGAATTATTTCACGCATTATCTCACACTGGACTTTATTGGTTTGTAGCCTGATCAACGCCTTAAACTCTTTCAGCGTTTCATCGAGTGCTCTAACATCGTTAGTTATTTCCTCATAATAATCTACAAAAGTTTTCAGCCACGTGTGTGGAGATTCACCTGTAAATGGCGGTGGTTGACCATGATCGCCGCACATAACAACTGCGGTATTTTTCTTTAGCAACCAATCCAGAAACTGTTTTAATGTATCCAACGGCACAGTGTCTATCTCATCCCAGATGATTATTCCAGGGATATATTTCGTTCCCATTCGCGTAGGAGTCCATGTGCCGCCGCTGTATTTGAAAAAACTGTGATACGTGCACGCGTTAACATCCCGTTGTCGCATCTCCCTGGCAAGTCTATGTGTGGGTGTTAGCACAATCATGTCAGAGTTTCTAAATAATTCTATCGCGCGAGTTGTCTTACCGGAACCACCAGCCCCGTTGAGATAAACTGTTCTATGTCTCACAACAGGATCGTGCACCGGCGGCAGCGAAGTTGTCGTAGAAATTGAAAATTTCCCAGATATTTCTGCGCCGCGATATTCATCCTCGATTTCAACATCAGCCGATTCACAATATCCATGCAACATTTCATTTTTTATTCTCCATGAACCCCACGATGGATCATTCGGTATAACCTTATTCAACGCCGCTAAGTGTTTTTTATCGATATAGAATGAATCCGTTGCAACTCTCACTGCGTCAACGGGAAACCTATTAATCATCGACAATAGGTTTATTGATACATAAGCTAGCATCGAAGATCTCAAATGTGTGTACTGAGATGATTCTCCGTCGATATAACTAAAAACAGTTCCTAATTTTTCCCCGTTTGACAGAAACACATCTTCGCGGGTACAAAACGTATTATTCGTGGCGGCATCAGCGACAATAAGATCCAATTCGGCCTCGTCCATGATTAATCGACTATGATGTAGTTTATGATCATACGCTCCACCTTGAGTAAATTTTCCTATTATTCTTCGTCCTAGATCTTTTGCTGTGCTTTCATCAGTTCGGGGAGCTCTTTCGATGATAGTGTCGATAAAAGATTCTGGATATTCTCGGAAATTTTCAATTTCTACGGTGACTTGCGGAGTTGGCAACCAAACTTCGGTTTGACGACAGTAGCATATAATCGCTTCACTGACCGTCAGCGACAGCAGTATTCGACTGTCAAGCATGTATCGCAATAACACTATTGGTGCCCATCGCTTCTCAACGAAATGTTTACCAAACCAAGCATAACACACAGGATGTAAACCCGTAGCGAGTTTAAACGACGACACACAAGCAACCCCGGTCAGGTCAAAATCAGGCAATGGTCCGTTTATGGCAACTCTTGTCATCGAGCTTGTAATATGACCAAACCGTTTAAAATACTCACTACATTCTCCCCGCCCAAGAAAACTTCCTGGATAACACGCCGTCATATCCACGGATATCATATCGCGGTGATCATACTGGGTATTCCACAAACCACCGTGTCCGTATTCGATACAGCTCTGTTGAATATCCTCGAGAAAGCTCTTCGGGGTTGGTCTCCATGAATTTCGTTCTCGGGCTATATGCGTGACAACACCCGGGACAGTAAAACACTGCGTCAGTAACGTATCAGTGTTCGTCGCATGATATTTTTCTGCGAGTTTTTTCATTTCGTGATGTAATGCCGCCGTTCTGTATACCTCCCCGTTGGGTTTCACAAACTGATCAAACTCTCCCTCGAGGTCACTTCGGAATAACCACACCGACACTGGATCGGTTTTACTTATCTGATAAATAAAATCAAACATAGAAATGCTGGCATTTCCGCTCGTGGAACCACTAGCATTTTCCAATTCCGGATAATACTTTACAACACGATCTCGAGGAAATATCCTAACCGAGTCAGTCCAGGCGTGACTGTTATGATCGATAATAGTTATTGGTGCTCCACGGGAATCATATTTACTCTTGTACAATACCTCACCGGTCAACGATGAAACCGTTATAGGAAATTTTAGTAATCGTTCGAGCTCGGCAACATCATTTATTGACGCTCCTTCATCCACTACTTTTGCCGCCCACGCTGCTATTTTAGTCTGTCTTAGCGGTGTTAGGCCGTTTCCTCGCATTGCATTTTTAAAATGTTCCATTACTCGCTCGGCTACACAATTCAACCCTGTGGATTTTATCAATGACTCTGACATCTTCATCGGGGCGAGTTTATCAACGCGTGGTTTCTTCATCGGATAAATTCCATAAATGACTGCGGTCACAGGATACGCTCTGGCATAATACGGTATATCAATCCCAACAAGTACTCCCGGGTTTGAGTCTTTGGTTACGACGACGGTTTTCCCCCGCCGGGCATCAAGAATAGGGTCTAGTTTGTCTCTGATAATCCACGTTGTTTCACCTGTTTCCGTGTCGTCGACGCCAACGATAAATTTTATCTGAATGAAATATTTTTTATCATCGAGATACCCAATTATACTACGCGCGATTGTATCGTTGATGGTACCATCAATGATGGCATTTTCAGAAATGATTTTATACGAAGACCACACATGTGCGGCACCATCACGACGAAACTCTTCTTTGGCGTTCTTGATAACACCAATTACGAGTGTGAGTTCTCGTCGTCGTCGATCAAAAGTTAACCGGTCAAGATCGAATCGACCTCGGGGAAATTGGAGATTTCCAGGTTTTATTCTGGATAGTCTTTCAAAACTCATTATTATAATTAAGACAAGTATTTAAATAGACAAATATATTATATGCACCAATGCAAGTGGATTAAACTAAATTCATCAGCGCCGTGTAGCAAACCATGCAGACACGAATACTGTGGACAACATGCTCAACAGGTCCGCGGTGGGAGTCTAGGACCGATACCGTGTATCAGATGCGGCATTGGAGTACGAGGAAAAACGCAATTATGTTCAGCGTGTGGGGGGAAACGCTATCGAGAACTAAAACGGTATTATGATAAAAAAAATCCAGACTCGAACACGTTCTCGGAGCGTGATTACATAAATAAGTTTTCAGACAAATTATGAATTAGACAAATGATTTGCTTATAGTATAATGAATCAAGAATTCGTCCCCGAACAAGAATTTGTCCCCGAACAAGAATTTGTTCCCGAACAAGAATTTGTTGCACATCCAACTATTCCAAATTATGAGGCAAACCGAGATGGCACGGTGCGACACTGCACGCGAAGACGACCAGTTGGTACAGTTGATAATGCTGGTTATTTAAGATTTACTGCCACGTGCTCAAAGAGGTATTTATGTCATCGTTTCGTCTATGAGGTTTTTAACGGAGTGATCCCTAAGGGTTTTGTCATTGATCACATTAACGGTAACATACTTGATAACTCTATAAACAATCTTCGCGTGGTCACTCAGAGCAAGAACTGCCTACTGGGTAACACAGGGTGTTGTAAAACAGTTGCAAGAAGAGCTATTAAGTCTCGAAATACCCAGACTGGTGACGAAATAGTATTCCAGTCAATGACCGCAGCTGGCAAGTATTTCGGTATTTGTTCACCTGTTGTACAGCATGTCGCAACCGGGATCCACAAAACAGCATTTTCAAAGAAGCTCAAACAGAAGATTTCATTCTGTTATATAACTCTTATCGTTGACACAAACGACGATAACTCCTCCACGAGTGTGTAACGCTTTGCAGAGTTGTCGTCGTCAGAGGATTTGCTCCCCTGAGAAAGCCACCTTGATAAAATATTTTATCGAGTTCATAACATGTAATCATTTATTTACCGTAGAATATATATTTTTTTACAAACAATATCCTCGTTTTACTGAATATATCCGACTGTTTTGCTCTTCTGTGCTTGTTATATGACCGCGCTCGAGAAAACATACAATTAAAATATTTTAAACAAGTCCCGCCCACTGCTAGAGCGAATTTCCAACTCGCAAGTAACAGTTGGGTTATATACGAAATCGCTCCCTAAGACCTTTGGGTCGATCGAAAGTCAGCACGCGCAAGCAAAACCATAAATTTAATCCGCCAATGGCGGGTGTCTTTTGTGCACCATCCAATGGTCGATTCAATGGATGGTTTTGCTCTGCTGCTGACCGTAGAAAATGACCCACCTGCATGTTTGTGTCGTCATAGGATAAGGTCTTAGGATAAGATTACATGTTCATTGTGCCTTTACTTGCTGTCATACTCGAATCAGAGGTAAAGGTTGTTCTGTGTTGTATCGTCCCTCCCGAGCTTCTAGACCGTTATTTGACGATCTAGAAGTTCCTCATGGGGTGAGTGACCCCCAAAAATAAACAGATAGATGGATGCATAAAGCTCTACGTCACCTGGGTGCCCACCAATAGAAACATTCAGAAAGAGTGTTGGCCAAAAATAAACGGTAACATGAGGTGCCTAAGGGAAAAATCACAACACGAAGGTCTAATATAAGACCAAGAAAAAAAAATCCTAACAAAGGACTCATGAAAGAACCGTAGGCCGGTGAAGAGTACCCAGTAAGTGATAACCGCTCATCATCTATCTGTTTATTTTTGTTTTTGGTGATGCTAGCATCGCTCATGCATTTAAAAATATAAAAATATATAATAATATGAATCACGAAAATATAAATACCATACTTGTTGAAATTAAAGAATTACAACAGCGAGGTTTTAATATTTTACTAGACACTGAAACAATTATGTCAGATTTTGAATCCTTGAATGAGCTATCACAATCGGGGAAGAACAATCTCCCCGCGTGTTATAGGTTCATTAAGGGTTTGCAAGATCGCATTTACAGATCACTTGCCGGGATAACTGAAAATCAGGTATCTGAATTTATTCCACTGTGCCGTGCAGTTGAGAAGATTCGTCTTGTATTGTCAAGCGAGTATGAGACTCGAAAATTAATTAGCACCAGAGTGAGACGGTTAAAAGGTTATATAAAGAATCTAGACACGGAAATGCCTTGCATTTCTGACGAAAATACTAGTATTTGTGACTACGAGGCCGACAAGGAAGTATAAACCGCCGCGTGTGACTCACAGCACAAAGTGAAAGTAGAACCTGAGAAACGCTAGCCCGAGAAGTCCCTTGGACTTCCGGGGAAACTCAAAGAGTTTCTCGAGTGTAAAGCACATTTCCACGGTAAAAAAAAAGTGTATTATTTTTTTTGCCCGAGCGTGGAAACTCTTCGAGTTTTACATGAGAAATGCTTTGCATTTCCTGAGAAGTCCTTAGACTTCCAGGATTTGCTTAAGCGTTTCAACATCAATACAACAATGAGAATAGTTCATAATCTGTTCTCGTTGACACCAAGCTGTGATCATATGATTTTGCTGTAGCTGTGTTAATTGTGACGACGTCAACAAGAAGTCTTCGTCGCCGTACACGTCAACGATTATTTTAACGGGGAAATACTGTTCGTGTGAGTTTCCAAATGCGGTTTTTATTGCCGTGTGAAGAATTTGCTTATCATGAATATGAACTCGTGCGTGGATGTATTCGTGTTCCATTATACACAACTGTTTTTTTTTAATTGTGAAACGCTATGCGTGGAAACTCGAAGAGTTTCAGGACTTCACCAGTAAGTTCACGGAGACAGTCTCGCCACGCAGGTCCAACAACCCCCCCCGTTGGTCGGTGAGTTTAAAATTTATCGTTGACAACCACGGATTATTACACCGCAGATAGACCACATTGATTGGTTCTTGCACAATCAGAAAACCAGGGGGGTCTTTTGGTGTGAACGTATATAGGATAAACCCCTGCGTCGCCGTAGTATTATCTGATGCGCTGTAGCTACCGTCGATGACGTCACATACAAGATTGACCGCAATAACATCTGTGATATTTACGATCCCAGGTGAGATGTGTCTGCCATCGGATGCTGTACTGTTATCGTGTCTTAAAATAACAGGTTGTGGTTTTATTTTCGTGTACGCGGCAAGAATATCTTCGAAAGATTCCGCGATAAGATCAGAGACTGATTTTCTCAGTGTGTGTACGTTATATCCAGGAAGTTTAAAATCTGAAATATCCTTCACGGGAATACCAAATAGGGTTGCAAAATTCGATCTTTTTCGGTTTCCATAATCGCCCTTGAGATCCAGTAGATGTTGAATTACTTTTTGATTCATAAATTCCATCGTAGATACGAGTTTGTTTAGTTTTTCTATGGTGGTGATAATGTTCGTGCGAGAATGCAAAGCATTCCGAGAACTGCTTGCAGAAACGCTAGCGTTTCCAGTTCCAGGTTTTGTTATATCAGAGATATAATCTTGAAAATGTCCCCGCAACAGGTCTAGCTGTTGTTTATGTGCTTGTTTGATCGGATTAAAAAAATGAGCTTCTATATCTTCTGGCCGGTAATCCCGGCCTCCATACCCCTCAAAAAAAGCTGCCCCTATTATATCCAAGGGAACTTGATCTGATGTTGAAAACCGGGCTTGGCCTGATCGTAATTGATCTGAAAATAATAAATACTCGCCGCGCACGAGGTCGTGTAGTTCTTCCTTCGTGGTCTCGAAATCCGACTTCGATGGTGGCGGTGGACCCGGTCCGACCTCGGGTCGTTCTTGTGGCCATCCTAATACTGTTCGAAGAGAGCTGCTATAAATATCCACGGCGTATCCCGGTGTTGAGATTTCAATGACCGCAGACAGCGTTGGTTCGTGCGCGGTCACAGATATTTTGGCTTCCTTGCCGGTGATTCGTTTTATTTGGCGTTGTATCTCATTGTTGATTTCTTCGATCTGATAACTTCCAGTGGGTAGCGCAATTGTATCCCAGTCGAATTCGTCAGAGTCGGCTTTGGTTTTCCACGAAAACACAAACGAATTATTCGGCTGCTGACCGGAAAATGATTCCGACCTGATATTGGGCCAGCTGTGATACGCACTGAGCTTTGCTAATGCGATTTCGTTCACGGCAATTGGAGTTGGAAAATTAATGCTGAATTCTGGTGTCGTCGAGGACACTGAGATCATTGTGGTCCTTACCGGTGTTGTGTTTGTGACTATTTGCTGAAGCAGTTCCTGTGGCGTTGCCATCAGTGACATTATTTATTTGTTTAGTTTTCAAATAGTCATTGTACACATCTGACATTAGTTTGAATTCAGAATCTGATATCAACGCGGCGTCGCTGGATTGCGCGTCTAACGATGATGATATCAGCGATGATAATTTCTGATATGCGGTCGTGGCTGTATTTAATTTTGTCGTGTAATCGTGTAATTTTGTGTTAGCACACGAGGATATTTTTTTTGCTATGATGCCGAAAACTCCTGCTGTTGCTGTAGCAGCGGAAACAGAAATCGTGGCAGCGACTACTGCAGTCACTGGAGTGACCGCTGATAGTATTACTCCCGCGGATGCGACAACGGCGGATACTGAATAAACCATAACGTCTAACACTGTTATGCGTCTGCGGTATTTTTTTACTTTTTGACTGGTTACTTCGATGACAGTTTTTAACTCAGATTGCCACTCACGGACTTGATTATATCGATATTGTTGAGCATCTGGAAATCCTTCAGATTTCAACGTTGACATTATTATTTAAAATCGCTGGCGATTTTCAATTACGCGGTAACCAATTGAGGCGTTGCAGCGACGAATTCCAAACAAAACCAGTAAGATGTTGCTGTTAAAGTATCGTCGGCGGCTTCAAGCATAAATGTTTCCTCGGTTCCGCTGTTTAGTATTACAGTGCAAACCCCGGAATACTTATCGGTGGAATGTCTCCAAGGATATGTTGTGAAGATTTCAAATTTAGCGGCTGAAAACACAGACAACCTGTAAACACCGGTGGTTGTTGCTGTATATTTGATAGTGCTATTTTGTCGTGACCATGTTGCGAATCCCGATGATACCGTGAATACGATGTTGGTGATATGCCCGGGAGTAACTCCAGTGGGGACTTTAATCAGACTGGTTTTGTTAACGATCTCAGGAATACCCGATACTATATTCTGCTGTGTTTGTTTGATCGTGTTAATGTTATTTTCTATTATCTGAACTTGATCTGAAAAACTTTTTTCCGTTCTGACTACACCTAACCGGGTATTAATCTTATTGATATCGTTGGCGTTATTAGTAAGATTTGGTATGATTTCAGAAAGTTTCGTGTCGACGACTGGAGGATCCCCAAAGAACTTATCCACGGCCTCATCAGTTTTTGAGAAGTTTCTTCGAAGTCTTGTAAACGCGCCCACGTGAACATCATACTCTGCACGCAGCGTATTTAGTTTACCGTTGACGATGTCCACGTATTGTTTGTTTGACGCATCCTGGTCGGATTCGGGATTTGCTAACGCGGTTATTTTGTTGCCGCTCATGTCAAGTCCGCCGGTCATTACGTCGCCGGATTTTGTTACTTTGTCGCTGACTAGGTCAACAACGAGTTTGTACTGCGCGTCGACGTATTGTTTGTTTGCTGCATCGTCGTTCGAGGCTGGATCTCTGAGTACGGTTATTTTGTTTCCATTCATGCTGAGTTCGCCTGTCATCGTGTCACCGGCTTTTTTCACACATTTATCAACACCTTTATCAATACTGTCTTTGATGCTTGCGATTGATATATTCGAGTCCTTGATCCGGCCGCCATCACTAAATGCAACGAAGTTATCCTTGGTAGCTCCAAGAACTCTGCGAATTATATCATTCCACTTAATGTTGCTCGTTCTTAGTTTTCCTTGCTTGTCTTGGAAAATAGCAACTTCATCTGGGTCAACTCCAGCTATATTCAAAAGATTATCGACTTCATCTCGGGTCGCATATTTTGAGAGATCAACATCTGTGCTTGGTTTACCTCCTCGTGTGAAAGGTCTTCCGTAAATATCCACCATTATTCTTATTGCTGTTTTTCAAATGCTAGCATGAAAATGCCTAGCATTTCTCGATGCGGTATATTCATACACTACTCGATGCGGAGACGTTGCTGGATTTCTTGAGATTGCATCAAGAACATTTAAAACCTCGTTTCCACAAATGGGCGGATCAACTAATGTTTGTGTTGGTAGCGTCGACTGCCACACTGGAACATTAGAAAATCTGCTGTTGAGAGTGCGAGGCACTCCGCGGACATACCTGAGAAACTCAACTGGCGGTGCTAAACCGTACGAATCGAAATAGATAATTCCACGTGGATCGATCGCGTAAGCAACCCAGTGAGTTCCCGGACCATCTTTGTTGTCGAGATTGATAATGCCAGTTTCTGGATTATTCGGCCGCGTCGGTAATTGATCTCGCATAAATACTCCTCTGAAATGTTTTATACGCAATTTTTTAACAGCATCGAGTAAATCAAAATTAGAAGCTGGAAGCGTCAACGGCGTTAGAATTTTTTTGGATACCATGATGGTGGAGTTCCTGGTAGTCTTAGCCCTGATCCGCGAGTGGATCTCCCCTTTTTTTTCTTATACCCGTGTCCGGTTGCTTTCTTTAGTGCCATTCCAGCTGCGGTTCCAACTGCACCAAGTGCTGCTGCCTTTGCTACGGCTGGTGCTGCCGCGGCAATCAACGCCGGTATTGCTGCGAGAAGAGGAAATATTCCACCGGTTTTGGTCATGTCCTTGATAGCTGCAGCAGAGAAATTAAGTCGGACACCGGTTTTTGCTGTTAGTGCCTTATTAAAATGTTTAATCTGAGTATTAGTCAACGACAGCTTGTTTGGACCACCAACAAGTTGATCTCGTTTTAGTGTTATTGATGTCCCGCATGTGCTTGCGTTCTTCGATTGCAATTTCTTCGTTTGACCGGAAGTCAAGGTGACATTAACATGACTGTATGACATTATATTTCAGAAACTAATCTAATTGTTACATATTTTCTACTGGAGCGTCAATAACTCTCATTCGTCCGCCAACACCTTCAAGCAGCATTGCTTTATCGGAGAGTATGACAGCAATCGCTCTATAACCACCAGCAGGAGCACCTACACGAGCTCGGAAATGCAGGTCGACAACAGATTGTTTAACCAGATCAAGATGTTCCAGCGAAAAGTAATAAATCGGATATAAACTCATAAAGTCTCGCTGTGATATTTGCAGGCCAGTGTCTACATTAAGGTCGCGCCCCATAAATGACATCAGACGATGATACGCGCGTGCGACACGATGATGTTCGAAATCTATTAATATATCCTCAGATGGCTCCTGATGCCCATTTATTCTCAACGAAACTTCAGAAACTCCAAGTGTATCAAATACCATTGGAGTTCTTGTCTGGTCACTTATTCTAGCACGGTATTGAAATGCAATGAAAATATGTCGTGGTGCTGATACTCCTTGTTGCGATGATATATGCCATGTAAACAACCCGCCGTGATCACCCTGAATAACGTCTGTGGTTGTTGTTTTCCAGGATAGCAGTGATTTACCACCCGTGTCCATAAAAGACAACAGTCGTTGTTCTTCGGTGATTGACGGAGACAACACTGGCATCCACAACCACAGTTTAGTTAGTATTACCTGACCAGCGGCAACAGCAGCATCTCGCCAGATAGCGTCATTATCATCAGGTTTTCGCACAAGTATAACTGTGTGTTTGGCACCGAATATAACCTTTTGAACATCTCTGCAGAATCCAAAGATGTGAGACAATGGAATCACACCTGAGAACTCTTCATCTCCACTTAACATCGATCTACGTGTTGCAAAACCCAAATTAAAATTTTCGTTCATTGATAACACTGCGGGTGCATCTGCTGCTCCTCCTGCAGCTCTTACATCACCCGTGATAACATTCCTGTTCTCGGGGCTGTCGGTTACATCCTTTGCAAACATCATTGATGGTCCGGCTGATCTGGTGTAATCATCCGAGTATCTCGCCAACCCGAGAATTGTTGTGGCAACGTCGACGTTATCATGAATTGTTTCAATTTCTTTTCCATCTATCATATAAATAGCGGATTTAAATAACGCCATAATCCCGTTGTTAACAAATCCAACTCGGTCGCCGATTCCGTAGTTAGTGTTATCATTCTTTAAAAACCTACCTTCAACTTCGATGAAGGCCTCAGCGGGCAAGAAGTATCTGCTTGTATCCTGGACCTGTAGTTCAATTCTTCCCCGTTGGTTAGGATTACGTGCTTCATAAGAATAATATTGAAAATCACGTACAGAATCATCTTTAAGTATTGGTTTAGACATATCAAATGCATCATTGGATTTTCGCACAAACATTATTATTATTCGTGATGATCTAATTAAAATGTTATCGTCACCGGAAACCACTACCAGCTATCAAATTAGCAGTTACACTATCTTGCAACGCTTTGGAGGTAATTCCCGCTGTTGCGATCTCAGCTAATTTCTGATTTACGGCCTTATTTACTACGCTACTAACATTTGCCGGCATAACTTCAGTGGATGGTAGTTTTACTGGCGCGGGCCTCTTAATTGGGGTTTTTTTTTGTATCAGCTGTGCTAGTCGATCCTTAATTGATTGAAATGCTTTTCCGGCAAGACTACCAACAGTGCCAATGGCTTTATCCTTGACAACATCAGCGGCTTTCATCGCGAATTGTTTTACTAACGGTCCAGCTTTCGGAGCGATTCTTGTGACTAAATCCCTAACAACATCACCGACTCCATCTCCGTAAACAACCTCGTATACTGGTAATCGTGAGTTTACTACTCTGACACTTCTTGGTCTGCGAAAAGAATCGTGTAGTATCATTTTATTTAATTATTGTTTCTCTAACTAAATTTACTAGTCGCTGTGGTAACCGTCTGCGAGTTCATCAATGAGTCCCCGGTAAACGCCGATATCCATAATGCCACGCTGAAATAGTCTCTGACAGATATTTGCGGCTTCATTTATAATTTCCGGAGAGTTGTTTCCGGCACGTCTTCCTCCGATGAGAACTTCTAACCGGGACACATCATTGACGATATTGTCAGGACAGATGTGGTTGTTATATCCGCGACCAGTGTAACCTTTTCCTATTTTCCTTATTTCCTTTTGTACCCTTTCAATATCAGAAATTACATCATTTTTCTGAGCTATTTTATCTGATAAAACCATTTTACCAGAAGCAGTTTTTATTTTTTTTTGTTCTCTTATTTCCTCATTTAATTCGTTTAATATATCATTTAAATTGGCTAGTTCCCCCTCTAATTTTTTTCTTTTTTCTGATATATTTGGGGGGATGGACGAAACAGGAGTGGTAAAATCATCATCAGGAGCGCTAGCCCCCATTTGTTCAGGTGATGAAATTTCAGGCACTGGATCAGGCAGTGTTATTGCGGGGTCTATTTTTAGAGCTGGTGGTTTCTTCTCCTGTAGTCTCGACTGTTTTTTCATTTCCTTTTCCTGTATTTTTTTCTTCTTTTCTTCCTCCCTTTCCTGCCTTTTCATTTCCATTTCCTGTATTTTTGCCTGCCTTTCCCTTTCCTTTGCCCTCATTTGTTGGTCTCTTAGTTCCTTACTAACCCCAATTACGCCAGTTTTTATGAAATTATAGGTATCATCAATTTTAGATATTCGAGAAATACCTCGGTTTATTTTGTAAACATAATCCCTCCAATCATTCAGGGTCATACCTGAAGCAGCTTCTGGTTTTAGAAAATCTTGCCGGTTAGGATAATTTAAGACAATCCAAGCAGAAAACTCCCTAAGCTCATCCACGCTAGTAAGTGGAATATTTTTTATATCAGTAATACCATCTTCGGTAAATTTATTAATAAATGTTTCCTTGGCAACTGTCACTACTCCGGCGGCACCTGGATCAACTACAGCACCTTCATCTGCCTGTTGCTGTTTAAGTTCTTCTATTGCTTGAAGTAACCCTCGTTTTGATTTGGTAGGGTCAGCAGGATCAGGTTTTCCTACAATTGCAGTTTTAACTTCACCAGTAGCTGCTGTAATAGGCTTAAATAATTCCTCCGCGGATGTTGCAAACTCAACTTGCGCTTCTTGTCTTGCTTTTAATTTTTCTCTGACGGAATCACGGACAGGAATAAATTTTTTAATCGCGGCTAGTCGTTGTCGTGCCAATCTAGTTGTGAATGCTTCTCCAATATTTGCCATTATTTATTTGTCCACGATTTAATTTCCCCGCGAAAACTCTTCGAGGGATCGGGGACATTTTTTTTTGTCTCGTTTTCTGAATAGAAGGGTTTATTTCGTCGAAATAACGCTTCTATCGAATAGTTTCCGTGGGGAGGGCTTATTGTGCAAAAAGCTTTTGGTCTGTTCGCCCCCTCTGCTGCTTCTACAATGATACCAAATAATCTGGAATATCTAGTTGCACTACAAAATACAGATAGAAAAACCTCATTTTTTGGACCCGACTTTTTTCCCCCCAAAATCGCCCATGGTCAGAATCCTATTTTGTGTCTGGATTTTAGACTTTTTGGTCTTAGATGTAAGGCAAACCTGTATGAACTGCAAACAGACAGATGAGCCTTTGCAAAAAGTAGGATAAGATGGGGATTTGGAATAAAGAGTGGTCTCCATACAAAAATAATAGTTCTGTTTAGGAACAAACAAAAAAAGTCCAACTTTTACCCTTCTGCTCATGCATGAGTCAAATAGTCAATGAAAAATGACGTTTCTAACACAACTAGGCAGTCTGTTATTGAAAGATGACCGGGGATTTGGTGTTTTCAAGTCTATTCAGAAATAGCTTTTAAAATGTGTTTCCTACATGATTTTCAGGCAGAAATGACAAAAAAGCTCCAGGGGTTAATGTGTTAAAATATAAATTAAATGAAAACAAAATCTTAACATTTAAAAACAAATTATCTTGCAATGTTCATTAAGAAAATTAAATGTCCTAAAATCCAGGTAGACAAACATTATATTCTAGCAATAAAGTGAATAAATTTAAAAGCACAAGAGTGAAATATAATTGTAGACTCTTGTATGTAAACACTTGATCTCCAGGGTTTATAATTAGATGTTGATACAATCTCATGAATATGTTGTTTTCTTTTTGTCTTTTCTTTTAATAATCAAGATTAGAAAATGATGTAAAAAATCCAAGTAGAGACAACAATCCCAAAAGTTATAAGGGGATAAACTTAAATATCTAAACATTCTTGGCTAAAATTAGTGTCACATGTAGCTGTTGAATTTTTTCCAGCTTTTTTTAAGATTGAAAACTAATATACAAAGCACAAGTCTGAATGGTTTTTAAATAATTTGTGCACATTTGAAAATGGAATAATTGAAGTACAAATTGTAGTGAAATTAGTAATTTACATTATGAATGACCCCTTTTTATCCTTCAATTGTGAAATAATGTGGGATATAATATAATATAACTAATTTGCATGGGGTACCAATTTTTATGGATTTCATTGTTGCCCTGAACCATGAATTTAAAATCCCCACATAAAATTAGTTTGACATGAAGAAGAAAAAAGATTTAGATAAATCACCATCATGTCTGTAATCTGGTGATAACATGCTAGCTTTTATATCTGTTTGTTTTTTATAACCTTATGGAAAAAAAAGAATTTAAAATGCATTTTTTAAATTGTTTCAATGCACACACATGCCTATACAGTATCCAGTAGCCTTACATTGATGTTGTGACATAAGTAATCATAGAGAGAAATGGCAAAAAGCATCAGATATTCAAACACTTGTATTACTGAAGAAGACAGAATTATAAATGATAACAGAAATGAAAATAAAATTTAATTCTTGCTCAGTTTGATTCTTCGTTCAGGTGAAACAGTTGTTATGAACATAAATCCTTATTAAAGTATGTCTCATGTTATCTAGTGCTTAATCCCAATGAACAACGTGACTAAATACTAGAACTATATGCTTGAAGTACAATTACTAATTAAACATATGGTATGTAACTAATTACTGACATTGACTGGGTTTTTTTTTCTTCTTCTCTTTTAAAGCAGAATTCCTGTTTTCTTCAGTTTTTAAATAATGATTTGTCCAGCCCCATTGCACAATACTTTAATCATATAAAGCTGATCCTTGCAATATTGTTCATTCCATATGTTTTTTAACATATGATCAATGTAATGAGAAATCTGATTGGTCAAAAGTTTATACTAGTCAAATCAATATTCTCTTCATGGAAATAAGCATGCTTACCACACATGGTGTCACAAATTGTCAGTGGAGACACAGAAAAAATGTTTGGATAATGGTTTGTAAAATGGATGGAAATGGGAACAGCATGAAAGTGAAATAAATGGGAACATAGTTTGGTCAGTAGGTTGATAAATGAATCCCATGGGACTAGCATTTTCCAATCTTTGCAGGAAACATTTGAGCTACTACTGTCCACTCTAGCATTTCAAGTTTTAAATGAAAAGGAGTTAGACCAGTATGATTTGGAAGTTAGAAGGTTCCAAACTGATTCCATTCCATAATTTAAGGAGGGACAGCATACAGATCACTGGTGGGGATTCAAGTGATAATATTATTGTCATCTACCCTTGTCTATCAAAGATGCTCATGTCTTGACTGGCTTGTTTTCATTGCTGACAAGCATAGTCATCTTTTAATATTTTGAATGATATTATTGATGTCATGAATGATATTGTTGATGTCATGAATGATATTGTTGATGTCATGAATGATATTGTTGATGACATCAATGATACTGTTGATGCCATATCAGGGTAGATAAATATAAAAGTCTTCAACTCAGTACAGAACATCAATGATACTGCTGATGCCATATCAGGGTGAATTCACATAGAAATCTTCAACTCAGTACAGAACATCATTTGATATTGTTGATGCATTATCAGGGTCAATAAACACAGAAATCTTCAACTCAGTACAGAACATCATTTGATATTGTTGATGTATTATCAGGGTCGATAAACACAAAAATCTTCAACTTAGTACAGAACATGAATGATATTGTTGATGCCATATCAGGGCGGATAAACATAGAAGAGTATATATTATGATGGACCTTTGTTGTGCACAAAAAGTGGGTTGCTACAACCTGCTTTTCTGATTTATTAAAAAAATAGTTCAAAATTGTGTTCATCCTCATCCAGGTTGTGATTCTATACCTCTACATCTACTGTCTTCAAACTTACACTGTGTGTCCCTCAAGCGATTAGCATAGTTCATACATCAAAATGTTGGGTGGGACACTAAGACCTACTTTTCATAAATTTATACAAAATGTTTACACGTGACTAAATGCTACAATTTCATTACCTTTAAAACTATTGCTGTAAATGTTGCACTTATGGTACATCTCATGGTGAAGGCATTCAGAACATTGGTACAGTGTCACAGTAACATCTTTTTGACACTATTTAAAATTACTTGAGAAAGGTGAATGTGCCCTAATTTCAACTCTTTTAATCTATTGTTATGAAACATATACTGTACATGCATCTAGAGATGAGGCTATGTCAGTCCAAAGCCTGGATGGCTGTGAGCTAATTTATTTTTAACTATCTACTTAAAGTACCATTAACAATTAATGCCACAGAAGTTTGGGTATCTTGTGAACCCCTGACCCCTAATACATACCAGCCATATTTTCAGACAGTCTGGATGGGGGGTGAGACTCAAAAGGTATCATTAGTCATGACCAAAGACAGCGACATCATCCAATTTAGAATAAACTATTTTTCAGATAAGCTTTTAGAAAATGATTGGAAATTAAAATCTGAATCAAACACAATATATTGTCTGTCTTATTTAAAGTATTTAATACACTTACATTTAATTTGGTACAAAACATAAGATTTTTGCTCATTTTTAACACTACTTTAAATGCAATGTATTTCAGCCAGATCATCCATCCCCAGGAAAATGGTATAATCGTATGACAAGAACTGCATACTTGCCTAATACACCAGAGGGTAGAAATGTGTGCAGAATGCTTCAGCTGGCCTTTGACAGGAGACTGGTATTTACAATCAGCCAGTCACACACAACAGGAAAGGAAGGCCTCACTTGGAATGACATTCATCATAAAACCAATCCTAACCCAGGGGCACAGTAAGTAACAGTTTACAGAATTAATTCTATTGCAGTTGTCTTTTTCTTAGCAAGGAGACCAAGTGAGCTTTATGAGATGGTCCAGCATCTGGCATATGTCATGTGAAATCCATCCACAATCACTATTTTCAAATCCTTCTCAAAAACCAAAGGACCAGTTTCAGCAAAACTATGCAGTCAGAATACACCAAGGTATGAGTGTCTTTCAGGTTTCTACAAAAAGTGATGCCAGTCTGCCATAAAGTATGACTGTCACTGCTAACAATAAACAAGAGTCACTCAAAAGGACTAAAACCTTTCCTGTCCAAAAAGAATTTCCAGCAATTCAAGACATGACCATTTTAAACTGCTGAGTATTAAAACCATTTTTGTTATTCCTTGTGAATGAGATTTTCAAATTAGCTGCATTGTTGAACATATTAGATGCATGATTGGCACCATTTTCATTTAGGACAAACTAGCAAACTAGACATCATTAGAAGACTAGGTGAAAATCCCATGCCAATATGACCACCCATTCAGGAGGAGTAGTGAATATTGCCATCAGGCTTGGCAAAACTAATGTAATATTGGCACCATTTGCATTTAGAACCAACTCAACATTATAATAAGTCTCAGGTGAAAAACCAAGTGTTGATATAATCATCAATTCTGGAGGAGTAAGCAGTGTCAAGATTTTCAAGATGGTCACCATAGTGCCCATATCGGCATTGTTTTAATTTAGAACCAACTAGACACCATAGCAGTCACATGGTAAAACTCTCATGTCAATAGAGCTTTCTATTTAAGAGCAGTATTGATGACAAGATTTTTAAGATGAATGTCATATTTGAGGTCTTATCAACACCAATGGTTATTTAGGACCAGCTAGATGTCTTAAATAGCGCTCTGGCAAAAACCTTTGTCAGTATGACTTTATATTTAGGAGGAGAAGCATTAACAAACTTTTCAGGATGTTGAGGTCATATCAGTACCATTTTCAATTCGGACCAACTAGACATGATAAAAAGTCTTGTGGTGAAATTCAGTATCGATGTGACTTTCTTTTTAGAACAGGTTGAAAAACCCTTTAACAACTTTTTCTAAAACATTTGTTTAACATTATTTAGCAAAATTTGACAGAATACGTCCAGACATAACTGACTTTAAGTTTTTACAAATTATGCCAGTCATCGATCAAATATGGCCATTGTTGTGAAACCTTAATGAAAAACATTCCAATGACTAATCAAAATCTGTTGAATAAAATGATTGCATCACCTGTCATCTTGAAAATCTTTTTTTTTTTTGTGCTGATTCTCATGAAGAAATGTTCGTGTGGACAAGAGAATTTCATTGAAGCACTTCTTGCCATATGCAAATGGTCATTTGAAAACTGCCAATTGAACTTCAGAAATGGTTGCATTTGAGGTCATCTTGTAAATCCTGTGATCACTACATATCCAAACTGAATGGTTGCAGAAAGATGGGGTTTCCACTGAAATATTTCTTCTTCCATGTACCAGTACATAAATTGGTTCAAAATAAAAATAGCGCTGATATCACTTCACAGAATGGCTGTGCAACAGCCGTCTTTAAAATCTTCTTGTCGAATTGACTTTATGTAAAAATGCTTTTTGCAATAAGTAGTTTGTCCCAAATGAGCATTCATCCTCATCAGTTAGTTTATTGACATTTGATTTCATTAAAAAAACCTATTATGCAGTATGCAGTTGGCCCAGTTTTAAAATGATGCTAATCTAACCTCAAAAATGGCTGCCATTATGGCTCTATTTAAAATATTTTTATTACGTCTCCAAAATTTGATTATCATATCTGACATATAGTTTTCACTGAAACACTATAACACTATCTAGCTGATTTTGAGTCCAAATTATATTTATCTGACCACCATGTTCATTCTTGTCTGATGTGTTTGAAAACTAAATCCACTTGTCATTGCGGTCAAGCCAAGGGAAAATACAAATATTACGGTCATCTCACAAATCTTATCACAACTCCTCATCTAGGTAAGGTGTCAATGATATGGGGATTTCACTAAAATAAATTTTGCACTATCTGTTTGGCTATGAATGAAACTGGTGCAGACCTGACCACTAAGACATCTGCTGTAAATGAGTTTGTTTTTTATTGACTGTATGAATACAGTGACTTGAAAATGAATTAGATTTTTCTTTGTATTTTGTTGCTTTGCAATAAATAAAGTTGATACTTAGCATTCTGGCATTGATTTCAGTATCAAAGGTCATGCCCCCAGCTTTTATATGTAACTGTTCTTTAGCATGAAAATTCAGACAGGTATAAATGTATTTATCAAACTTTTTTGTCAATATATCCAAAGAATTCTGAGTAAAGGTAGTTCAGAAACACAAATGTAATCCAACATTTTACTACAGATTGAACCTTACTTAGTGTTTGGTGTTCAGGTTATTTCACTTGCCATGTGGAGGAAATCATATAATGTACAATTTGCACTACTTTGTGTCAATTTGTCTTTAGTTTCTACACAAAAAATTGGTTTAGTAATTTCTGTTAGCCATATTTATGAAATTTATTTGATTGTATTTTATTGTTTTATAAATACATATAAATGCTTTGATATTTTTGCATAAATGCTTCTTAAATTTGTAAATATTACTTTTATTTTTAGATTTGGTTACCCAGACCCAGAATATCTGACAAGGGTGAAGGATGAGTTGGCTGCCAAAGGAATTACAGAGGCTAATCTCCCACCAGAATAGACTGGATTATCTGAATATGGATCCACTGTATATGAAGGTTGTGAAGTTTACATGAGGCTCTGTGCATATTGGCAGTTTTAAAATATCACTGGAGTCCCCACTCCAGACATATGGTTATTCTTACATTATATTTACAAATTCTGTTTCCAATGCTTTGATGTTTATTTTCTTCACAGAGGATAGTCCTGTTTTACATGCCTGGTAATGTCTATGATAGAATAATAAGTATGTTGCATGTGTGTTTGAGATCATGTTCCAGGGTTCACAAGGATTTCAAAAGTCTTTAAAAACTTGTAAAAATTAAAGGATCATTTTTAAGTCATTAAAAGTTTGTAAAAGAAGTGGCATAAGTTTGTAAAAGTTTTAAAAATTGTGGGAATGTGATTATACTAAAGTCGTTATGTTTAATATTTGTCCAACTTATTAAAGAAAAATATTTGATGTGCAATCTGCTAACTTGACTGACTAGTGATTAGTGAAGACCCTACAAAATCAAGGCCAGAATAGATGTGGGCAGGAGTTATTTCCCTTTTTTTCCATATTTGCTGCCTTTAATGTTTCCACTGTTGTTACTGACTGAGTGACACAATGCCAGGCCCTTGTCTTTTTAATGATACATGGTTGTTGAATCCTGGCAAAAGAAAGATTTAAACACCAAGCAAAAGCATTTTGTACCTGACAGTATGTACAAAAAGAACTGATGTTTCATCCTTGAGGGAAGCTGCATTGATCACTCATGCGAATGATAAGTCAGTTATGGTATACTGTACAACCAGGCCTTTTATCAGAACAAAAGCAAATACAGGAACAAACTAATTACTGAAAAAAGGATTACATTATTGGAAATACTCGCTATTGCATTGTTTCCTGGCACATATATTAATTATAATTTATCTGATGTAGTTTTGCGTTTTAAAATTACCATTATTTCCATATCATGCTCATCAAGTTTAAGAAAAAAGTATGCAAAAGAGTTTTAAAAGTTTGCTAAATACTTTAAAAATTTAATGGTGAAAATCCCATATGAACCCTGTCATAATTGATCGATTCTGCAGCTACCCCACAAGATACATATTTCTAATAAACATATGAAATAGCCCAAAGGGCTGGATTTGTTGTTTACTGTTCATTTTGTTTGAATGCTTTCATTTAAATTTCCATTTATTTAGACAGTGTCGGGGTGATGGTAAAATCACATTGCTTTTTTGTGGGGATATTTTTACTGAAATCCTTTGACGAAACAGAGGTCCCTGTGCTAATAAATGGAATGCAAAAACAAGGGTGCAGAAATTTTATGTTCCTGTTTTAAGTGAAATTTGATATGTTTCTTTCACTTTTTTCAATAATTTTTTTTAATAATTTGTCAAATAATACTGATTTTAAACATTGTTGGATTTTCCTTTTCTTAGCAAAAAAAATGGTATACTGTCATCAGTGTATTGATTTCATCTTGTTGTGTTGGCCAGCTGTTGCACATTTCAGTGTTTGAAGTATACATATACATGTTTTTGTTAATTTTATTTACTTTCTTCTGTATTGCCTTAAAAACAATAAGTTTTTGCTGTTATTTAAGCATATATTAAATATAAAAAAATATTTATGTACATCTCAAAATATTTGGTTTTGAATATTTTGAACCAATTTCAAAGAATTTATCACAAACATCGCATACATTTTTTTAATCTGTATGTAAATATTCCTTTCTGAAAATAGCTTCATTGTAGAACCTTTAAAGGGACTCTTGTTGGTTATTCTTTCTGGATATGGTTTTTTAAGTAGACTGGAACATTTAATTTATAGTACTAATTACTTAAAAAGTATTTATTTTACACAAAATGAATAAATCAGATAAAAACTTTTCTCATATATATTGGTATTTACTAGTAATTTTAAGTAATGTTGAATAATAGAACAGTAACTGCCAGTTAAAATATGTTTTCAATAATTTTTTTACTAAATAACATATAATTTAGTAATCATCTTACTAAGAAAAAAATAATTTTATACTTAAAATATGACTAATTAGTAATCATTTTAACAAGTATTAATAATTAAACACAAAGTTAAGTAATGCTTAGTCCATGGGTGCTTTTTCATGTCAGTAGACAAATTTTGTAATGAGTAAATAATTCCCAGTTTAAAAAATAAATGTTTTTCTTACCATGGCATGTTCACATGTAGATTCTAGAGTCTAATCTTTCAGAAAATTTAAATGTATATCTTTGACAAAAATATGCCTGTAAACAATCTGAAATAGTATTTGGAAAAGAGAATGATGTGACAAATTTGAAACATTGGTTATCTTTTGACAAGCCCTGAATTTAAGATAAATTGTTTGGTAGTCTGAAGAACAGGTAAATTTAGAAATTTAATATTCCTGCTGAATCATCAGTAGTCCTTCCAGCAAAACATTGGCAGACATGTATTGAGATTTATTTGCTACTGAATTGAAATAATGAACACAACTTGTTTGACAGGAAATATACTTGTCTTGGGCTAGTCGACAATTACAATATTCTAGCCATACTTTAATATATAAACAGGTAGGTATGATGGTGTCATTGCTTCAGAGAATTATTTAGTACAAGTTGAGGATGAATATGCTTCGTTGCATGTTTGTACAAGTTACCAGATTCCTTGTAAATTTGTTGCACATAGACTGAATGAAGGAGACTTGGTGGGTGTATGATTTCTATACAATGAATTACTAACGGAAGCTTCCACAAATTCACACTGATCCGCAAATAGGCAAACTTTTCAGTAGAAGGAAGCTCCCAAAGTTTTCTCTAATGTGAAGGAAAATATTCACTTTTTTTTTTCCCTTTTGACTTTAGACACTTTTACTTCAACAAAGTATAAAAATCTAGATGTTGATGTGTGTGGAGATGTCAAATGGTTAAGACCCCCTGCATGTGTTAATAAAGTAAACTTTGAGGTGAAAAACAGGAATGGTACCCACTTTTACATCTTTTTTAAAAAAGCAATGAAATTCCTCACTTGAATCCTCAAGATTTTTGAAACAGAATCTGCTAGTTTCAAGCCAAATAAAAACACAACTATAAAACTTTTTTATTTACCTCTGACCATGTCTGATGGCATCAATTCTTGACATGCCTGATGATATCAATTCTACACATGCCTGATATCAACTCTACACATACCTGATGGCATTAATTCTACACTTGCCTGATGATATCAATTCTACGCATGACATCCCTGCATGATGGCATGTATAGAATTGATGTGTGAGAAGAAACAAAATGATGGGAATGTGGTTGACAAGCTTCTCTGTAATTTGCCCATCTCATCATCCTCTTGTTGATAACTGACAAAGTTTTATTGAAAACTGCAGTTTGTCAGAAGCAGCAGTAAATAATATTGAACTGCAAAATGACTATTTTATTGATTCAATGGGGCAAGATTACAACACCATCTCAGTGGACATTACATCTTGGAGCAAAACTGCACAGCAACAATACAGTATGAAGTGCCAACCTAACTGCTATCCTTTAAACAAGCAAAATGGAATAAATCTTTATTTTACTCCCCAGCATGATAACAACATGATTTTTATTTGCAACAGTTATCACCAGGGTTGTATGATCAGTTGCTCCACTTGTATTGGTATTACTTGCAATGAAATTTCCCAAATTATAAGCAAACTTTTCACTGTTCAAATTATAGCCTGTTTCATGATGAGGCTGGCATGGTAGTCCCATATTTTTAATATCTCAAAGTATATGCATGTTTCTTGGTCAGTAAACCAGTCTAGAGGCTATCAGCAAGGGAATTAACTCCAGTTACTTATCTCAACACCAAATTAGGCTGTTCACAGAAAACCATATTTCTTCTTATTTTATTTTATTATTTGATTTTTCTTCTTTGTTTTAACAATATTTGTGTTGCATAATTCTTTATAAAATGCTGGCAGAATGTGATGAGTCCAGTATACATAGAATTTTCAACTTTTAGTTAGTATGGAAACAACTGACAATTTTTTTATCCTTCTGGCAGCAGATGATATGAATTTTTCACATTGTTCACAACAACAAACGGGACAGATAGAATATACCTGATAAGAAGCAAAAGAAAAGATTCAAAGAATGGAACTTTATAACTGATGATTTACTGGTTGGTTTTTTTTGGTCTCCCTTTTTGCTAACAAATACTCTTTACTTAAACATTGGCATTATATGGAAATTTATAATACAGGATACAGGATATAAAATTACATGCATTTGCATTTCTTTAATCTATGAAATTGTTTATTATTATTATTAGTTTTGATATTGAAATGTATAAATCTGATAAAAATATAAGTGTTGCATAATAGAATTGCTGGAAATAAAATGATAATCTATATATTTCATTTAAGTTGTTCATAATATGAGTAAAATTGTATACAAACAGTGCGATATGTAATTACCAAACTCCTTTTCTTATGTGCTCACCTATGTTGCATTTACTTCTTAGTAATTCTTAAGCTGTTTAAATCAATTATTTTTCTTTAACAAACCTAAATGCCTTATTAACAGATGGGGATGATAGATTTTGATACACTTCATAAGGAAAAAGAAAAACAAATGCCTCAGTACAAGAAATTCTACTTGGTATAATGTTCCTTGCATGCTAAAAATCTGCAGGTCCTCAATATCAATTAAGTCATTAAAGTTGCAGAGGCTAAAGTCCCAAGAAATCATGGAATTTCCAAAGTTGAATGAGGGAATGTTTATATATTGATACCTCATGATAAAATGTCTGGATAACAAGGTAAGGAAATATCAGGGTTATTTTAAAGATGGGAAATTGCAGATTATCTCATTACAAGATAGGAGTGTGATATTTTTGTTCATACGGCTGCTTAGAGATGTATTTATGTAGAGATATAGCAATAGAAGACAGAATCTGATAGCTGGGTGGTTTATGAGCACAAATGTTTGGGGTTTTTTAATTATAAAAGCTACTTTGTTGTGAATTATATTTAGCTAATTATATAAAAGTGAACGTTTCATCTGTACCATCTTTCAGGTCTGACATTAAAGTGAAACAAAAGCTTAACTACAGCATGTTGTAAATTTGCTTGTTCCAGACTTTAGCAGCACCAGTGCAATATTAATTTTTCTTTGCCATGCATATGTACATAAATGTAGCATGGTTGGATATGTAAGTATAGTATTGTAGCAGTACATTCTGGGACACCAAGCTTAACAGCAGATTATTGTGGAAAACATAATTGTTCTGATATTTTGTAAATCAGTTGAGCATGAATGCAGCATGGATATTCAGCATGATGGCAGTCCATGCTGGAAACGAACATGAGTGTTGATACTGCATTTATGCTGCATTATTGCAGAAAAGCTGCAGTATTTGAACAGCATAGATACTGTATGCACAACATTTTCAATGCATGCTTCAGTTCTGTATCTGGTGGCCTAGTGGTTAGAGCTTCCACCCCGCATGTGGGAGGTCACAGGTTTGAACCCCGGCCGAGTCATGCCAAAATGGTACTGACTGCTGCCTCGCTAGATGCTCAGTGTTAAGAGGTTTGTGTTAGGACAGGTCAGCCTGGTGTCAGGATAATGTGACTGGGTGGGACATCATGCTTCATGTCTGCGGCATGATGCCCCAGTGCTAGACATCACTATAAACTGCCACACTGCAGACATTGTAGCGATATAACTGAAAAATTGTTAAAGCTTCATTAAAAATCCATATCACACACACACACTCAGTTCTGTAATGGAATTTATACCATGCTGAAATGAACAGATTTCCAATATAAGCTGTTGTTATTTATGTATAGCCTAGATCTAGAGTCCCATGCCAATAACACTATTTAAGATGTTTGAGGCATGTAATTATTTGCATTCTTGAAATAATTTAATCCATCAGTAATTCCTGTGTAGTTAATCCTAATCTGTCGTTCAAGCCAGTAAATGTAATAATTTGGTTACTTTTTAATAGTTTCCTATCTTTTATTTTATTCAATTTTTGAATGTGTATGTATATGCTTAAAGTAGTCAAGTATAATTGGGTAATTATTAAGTTAGAAATACTAGTAATCAGGCAACATACAACTTTGACTAACATGGAGTGAAAACAAAAATACCAGGTAATTTTTCTTTTACTCCTGCAAGTGGACTATCATTTTCAAGTACAACATTCAAGTAATTTGCTGCTTGAAAATTAATTAACTTGATGACTTATTAATAATTTTATGTAAAGTAAATGATTTTAGTGTATTTAGTGATATGTTATAGTAAGTAATACCAATTAAAAGTGAGTAATTAATAAGTAAAGAAAGTAATCAGGTAGTTAAACCTTTGTTTAAATTGAGCGAAAATAAATTAATAAGGAATATTGTGTGAATATGTATTTTGACATAATCCAAGGTCTGTAAATATAATTTGGCTTATTTGATTTACAATCTTTTTACTTTAGAAATTAAGTTTTGATCAATCTGATTTTATTATGAATCATTTACATGTGCAAAATTACATAAATAACGTTTGAGGAGCCACAATGAAGAGATTGCTTATAGATGTAAATTTGCAAACAAACTCAACTGGTACTAAACTGAATCTGCTTTGGGGACAGATTCATGGGAATGCTTGCAGTTGGCAGCTCATGGATGAAATGGTTTAGAAATTCAGTACATACAGAATTAATTTCTCATTTTCATCATAGTGTACCTTTTTTAGGCATTTGTGAATAATTTTCTAATCCATATTTTTGTTTTTTAGTATGTACTTCACTGAATTAAACCAGCCTATGATGTATATGTATGGGATCTTTATGTACACTTCCTAACATTCAATCATTGACTGCTGTCAGGTTTTCTGTAAATTAATGATTCAGCAAAAATACATTTACAAATCAATTAATATAGAATTGTGCCAATGGAAATGTTAAAATCAATTATACACACAAATTTCATTGTAAATAATTTTCTTAAAATTACAGCATGTATATATTTGGGATGATAATGTATCCTCTTGCTTGTTAATTTTTACAAATATTTTGTTGCATATTTAAGATAACTAAAACCCTAATTATTAAACTGTAATCTAAATATAATTAGACCTTGTAAATTAGATTTTAATGTGAGATTTGGCATGATTTTTATGTCATACATGGAACATAGTACCATGTAAATATTTGATAAAAGTTTGATGAACATTTTTATATGTTCATAGTTAGTTGAGCGAACTCAGCAGTACATTGGGTCACTTCTCATGCAAATTAATGTGCACTCTGCAATACATTTGGTCACTTCTCATGCAAATTAGTGTGCACTGTTCAAGAGAATTAGCAATTTATGTTGAGGGTATGGGGAGAATATGTTTGGAGTTACTTGCTGTCATTTTCATCGAAAATAAGTAACATTTGAAATAATAACATCAACAATGGATTTTAATCTTAAGTGAATTTTATTTCACACTATGACATAACTTGGAAATTACTATCATCATCACAAAATTATTTTGAAAATAATTCTGTATGGGAGGTTGCAAAAGCTTCATTATAGATAAGTTTTTAAGGGATTTTGTGGCTCAGCAGCATGAATTATTTATATCTACCGATAGAATATCTATTAGCTTATTTGATTACTTGGCCATAAGATTAATTAAGTGTATGTGTCACACATTGTCTGTCATGGGATTATCAACAGCTGCTATTGTCTGTAATGCAAGTTGCCTGTCAGATGATGTCATGTGGGCATCAACAGTTGCTATTCTAAGCTTCCTCTCAAAACTCAAGGGTTCATTTCTGAGTACATTTGACAAGGAACATCATGGCATGAAAACCTTTCAAATTTTTACAAATTATACCTATCCACCATCAGATGTGCCTACCATTTCTCAAACTACATAAACTTTCAAATAATACCTGCTCAAAAGCAGCTGAACAGAATTTAGTAGAAAGCATTCAAGTTCAAGTGGCTTTCAAATTTATATAACTAATGACTTTTCTCCACTGAATATAGTGACTATAGCTAAAAGTAGAATGAGAAGTTAATGTATTCTCTAATTCTGCTTAACAAAATTTTAATAATTCTGACACAAAGCATCTTAGTATAGGATGCTTTTAAGTTTGTGTAAAAAAATGTCTGTATGCAGTCAAATATGGCCACTGTTACTAAACACAGAAAAATCTTTAAATGATTTCTTTAAAAAATTTCAAAATAATTTGACCAATTTTGTCAAATTTAGTTTTCATGTTTATGCAAATGATGCTTAGCTGCAATTAAATCTCATTGCCATTACTACAACTTGAAAAACGTTTAATCAACATCATTTACGCTTCTAAATATAATATGCACAAATGATGTCCATCCACCATGAAAATAAAAATAAAAACTTTAAATGACTTGTCAAAAACCATCAGCAGACTCTAACTAGAACTGAGAGGAGACATCCTGGTATGAAGAGCCTTCACATTTCTACAGATAATTTGACTATCATCGACTGAAAACTTTCGAAACTAGGAAACTTTCTGATTACATTTCCTAAAACTGCTTAACAGATCTTGCATGGGGCGCATTTTCTTTTGGTACAGCTTATTATTATCAACTATCAATAATAGGAATCATTACTAAAAAGACAGAAAAACATCCACCGTCAGATATGGCCTTTGTTAATGACTACTTCAACAAAAAAAAACACTCATCAGAATTTGACCAACTTGGACAGAAAGCATCATGGCATAAAAGTGTATCAGTAGTACACAAATGATACCAGTTTGCCATCAGATATGGATGATGTTGCAAACTATAGAGAAACTTTGAAACAGTTATTCTCTTGATAATAAATTTCTACATAAAGCATCCTACAGTCCCTTATTTTTGCCCAGCTGCTTTTTCATTTTGGCAGTTAGGCAAATCTGAGACAAGTTAGCAATCTTAAGCTCATATTTTTTTGTGGTGATGCTGTCCCTTTTAAGTATCTAATACCTTAGAGGTATTAGTCTCATACTTGAGGGGTATTCTTGAATAAGAAATTACATTGCTGTCCCCAGCATTTGATGTGACTGAATTTTTGTAGCATTAAATTGATCAACATAAAAATTAAATAAAAGATGAAGTTGTTTTCGGGTCTCATATTTCTGTCATGAATGGTATGGTAAATATTATATATCAAAATGTGATACATTTATAAATTTGCTTATATATAAAGCCTTGTATGCTACACTTATGGATCACTGAATTTTGTTTTACGAAAGGTTATAAATGTTGTGAAGAAAACATAAAGGCATAAACCTAGTTTGATCTATTGATAAGTGTTTTATTGTACATGTTATGTATATTTTACTTTAACTTGTAGTTAGGGGACTGTAACTTTATAATGATTCGGTTCATGTAATGAATCATCTTTTAAGATTGTATTTATTTTTTAAATTGAAAAGAAAATACATTATTCAGGTGGAACTAAATAGCTGATTTTGCATCGTGATTAGACAATCCTTTCTTATACCGGAATGATAGTGTGTTGTTAACTGGAGACAATATCTACCAGTATTTTCAGGCAAGTAAATATGTAATTACTTTATCTGTCCTTCTGTACTGAGCTAACAACTAGGATAAATTTATCACAGGTTTTCTTATCATAAGCTGTTAAAAGTTTGGTGTATATTCCTTTTAAACCAAAATAACAAAGAAGTTATATAGCATATTTTTTTATGAAATTTTGTGCAATTAATGAGTACATGTCCTTCAAATATTACATTTGTCATACTACCATCATATGGTGTCATTTTCTATAGCATAATGTTGATGGACTTTATTCAGTGTTGGCCACAGGTCCGAGAATTGCAGTAGAGCTATAAAGGTGAGTGGAGAGAGACGGGGCTCTTTGGCCATTAAATCAATAAGAGTGAGTGGAAAAAGAAGAGGCTCTTTCACCACTAGTTTAAATCAATATTGATCAATATACCAAAACAAGATGCCATATGAAAAGTCAGTAATGTTTATCTATGTAACATCATTTGCATGGTGTAGTATGACTATGTGTTTCAACTTGTTGTTGTTGTTGTGGGGTTTAAAGCCATTTTTCAGCACACGATAGGCTATACATGGCGGCTAGTATTAATGGTGGAGGAAGAACCCGGGGAAACCCCGGAAAGAACCACTGACCCATGAAGAGCTACTGGCAAGCTTTCTGACATACCCGCATTAGCTGAATCTGAGACTCGAACCGGCTCAGACAGAGGTAAGATGGCAGTGATCCGTAACGGAGAGCGCATTAGACCACTTGGCCACTCTGGGCCCCTGTGTTTCAACTATTGTTATTGTCAAGCATGAATTTGACACATACAGTTCTTTTTACAGAGTAAAATAATATGTTATGCTCAGTATTGGTTACCTGTGGATATGTTATGGAACGAAAAGTTCTTGGAAGGATGTTAACTGTATAATAACAGTTACCTTGATGATGTAAACAACCAACTGTATGATGATGTAAACAACCAACTGTATGATGATGTAAGCAACCAACTGTATGATGATGTAAACAACCAACTGTATGATGATGTAAACAACCAACTGTATGATGATGTAAGCAACCAACTGTATGATGATGTAAGCAACCAACTGTATGATGATGTAAGCAACCAACTGTATGATGATGTAAGCAACCAACTGTATGATGATGTAAACAACCAACTGTATGATGATGTAAGCAACCAACTGTATGATGATGTAAACAATGAACTGTATGATGATGTAAGCAACCAACTGTATGATGATGTAAACAACCAACTGTATGATGATGTAAACAACCAACTGTATGATGATGTAAAAAACCAACTGTATGATGATGTAAACAACCAACTGTATGATGATGTAAGCAACCAACTGTATGATGATGTAAGCAACCAACTGTATGATGATGTAAGCAACCAACTGTATGATGATGTAAGCAACCAACTGTATGATGATGTAAGCAACCAACTGTATGATGATGTAAGCAACCAACTGTATGATGATGTAAGCAACCAACTGTATGATGATGTAAGCAACCAACTGTATGATGATCTAAACAACCAACTGTATGATGATGTAAGCAACCAACTGTATGATGATGTAAGCAACCAACTGTATGATGATGTAAGCAACCAACTGTATGATGATGTAAGCAACCAAGTGTATGATGATGTAAACAACCAACTGTATGATGATGTAAGCAACCAAGTGTATGATGATGTAAGCAACCAACTGTATGATGATGTAAGCAACCAACTGTATGATGATGTAAGCAACCAACTGTATGATGATGTAAGCAACCAACTGTATGATGATGTAAGCAATCAACTGTTCGATCATTTGAGTGATACTGTGTTGGAATTGCAATTCAGTTTCTGTCTGCCATAACTCAGAATGTTAATATTTATTTAAGGATAAACCATTTATGTTTGTATATTAATTGGCACATGAAACAAACAAAACTGTGCAAACTGTATGACCTGAGAGGCAGACTGTACCTATGTTTTCACAGCGGTTTTTTTGTGGGGGGGAGGGGGCTAATCTCTTAGTAAACATAACAATAATGAATTACATCAAATAAAGAAATATTAAACTAATTAAAATTCTTTTAAATGTGTGTTAAATACAATATTCCCACCATGTCTAGCCATATATGAATACGTGCAAATTATCAGTCCGTATCTGTGATTTGCATACAGCCAATCAGAAGACAGCAAACAGTTCCCTAACAACATGGTACAAACTGACCCTTGGTCATTAAATCATTATATGACCAGTCTCTTTTGAATAGTAGACAGTTCAAGTATGCAATCTGAAATCCATGGTGAAGAAATATTTGATTAAACTGCAAAAATAAATTTTTATTTCTTTAATTACTTGTTGTTTTATCCATATTTCCTGATATTGAAATTTGGAAGTGACACATGCTGGCTAGTGTGCAACATTCAATACTAGAGAAAAGATATTTAATTCCTTAGCTTTTGCAATATTATGTATAGTTTAGTGGAAATGACAAATATGTTTAATGGGATTTTTTAAATGAAAGACACCATTGTTTATGAATCTCATCAATGCATGAAGTGATCAAAACATTAAAAATCTCAATTTTAATCAATTATGCTGGCAAGAGCTGATGACAAGTCTTATTTAAAGTGGTGGGGAGGTGTTTGTGATTTATATCAAGGAAGAATCATTTCTTGAACAATAATACGGCAGTTCATGTTGTTATCCTTGATAAATGCCAAATTGAATGGCCACATACATCTGTAAAAATATGTATTTGTGTGTATGTAACCTGATGTATGTGTGTGTGTGTGTGTGTGTGTGTGTGAGACAGAGACAGAGAGAGAGGTTATGAGACTGCAAGGCTGCACACTTGAAAGTAGCAAGATGTGACTTGTTGAAATATCTTGTCTTAAACTTGTCAGTTTTGATTCAGCCAATTTATTTTTACTTTCTGCCACATCAGGGTCTATCCATATTAAATTCTTATAAGAAACACGCTTACCATCTATATAAATCCCAGCACTAGAATTTTGTTTTAGCTAATTTTTGTGCCCCCAACCTTTATATGACAGTCAAGGACAGCTTCACTGTTTTCATAGTTGAATATGACACAAGTTCTAACAATTAAAATTTACAACAAATTGTTTAAATTGAAACTACAACTGATGAGAATATTAACTTTTAGTTAGTTTTTTTCTTTTCTTTCAGGCTTCTGTTTCATTCAAAACTTGCAAATATGGCTATAGTAGTAGATCTTTGTCTAATTACCAAGCAAAATCAGCTATTCTTTCCCATTTGAATATTCAGCTTCTCTCATCCATACTGTATTAATATATGTAACATATATACTGTATTGATATATGTAAAAGTCACACTGTATTGATATATGTAACATCTATACTCTATTGATATATGTAACATCTATACTGTATTGATATATGAAACAGCCATACTGTATTAATATTTGCAATGGCCATACTGTATTGATATATGTAACACCCATACTGTATTGATATTTGTAACAATGTTACAAAGTAGATGTCAGAATGTAATTTGTGGGAGTACTTGAAATGTCAGAACCTATGACTAACTAACTGACTCTCTCACTCTCTCTCTCCATGGATTACCTGTATCTTTCATCAATCCAACTTTCTGCTTTATATTGTCAAATGACTAGAAAGTCTAATTTTTCTCACAACATTATTTATTATACACCATAAAAATCATATAATCATATTGCTCTTGTTGCAGATGTTAACCAACAGCTCCGGTGGCCTAGTGGTTAGAGCGTCTGTCTAAAATGGGTGAGGTCATGGGTTCAATCCCCGGCCGATTCATACCAAAGACTTACAAAAATGGTACTAACGGCTGTCTTGCTTGATGCTGAGCATTAAGAGATTAGTGTTAGGACTAGTTGGCCTGGTGTCAGGATAAGGTGACTGGGTGGGACATCATGCTACATGTCTGCAGCATGATGCCCCAATACTAGACATCACTATAAACTGCCACACTGCAGACATCATAGCGATATGACTGAATTTTTTTTAAAACTATATTAAAAATCCAAATCACACACATGCACGCAGATGTTAACCAACATTACATCAATGTAGCCTGCATGTTTTCCTCATTTAACATGTCTGTGGGCATTGAAATAAGTAGTGACATTGGAAAGAGCTAAAAAAAAATCTTCAGTTCACACAGGTATAAATCAAGCAAAATTCAAAAGTACCTGGCGACTCAGATTGCAGGGAATAGTACTTAAGAAAGAAAGATGTAGTTATTTAAGTTTATAACCAATCTAACATTTATCTCAGCCAGCAAGAGCTGAGGTTTCGAAATGAAATGGCATTTTCATTATTTTGAATACACTCTGGAGGGGTAGATCTGCTTAAAGTTTGATGTCAATAAATGGTTAGTCCACAAAAAAGATTAGTGCCATGAATTGTCATTTTTTCTCTTTGTAATTATCTGTTTACAAGGTACAATGCTCCCTCCTCATAATGTTCATGGCTTCCCTATATATGAACTATCTTTCATATAAGGATACCTTATACTGTGGGTGTTACAACAAGATTGTGTCCTGATAAAATAATGCAAAACATTTTATAAAATCAATTGCTATTGGTTCTCATTTATAAATAACTAAAATAAAATGAAGTAAGTTAAGTACTAAGGACAAAACCAAATTTGATCATTGTAGTGAAATTTGTGACCATACCCATATTATAACAGGAGCATTGGTATACTGTCATTATCATGACATACCCACATTATAACAGGAGCGTTGGTATACTGTCATTATCATGAGGAACCACTGGCAGTACCAATTTGCAAGTCATGCTTGAATCAAGTTCACAAAAGCTACATTGCAGACTTTGTCTTTTTTCTTTTCAAAAGAAATCTAATGTAAACTTGATATCCATCACCATGCAATGCAATTCTTATAATAAAAAGTGAATTTTATAGTGGAACAATTCTAGATGAAAAGGGATGATGAGAATTAGTTTTAAGGTTTTATCATATGATGTTGCTTATATTGGGTAATTTAAGGTTTTCCAACTTGGAAATTAGGTTGCTTGTCTGACAGTTATACCACAACTCCACTTCTGTGTTATAGACTGCATGACTTTTGATCATATTGAAAAAATAGATAAGGCACCAAAATGTGATGGATTTGTTATGGTCTATATGAGTAAATAATAATTGTTGTCAACTGCAAGATAGATATATATATATATATATATATATATATATATATATATATATATATATATATATATATATATATATATACACACACACACATGGATTTGAGTGTCACATGTGGCATGGCTCTTAAAATATTGTAATAATTTCCCTGATTTCTTGAAGTACTTAGAGTTTTGTTCCAAAGTAAATGAGAGTTTGATTTAATAGTTTGGCCAGATGTATTACATTATTGATGAAAAAAATGTGTAACCATTGCATCTTTGCATGTCGAATAAAGATGTTACAAATTACTTTTTGTGAATGTTCATTTCAGTTTTGTCAAAAGTCAGTCACTGCACATTGGTCTTATTTATCCATGAACAATTAAGTCTTCTGTATGTTTTTCTTCAATGAATTCTGTATACAATCATTGCTTCTACAATAGCAGATGTCTGCTCATTCAGCTGGCATACACAACCGTTGCATGTGCCAAACAATGCCATGGTTCATAAAATATTCTCACCTGAATTTATGAATGAATTAATTTAATTACTCATCATAAAAGTCAGTCTCAAAGCATAAGGTTGTTAAAATTATGGGAATTTTTTTTTTTTTTAAAAGATACTAAATAAATGAAAGAAGTAAGCAGCAGGGAGGGCAAACAGACCTAAGGATTCCAACAAAAAAATAAAGCTTCCACGGAAATCTAATCCGTAGAAAGGCTTAGATTTACAAATAAACACTTCCTGGGAAGTTTTTATTTTTGTTGAAACCCAACCAGTGAATAAACCCTTAGTTCAAAAAGATAGCTGAAAAATAAAATCGTATACATATTTATTTATTTACTGTTTACTTTTTTGTCACAAAACTATTGGTAGCACCCTCCCTGCTGCTGTAGTAATTTTAATTAGATAATTTTCTCAATTTTAAGATACAAATTGAAATTAATAATTAATGGACGTGGGAGAATCACTTAGAACCAGAATAGCACGAGAGAGATTAAAAGCGATAGAAGAATATTTACCAGTACGAGAATCAGTTAAATGAAAAATACGTGCGGTTCAAGATGCGAAGGAGGGATTCGCTGAATCAACTCAATTATTATTTAAACCAGTAACTGAAACAACTGAAAAAGTTATTTTAGGTGATGTAAAAGATCCTGAGGATATAAAATGTGGTATTCTTCCTGTGTTGAAAAAAATTGAGGAGCAAACTCGACCTCAACCTGTTGCTGCACCTGTACCTATTGCACCTGTACCTGTTGCTGATGCAGCAGCTGAAGCTGTAGCTGAAGATAAAACTGATGATGATACAGGACAATCAACTACTAGAGTTGCTGCAATTAATAAATTCACCGAAGATAGTATTATCGAATTAAGATCAATAAAGAATATTGATATGCTTGCTTCATCTGCTGTGCAAGCATATAATCCAGATCGACGAAAGCAAATTTTAAAACCTGAATATGCCGATAAACCAGTAGGTCATGAAACATGGTATAAATGGATATATACTGTATATCATGGAATTAACCAAGCCAGAACAAATGATCCAAGATATATTGAATATGATAATGCGATAAGTAGATATCTTGATTCATTACAGCGACAGTTACAACCTCCGCCTGCTCAAGTACAACAACCTCCACCTGCTCAAACACAACAACCTCCAACTGCTCAAATACAACAACCCGAACCAGGGTCATCTCAATCTCCACCTAAGAAAATATACCCTGTAAAATATTTTACCAAAGATGCTCTTGACACATTTGAAAACAGAAATAAATTAATTAATATTGCTGCATTTGAATATGATGATAGAGACAAATATCTAAAACTGGAACATGTTGGTAAATTACGAGAAAATAATTGGATATCCTCAGTATATTTTGCTTCTAAGAATGAGGTTTATGATTTGAACAATCCTGGATATAGAGAGTTTTATAAGGATGTACAAGATAAAAGAAAACAAGCTCAACGACCAGAATCACCAGAAAAATTTCATGATGCAGCTGAAACCACAGGTAGTGGTTATAATATTTGTCCTGATAACATTGTTAATGATGTATCTCAGTTAGAGGTTCTTATTGGGGGAAAACGAGCTGGAAATAACTTGCATGAAATAATTAATGAAGCAACCGATAGTAGTGAAGGGGGACACCCTAGGGACTAGGGGAGTTCCATGTTAAAAAGGCAATATCCACTCTGGGGACTATGGAAAATTTAACATGGGAGAAAAAAATATCCACTCTGGGGACAAGGGAATTTAACATGGGAGAAAAAATATCCATTCTAGGGACAAGGGGAATTGAACATGGGAGAAAAAATATCCATTCTAGGGACAAGGGGAATTGAACATGGGAGAAAAAAATATCCATTCTAGGGACAAGGGGAAATTAACATGGGATTTGTTTTTTTGTTTTTTTTTAAAAGAAAGAGGGTTGGCAATTGAAAGTCAATCTCTTTTCGAGACCTATGAGTGGCCCTGAAAAGGGCCTTTGGGTTTCTTCTTCTAATTTCTTCTATTTCTCCACCAACTTCTTATTTTCTGTCCTACACTCTTTCTCTTCTTTTCTTTCTTTTCTTCCTTTTTTTTCTCTTCTTTCTTCTTCTCCTCCTCTTCTTTCTTCCTCTTCTCATTTTCTTCTTCTTTTTCAATTTTTTCATTCCATGCTCTTATCCTTATCCTTTCCTCTTCATTCTCCTTCTCCTCCTTTATTTCTTTCATCACAGCACTTATCATTTCCTTTACTTTTCTTAAGTTGTTAATCTCCATCTTCCCTCGATGTGGGCTATAAGAATAGGGATCCTCGTTTAACCTCACTAACATTTGCTCCATCATACCCAAATTGTCCAGGACGTCTTGCAATGTTTTCATTTTATCAAGCTGGTTCGAAGTCATCTTTTTTAATTCTTTGTAGAATGGTTTGAACGACGGATACTGTGGGCTCTTATAGTGAAAGCGCGGATGTGATGGAAAACATCCCCCTAAGACATAAAATTGATATTACCTAGATCATGACCAAACAACGCGCAGACGTGAAGGAAAACATCCCCTACTTTTCTCATTTCATATGATCTACTATCCACATACGTGAAGCAGCAATAAACTAACCAAAATCTACCATTCACACAAACCAAGCATCAAAATCAAATCCTATTCAAACCCCTAATCTGCTATTTACACACGCAAAGCATTAAAATGAAACCCTAATCTACTATTCACACTAACCTATGCTAGCCCTTATTAACACATAATCATATACATTAACTTATACACTCACACTATGAAAAAGAGTCAGTGTTTATATTCACACTACTCTACATACACACATTGGCAAATCGATTGTTATTTCTTTTCTAGAGTATTGGGTAGCCCTGAAAAGGGCTGTGTTTTTTTTGTTTGCTATGGCAATCTTTTAGTTTCAAAGAACGCGACGTCCTCTGAGGATAGGCTTTCTGACGATAGGTCTGCTTCTTCGGAAAGAGAAGAAGAACTCTTTGGTGTCGATACGACAATCGACAAAGCCTCTGTCAGGTTCAGGTTCCTGCTGCTGCTGCTGCTGTTGTTGTTGCTGTTGCTGCTGTCTCTGAAGTCTGTACTTCTCTGTCCATTCTTCTTTCTCCCTGTTCACTTCTTCTCTGAAGAGCTCTTCTATCAGGTCTTCAGTGACTTTTAACATTCTCACATTCTTTATCTCTTCTGGCTTCGGTATCAGACTGTGTCTGACCCTATGCAAATTCACGTAGGCTTCGTTCAGCTTAGCTAGTTTGGAGCACATCTTCGTAGGAGGATGAGTCGACAATGGATGGTTAGACTGGAAACTACCCCGGTTCTTCAAGTCAAAGCGCAGACGTGAAGGAAAACATCCCTCTACGGTTTTCGAGCAGCAACGTTCAATGAGTGTCATGAGAGGGATAGTAAGAAGTCAAAGAGCATGAATCAACATTCCTATAGCCAAACAAAAGACAAAGACATTTTTTTCAAAACACAACATTTTTTATTCAAAATCACTTAACACTAACCAACAACTCTAACATTTTTAACAATAATCCAACAATATAACAATAATCCAACAATATAATATCAAACATTTTTTTCAAATCACAAACATTTTTTTTCAATTCACATTCTACTTTAAACAGGGTTGACAACGTTGTGAATGAAATTGTGATTTCCACTGTTGGAAGTCATTAGGCCATTGATGGACACTACGTTTCCTAGCTTGAGACAAAAGATAAGCATAATGGTCACAGAACCATCGATCTACTTTCACATCGTTTCTTGAAGAAGAACGAGGATCAAAATGAGTCACTAAATGTTCTAAGATATAGCTCAGGCTGCGATGATGCAGAAAATACACACAATATTGTCCACACACCAAGGAATCTGTGCCTTGTAATTTCACATTATTGAATCGGGTGGTCTGAGCATTTCTTCTCATAAAGTCAATGATATCGTCTTCCAAAGGGGGCAATCCATACGAATCGAAATATTCCACACATCCTTCTTGAGGAAAGTAAACGGCTACCCAGTGGGTTCCTGGGAGATGACTGTCGTCCGTGTTGATCACGTAAGCTAGATGGTCTTGAGGTTTGCGATGAGGGAGTTCATCTTTAGCACAGACGACAGGATTCCAAGAAGCCGTATACGAACTGTGGTTCAAAAGGTAATAAAGTTCCCAGGTATCCATGTTTTGTTTTTTTCTTCTTCACAGGTAATAATAAGTCATCAATTCGATCCTGACTTTTTGCTTGAAAATGTCTGACAAATAACCGTTTCTTCGTTTCGTCTCCTCACTTTGATTCAGGAGAGCTTCGATACGATGGATCTCTTGAGTGGTTAATGGTGGACAAGAATGTTCACACAAGTCTTTATACCACTGGTGCAACACGACTTCGTCCGAGATGAGACTCCAAGCTTCGTCCAGATACTCGTCCACTTTTTCTTCTTCACTCAGCATCAGGCATTTATCGTGTTGAATTTGACTGGGATGATCGTTTTGACATCCATAGCAATCTTTCTTGATCAATTCCGTCATTTTTTCCACCAAGTGTTTGGCAAAACAGGGGACTAAATGCGTTTCTTGTTCTGGCCATCTTGACTTCATCATGACAACTTCTTCGTCTTTGTCTTGAGATTCTTCTTCCACGGTCTCCTCACATTCCATGTCCAAAGTTTCTCCACTAGGTAAAGAGGGATAACAGTCTTCCATAGCTTCTAATAGTCTAGAATGACTTCTCTCAAACTGTTGATTTCTATCGTATTATCGAATTCTGCATACAGGATGACGTTCACTGTCTTGTCCAGTGGCTTTGCAAATTGAAGTTCCACACGAATCTGGCCAGATTTTATAGGGTGGAAATGTCCCTCGTCGCTGCCTTGGTCTGGAGTGAAATCGAAAGCCCACAAAGCATAGCCTCCTGCGTAATCTTCGTACGTAATACCGTGACTGGTGTTGGTCCCTAACTGTCCAGTGGCTTCGTACAGGGACAAGTACGATCTCAAGTAATTCAACTTCGTGGGCTCAAAGTCCGGTTCGAAAGGTCGGGTACACAAGGTCTTGCCATCGCGACTGACTTCGATTTTCTTCAGTCGAAGTGTTGAAAGTAGAAAGGATTTTCAGCGAAGGCTCCGTTGAAGGTTGAATTCAAGACCATACCAAGGATTAAACGCTTGGGTAACTGTCCTTGAAACAGATGATCTTCGATCATGGAATGAAAGCTAGCGGGAATGGTGAAGGTTTTCACTTCCACGCGTCGTATGGGATACTTGGCGGTCGTTCTGCTCAACGTCTGACTGATGTCGTTTCCCACTTTAGGTAACACTTCCACACGTCGTACGTAGAGTTTGACGTCCTCGATTTTGCTTTTAGGTTTGCCAGCAGCAGTATCAGCCAACAAATGGAAAGCAGCACTGCTATGATTCAGTCTCAAGCGAACATTGACCCCGTTCAGCAAATATTTCTCTTGCAACCACATGTCCAAATGCAAACGATCCATCAGTTCTAAACTCTTTCCACCTATGATTTTCTTTTGTCTTTCCTCAAAGTCGTCATTGCTTCCATCTATTTTGTCGAACTTGTCCGCTTCGTCAGGTTCCCATAGCACGCAAGCATTGAGATGAGTATTCTTGGCATCTATTCCGTACGTCAAGAGATTTTCCAGGTAGGCACGGTAAGGGTAAGTATCCATGCTGCTACTGACCAGTTTGTTATTCAAGTACAAGTCCACTGAGCTGAACAAGGAATGCATGAAATTGTTGACGGGAGCTATATTCTCAGTGTCTTCTACTCCATTCCCATCCTTATCTAGAACTTTGACTTTCAAGTACAAGTAACTGCTATTAAGATCGATGTAATCTTCGGGCTGCCCCTTGATTTCAAACTCGATGGGAGCGGAATCTGTCAATGAGGAGACGGGGTGAAATTCCACCCATTGGGATTCTTGCATGGTCATCATGGTGGGAGGCATGGCAAACAGATCCAGTTCCGACTTGGAACAGGCGCATGACTCTCGGTGCATCATTTTTTTGTTGCTGTTTCTCAATAATCGAAAACGTCTAAGTCTCGAACGGTTCTTCTTTTCTTGGTCTTTCTAGCTTTAGACGTGTGAAGTCTGGTGAAAGGGTGTTTTCTTCGTCGTCTCTTTCTGCCTTGTCCTGAATGCCTGATTCGGTAGCGTGCAGGGCATTTATAGGTGTGTCTCGTCGGCCCAAAAGGTCTTTGCCCGTTTGTATCAAGACATTTTTGCCTGCCCTCATGAAGGCTTCTTTAGGGTTTTGTTTGTCGATGATGACATTTTGGAGAAATTCTTTGCCTTGCGTCAGTGCCGCATCTTTCAAGGCGTGCAATCCGCGTGTCACCATTGGTTTCAACACCGGAGCCACCCAACGAAAGGCCGATTTCAACATATCTCCTAAACCGTGTCCTCGCTGTCGAGCAACCCCTCGGTACACTGGATGCATGACTTACGAGTCGCTAGAGAACCGTTTTCGAAAATGGAGTTTCACCGTGACTTTTCCTTTGGTGAATGGAATATTTTGTCCCAGATCTCCTTTTATAGCAATGTTGACCGTGTCCAAATACGACATGCTGACAGGCAAATAATGAGGATGTACAAATTCGCGGTGGACGTGGTAAGTGTTTCCACCTTCCTCGTCAGTGGCCGTGGCAGAATTTACTTTGAAAGGAATGACACGCAGTAACGGCACGGAGGTGTGTCCCACCACGTTGTACTCCACCACATCGGAGGACACAAACATCAAATTCAGTCCCTGGTTCAGTTCTACCGGGAAACCAAAATACCTTGCAAAATTCCCGTTGTTGTCAATCTCTGCTTTCTCTATCTTTTTGGTCTTTTTATCCGTGACCAAATTGAGGTCTCCACCCAAAATGTCATACAATTCAGGGCAAAATTTAATACGTATACTTTTTTCCTCACTTTCAAATTTGATGAGTAGACGATGAGACAGTTTGTGGTACTCAATGGTGACACGTTTTTTTAGTCCGGTCAGAACTTTGTCAAATGTTGCATAGAATTTGTCAGCGATGGCTTCCACCAGATGTTGACCACTAAAATAATGGCCTGAGTTAATTTTAAAGTGATAAACGTAAAAAGGAGAAGTGTCACTGCTGCTGCGGGGTATTGGGTCCTTCGCAAGAAATGATCTATGTTGAGGAGTGTTCGTCATGGTTTGCTGCACCGTTGGGTCCAGAATTTCGAAGTCAAAAGTGTTTTGAGTTTCAGTGATGTTTTTCATTTGTGTTGGGTGAATCATTTCTACCAAAGCCACTTCCCAATGGGCTTCGTGCTCTAATGGGATGGCCTGAGGTAATTTGGCCGTGTAACAGCACAACGTGTTGTGGGGAAACACCTCCATGGAACCGTCACTGGGTAAGGTTAAGTAAAATTGGTTTTGGTGACTCATAATTCCAGAGTTCTGTGGCTGTCCGAGGGGTTACTGGATGTCAGAGGCGTGTCTCCAATCAAAATGGGGTTGTTGTTGGAGTGGTGACTGGCACTGGCACTGGACACAAGGTTCCCGTGGTTCCCGTTCGAGGTGAATTTCAGGGAGGGATTAGGAAGCAGGTAACCGATGCAACTGCTCAATAAAATGGTCCACAATTGTTTGTCTCCTTGTTGCAAACTCAAATTGGCAATGGCTGCCCCGATGACACAATACACCACAAAGATTTGGCAGAAAAAGACGATTTGCGTTTTAGGCACACGTTCTCCACACCACACCCACAAGGGTTGTTTTTGTAAATCTTGCACAGAAGAACTGGGTGAAGGAGTGGTCGACGTAGCTGCGTCTGTGTGAAAGGGCATGATGATCACTTCTTTTTATAGTCGATGACTTGCGAAGCGTCGATCCAAGAATCAAAACTGGGTGGATATCCTTTCCAACGTACTTTGACTTCTTTGACACGTCGTTTGCCCACTTTACGGGTTCTGCGTTCGAGAATGCTTTCGATGTCGTACACGTCGTCTTCTTTTTTGGTGACACGTTGTAACTCGGGCAAATAAAACGTTCCTTTGAGCACTTCTCCGTTCATGTCTTCCAATTTATAGACGGCAGGATGACGGCCATGCACTCGTCCAGTGACACGAAACAATTCGGTCGTCCAGTTAGGTAAGTAACCTTTGTCGAAAGTGCGTTTGGTTTTGCCAATGCGCACCCAATCTCCTACGGTTAACTCTCCACTTTTCTTGGGGACAGCCCTCGTCGGGGACGTACCAAACAAGCGCTCAAACACCAGCACTTCGTTATCGGGAGTCACTTCTTGCGGGGCACGTCCAATGCTTCGATGGCAAGATTGGTTGTACGCTTGCACCAGGTGCGGTAAGATGTCGACGTACTTCAGAGTGTGGTGATGCGTAAAATATTTCCACATGCGCTCTTTCAAAGTGCGTTGAAAACGTTCCACGATGCTGGCTTTGGTTTCGGGATTCTCGGTGGTAAAAAAATGAATGTCACGTTTCTTTAATTCTTTTTGGAAAGCTTGGTTCAGAAATTCGGTACCTTTGTCCGTTTGCCATCGAAGAGGGTGACGACCGCTTTGTTTCAACACCCGTTGCAGGGCTTGCACTAACTCGCTGCTCGATTTGGAAGTCAAGGGCACGACCCAAGCAAATTTGGAAAAGACGTCGATGACACAAAACAAATATTTGTAGCCGCGATTGTAGCTGGCCAAATGAAAGACATCGGCTAAATCGGCTTGCCATTGATGATCGATGCCTTCCACTCGGGTGCGACTTCTGGAAAACTTGCATCGAATGGGTTTGTGTAAAGTGTAGGTAGCTTGTTCTTGTAACCATCGTTGCACTTGAGGTAAACGGAGACTTTTCAGTCGCATTTTGGCAGCACGATACAATTTTTGAACTCCTGCGTAACCTGCAGGATGGGAGGGATCGTAGTAAATGCTGGCTAACACTTTTTCCATTTTTTTGTGTTTGTGTGTTAATAAGACACCCACTCTTGGAGGATGCTACTCTTTTTCTCTTGGGGTATTTTCTTGGATTGCAATGCTTTGCGTGTGCGACCGGCAATAGGTGTCGAGGAGGAGGATGTGTGAACAGGGGATATCGGTTCTTGTTTCACTTCTGTCTTCACTTCTGTCTTCACTTTCTTTTTCTCTTGTGATGACGAAGGGGTGGCCATCATCTTTTTAATCCATCCAGTTCTGGAGGTAGGTGGTGTTGTTAACTTGCGTACTTTTTCTGGTGGAGTTTGAAACCCTTCTTCTTCTTCTTCTTCTCCTCCTCCTTTTTCTGTCTTGGTCACTGGTAGTGGTGGTACTGGTACTGGTGATGGTGCTGGACTTTTCATCAAGGTCTTAAAATCTTTCAGAGTGGGTAGAGCTGTTTCGTCTAAAGCTTTCTGGTGAAAGAGTTGCAGTCGTTGCAAGAGTTGACCGTACCTTTGCGATTTTTCTGTTTCGGACAAATCTTGGCGATCGGTCAAGGACTGCAATTCGTGTTGTAACTGGGACCTCTCGCTCAAATTGGGATTGGGAGGTAAATGCGGGGTGCGTTGTTCTTGCCAACGATGGTATTCCATCCATTGTTTGTAAGGCACTAAAGCTAGTTTTCGTCCTTCCATGGGGTTGTCAGGGGTCGATTCTGATATCTTGGGACTTCCGAGGGCCTTTTTATCTTGCTCCCACCAGTCCTCCCAACATGGTTCCCAAGACTCCTTTCAGTAAGTGACCTAACAAAAGGGGTAAAATGCCTCCACGTTGGACCAACATCTTCTTCTTTTGACGAATGGGAATTTTCTTTTGAACCATTTGGCGAAGAACGTGACGATGTTTGCCTAAGCATTGTTTCTGGTGTTTGGACAAAGGGATCGTGCCTTTCAAGACGTTCAAACAGCATTCGCACACGGTATCGATGACATCTTTGGAGGCCGATTGAATGAGTTTTTTTCGTAGGGGTGGAGAAGCTTTGGACAGGACAGATAACATGTCCCCATGTTTGACTAAACGAGGAGGCAGTCCTTTCCTTTTCTTTCCTTGGGGCTGTTTAGAAGAGGGATGTTTTCTGGAGGGTGACATCTTTGAGTCTTCAGCACCAAAAACACTGATACCCCGACTTGGTCACAGGCCTTTTTTATACTGGAACGCGTCGCCACTGATTGTCTTTACGGCGTATCAACTTCAGGACAGGCATGACACGTCGTGCAGGGGTACGCAACGGACTAAATCGAGCCAGTTCTTGATTGGACAAATCCAGTAAACTTTGTAACATGCCCGATCCATCTTGAACTTTGATTTTGGGAGAAGGTACTTTGTGAGCAGCAGCCACTGCCGCTAAATTGGAGGGACCTGCCACTGGGGAAGTTCTTGGGGTCATCAACGGAGAAGTTCTTGGTGTGATCAACGTCTCCAAGTACTCTTCAGTTCTTGGTGTCATCAACGGAGAAGTGGATGAACGTGAGGCTTCCGGAGACGCAGTCACCGCCGTGGCAGGTCGTGGTTTGCGAGTGTAAGGTTGCGTCCTGGCCGAAGTGCCTCTCTTGCGACAAGTTTTCTTCTGTGGACTTTTCTTTTTCTGGGGACTTTTTCTCTGTTTCTTTTTCTGGGGGCGTCTTTTCTTTTTCCGGGGTGGTGTCTGGTAAGAGGAGGGTCCCGCCACTGGAGAAGTTCTCCTTGGGGACCTGGTCTTTTTCTTCTTCTTGGGGCTTCGTTTGACTTTTTTCTTGGGGAGTAGTTTGGGGGCATTAGGATCCCATCTTAAGAGAGAGCGAATGATGACCCCTCTTAGAGTACCGCTCCCTCCAGGTTTCAAAATGATTTGTTTTTTGGTTTGAGTGTCGATGCGGGGATCGGCCAGTTGGGTCAAAGCGACTTTGTTTCGATCAAAAAAGCGTTTGGTTTGATGAGGAATCTGAATGATTCCTTGGAGTAATTGACGTGCCATCACCGTGAACCATCGTAAGACTTCTTTGAGACTAGCTTCTAAGACACGAGCTCGTATTTGTGGATTTTTTTCTCGACTGATGCCATACAAGGCACGAATCAATTTGACGGGAAGATGCGACTGAAGGGACGTCATGTTCAAAATGTGTGTGAGACAGACGAAAAGGGTCTGAGGTTTTTATAGATTTTTTTTGTGGAGTGAAATTAAGTCGAGGACGGAGACGTGTACAGGACAGGCCCTCCGTCTTGGCACCAGTGGTGAAACAAGTGGGTACGAAATCGCAAATCATCGGGGGTCGTAGGTTTCAAATTGACGAGTAAATAGGCGTGTGGAGTTTGAGTGGCATCGTCGTACGCCTGAGTCAGCCAAGGCGTTCCTAACTGTTTGGCTAAGACTTGCACTTGCGATTTATCTCGAGGGCTTTTAAACAAGACCACGTAATGCGCATTGAGACTGATGGTGCGATGGGCTTTACTTTGTTGAAACAAATTTTGGATGATGTAAACGACACTGGCATTACGGTGATGCCCTTTGCGCGTGAACCACAGTTTAATTTCTTCTTCGTCTTCTCCTAACATGTCGTCAAAAATGACCAAATGGGTTTGACGGGAGTCAGAGACGATGCCGTCGTCTTCTTTAGGAATGTCTTCCACAAACACGATGGAATCGCCTTGACTTTCTCGCAAGAGGCTGTACGCCGATTGCCACTCTTTGTAACACCACACGATCCGCTGAGGTCGCCGATCGATCAAATGATGTTTATGTTCGATCAAACGTTTGACGAATTTGGTTTTGCCTGAACCGCCAGGTCCAGCAATGAGCATGTTAAAGGGATAGCGAAGATACAAAGCCTCCCAACTGGCACGATCTAAGTGTTCGTCGATGACTTTGACAGTAGAGGAAGAGGGAGCAGAGACAGCAGAGGTAGCCATAGTGTTAGGAATGTCACTTGTGACACGAAAACAAACAAGACAAGAGTTTATATACTTTTTTTCAGAACACGTTTATTGAATGTTTTAAACATGAATACAAAAGACAAAAATACATAAAAGCCAAAGGCTTAAGTACAAGGATAAAAGGCACATGATAACCATTAACGTGGAATAAAAACAAGTGTCTGTACAACATGTTTTGGGTAAAGTTCTGACCAGTTCTATAGGGGGTAAGGTCACACAAGTGTCCTCCCGAAAGGGTCTTTCAGGCCTGTCCACGACAGTCCTGTCCTGGGTGACGGGTTCTTCTGGCACCGTCACTAACACAGGTTGAAAAGTAACTTTTTTCCTTGAACAACTCTCGTGCATACTGGGCCACTTCTTGGGTCCAAGCCTCAAAATCCCATTCTTTCCAGGCACGGACATCTGTCCAATGGGGGTGTAAGTCACAAGCTACACACACATCGTCATACACGTCTTGGGTAGCTAAAAGTTGACAAATCTTTTTTTCCCGTAGAGGTCGAGAAGTATCCAGATGAAACCGCAAGGCTTTGAGCAAAAGGAGTCTTTCGTGACCATTTAAGGCCATGGGGTTGTGGTAAGTACTGATCGTAAAGAGTCCACAAGGAATCGTCTGGTAAACGAAATCCCAGAAAGCAAGTCACTAAGACACACACGACTTGTCGACCCAAATTGAATGGATACAGTTCTTGTAATAATCGATGATAATGATCCACGGTTTGAATATGGTCATTGAGTTCCTTCCACGGAATCTGTTCAATAACATGTGACATAATCCGTGGCATGGCAACCTGATTTTATAGTCTCTTTGTTTCGGAAGCAATAAAGGTAATTTCTAACTAGACATCTTCGTTCTCCAGTAGGGAATCTAAATCTTGCATACTGTAACCGAAACGTCAGAGTTTGTCTAGATGTTTCGTCTTCCGCTAAGCAGATTCCACGTAACATATGTTGGTAATCCTTTAACTCGTCTTCCTCAATACGTTGCAGTAGGTGAATCTCGAAGTAACCAAAATTACGAACGTTTAGTTCATTCACAAACTGAAAGTGTTCAACAAGGTCTGACCACTGAAACAATTTCTGACGAATCAGTTCTCTTATACCATTCAGGTACCAATGGTTAAAGATCTGGTGACGTAACGGATGCAACTGTTCTTTACGTTTGACTTGTATTTTGACCAGCTCTCGGTAAATGCGTTCTCTCAACTCCACAGGCAAAGCACGAATGTTCTCTTGTAAAGTATCCATAAACAGGTCATACTAAATCCTCTTTTGTCTGACAGAAGAAATGTACCGTTTGCACAGACATGGTTTTACTTCAGTGCCAAATTTAAATCGTTTAGTCACTAATTTGCACATTACAATTCGTTCAGAAGTTTCCTCTTTCACTAAGTTGACATTGTGTAAAAGATGTCGGTAATTCGTTAACTCTTCCTCTGGAATTCGATGCAGTACGTTTACATTGTAGTAGATAGAATCGTCAATACCAAACCAATCCTTTTTAAAACCAGGATGCTGTTGATCAATGTCTGTCCAATGGAACACTTTCAACTGAATCAGTCCTTTTATAGCATTCAGGTACCAGTGATTAAACATCTGGTGACGTAACGGATGCAATTGTTCTTTACGTTTGACTTGTATTTTGACCAGCTATCGGTAAATGCTTTCTCTCAACTCCACAGGCAAAGCACGAATGTTCTCGTGTAAAGTATCCATCAACAGATTATGGTAAGTTACTTCAATGTCTCGGTCCCACTAAGGGTAAGTAATGACAATTCGGTGACCATCGAGCATGTTCTACGTAGGCCGAATCTTGCGGTTCCCAGTGGTGAAGTGACACACCGCAACTGAAGCACTTGACTTTATCTCCTTCGCCCAAGTAGAACAATCCGGCTCTGGCTAATTCTTCGGGGGTCGGGCCTCCCAGATACTTAGGCCATTTTCCTTTGAACGATTGAAGACGATTTTCAAAGTCGCAGTATTCCGACAAACGCACAGGGAACGAATATTCGTCTTTCACAGGTTCGTTTCGATGAGGGTTGGGTGACATGGACAGGAGTTTGCTCAGGGCTGGATGACATCCGTAGGGGGGTAGACGTGAAGGTGAACATTCCCCTTTAAAACGAAACCCAGTAAAATGTCCAAGAGGACGAGCGGCATCGCTTTCGCATCCCTCAGGTTTGACACGCACAGCATCACTTTCCATGATAGGGGTAGTGAGAACAAAGTTCCCATGATGCTTTACGGCATCGCTAAGGTCACAACGTACAGCATCGTACCCATCGCAAGGATCACAATCGCATTCCACTTCCGAAGCCCCACACTTGAATTGTGCCTGTCTAAACTTGTTTTGTGTTTCTCTGAAAGTATTCATCTTGTTCGCTCGGTCTTGGTAGTCCCAATAAACTATCGATCTTGACCATAGCCCCTTTTTATACTAGTCGAAATGCAGTCTCAAGCTTGTACATTGTTCCTTTTTTATGTTTTTTATGTCTTGTTTTGGAAGGTACCGTCTCTAAGGTACCGTCATCATTGTACCGTAATGTCATGGATGGAAAGGCCATAGAAAGGTAAGGGCAGTGCGAAGACCATCGAGTATGTTCCAGCATAGCTGAATCTTTATAGATACATAGATCCATTCGTAACTTCAGGCCACAAGCGAAACACTGTACTTCATATCCCAATCCTGACACAGGTCCCAAGTAGACAAATCCTGTTCTAGCTAAAACATACGAAGAAGGTAATCCTTCCCTATCCGTAGGCCATTTCTGAAACGTGTCCAATCGACGGGCACAATCACAATAGTCAGGTAAGAAGACTGGAAAATGGTAGGGTTTGAACTTGGAGTTCTCATCGGGTTTCTCACTCGATTCTTGCTGTGGCGAAGTCATCCTTCTGGTGGGTGGCTATCCTCTTACAACCAATGTTTTATACCAACGTGTCCATACGGCAAAGTAAAGTGGTTGGGTAGTCGCACTCGCTTCTGGTACATGATTTGATAGACTTTTTCTAAGGGTCGACTGACGATGTGGTGAGTGGGTAAACGTACAATCTTGTTCGGTTGATAGGTGGTCACTTTAAAGTGTTGATCTTTTATAGACTGCAAGGCTTCTTTCAGTACCCCAAAGTTCACCACTCGACTGGTACGATAATTCAGAGTCAATCCTTTCACTTTGCACGTCGTGTGCACTTCTCCTTGTTTGTCCCGGTATTCGTAACCGTAATTTTTAGGACCACCACTGACGAAACTTAGAATCTTTTTTTTTTTTTCAAAAAAACAAAAACAAAAATCCCATGTTAATTTCCCCTTGTCACTAGAATGGATATATTTTTTTCTCCCATGTTCAATTCCCCTTGTCCCTAGAATGGATATTTTTTCTCCCATGTTCAATTCCCCTTGTCCCTAGAATGGATATTTTTTCTCCCATGTTAAATTCCCTTGTCCCCAGAGTGGATATTTTTTTCTCCCATGTTAAATTTTCCATAGTCCCCAGAGTGGATATTGTCTTTTTAACATGGAACTCCCCTAGTCCCTAGGGTGTCCCCCTTCACTACTACCGATATCTGCCGAAGACTGTTTCAGGGAAATATTATTGATGTAGCTATTTACCGTAATCTTATTGATGAGCTCGTCGACGACTACAGCGATTAAACAGTTAAATAATAAATATAATGATCGTGCATAAAGGTCATCGTGCATCGTTGCCAACTCGTATTGTAAATTCGCGGTTACCGATGTATAAAATTACGTACGATCGGTGAGTTAGGATTTGTTACATGAATAGCTCCTAAACTCGGTCCTATTGCTAAGCAGTTGTCAATGAAAGCAATGTATTTTGTTCGCGATAAAGCTGCAGCTGCTGTTGGCGCCACTGCTAGTAAAGCGTTTGATGCCGTCAAAGATAGAATATTAAGATTAATACGACGGAAAAAAAAAACAGCCATAAAATTACAGAGTACCACTGAGATGCCCGGCGACGTTAGTAAAATAATAAATGACTCTGCTAATCAAAAATTAGCGTCGTTGACACAACAAGAGATAGTAAATACTAGCATGCATGGAGATGGTCTTCGTTTTAGACGATAAATAATAATAATAAAATGTTTTCGCGAACATCCAATGACGCTTTTAAACTGGATGAGCTGACAGAGAAAGATGAATCAGTACGAGATTTTCAGTATTAATCGTATGACGCGATAACACCAAATAGTAGTAGTCGAATTGAATTACAAGTGCAAGATACAACAAGATATTTTCTGCCATACGAGGTGTTTATCAAGGTAGTTGGTTATATCGTAAAAGATGATAATACTAATTATGGTGCAGATGTTAAAGTTGGATTTGTTAATAACAGTATTATGGCATTATTTAAGAGCGCCGCGTATATGATTGACGGAAAAAAAATTGAATCGATTAATGATAACGTCGATGTTGCAACAACAATTATTGGCCTAGCAAGATACTCAGATGATTTTACTAGATCAGCTGGTCCTAGCATGATGTTTGTTAAAGATAATTCAGATCATGCTGAATCCACTCAATATGTTTTTAGACAACCGCGAAATCGTGCTAATCCTCCTGTTAATGTTGATGGTATCGAAGATATGCTCATAAGTGCTCCTCCTAATTTTAATCTTGGATTTGCTGCGCGCAAAAATATGTTATCAGGTGATAATAGAAGATTTTCGTGTGCTATTCCATTATCACATATATTTGGATTCTGCAGGTGGTTTAGTAAAGTTATTTCTGGAGCCAAACACACAATTGTCTTTTATCGAAAAGGTGACAGCAATGATGCTATCTGGAGAGAAGCAGGTAATGATGGTAAAGTTGTATTAGAAAAACTCACTTTGTGGATGCCATCGATGACACCATCAATAATTGAAGAAAAAAAAAATGATTATCTTTTATGGATCAGGGTGGTAAATTTATTATACAGATAGTATTCCTAGCAATATTAATGGTAATTTTACCTGGCATATAGCATCTCAACAGGGTGTTTCTGCACCTAGACATATTTTTATAGCTCTCCAGCTGGCTGATAGATTAAATGATCAAACTCGAAGTAATATGATTTTTGATCATTTTAATGCTAGTGAAATTTCACTGAGGATAAATGGACATCAGGAACCAATTGAGGAGATATCACTGGATTATAGATATAATTCAGTAGCACGTGGATATCACCGTTTATGGAGTTATATGGGACGAGATCAAAATATTGATACTGGTTTGCAAATATCACAATTAGATTTTAAAAATTTCTATCCGATTTATTACTTTTCACTAGAACATCTTGATTTGATAAAACAATCCGTCGTTGATATATATTTTAAGGCTAGAATAAATAAACCAAATGCCGCTGATGCGTTTAGAGCTGTTGCTGTTATACTCAGCGATAGAACCATGATTCTTGAAGGTATTGATGGTAGAATGAGAATTGTTGATGCTCCTGTGGAGAAAATGTAATTTAAATCAATCACGTTATTTATAAAATGCCATATGAACATGTTAGTGTGACTCTGACTCCAAGTCAGAAAAAAAAGCTTTAATCAGATACAGCAAAGAAATGTGGGGTAAAATTAACGTTAAAAAATAATCAAATTCAAGGAGGACCAAATAAATTATCTAGAACTAAAACGCAGCAAAAACACTTTAATAAAGCTAAATCATCCAACATCGAAGTGCAAATTGATTTATCTCCGAGTGCTATAAAATATATGGTTAAAATAGGTGGATTTTTCCCACTGTTAGCTGCGTTACCAGCGTTATTCGCTGCTGCTGCACCAGCTGTAGCAAAAGCAGCTGCGTTAGGTGCTGTTGGAACAGCATCAGGAATGGCGCTGAAAAAAGCTGTAGGTGGAAGATATAGCAAAAAAAAAGGATTAGGACTTTATCTACCAGGAACACGATACGGAAAGGGACTTCGACTATCAAAATAGCACCGATGTCTAATTATGATCTAATTGATGCCGCTAAAAAATTAAAAATAAAATTTTTCAGAGGTGTATTTCTGCGAGATCAGTAACCATTAAATCCAAATAAATATGAAACAGGAATTATAATTCTTGATAACAGCACCGGACCTGGTACTCATTGGGTAGCTTACGCTATTAATCCACATGAAATTATTTACGCTGACTCATATGGATTGGTCCCACCTCAAGAGTTTTTAAATTATGTAGCTCAGTTAAATACTCCAACGTGGTATTCTACGTTACCAACACAAAAACTAACCGATCCTCCGATATGTGGTCATGAAGCAATAAATGTTCTTGCTGCGATATCTAATTCTGATGAACCCTATCATAAAGCTGTTCATGAATACACATCAGGTAAATTAAATCAATTAAAATAAATATAATGGTCGATATTTATGGTAGATCTCGTTCATCATCTGTAGTTGACGTGGATTTATCTAAGTACGCAACAAAAGATGATGTTGATAATCTTTTATCGTTAGTAGGAGTAGAATCTGATGAGGTTGCTATCTTTCACGATCAACACGGAAAACTAAAAACGAGTAACGTTAAAATAGGTGATATAATCAAACGAAATGAATATAACACTCACGTAGATGATTTTAATACTATTAAAGAAGATACCAAAAAAATTAGCGATTACATCAAAAAAGCTGGTGAAGATATTAATAATCGCGTAAAAATCACCGGTGATACAATGTTAGAAGAACTTAACATGAATAAAAATAAAATATCTTCACTGGGAGATCCAACAGCAGGTGAGGATGCTGTAACAAAAAAGTACGTCGACGATGTAAATTTAAAATTAGGTATTTTACGCGCAGAATATGATTCTCATATAATAAGCTTCGCAAACTTTAGAAAAAATACTTTAGATCCAAACAAAGCAGCTAATGAATTTTTTGGAAGACCACCTGTAGTTAGCATAAAACTCACCCGTGAAGAATTACAAGTGATCCCGGCTGATACTCAGTTGCCGCCTCAATCACTTAGATAATCAACTCCACGTCTGTTACATTCTAAACACGTCAGAGTAACATTTTCTCTGTTATGACCTAAATTATTATTTATTCTGTCTACGGTAAACTGTTAAGAATCATTTTTTGATAATTCCATGTCATTATGCAATTACAGCCGAAACAGTGGTTACCCTGTTTCTCTTTCAGCGATAAAATAAAATCTACATCTAGGTCAAATTCATAATTATTTTTTTTTTGGTCAAATTGTTTATAGTTAAATAATTTTTTTCTTATCACGTACTCGTTCGTTTCGTCGTTAATAATTAATCTATCTAAGGTAATACGACCCAACTGAGATATTTTTCTCACCCTAGAAACAGCTAAATACACTAAATTAGACCATTCGATGTAATCATCAACAATCCAAACTCGGGTATCAGAAATTGTTAGTCCCTGCGACGAGTGTATAGTCATAGCATACCCTAGCGTCCACGGAGATTTTGTTGCGTTTAGTGCTTCTTCAGCTAAATTGATATCGACGGTAACGATATCATTCAACACAAGATTTTGCTTCCCCCGTCCAGGTACATCAGCATCAATATTTTGTAATCTGGTATCAGCTGGTCTATAAATCCACGTTGAGGAGCAAGTGAATCTAACATAAATTGCTGGTCTACCTGATGATCTTGTTACAGACATTATTTTATGTGTTGTTGTGCTCCAAATAGGATCAGATGCTCTTTTTCTGCCACCCTCAGCCTCTCCTGGTTTATATAAATACCTGACAACAACATTACCTAATACCGGTCGAGTTGAAAAATCACGTCGTTTTATCGCTATAATTTTTTTTGTGATAGCAATTGCTGGTTTCATCGATATCACTCTTTTTGGCTCATTATTTATTGCTGCTATGACATTTGGTAATCTAATAACCCAGTCATTGGATCTTTTATTCTGAATAAATTCCATCGCATACTGATACCCAAATAGTCGCTCAGCATGTGTTTTATTAAATCTCTCAACAATAGCCTGATCGTTATGGATATTAACTTTTCCACGTCGTATTTTTGTATTTTTCTGTTTCATTAAAAAAGTAACAGCACCAAGAAATTCTCGCCCGGGATCAACCTGAAGTAAACTTGGCCACGTTAATGGACCTTGCTGATATATTTTCTCAAATGCGCTAGCAACCTCAGTTGCTGTTTTAGTTATTATCGGCTCAGCTTCTTTGTATCTACTAGCAACATCAACAACAGTTAGTACATATTTATAAGTTTTATCATTGACGGTATCATGCGGTAAAAACATTATATCAGCCTGATGAACCTCATTTGGTCGCTGACATCAAAATGCGCGTATTCGATTCGTTTAGGTGGTGGTAAATATATTTGCCAAATAGCTTGTTTTGATAACCACGCAGCAGCTACTGATGGTTTCACCTGAGCAGCTTTTGCTAATTTCTTAATAGCTGGTTTACCTCGCCAAAATCCAACAGGAGAATAATAAATTGCTTCCATGATATTAATTACCAGCACCTAAAACTAATTTACCTTTCATAGCAGTATTAATTATCCAACTAGCTAATCTCTCTTTGACAGATTTATTTTTTATAGAATTTAGTGTGTGAATTAATTTTACATCAGCTAGATGCCGCTGTTGTAGATCACTACTTCGATACGCGATATCATGAGCCAGACAAGCTCGATCAATTGTATTTATAGGATCCTCACCAGGATTTGGTTGATCTTGATTATTTAATCTGATATCGAGTCGTGTTCCTGGTCCGCAGTGATTATACCCTGGTAAATGCTTTTCTCCGCGATATTTAGACCAAAAAAAATGCTGGTATTGATGCTAACTTTGCTGCAATATCACCTCCGCGGATTGTTCTTTATTTTTAATTGTTTTTGATTTAGTTGACTTCTGACCTGATGAAGTGAATCTAAATATTTTTGTACCACATTTTGTACATGTACCAGTAACAGCTGATCTTTTATTACGTGTGACAACTGTGGTTAGATCCTTTGTTGGCGTACGTGTTTTACACTTCACACAATATAAATCCATAATATAATTATATCATGAATGTAATTGATTTTTCAGCTACAAAAAAATCAGTTCCAGTTAAACATCATGCTGCATTACCAAATTCAATTAGAATGATAATAATTGGCCCATCTGGGTCAGGTAAAACTCAGTTGTTGTTGAATTTGATATTGAGATGGCTAAAATGGGATAAACTGTATCTGGTTGCACCATCAGTTGATGATCAACGATGCTATCAGGTACTTAAAGAATTTAATGAGAACGCAGCCTTATTAAATAATGGTGAGAATATTATTGATTTTATTACCGATGTTGAAGAAGCTCCTTCAGTTGATGTTCTAGATGGATCTATTAATAATTTAGTTGTCTACGACGACGTAATGTTAGATAAACAATCCAATCCAGCTAGAATCTTTTCCCGTGGACGACAAAAAAACACTGATGTTATTTATGTAACTCAGAGATATACACAAATACCAAAAGTATTCAGAGATAACTGTAACATGTTAGTTGTTTTTAACGGCGTTGATGTACATACATTAAGAAATATTCATCAAACTTGGTGCAGTGGAGATACGGATCTGAATAAATTTAAAAATTTCTTTAGTCGTGCTCAAGCTACACCTTATGGATTTGTAACAGTGAGTTTATGTCATCCACGAACAAGATATCGAATAGGTCTAGATACAATCTTTCAACGTTTCTGATTTTTACAAAAAAATTAAAATTACTACAGCAGCAGGGAGGGTACTACCAATAGTTTTGTGACAAAAAAGTAAACAGTACATAAATAAATACGTATACGATTTTATTTTTCAGCTACCTTTTCGAACTAAGGGTTTATTCACTGGTTGGGTTTCAACAAAAATAAAAACCTCCCAGGAAGAGTTTATTTGTAAATCTAAGCCTTTCTACGGAATAGCTTTCCGTGGTAGCTTTATTTTTTGTCGTAATCCTTAGGTCTGTTCGCCCTCCCTGCTGCTAAAAGTAGTACCGAACTGGTTCAAGAAAAGAGTATGTCGGGTCTATCATTGCAATGACAGGATAGTCCTTTCTTTTTTTTTCAACACGCGCAGCTTTCATTGTGATAAAACAACATGTGACAATCAATCCAGTTCATACAGGATTACATCTTTATACTGACCTCGTCAAAAATGTTTACGTAACTAAACATTGATTTTAACATATACATTTCTCAGAGTAAATGAATGTGAATGTATGATGATCTAAATCAAGTGACTTGTCGCCTTCAAAGTATGTGTAATACAATTCGAAAAAAAATGACACCCATTACCAAATTAGTCAAAACTGAACGCCTACATTATCTGTATTAATGTATAACTTGTATCATAGTATGGACACATTCAAATCTTAATCGAATGTGGGGAATTAAAAATATGCCATGCTGGTTGAAATCTAAAGCTTTGCAGAGTAGCCATAGTTTTTGTTAGGTTTTTGTTTGGGGGTGAAAGAGTGAAAACAACAAGCTTTGAAAAATTTAACAAAGAATTTATTTCCCTGGAAAAACACTGTAAAAATAAAAAAGAACACAGTTTTCAGAATAAAATCCAAAAGGTATCCAAGAATAATCCATGAATCATATTGTACAAGTCCTAGTAATACAATGTGCTAATGAAATTTGAGTTCAAGTCCCACCGAAAAATCTAAAATGGAAGACGATGACATATACTGTAGACAGTATTGTGCTGTTGTGTCTACAGTTCTCAAACAATACTATTCTGGTGTTTGAATTTCTGAATACAATTGAGAGAAATGTCTTTGTTCAAGAATTATGTATGAGTACTCAGATATTTCCAGGAGAAAGAAATAATCTTTTAGAATCCAAATGATTTGCATAAAAATTAAAATGTAACTCCAAACTGGTCACAACAAAAAGAACACATTGGCGGCAAGAGTTTTTAAACCCAAGCTGTGAAATATCTCTCTAAACATCACTAATAAATCTAACTACTGTGCAATTTCGGAAAACCCAGAATTGCGAAATATGGCTATTTACAATCTAAAGTCACATGCTCCCAGTATGACCTTGATAAAAACCAATCATTTTACTCCAAAAATAAAAGAAAAAAAAGAAAAATGTTTACTTGACTCAGTGATTTCTGAATCAAGGTCGGGAACTAAGTCAAAAATAAAAACAGTGTTTCTATTATTATGTATTTATGAAAACATTCAGATCAAACTGAATTTTCTGGAAAAGATCAAATTCTTAGTAAACAAAATTACATTACATTGACATGTAATGAAATTTTGAAAACAATTTAAAACTTGCAAACAGAAATGAAATCAAACATAAATTAAATCAAATATACACAACACTTGCTCCCATAAAGAAAAAGAAAAATTTATATGATAAAGCTTTCTTTTTAACTCATATTAATTATACATGAGATTAAAAAGATCTCTTATAAATTATATAAAGTGTACATGAAATAATATATTTCTATACACGGGAAAGTGCATCTGCTATTAAATTATCTTTCCCCTTTATGTGCCTGATGTAAATATCATATTCCTGTAACAACAAACTTAACCTTAGTAGTCTTAGATTTTTCTTTTTCATCTTGCCAATGAAAGTAAAGGGTTTGTGGTCACCAAACACAATAATTGACGAAGTAGCTGAATTAATATAAACTTCAAAATGTTGTAATGCCAATATCAAAGACAAACTTTCCTTCTCGAATGTTCAATAATTTCTTTGGTGCTTTTTTAATTTCTTTTAAAAACAGCACACTGGATGATCTATACCATTTTCGTCTTCTTGAATGAAAACTGCTCCAATGCCCACGTGCCCACATCACTTGTATCAACAGACAGTTTAAATGATTATCTGAAATTTGGAGCTGTAAGAACTGGCGTGCTTTTAAGTATGGCATTTAACTTGTCAAAAGCCTCTTTACATTTTTCAGTCAAAAGGAACTTGTTTATCTTAATAAATTTGTCAGGGGTTTAGCGATTATAGAAAAGTTGGAACAAAATTTCTAATAGTATCCAGCCATACCTACAAACCGCATCAGTTTGTTTTTTTTAACAGGCACACGGAATTCAGAGATAGCCATGACCTTAGTATCTATAGGTTTAACTTGTCCATGTCCCATGATGTGTCCTAGAAAAGCTACACTAGCATGGCAGAACTCACTTTTGGTTAAATTAATTGTTCAATCTGCATCGGTGAGTCTGTCAAAAAAGTTCATAATTCTTGCTACATGTTCTTTCCAGGTGTCAGTGTACATGATGACTTCATCGATGTAAGCAACACAATTTTCTAGACCAGAGGTGATCATATTCTTGAGATATTAAAATGTACTTGGCAACCCTTTCATCCCAAACGGCATTACTTTATAGTGATAAAGTCCATCTGGAGTCACGAATTCCGAATTTCCGTTGCTCTTTCCGTTAGTGAAAGTTGCCAAAATCCTTCAGAAGGTTAAATTTGGTGACATACTTGGCATTTCCGATATAATTAATACAGTCATCGATTCTTGGTAATGGAAATTAATCTGTTTTAGTCACACTGTTCACCTTTATATAATCAGTACACATATGGAAAGTTTTATCTGGTTTTAGAACAAGTATGCATGGTGAACTTCAGTCACTTTTACTGCTCTATAAAATCATTCTCCAGCAAATACTGAATTTCTTTTTTCAAGTATTCCTGTTTGAGAGGGTTCCTCTTGCACGGATGTTGTTTCACAGGTGTGGAATTTACAATTTCATTGTCATGGAAAATTTTGTTCGTTCTTCTAGGAACATCTGGAAATAAGTGCTCATATTCAAATAATAAATATTTAAGTTCATTTCTTTCTTGCACCTCAAAATGTGAAAGTTTTTGGTCCAGATTTTTCATAATTTCTGAATTCCAGAACCTTATCACTCCAATATCAGTAGAATCCGATGATATTCCTTCACTTAAATCTTCACTGAGTGGAACAGATACAACTAAATTAATTACATGTTTAACCTGGCTATCTCTTTCAATATACTGGTACTCCTATAATTTATTTAGATCCCAGGAGCACAAATATTATAATTGAACTCTTTACTTTTCTTCTTAACTTTGTAAGGGCCGTAATATCTAATCTGAAGAAACTTTTGAAGAATGAGCAAGAACTCCATTATTACCAAACTCAAATGTTCTCTCCATTGTAGTTCTGTCGAACCATAATTTCACGTTTGACTTGAATTTCTGGATGCCAAATTCAAGCATAATAGGCTGGAAAGTTCCAGACCTAAAATTTTACCATGACATGATTGGATAGATTTGGGAAGGAGAAATTGAGGTTGTTTTAAGAAAAAATAACTTTATCGAAGTTTTAATATTCCTTGAAGAAATTGTCCCTGGAAACCTTGTTGACGCACACATAATGATCAACAGGTATTGGTTACCTGACTTGGTCTTACGTAAGGGACCAACACAATCTGCCATAATTCTACTAAATGGTTCGTCAAAGGCAGGAATAGGTTGTAGATGAGCATTAGATATTTTCTGATTGGGTTTTAATACCATTTGACAAGGAATGACAAGATCTACAGTATTTACTAACAGCACTTTTGATTTTTGGACAGTAGAAGTGAGTTAAAATCTTGTGATATGTTTTACTGAACCCTAAATGACCAGCCAATGGAGTTTCATGGGCCAGACTAAGTATTTCCTGTCTGTAAGGTTTCGTAACTAGTTTTTGATAGTTCACTGACCACTCATCACCAGTAGGTACCTCGGGAGGACTCCATTTTCTCATAAGAATTCCATTTTGAATGAAATAACAGACAGGAACTTCAGTAGTTTCAGTTTCACTAATGGCCCTTTGAAACAAACATGAGATCTCAGGATTCTTTTTTATATGTTCGACGACAAGTGATTTTCGTTTTTCACCCTGAATAGAATAAAGGGAATGAGTACTTAAAAGAGGATCACTGTGGTCAATACCTTCTGACTGATTCAAACAAGGAGTGAAAGTTACCTCAACAAGTGCCGACCAATACATGTGTCAGCTAAAGGAATACTTTCCTGATCAACATCATTCTCAAGAGCTTTCTTTGCCATAGTGCTGGTAACTGCACAAGCTGGGAATAAATCAGGGAATTCTTGTTCTATTGGATCGACTTTCTGATCCAAACAAGGCTTGTCAGTTACAAGTGGATTAACCACAACCTTGTCTCCAAGTAGGTTTTTGCCTAGTAATAAATGAATGCCCTCAACGGGTAAAGCATACACTGTGCCGACTGTCATGAGTCCTGAAAATTAGTATGATGACAAATTTACACAAAGGAGAGAAACATTAATAAAGCTGCACTCTACTCCCTGAATAATAACACTCTCATTAGAAGAAGACTTCTCAGAAAAAGGCAAAGTACCTGACAATAAAAGACTCTGAGAAGCTCCTGTGTCACTTAAAGTGTTAATAAGGATAGGATTGGCCGAATCACCCAAGAGTGATATAGAACCCTTCGATATGAATGGTTCATAATTCTCCATAAAAAATATATAAAAAAAACAGGTTGGGTTTATTAGACCCAATAAATGTATTGCTTTCAATACATGATCGTGACCTTGATCTTTTAGAAATGAGAGCATCTGGATTAGGTCTGTTTTGATTCGTATGCCTATTTTTCAATTTGCAGCAATCAAAAATAACGTGTCCTTTCTTCTTGCAATAAGTACACGTAGGAAGAGACAAGGATCTTGAATCAAGCTTATCTGAAACTTTATTTTTAATATCTGTGCCAGTTCGAGATTTAGAAGGGCTTATATTAGGTTGAAATACTTTTCTGCCAGAAGACTGTTGAGTGGAAGTCTTATTAATAAATGAAACTTTATGAGCTAAATTATACTCGTCAGCGGCACAAACAGCATTTTCCAATGTTTCGATCTTATGCTCGTAAAGATATATCCTAATGTCACTATATACACAGTTCTAAAACTCTTCAACCAATGTGAGTTGTCTGAGACTCTCGTAATCTTTATTAACCTTTCTAGAAGAACACGACCTATCAAACTGTCGTGCTTTTCCCATCCAAATTCGATATAGGTCTGATCAGCTTCTTTTTTTTTTATAGTTTCTGAACTTTTGCCGATAAGCCTCAGGGACTAACGCATAACCCATCAAGATATAATCCTTAACATCATTATAGTCAGCGCTCTGCTCTAGTGACAGTGAAATGTAAGTATCACGAGCTCTGCCAGTGAGTACACTTTGCAATAATAGAGTCCAATACTCTCTTGGCCATTTAAACCTCTCAGCAATTTTTTTTTCTTCTTCAAAATAAAGCAAATATCTATCTACTTCTTCCAGAAAAGAAGGTACTAACTTGATATTTCTTAAAACATCAAAAATAGGGGAGCGTTTTCTCTTTGCCAGCTCTAATTCTTTTCTGTTAAATTGATATTACCTCTCTTTCACTCTTTCTTCCTATCTAATTGTACTTCTTTCTCTTGTAACTGCATGTCTTTCTTTCTATTTTTCTTCTAATTGCATTTGTTTTTCTTTCTCTCTTTCCTGTCTGTCTCTCCTCTTTCTCAAGTTGTAACTGCATTTGTCTTTCTCTCTCCTCAGTCTCTTTTTGCAACTCCATTAGTCTTAGTTCCATCTATTTCTGAAACTGCATTCGTCTTAGTTCCATCTCTCTTTCCATTTATATCTTTTCTATCTGAAACCGAACCTGTCTTATCTCAAACTCTATTTTTTTTAGCTCTACTTCCATTTTTAAAATGTCCAACCATTCCTGGGTAACATTTTAAAAATATCTTTACTTTCGATGATATTGTAGAAAAAGCTTGCCGATCTCACTAAAGATTTCAAAATTGGAAAAGAATACTTGGGATTTTGTAAAGATTTCAAAAACTAGGGGAATTCAAATTTAAAAAACAAAACAAAGTTGTCTGAAATATTTTGGCAAAAATTCAAAAAAAGTCAAGAACGATGCCCCAATTCTTATGTTACGTGTTTAAACAGTAACAAAAGAAAGAATGAAAACAACAAGCTTTGAAAAAATTAATAAATAATTTATTTCCCTGGAAAAACACTGTAAAAATAAAAAATAAGAACTTACGGTTTGAAGAATCAAATCCAAAAATAATCAAAGAATAATCCACGCATTACAATTAGAATGGAAATAATTTGAATACAAATACTAATGTAACTCCAAAACTGGTCACAACATAACGAAAACCTTGACACCAAGTGTTTTTAAGCCCAAACAGAGAAATATCTCTCTAAAAATCACTAATAAATCTAACCACTGCACAATTTCAGAAAACTCAGACTTGCAAAATAGGGCTTTTTACAATCTAAAGTCACATAATCCCAGTATGACCTTGATAAAAACCAATCGTTTTACTCCAAGAATAAAATAAAAATAGACAAATGTTTACTTGGGCAGCAAGGTCGCCACGGATGAAGATTGCACAAGGGAAGTCACCAAAAGAATCAGCAAGGCCAAACAGGCCTTCGCAATGCTGAAGCCCATCTGGAGGACAACAAACTGCAGCGCCCACACGAAGATCCGTATCTTCAAGAGCAACGTGCTGAGCGTCCTTTTGTACGGGTCAGAGTGTTGGAAGACCACTGCTAACATAGAACGCAAGCTCGAAGTCTTCCAGACCAAGTGCCTGCGACGGATCATGAGGATCTTCTGGCCTAACATGATCTCGAACAAGGAACTCTGGCACAGAGCGGGCACAAGCACCATTGCTGAGACCATTGCAACTCGTCGATAGAGATGGCTCGGCCACGTCTGCAGAATGCCCCCGACTCACTACCAAGGGTGGCACTGAGATGGACTCCACAGGGGAAAAGGAACCGTGGCAGACCCAAAGAGATCTGTCGCCGAACCGTGGAGCGAGAACTCAAGACCAGAGGCCTCACCCTGCAGACCACCCCCATAACAGCAGCCGACAGACCAAAATGGTGCACCCTTGCTGTCGCCTCAAGCACCAGACGGCGTAGAGAGGATTGATTGATTTTGATTTTACTTCTCTCAGTGATTTCTGAATCAAGGTCGGGAACTAAGTCAAAAATAAAAACATATCAAATTCCTAGTAAACAAAATTAAATTACATTGACCTAATGAAATTAAAAATATTTAAAAAAATAAACTTACAAACAGACAAATAGATTAAATCAAATATAAATTAAATCAAATATACATAGCACTACCTAATAAAGTTGTATGGGGTACTGTAATAAAAGGAATAAACTCTTATTCAACCCCTTTTACTGCATCCATTAAATATAGGGAAATTATAATCTCTCGTATTCAGGACGCCATCTTTACTAATTCTGGAACTTACACTCGACTTGAGTCAGTCCGTAACAGTACACTTTATATATTTCTTTGCCCTAAGAGTAAATCAAGTGCGCCTGAGACTTCCGCTAAACAGTACTCGAGAGAGTAGGGTTCTGTAGCTCACATCCGCGATAGGAACCAAAATATCTCTGCTCAGAACCACTTAACATCTGCGCTGGGAACCAATAGCCATACTTAAAACGCGCTTCGAAGCAATATTGAGTCCGGTACTTACGACAGTTTTCCTTATTATTATTATTATTATTGCTCATTACCACACTGCTGATTGATATAGCAGAACTATTGGTAGCTTGTTATTGATGTAGGCCCTTTAATCATATTTAAAGATATCATATTTAACATTTAAGAAAATACCCTTTACTTCTTTACTGATTTGCCTTAATGAAATTGAAAATTTTCTGATAAACTTACATCAGCTCAACTGCAATTAGTTCAAAATCTGGGTAAAACTGACAGAAAATATACTAATTACCTGAATGAGAAGTGAATATATAATTCATGCTGACGACAACCTTGTAGATTTATGTTTTCATTTCGCATTACTTTTAAATTTACAATGTATTTCATCTTCTCGCTTTTCACAATATATCAGAATATCATCATCATCATCATCATTAATAACAACAATAACAATAACAGCAGCAGCAACAACAACAATAGCAACAACAAAACCCAATATGGCAGTAATTTATTACTTCATGCTGTGTAGCAGCAGAGAGGGTGAACAGACCATAGAATTCCGACAAAACAAATAAAACAAACAAATAAAACATCTCGTAGAAAGGTCAAGATTTTACAAATGAACTTTTCCTTGAGATGTTTTATTTCTGCAATGACCGATTGTACTAATAAAACCTCAGTTCGAAATAGTATCTGAAAAAATAAAGTACTCTACGTGTTTATTTATTTCTTGTTTATTTTTTTGACGACCAACGTTGGTAGGTACCCTCTCTGCTGCTATTAATTTACCACCATACCAAGTTTGAAGAATATTTTTCAACGCGTTCTCGCTGTCGTTTTTCCTCATCTGTTTCATCTTCATCTGAATCTTCGGAATTTGTTCTATGTTTCAAGTAATATTCAAGTTCTGATGGTGGTTTTTCTATTTTGGGATTTATGTTCTTTCTTTTTCTGTAATAGTTCATCAAACTTCTGTATCGATCTCCACCGCAATTTTTGCAAATCTGATATAATCCTCTAACACCGTTGTTACATCCAACACAACTTCGTGGACCAGCATGAGGGTTTTTCTTTATAAGATAATTATGTTTCTTGCAATATTCTCCACGGCATTTTTTACTACATTTATCTGTTGTTCCTTGACGTAACCACGCACAGTTGTTCATTATATTAATGATATCTGTTTAATTCAATTTAATTTTATCATCACCCCTGTTACCCAAATATTTTATCAAGACCCACACGATATCTTGTTCTTGGATCATGTAAATTTATTGTTATAAATCCATGCGGAGTAGCTGGCGCTCGTGAGAAGAAATTTTTGAATTTAATTATATCCATGTCACCACCACACCAAGTTTGATGAATATTTCGCAACGTGTGTGTGTCTACGCCATTAAACACAACTAAAATGTTGCAGTTGTCTCTGATCACCTTCGGAATTTGTGTATATCGTTGAGTAACATAGATCACGTCTGTATTTTTGTGTCTACCTCGGGAAAATATTCTGGCTGGATTTGATTGTTTATCTAGCATCACATCGTCGTATACAACTAAATTATTAATAAATCCGTCTATGGAATCTACGGATGGTGCTTCATCAATATCGGTTATAAACTCTATAACATCATTATCTTCATCCAGTAATCGCGCGTTTTCATTGAAATCTTTAAGTACATCATAACATCGCTGATCATCAACGGATGGTGCTACTAAATACAACTTATCCCATTTCAGCCATCTCATTATCAGATTAAGTAATAACTGCGTCTTACCCGATCCAGATGGTCCTATGATAATCATTCTGATGGAGTTCGGTAGCGCAGGATGATGCTTAACTGGCTCTCGTTGCCGAGTTGCTGAGAAATCAATTATATCCATATATATTATAACATGAATTTATATTGTTTACGCTGTAAAGTTAAAACTCCAACTACTGATTTAGCTACGGTTATAACAAAAAACAAAAAAATAGCGTACGGTGGAAAATGTTCTATATGCGGTAGAAAGAAATTTTCATTTTTACCTAATAAGCGCGGTGGTGATATTGCTAATATGATGTCAAAGTTTCCAGGTACTCCATGGGCTAAATACAGTGGAGAAAAACATCTACCAGGATATAATTATTGCGGTCCTGGTACTCGACTCGATATCAGGCTCGATAATCAAGATCAACCAAAACCAGGCGAGGAACCAGTAAACGCTATTGATCGAGCTTGTCATGCTCATGATGTAGCTTATAAAAGTCAAAATCTACAAGATAGGCATATTGCAGATGTAAAATTAATTCATTCATTAAATTCTATAAAAAATAAAAATATTAGAGAATCATTAGCTAATTGGCTAGTAAGATCCTCGATGAAAGGTAAATTAGCGATTGGGGCTGGTAATTAATAATGGAATCAATTTATTATTCACCAGTTGGATACTGGAGAGGCAAAGCAGCAATTGGTAAACTCGCTGATGCAGCGGCGGTTAAACATTCTACTGCTAAAACGTGGTTATCCAAACAAGCAATATGGCAAATTTATCTACCACCACCGAAACGAATTCAGTACGCGTATTTCGATGTCAGTGTTCCTAATGAAGTTCATCAAGCTGATATTCTGTTTTTACCGCATGATACTGTGCGTGGAAAAACGTACAAATACGCGTTAACCGTAGTTGATGTTGCAAGTAGATATAAAGAAGCAGAGCCGCTATCGGCGTAAACATCATCTGAAGTAGCCGATGCGTTTGAACAAATTTATCAACGAGGTGGTCTGCGATGGCCACAGCTACTACAGGTTGATCCTGATAAGGAATTTCTTGGTCTAGTATCATCGCTGATGAAACAACATAATACCAAAATACGACGAGGACATACTGCAATTCACCGTGATCAAGCAATTGTTGAACGATTTAATCGAACACTTGCTGAGCGGTTATTTGGATATCAATACGCGAGGGAATTTATTCAGGATAAAAGATCTCGCTAATGGGTGGCAAGATTACCAGGCGTGATAGCTGCATTAAATAATGAGATTACACGAACAACCAACATGAAACCCATTAGCGCGGTCACAAAAAAAAATATACCAACACAACGAAAAGATGTTGGAAAACAAAAAGTGTTAGGTGATGTCACAGTCAGATATTTATATGAGCCTGGTGAACTTGAAGGTGGTAAAGCGAGAGCAACTGATCTTATTTGGAGTGTTACCACACACAAAATATCTACCGTGACAAGATCCACCGGGAGAAACGCAGGTGTTTCCAGACCTGCAATCTACAGATTAGATTCGGCCGCTCCTCAACGTGGATTTACACGTGAACAACTACAAATAATTCCCGCGGATACACAACTACCACCGCGATCACTTCAGTGATTTCGATCACTTAACTAGCACTAGCGCCAAGGGTGCCAGCGCCTCTACGTCGATTACACTCAAGACAGGTCAACATGGTATTTTCTCGTGTATGACCGCGACTATTATCTTTTCTATCTACGGTAAATTGTCTTGAATCATTACTCGAATATCGCCATAACATTATACAATTACAACTTGCGCAATGATTGTTCTGCTGCTGTTTTAACTCAATAATAAATTCAACATCAAGATCAAAGTCACGTTTATTTTTTTTATCAGATTGTTTGTATCCGATTAATTTTTTTCTTATTATATCATCATCGATGATGTTAAATTTATCAACGATTTCAGGAATTATAATTCTACGTAATTGAGATATTTTTCTGACCCTCGATACCGCCAAATAAACTAAATTTGACCACTCGATGCGATCGTCTACAATCCAGACTCGTGTATCAGAAATAGTTAATCCCTGAGACGAGTGGATTGTCATGGCGTATCCCAACACCCATGGAGATTTGTCAGCGTGTATTGCATCTTCGACCACACTGATATCAACGGCGACAATGTCATTTAATACGAGATTCTGTTTCCTTGACTCTGTCAAGGGTCCTGGAATATCAACATTAATATTCTGTTTTCGTGTATCTGATGGTCTATAACACAACGGTACAGGTAATTCTGAATATTTTTCTTTATGCAGCTGAAATAACTGTTGTTGTAAAGCGTCTCTGATTATTTTTCTACGTGCTACGATCAAATCGGTGGGTCTCCATAATTTCAAAAAATCACTCATTGATGTCTCTGAGATCACTCCACGTATTATTTCACACTGAATTTTGTTTGATTGTAATCTGATTAATTTTTTAAACTCCCTCAAATTTGCATCAAGAGCTCTATGATCATCATCTATTTCTTCGTAATAATCGACGAAATTTTTTAACCAATCATGTGGAGATGGTCCAACAAAGGGCGGCGGTTAACCATGATCGCCACACATTATTATGGCGGTATTTTTTGTCAACAACCAATCAAGAAACATTTTTAATGTATCCAATGACACCGTGCATATCTCATCCCAAATAATTATTTTAGGTATATATTTTTCTCCCATCCGTTCAGGAGTCCATGTATCTCCGCGCCACCGAAAGAAACTATGATACGTGCAAGATTGTACTTGCCGCTGTTTCATCTCACGTGCAAATCTATGTGTGGGTGTCAGCACGATTATATCTGAATTTCTAAAAACATTAATCGTTCGAGTTGTTTTGCCGCATCCACCAGGTCCATTGAGATATACTGTCTTATATCTGGTTATTGGATCACTCAACGATGGTGCTTTCGACATTTCTGATATTGTATTACCCTCACGATAAAAATCTCTCATTGGAACATCTGCTGATTCTGTGTAATTGTGTAATAGTTCCTTTTTTATTCTCCACGAACCCCATCGTTCATCATTACTTGTAAATTTCATAACAGATTCTAAATATTTACTTGAAATATAAAACGAATCTGTTGCGACTCTGACTGCGGTCTCAGGAAATCTATTAATCATCGATAATAAATTTATAGAAACATAAGCCAACATGGAAGATCTTAGATGAGTATATTGCGGGGAGACGTCATTTATGTAACTAACGATCGTACCTAATTTTGTTCCGTCGGATAAATAAACATTTTCTCGATTTACAAATATATTTTTCGCCGTTGTGTCAGCGATAATAAAATCGTACTCGGCATCATCTAGAATTAATCGTGCGTGATGTCTTTTATAATCATATGCACCACCTTGAGTAAATTTACCTATAATTTTTCTACCGAGATCTTTTGCGGTTTTGAGTTTATTAGGAATATCATCTTCGGAAACATCCTTAAACTCGCTAATAACTTCAGAATCTGACATGGGCAACCAAACTTTGGTCTGTACATGATATGATATAAGTGCCTCACTGACCACCAACGATGTCAGTATCATACAATCTAGCATATATCGCAACAAAACTATAGGTGCCCAACGTTTTTCACAAAAATGTCTACCAAACCAAACATAACAAATCTTGTGAAGATTTTCGTTAAACTCGAATGATTCAATACAGGCGAATCCAGTCAGATCAAAATCAGGTAATGGTCCATTAATTGCCACTCGCGTCATCTCGTTTGTAGGGTGACCAAATCTTTCAAAGTACGTAGAACAATCTCCGTATCCCAGAAAACTTCCTGGATAACATGCAACCATATCAACCGAAATAACATCATTGTAATTATATTTGGTATTCCATAATCCGCCATGTCCATATTCGACGCAACTTGCGCGTACGTCCTCGAGTAAATCAAATCGTGTTGGTTTCCATGAATTTCTCTCTCTGGCGAAATGAGCCGCAACAGATGGAACGGTAAAACAATTAGTTAGTAATTTGTCAGTATTTTCCGCGTGCTTGTACTTGAAAAACGTCGCGAGATTTTTCATCTCGTCATGGAGGGATTCTGTTCGATATATTTCACCGTTCGGTTTGACAAACTGATCAAATTCACCCTCCTCATTACTTTTAAATAACCATACCGATACAGGATCGGTTTTACTCATTTCTTTAATAAAATCAAACATACTATCTGCCCCAGAATTATCTGCCCCAGAATTATCTGGGGAGTAAAATCTAACAGTTCGATCACGTGGAAATATTGTTACCGCGTTAGTCCATGCGTGCGCGTTGTGATCAATAATATTTATTGGAGCTCCTTTCGATATATATTTCGATATGTACAGTACTTCTCCCGTTATTGTCGCCACAGTTATTGGAAATTTTAATATTTTTCCTAACTCAGCAACATCTTTTATTGTAGCACCGGTATCCTTAACTGAATCAGCCCACGAGTTTATTTTTTCACGTTTGTAAAGTGTTCTATTACTCGTTCGGCTACACAATTTAACCTTGAAAATTTCATCGGCGCTAGTTTATCAACGTTGGGTTTTTTATTTATCTCATAGATTCCATAAATAACCGCTGTTACAGGATATGCTCGCTCATAATACGGTTTGTCAATACCCGTCAATAGACCCGGTCTGGAATTTTTACTTAATATGACAGTTTTATTATTACCAAGGACATGATCATATTTGTCACGGATAATCCAACTACCTGTTTCTGTTAATACAATAAATTTTACTCTGAAGAAATATTTTTGATTGCCCTCGTATTCAGCGATGTAGTTAATGATAGTTGCCGCTCGCTTGTCGTTCATTGTGGCGTCCGTGACTTTGTCGACACTGACTTTGTCAAGGCGTATGATCTTGAACGTTGACCATGTATGAGATGCACCATCCGTGTAAAATTCTTTCTTGGCGTCGTGAATTTTCGAGATCAAACTTTTATTTTTCGGATCAACCAAATCTCGCACTGGCAAGTCAGAAGATAATCTGTCAAGGTTGAATTTATATTTAACAGGCCTAGTTTGGGATAATCTCTCAAACTCGTTCATATAATTAAAACAAATATTTAAATAAAGAAAATTATATATATATATATATACAATGTCTCAATGCAGATGGTTGATGATCGGCTCAGTAAATCGATGCAACAAATCCTGCAGAAAGGAATTTTGTTGGATGCACTCACAAAACATACGACGAGGAAGTCTAGGACCAATACCATGTCTACGGTGTGGTATTGGAGTGCGAGGAAAAACAGAATTATGTGGAAAGTGCGGCGGAAAACGGTTCAGAGAACTTAAAAGATATTATGACAAAAAAAATAATAGCGGTGAAAACGCTATAAAATCCGTGGAGGATTATATATCAAGATTTCAGACAAACAATGATTTAAACGTATAATATTATTATAATGGAGCAAAATATATTTGTCCCACATCCTGTCATAACAAACTATGAATCAAATATTAATGGTATCATCAGACACTGCAAGTTGAAGAGACAAGTTGGTTATATTAATAATTTTGGTTATCTTAGATTTACAATTGGAAAGAAACATTATCTGTGTCATAGATTTACGTATGAATGTCATAATGGGATGATCAATGACGGTCTTGTTATTGATCATATTGATGGAAATCCTCAAAACAATAATTTATCCAACCTTCGTGTTGTCACATACAGCGAGAATAATACACGTGGTAATACAGGAAGATGTAAGACAATCGGAAAGAGGGCGGTAATTTCCACAAACATAGAAACTGGTGAAGAAATAATATTTCGTTCAATGCATTCAGCTGCAAAATATTTTGATATTCACTCGCAATCAGTACAAAGAGTGGCAGAAAATATATATAAAACAGCTTTATCGAAAAAATATAAGCAGAAAATCATCTTTCAGTATCAATAATTATCATCACCACATTATTAACTATCATCACCACATTGAATTAATTTTTTTTAATTTATGTCACAGTAGGTCCTCCATACACTACTGAATTTTTGATCATATAAAAGGGAGATTACTTTGTAATATATAGTTTTCTTCGTAGATTTTTGATTTTTTATGATCGTAATTAGTCAGCTTAACTAATTACATCGTAATTAATTACTCGTAGAAGAATTATTTATGTTTTTTAAATATTTCCCATCATACAACATTACGAGAGATCATGATAATGTTATTGATCCGCAGGAAGCTGTGTGTAGAACAGAAACCGTTGTCATGGTAATCGATCTGCAGGTGTGTTCATGCCACCGTTATTATTGATTCGCAGTCTGCTTAGGAAAAATGCTGCTATAAATACAGAAACTGTTGTTATTCAGAAACCGCTGTTATAAATACAGAAACTGTTATTATTCAGAAACTGTTATTATTCAGAAACTGTTGTTATTCAGAAACTGTTATTATTCAGAAACCGCTGTTTAGTGTAAATATTGGTTCCTTAGCTATATAGCTAACTATATATTAACTTCCAAAACATATGTTCGTAACAAGGTTTGATAGCTCAATCAGTATGGTATTGGACTGTGACGCTCGCGGTCCAGGATCAAACCCCCATGGCTGACAATTTGTCGGTGGTGTACGCATAATTGCGATTTTTATAATAGTGGGGGGAACCGCAAAACCCCCCCCGCTCAGCAAAATTCCCACCCACAATATTGACTTGTGGGTGATACATATTTTCGTATCACCCACTGGATTAATTATTGTGGGTGGGTTTTTGCTGAGCGTGTATGTTTGTACTGTCCTTAGTTAGTTATATGTTTGTGCCGTCCAATGCATAATCTGAGCTCGCTAATACACTAGATAGGGGCTCTTCATTCATTGTATATAACCATTTCATTGTATATATCCATTTCCTTAGTTAGTTATATGTTTGTGCCGTCCAAATCATAATCTCAGCTCGCTAATACACTCGATAGGGGCTCTTCATTCATTGTATATAACCATTTCGTTGTATATAACCATTTCATTGTATATAACCATTTCATTGTATATATCCATTTCATTGTATATAACCATTTCATTGTATATAACCATTTCATTGTATATATCCATTTCATTGTATATAACCATTTCATTGTATATAACCATTTCATTGTATATATCCATTTCATTGTATATAACCATTTCATTGTATATGTTGTGCTGTCCCTGAAACATCCCGACGAACTCGCTAATACACTCGATAGGGGTTCTAGGGATATTTTTTTTTATTTTAAAGATTTATATATTAGATAATGAACCATGAAAATATCAATGATGTAATTGTTGCTATTAAAAAATTGAAAAAAGATGGAATTAATATATCTGATGAACTAAATCCTGAAAAAATAGTTTCTGACTTTGAGATTTTACAAGAACGTAAAACCCAGGGGACACACACACTATCATCTGAATACAGGCTCATGAAACGGATTCAGGCGGCAATGTTTCAGTCGCTAGCTACCGTAGAAGATGATCATGTGAAGGAGTTCGTTCCTCTCTCTGCCGCCGTAGAAAGAATTAAATCGTTATTATCCCACGAGTATGAGGCAAAGAAAACGATTAGTACCCGTATAAGACTATTAAGAAAAATTATGTTAGATCGTGAAACGATCCAGAGTAACTTCGTTACTGGTGAAACGATCCAGAGTAGTAATTCCGATGAAGATGACTGAGATCTTTGATCAGAAATATTATTTCTGAATTTGATGGGTTAGTTGGTACTTAGAATCGAAGATTCTTATTTATGCAATTTGCAATTTTGATGGGCTACTTGGTACTTAGAATCAAAGATTCTTATTTATTATTTATTTCTGAATTAATTTATTTATTTACTGAATTAATTTGGTTTTTTTAACTGAAATTTAACAAAATTGTACAAATTTCTTAATTTTGACTACCATTTACCCCATCAAAAACATAAAATTGTACAAATTTCTTAATTTGAGGACCATTTGCCCCATCAAAAACATAAAATTGTACAAATTTCTTAATTTTGACTACCATTTACCCCATCAAAAGCATAAAATTGTACAAATTATTTATTTCTGAATTATTATTTTATTTCTGAATTATTATTTATTTATTTCTGAATTAATTTATTTATTTTTACTGAAATTTAACAAAATTGAACAAATTTCTTAATTTTGACTACCATTTACCCCATCAAAAGCATAAAATTGTACAAATTTCTTAATTTGACTACCATTTACCCCATCAAATTTACAAAATTGTACAAATTTCTTAATTTGAGTACCATTTACCCCATCAAAAACATAAAATTGTACAAATTTCTTAATTTTACAAATTATTTATTTCTGAATTATTATTTTATTTCTGAATTATTATTTATTTATAACTCTGATGGGTGAGTTGGTAAACCCTCCATTACATAAAGATCTACGATAAAAGTCTTAACGACAAAAGTCTTACGACTTTACATACAGATTTATTACAAGCTCTTCTTCACGTATGTCAATTAAGCGATTAAGGTGGTCTGTGAGTTTAAAATTGATTCGTGTTAACATATTATTGTGACACCGCAGATACACAGGATTAGTTGGTTCTTGCACGATTAAACTTCCAGGGGGAACTTGTGGTGTGAACGTGTACAGGATGTATCCTTGTTGAGCCTGATTTGATCTTCCGAGATCTATTTGATAGCTACCATCGATTACGTCACAAACCAGATTGACCGCGACCGTCGGTGTTATATTAACGATCCCCGGAGATACGTGTCTCCCGCCGCCGTGTGGATCATTATCATATCTAAGAGCTGTTGCTAATGGTGCTAGGTTTTTCCATGCATCGAGTATTTTAGGAAAAAACTCATCAATGATATCATTGACAGATTTTCTTAATTTATCCGGATTATAATTAGGAAACTTAAACGTTACAATGTCAGCTTCGGGTATTTTGTACTTAGCTGCGAAAAATCTTCTATGATCGCCAGATGATTCAAAAACCAGGTTTATGATTCTATTATGAAAATATTCAATAGTATCAGCTATATGATTTAAAATTTCCACTCGTTCAATAATTTCTTCACGCGTATATGTCACATCGGACAAATATTCATGAAAAAGTATACGTAAATCAACCAGTTGTTCTTCGTGATCTAAATTTATGATATTAATGACATTATTGATATCTGCATCGTAAAATGAATTACCACCAGCAACGTTGTGTAAGAGCCAATAATATTCACCAGTTAGCTCGATACGAAATTGATCCCGTTTATCCCATACCCGTTTTTCTATATTCCACCAGAAACGGGTATAATTCATTTTAATATTATGACGAAAACTTTTCGATGATGTAAAATCATCCCGAGTTGGTTCTGGTGGTACTTCATACACCGGGGGAACATCCGGCCAACCTAGTACGGATCTGATTGAAGATTTATAAATATCAACTACGTAATCAGGCGAGTTTATTTCAACCGTCGAGGACAGGGTGGGTTCATGAACATTAATTTATATTTTTGCTTCTTTTCCCGTTATTGATTTTATTCTACGCGCAAATTCCTCACTGATCTCTTCAATCTCGTAACTGCCAGTTGGTATTCCAACAACAACCCAGTCAGGTGTTCCATCGGGTTTGCTGTTGTTAGCAAATACGAGCGAATCATTTGCTGGTGTACCATTAAATGATTTTGATCTGATATTTGGCCAGCTGTAATATACTCGTAATTGTGCTAGTGCTATTTCTTTTACTGGAATTGCAGTAGGAAAATTAACACTAAATTCAGGATTAATTGAACTTACCGAGATCATCGTTATCTTTGGCGGAGTTGTGTTGGTCACGATCTGCTGGAGTAATTCTGTCATTATTGATACTTGTATCTTTAATACCTTCGTCGTATATTTTGGTTATCATTGAAAATTCGAAATCAGATATAATTCCGTCACTGAGACTCGCTGATAACAACGAGGATAATTTCGAGTATGCTACCGTCGCTGTATGTAATTTTATTTTGTAATCGGATAATTTTTCGTTCGTACAAGTACATAATTTTTTTTGTGATGATATTAAGCACACCTGCAATAGTTGTTGCTGCTGAAATACAAATAGTTACAGCTACTGGTGCCATCGTTGTCAACGCTGATAATATTACACCGGTTCCAGCAACAACAGCGGATACTGAATAAACAATCACATCAACGATAACCAATCGTCGTCGATATTTTTTTACTTTTACTGTATATTGATCGACTTGATCTTTTAGCGCCGTCTGCCATTCACGCGCTTGATTGTACCTGTATTGTGCACCGTCCATATATATTTTTATGCAGTAACCAATTGAGGTGCTTCAGCTACAAATTCCAAACACCACCAGAAGGATGTTGCGGTTAATTTCTTATCATCTGCTTCCAGAATAAATATTTCTTCGGTTCCGATATTTAATATAACAGATACAACCCCGGAAAACCTGTCGGTGGAATGACGCCATGGAAACGTTGTAAATATTTCAAATTTTGCAGCACTAAACACAGACAGCCTGTACACGCCAGTGACTGTTGCGGTATATTTGATAGTATTATTTTGTTTTGACCATGTTGCAAATCCCGATGATACCGTGCATACGATGTTTGTGATATGCCCGGGAGTTATTTCAGCTGGAATTTTAATCAGATTGGTTTTATTGATAATCTCAGGAATTCCCGCTACGATGTTTTGCTGTTTTTGTTTGATCGTGTCTAGGTCAGTTTTGATATCAGAAAGTTTCATGTTGATGACTGGAGGAGTGCCAAAGAACTTATCAATGGAATCATCGGTTTTTTGAAAATTTCTTCGAAGCCTTAAAAAACCGGTTACGTGAACATCATATTCGGCCCGTAACGTGGATAATTTACCGTCTACGGTGCCATAGTTGACGTCGACGTATTTTTTTGTTGCTGCGTCTTCGTCAGATGTTGGATCTCTTAAAACTACTATTTTGTTCCCGTTCATGCTGAGTTCACCCATTATTGTGTCACCGGTGTTTCTCACGCGATTAGCAACACTTTTTGCAATTTCATCTCTGATGGTTTTAAGTGACATACTTGAATCTCTGATTCTACCACCGTCAGTAAACACGGGAATATTATCCGTAATTGCACCGAGTACTCGCCGGACTATATCATTCCATTTGATATTGCTGGTTTTTAGTTTACCATATCGATCCTGAAAAATAACAACTTCATCTGGGTCAACTCCAGCCAGGTTCATGATATCAGCGAGGTCATCCTTAGTTGCATACTTTGACAGATCAACGTAGCCGGGTTTTTTCTTAACGCCTGAATAAGATCTTCCGTAAATATCAACCATTATAATAAGACCCGTTGTTTAAAATGCTTTACGCGCAACAAATCGGTTGCTTGTGTAATCGTGCACGACTTTATGTGGCGGCCTGGATGATTTTGATATAGCGTCGAGTACATTAATTACTTCACGGCCGCATATTGGTGGATCTGTCATTGTTTGTGTGGGTAGCGTTGAATACCAAACTTTATAACCAGAGGTTGTTGCGTGGAGTGGTGCGACATACTTGATAAATTCAACAGGTGGAGCTAACCCGTACGAATCAAAATAAACAATTCCACGCGGGTCAACCGCGTATGATACCCAATGAGTACCAGGTCCAGAACGTTCATCGAGATTAATAATACCTGTTTCTAGTTTGTTTGGTTGTTTCGGTAATTGATCTCGCATAAAAACACCTCTAAAGGCAGATATTTTTAATTTTTTAGCGGCATTAAGTAAATCAAAATTTGATATTGGAACGTCTAACGAAATGATCCTGGAAGCCTTAGGCCTCTCCCCCAACGAGATCCTGGCAATCTTAAGCCGCGCCCCTTTTTTTTGTATCCTTGCCCTGTTGCTTTCTTTAGTGCCATTCCAGCGGCTGTTCCAACAGCACCTAACGCGGCCGCTTTTGCTACGGCTGGAGCAGCTGCAGCTATTAATGCCGGAATAGCCGCGAGTAGTGGAAATATACCACCGGTTTTAAACATGTCTTTGATGGCGCTCGGGGAGAGATGGAATTGAACTCCAGTTTTTGATTCTAGGGCTTTATTGAAATGTTTAATCTGATTATTTGTCAACGATAATTTGTTTGGACCACCACTAATATGATCTCGTTTTAGTGATATTTTAGTTCCGCATTTGTTGGCGGTTTTTGATTGAAGCTTTTTTACCTGACCCGGGGTCAGAGTAACATTAACATGACTGTACGACATTTTTATATAAAATATATTTTTCTAAATAACACAATTAAATATTTTCCACCGGTGCATCAACAACTCTCATTCGACCACTACCACCTTCAAGTAACATGGCTTTGTCGCTAAGTATGACCGCGATCGCTCTGTAATCAACACCACCGGTATTTAATGTTGCTTTGAGATGTATATCAACGACAGATTGTTTTGATAGATCAAGATGTTCTAATGAAAAATAATAAATCGGGTACAATTTTTTAAAATCTAGTTGTGATATTTGCAACCCAGTATCAACATTTTGATCACGTCCCATAAATGACATCAAACGATGATATGCACGTCCTATATGATTTCGTGCATAATTTAGTTGTATATTCTCTGTTGGTTCCTGTTGTCCGTTTATCCGTAAAGAAATATCTGTGAGACCTAGTTGGTCAAATATCATATGAGAGTGAGTTTGTGAGTTTAAACGATTAGTTTCCTGAAAAGCAATAAAAATATGTCGTGGTGCAGAAACACCCTGTTGTGATGCTATATGCCATGTAAACTGACCGTTAACATTAGTTTGCATGCTATTCGTGCTTGTTGTTAACCATGACAACAAGGATTTACCACCTGCATCCATGAAAGAAATCAGTTTTTGTTCTTCTGCGATCGCTGGAGTCATTACCGGCATCCACAGTGAAAGTTTCGATAATATTACTTTACCAGCGTCACCAACGGGTCTCCACAGAGCATCATTATCATCGTTCTTTCTTACAAGAACAACCGTGTGTCTAGCTCCAAAAATAACCTTTTTAACATTCCTGCAAAATCCAAAAATATGCGATAGTGGAATTGTACATGAGAAACCTCTATTGCCTCCTAGCAACATATTTCTACGTGCTGCAAATCCCAAGTTGAAATTGTCATTAGAACCATGAACTACTGGCCACACAGGAGCATCAGCGGTATCGGCATCATTTCTTGGTCGTCTTATATTGTACGGATCACTTTCAGGGTTATTGGAGTTATCTTTCACAAACATCATTGTGGGGCCTGCTGATCTTGTATAATCATCAGAATATCTTGCTAATCCTATTATTGTTGTAGCAACGTCGACATCATTCTGAATTGATTCAATATTTTTTCCATCAATCATATATGTGGCGCCACTAAATAATGCCATGATCCCGTTGTTGACAAAACCAATTTATACTGGATCTAAGTAATTAGTATTATCCGTTTTTATAATTGTACCTTCTACCTCAAGAAAGGCATCAGCGGGTAAAAAGTATCTACTTGTGTCATGAACTTGTAGTTCAATTCTTCCACGTTGATCTGGTTGTTTTGCGTCATAGGAATAAAATTGATAATCACGTACAGATTCATCCTTAAGGACGGGTGCTTCCATGTCAAATGCTGTGTCGGATACGCGCTTGAACATTTTATTATAATTATTTTTCGTCTCACACGTTGATTACCGCGTTCGGGAAATTCCACCTCGGAAAGTTCCACCTCCGGATATCAAACTTGAGATATTATTTCCAGATTCACCGAGTCCTTGATCTGCTAACGCCGCTAGTTTTTGATTTGCAGCCTGATTTATTATTTTACTTACGTCTGCGGGCATCACCTCAGTACTTGCCAGTTTCACCGGTGGTTGTTGTTTTCGTCGCAATAATCGTGCTAGTCTTTCTTTGATCGCCGAGAACGCCTTACCAGTAACATTGACAATTGCACCAGGAGCTTTATCACGAACAATATCAATAGCCTTCATCGATAATTGTTTTGCAACAGGTGCTACTTTTGGAGCTATCCTTGTAAATAATCCCCGAATGACATCACCAAGTCCATCTCCGTAAATAACACTATAGATTGGTAATCGTGAGTTTACCGCTCTGACCTGTACAGGTTTACGATGATTATCATGCACAGTCATCTTATTTTATTTACCATTTATCTAACAACTAGTCATCAACGAGCTCATCAATAAGTTCTCGGTAAACGCCGATATCCATGATACCACCTTGAAATAGTCGCCGACAAATATCAGCTGCTTCATTGGTTATTTCTGGTGAATTATTTCCAGCTCGTTTTCCTCCTATGAGAACTTCTAACCGTGACACGTCATTGATGATATTATCGGGACATAAACCAGATCCTGTTTTAGGTTCATCTTGAGGTGTTTTAAATACTGGTGGTTGCATTACCGGAGTAAGTACTTCAGTGGTGGCCGGGGGTGATCCAGGTGGTGAATCTGTCGGTGTAAATGTCATTTTCGGTGCAGAAATTTTACGTAAAGGTGAAGGAATTTTCTTCGAGGGGGGTGATTTAAGTGACTCTTTAGTCCTTTTAATTTCCGACTTCAACCTTTGCTGCGGCGAAGAAGATTGCTGTTGTTCTATTTGTTGCAGAGGTGGAGGAAGCTGATACTGGGAGGACTCTCCTTGTCCTAGTTGTTCCCGTCTCCCTCTAAGTCTATTTACTTCTTCATTAAATCTTTCAAATTCTTGACCTCTAGCTTGTTTTTTATTGTGATATACGCGATATATCCATTTAATGAAATTATCATCACTTGTATTTTCATGAGAGGGTTTTAAAAAATTAGATTTATTAGATATATTATCTAATGTCATCTTAGGTAATTTCTCTATTTCAGTTTTTCTAATTTCCTCAACAACTCCTTCGTTAAATCTTGCAATTAATTTTAAGCTCTCTCCTCCTGATTTGGATTTAGATGCAAGTTTTTCTCTCACATCGGCGACTTCAGTACGAAGTTCTCCAATACCTTCAAGTATTTCCTCACCAACAGGTGGAGGTTGAGCTGCAGCTATGTCAGTTGGAAGGTCTCGTAAAATCTTCTTTGCCTGTTTAGTTCTTCTTGCTATTTTTTCAGTCTGCGCCGCAGTTTGTTTTGATACCGGAAGAAGATCTTCTTTGATGACAGTTGTAACTTGTTCAGTAGCTGCAGTGACGGATTTAAATAGTTTTTTAGTTCCTTCTTCAAACTCAAATCGTGCTTCTTGCCGCGCTTGTAGATTTTTTCTGAATGAGTCTCTGACAGGAAGAAATTTTTTAATTGCTTCTAATCGTTCTCGAGCTGTTCTTGCAGTATGAGATTCTGGATGCATCATTTTATTATAACATAATAATTTAATTAATATCAGCAGAAGAGGAGCAGCAGAGAGGGTACCTACCAACGTTGGTCGTCAAAAAAATAAACAAGAAATGAATAAACACGTAGAGTACTTTATTTTTTCAGATACTATTTCGAACTGAGGTTTTATTAGTACAATCGGTCATTGCAGAAATAAAACATCTCAAGGAAAAGTTCATTTGTAAAATCTTGACCTTTCTACGAGATGTTTTATTTGTTTGTTTTATTTGTTTTGTCGGAATTCTATGGTCTGTTCACCCTCTCTGCTGCTTGTGTCTTCATGTATATTTTATTTTTTTGTTTATTCTCCATATAAATCCTTTACAAGACTGGTGGCTAGGTTGGCATTTATATGAGATAATTTATGTCTCATTTGATCCAGTATTTTAATGCTTATTACTTCAAGGTTTTAATTGGATTCATTTTTTGGATAAGAGTACTGAACGTCTTAAAAGTTGAAGAAATAAAAGCTGTAGATTGGAAGAAAACTAAAGCAAATAATATCATTAGTATAAACAGCAGTATTAGTAATGTTTGTATTTCTCATGGACTGACTCGGAATTCTCTCTGTGGGATTCAGTTTCGCGAAATGTTCTTTTCTTACGATTTTCGTAGTTAAGTTTTACATTACAAAGTGTGCTAGTTCAAGCTGCAACTGGCCCTCTCCCCCACCGTCCTGTTGTTGAACCCACTACTTTAATTTTTATTAGTATTTAGTGCTTCGTTTTAACTTTTCAATCGAAAAGTTCGCAAGTCAAAAAAAAAAAAAAAATGTTTATTTTCAGTGGCGTACTAAAGGTTGGTGCGGGGGTGTGTGGGTGGGGGTCCGCCGGGTCACAGCCAGAAAGTGGAGTTGGCTATCGGGAGAGTTCCAATCAGTACAAGTTTTCAAACGAAATGAAAACTTCGCCAAAGTAAACGTTGTTTCCAATTTGCTTATGACAGCACTGTTTTGTTTAAAAATCTACTTACAAACATTATATTTTTTTGTGTGTTTACATTTTAAAATGGGGTGGGGGTGGCAAAGGATTATCTGCTCCGTGTGCCAAATACTTTAGGTACGCCCATGCTATTTTTACATTATATAGCTAGTAAATGTAAGATCTTATTATTTTGTCCTGAACATAATTTATAAAATATTATATAATGCAAGAATTTTTAAAACAAAATGATGCTGAACACAGTGCCTATAATTTTTGTTTTGTAATGAAAGTATTAACAATAAATACTTTTAGCACTGTTCTTTCTTACGGATTAGTAGATGCATGTGTCCGATTGGAACTATCATTTGCAAAACTTTACATTCAAGAATATACTCACAAAGCTATGGGTAACTATGATACAGAAAATGAGAGTCATCCATGTTATCAGGGTAATTCATGATCATGTGATAAGATAAGAAGTTCTACATTACATAATGGTGATAAAGCAAAACTTAGATGTGATATTTTACAACTCAGTTATAAAATAATTGTTTTCCTCCTAATTACTTACAATTTTACTATTATTTCTTCATTTGGAGTCTCAAATGTTACCTTCCTATTATTGTTTCGTTCATAATCTTAGTACCATAATCTCATTCCAATGACGCTTTGCCTTTTTCTTAATAATGACTAGCGAAAGCAAACTTGAACAACAAGTCTTCACTTAATCATCTCTCAACATTTAGAATCACAAAGTGTTCGATTGAAGTAGTACCCTGAGATATTGCTACTACGTTATTCAAATAATATAATCTTATCCAATATCATAATATTCCTGCAAGAAAGTGTGTAATGCAATTAAACGCTTCAAGCAAAACTTTCACTCAGTTCTCGAGGCATTATAAGTTTAAGCTTCTTGTTGTTTCCTAACAACTCCTTCTTCCAGTTATTTAACATTTAGCTTTGTATCACGAGTTGATGCCAAAATAAAAATAAGTATATTATGTTTTTTTACACTAACCATTTGACACTAACCACCAGTAAATTTAAGTAAGTACTATTCCTTATTTGTGACGAAACGGTTATCACGAGAGTGTATTCAGTGTATACAGTGTGACTTGCGACCAAAGCCGATTCATTACTCCAAGTTTCCATATAGCATCCGTGCCTGTAACCAACATTGCTTGTTGAAAGAATACTAGAAATATTGCAGATCAGACTCCCATACAGCTATCAGAACAAATGACAAAGGAAAAACTACATCTCTATTGTTACATTGAAATCCATGTCCTACTCCCAATGACGTGCCGCAACATGTAGAATACGGGCATTAATGTCATGAATGATAACAACTTCATAGATGTTTAATCATACTATAGTTAACATCTGAACTAGGATATTTTAAATTCAGTATAAATCAACATATTTCATACTATTCGTTCTTTCCGTGTTTAACTTGCATGATAGATTCCTGGACCTCTGATATAGTGTCGTATCAATTTTAGCATCCGTGCTCAGAACCAGCTTAAACATTCTTCATTATAAATGCCTCGTGAATATATATCTTGATCCTTAGCTATTGCAATTTAGCCGCTTTATTCTTACGTCATTGCACACAAGAGCTGGCTCCCAGGTAAGGTTCCTATACTCGTTCCCTTCAAGCGATGCATCTTCGCTCAGACCCACGACCTTATTACCACTGCCTGTTCAAGCACAAGTTGATGCACACAAAAAATAAGAATTTTATTATTTTGGCATTAATCCTCTCACAGTAACCACCAGTAAATTAAAGTAAGTACTTTTTTTTTACTTTAGAAGAAAAGATTATCGTTAGAGTATATAGTGTAACAATCGACCAAAGCCTATTCATTAGTGCATCCGTGCCGGGAACCAACATTCCTTTCTGAAAGCAAATTGCAAATACATGTAGTAGAGGTCCGACCCCTATACGGCTATTAGAACAAATGACAAAGGAAAAACAAATATCTTCATTGCCACAGAGAATTTCACAATCATATACCGATAACACGTACAATACGGTCATTAAGATCACCGATGAAAACATACCCAACACAATTTCATGTATGAATTACCATGCCAAAGTTAACATCTTTCCTAGGAGATGTGAAATTGATTGTGCATTATAAATCGAGAAGTTTCACACTGTTCGTTCTTTTCGTTCTTTTCATGTTGTTTCAATTATTACATCAAAGATTCCTGGACCTGCGCTATAAAATACCGTATCACTTTTAGCATCCTTGCTCAGAACCAGCTTATACATTTGCTTGTAAATGTCTGATTAAAATATCTTGTCCTTCCCGTACATTGGTACAAGTTAAATTATCTGCATGTAAATCGTTTAGCATCCCATGTTCCGTACGTAATATAATCTAACATCCTTATTATTTAGTCATTGCGCACAAACACGGGCTTTCTATGTAAGGTAGCTATACACGTATATTTGAAGATGTCCATCATCACTCAGAACTACGACATCCGTACTCAAAGATATCCTAACACAATTCCTAATCAGAGACCATTTTATTTTCTAAAAACAAACAATTGTAACGAAATTTTGTAAACTTTGACTTAAGGTAAAGCAAAGTCTGCGTCCTCCATGCTACATGTCTCGCGCTTGACCATTTCATTCCTACTGACATTAACATTTGCGTCCTCCCTGCCCTCCATCTCTCTCTCTCTCTCTCTCTCTCTCTCTCTCTCTCTCTCTCTCATTTAAGTACATACGCACTAGAAATGAAATATACACACAAGTTACCTCTTTATATTCAGTACATTTGCTTCCACAAAATTATGTTAGATTCATTGGCTATGAACTCGTACATATAATCTGTAAACATACACGTACATAAAATGTAAATCGTATTCACAACCGCACGTGACAGTCTACCTAAGTATATTTATTACTTCAAGTTTCCTCATATCATTTGCGCCTGGAACCAGCATTACAAATCATTTGCAATTATGTGTGCTGTATACATCAACAAATTTCATACTCTTTGTGCTTTGCATGTTGTTAAGCTTACATCAAAGTGACATGCCCTGGAGCTATAAAGTATCGTATCAAATTTTGCATCCGTGCTCAGAACCAATTTATATATTTTTCTTATAAAAGCCTGAGTCATATATATTTCGTTTCGTTCACATTTGTACACGTCACATTATCTCTATGTATATTATGTCACATTTCTTCAGCTTTAGGTATTGCAATTCAGCAGCTTTATTCCTCAATCGTTGCTCACAAGACCAGTTTCCTATATAAGGTATCTAAACTCGCTTCTTTCAGGCGATGCATCTGAGCTCCGAACCACGACTTTCTCACCACTACCTGCCACAGCACAAGTTGATGCCAAAATAAACATGAGCAAAAATATTTCTTACAATAAATATCTGTTACTAATCACCAGTAAATGAAAGGACTATTCCTTATTTTAGAAACAAAATTATCACGAGGATATATAGTGTAACAATCGACAAAGGTTTGTTCATTACTACAAGTTCTCTTGTAGCATCCGTGCCTAGAACCAAGATTTCCTGTAGAAAGAAAATTACAAAAAGGTAGAGTTCCATACTCTTTCAGAGCAAATGACAAAATGAATAAGCTCTTTATTACCGCATATAAATTCACGTCCTTTTCCCAATCATGTGCCGATAACATGTAGAATACGGCCATTTACTTAATCGATAATAACATCTCCGCTGGGAACCAAAACAAATTCATAGATTTAATACCATGCTTCAGGTAGCATCTTTAATAGCATATATGAAATCCTGTGTCCTATATAAGTCAACCAACTTCACACTCTTCATGCTTTTCATGTTCTTTCATTTACATCAAAGATTCATGCATCTGACCTATAAAGTACCGTATGAATTTTTTCATCCGTGCTCAGAACCAATGCAAATTTTTCACTTTGCAAAAGCCCGAGTCATATATATTTCGTTTCTTACACATCTGTACACGTCACATTATCTCCATATATATCATCTAACATCTGTTCATCTTTAGTTATTATAATTTAGCAGCTTCATTCTTTGACGACACGAAGTAATTCCTATGCGAGGTACCTTCACTCGTTTCTTTGAAGCGATGCATCTACGCTCAGAACCACGATCTTCTTACCACTGCCTGTCACAGCACAAGTTGATGTCTAAATAAACATCAGCATAACTATTTTTTACAATAACCATCTAATACTAACCACCAGTAAATGAAAGGATTATTATTTATTTTGGACAAAAATTGTATCACGAGGATATATAGTGTAACAATCGACCAAAGTCTGTTCATTACTGCAAGTTCACTTATAACATCCGTGCCTAGAACCAAGATTTCCTAGTGAGATAAAAGTACACAAAAGTAAATATTCATACGTCTTTCTGAACAAATGACAAAATGAATAAGATATTTACAGTCGCATATACATTCACGCCCTTTTCCCAATCAAGTGCCGATAACATATTGAATACGGGCATTTACTTCGTCGATGATAACATCCCCGCTGGGAACCAAAACAACTTCATATATGAAATACCATGCTCTAAGTAACATCTTCAATAACATATTTAAAAATATGTGTCCTGTATAAATCAACCAACTTCACAATGTTCGTGCTTTTCATATTATTTCAATTACATCAATGATTCATGCATCTGACCTATAAAGTACCGTATCAATTTTTGCATCCGTGCTCAGAACCAATTTTGTATATTTCTCATTGTAAAAGCCTGAGTCATATACATTTCGTTTCTGACACAACTGCAAACGTCACATTATCTCCATGTATATCATCTAACATCTGTTCATCTTCAGGTATTATAATTTAGCAGCTTCATTCCTTGACCACAAGAAGTGATTCCTATGCGAGGTACCTTCACTAGTTTCTTTGAAGCGATACATCTGCGCTCAGAACCACGATCTTCGTACCACTGCCTGTCACATCACAATTTGATGCCTAAATAAACATCAGTAATACTATTGTTTCCAATAACCATCTGATACTAATCACCAGTATATGAAAGGACTATTCCTTATTTTAGACGAAAATCGTATCACGAGGATCTATAGTGTAACAATCGATCAAAGTCTGTTCAATACTGCAAGTTCACATATAACCACCGTGCTTAGAACCAAGATTTCCTGGTGAAATTAAATTACGCAAAAGTAGAGTTCCGATGCTCATACATCTTTCAAATCAAATGACTAAATGAATAAGATGTTTACTGCCGCATGTAAAATCACATACTTGTCCCAATCATATGCCGATAACATGTCGAATACGGGCATTGACTTCATCGATGATAACATCCCCTCTGGGAACCAAAACAACTTCATATATGAAATAGCATGCTCTAAGTAACATCTTTAATAACATATTTAAAAATATGTGTCTTGTATAAATCAAATAACTTCACACTCTTCGTGCTTTTCATATTATTTCAATTACAGCAATGATTCATGCATCTGACCTATAAAGTACCGTATCAATTTTTGCATCCGTGCTCAGAACCAATTTACATATTTATCTTTGTAAAAGCATGAGTCATGTATATTTCGTTTCTTACACATCTGCACACGTCACATTATCTCCATGTTTATCATCTAACATCTCTTCGTCGTTAGGTATTATAATTTAGCAGCTTCATTCTTAAATAATTGACCACAAGAAGTGATTCCTATGCGAGGTTCCTACACTCGTTTCTTTGAAGCGATGCATCTGCGCTCAGAACCACGTCCTTCTTACCAATGCCTGTCACAGCACAAGTTGATGCCTAAATAAACATCAGTAATACTATTGTCTCCAATAACCATCTGATACTAATCACCAGTAAATGAAAGGACTATTCCTTATTTTAGAAACAAAACATCGTACCACGAGGGTATGTAGTGTAACAATCGACCAAAGTCTACTCTTGACTGCATGTTCCATTATAACATCCGTGCCTAGAACCAACAATTCATCGTAAAAAGCAAATTACATAAAAGTACAATTCCGATATTCATACGTCTTTCAGAACAAATGACAAAATGAATAAGATATTTACAGTCGCATATAAATTCAAGTCCTTTTCCCAATCATGTGCCGATAACATGTTGAATACGGGCATTTACTTCGTCGATGATAACATCCCCGCTGGGAACCAAAACAACTTCATATATGAAATACCATGCTCTAAGTAACATCTTTAACAGCATATTTAAAAATACGTGTCCTGTATAAATCAACCAACTTCACAATGTTCGTGCTTTTCATATTATTTCAATTACATCAATGATTCATGCATCTGACCTATAAAGTACCGTATCAATTTTTGCGTCCGTGCTCAGAACCAATTTTGTATATTTCTCATTGTAAAAGCCCGAGTCATATACATTTCGTTTCTGACACAACTGCAAACGTCAAATTATCTCCATGTATATCATCTAACATCTGTTCATCTTTAGGTATTATAATTTAGCAGCTTCATTCCTTGACCACAAGAAGTGATTCCTATGCGAGGTACCTTCACTCGTTTCTTTGAAGCGATGCATCTGCGCTCAGAACCACGTCCTTCTTACCACTGCCTGTCACAGCACAAGTTGCTGCCTAAATAAACATCAGTAATACTATTGTCTCCAATAACCATCTGATACTAATCACCAGTAAATGAAAGGACTATTCCTTATTTTAGAAACAAAACATCGTACCACGAGGGTATGTAGTGTAACAATCGACCAAAGTCTACTCTTGACTGCATGTTCCATTATAACATCCGTGCCTAGAACCAACAATTCATCGTAAAAAGCAAATTACACAATAGTATAATTCCGATATTCATACTTCTTTCAGAACAAAGGACAAAATGAATAAGATATTTACAGTCGCATATAAATTCAAGTCCTTTTCCCAATCATGTGCCGATAACATGTTGAATACGGGCATTTACTTCGTCGATGATAACATCCCCGCTGGGAACCAAAACAACTTCATATATGAAATACCATACTCTAAGTAACATCTTTAATAGCATATTTAAAAATATGTGTCCTGTATAAATCAAATAACTTCACACTCTTCGTGCTTTTCATATTATTTCAATTACAGCAACGATTCATGCATCTGACCTATAAAGTACCGTATCAATTTTTGCATCCGTGCTCAGAACCAATTGATAGCATATTTGAAAAGCTGTGTTCGGTATATATGAATAAATGTCATACTGTTCCTGATTTTCATGTTCTTACACTTGCATTAAGGATGCATGCACCGGAGCTATAAAGTACCGTATATATTCTTATATCCATTCTCAGAACAAATTTATATAGTTCTTCCTTACAAACTATGATCTGAAACACATTAATACCAAGGTCTGTTTTTCATTGTTGTCAGGTTGTGTGTAATTTTTCAAGTGCTTTCTATATTTCTGTCTTTAAAACAAATTTCATAATGCTTTCAAAGATATACTCTGTTAGTATAAATGAGTTTGCGTGTATATGTTGCGAGTAAATGAGAAATTCATAAGCCTTTCTAGATGTATTCTATTTGTGGTTTCCTTTTTTCGTATTTTTGTCACCAAATGCATTTATAGGTCACAATTCTTGGAATGCAGAATGATATTATTATTAGTTAGAATGGATTGCTAGAGTGTTTGTTTAATTTTCTTTCGATATTCATGTTCTCTGAATAAATAATGTTATGCATTAAAATTATTCTTCATTATTGGTTATGTTTCCAGATTCAAATTCGTCTGTTTCTATTCCGAAGTATTCTCTAAAATAAGAACATAAAGTAATATTCATCAGGTTTATGGCAGGTCCTTTTTGTCATACCTGTTTTGGCAGGAACATGACCTATTTTATTGATCATTATGGTGTCGGTGTCGGTGTACGTGTCACGTGTCCATCCATTCATTCACACGCCAGATTACAGTTCATGCTAAAACTGTTTGGATTGAGCTCTTTCTCGTTAAAGGAAAAGTGGTCTCAACAAATATGTGGTTTAATATCTCTTTGGGTTTTTCCTATACAAGAAGGTAGACTACCTAAATAGGCCATTGCTGTTTATCAATGTCTGTATGATGCGCTCATATCTAAAGATTCTTATGTTTTTAAGTATGTTATTCACTAATCATATATTGCATTTTGCATAATTATTATCAGTACCAAGTTACCTTCCTCGTCATAAACTCCTCTCTCTCTCTCTCTCTCTCTCATTAGAATGATTTCACATAAACGTTTGATCATCATATGGTGTTGAGGCATCTTGTTACAGTATTGGTTGAGATCCCTGTTTAGATTGGCATCAGTGTGAAATCTGTTTGATATGGATAGGATAACAGAGCATGAATTACAATGTTCACACATTTGATCTCTATCTTCTTCTTGACCCATGTGATCTGGCTCTGTGACATGTCAACACTGTAAGACCAAACAGTTTATATTATTAATGATCCATGACTTTCTTCCTTTTCTGTAGTTGTAAGAAAGTATCGTCCCTGCAGTAAAACAAAATATGACTCTGTTATGTTTAATTTGCAGTCGTCATGACCCATTGATTGTGTCAACATTAACTCATCGAGAAACAAACACGTCCTGGAATGTTTGATGTAATTGAAACAAAAACAAAGAAAGAAGAAGAAAGAAATTTGTGAAATTTGATGATTTATACAGCACACTGAATTTAAAATATCCTACTAAAGATGCTATGGCATGATAATACATATTTGAAGTCGGTTTGGTTCTCAGCGTGGATGTTGTCATCGAAGACGCTAACCAGGATGCTATCACCGATGACGTAAATATCCGTATTCCACATATTACCAGCACATTATTGGAAAATGGACGTTACGTTGTATGGAGCATTCAAGCTCTTGTTCCTTTGTCATTTGTTCTGATGGATGTATAGGAGACGAATATGTAATAATTATAATTCTCTTTCAAGAAGAGGTTTTGGTTCTTGGCGCGGATGCCATTCGAAACTTGTGCTCATGGATAGACTTAGGTGGATTGTTACACGTCTATAAATACTAACGTTATATCCTCTCTGTCTAAAACAAGGACTAGTGCTTATTTAATTTACTGGTTCATAGTGTAAAATATCATAATATACAGATATGTATTTTGGCTATCGACTTAGGTAGTGATAAGCATTGCTTAGAATGTCGAGGATCTGAGCGCGGATGCATATCTTCAAATATACGTGTAAGAACGGATGCATACGGTACTTCAAAGCTCAGGTGCATGAATCATTGGTGTAAGTAAAACAACATGAAAAGAACGAACTATAAGAAATTTGTAGTTGTCTATAGAACACTGAACTTTAAATATGCAAGCAAAGATGTTCACTATTATGATAATTCTCATGACCCAGGCTTTTACAAAGAGAAATACATGCATTGACTCTGAGCATGGATGCAAACATTGATACGGTATAGTATTGCTCAGATGCATGAATATTTGATGTAAGTTAGAGAACATGATAATCAGGAACAGAATGAAATTTCCTGATTTATCCAGTACACAGAATTTCAAATATGCTATTATAAATGTTACCTAGAGCATGCTATTTCATATATGAAGTTGTTTTGGTTCCCAGAGGGGATGTTATCATCGATGAAGTCAATGCCCGTATTCAACATGTTATCGGCATATGATTGGGACAAGTATGCGAATTTACATGCGGCAGTAAACATCTTATTCATTTTGTCATTTGATTTGAAAGATGTATGAGTATCGGAACTCTACTTTTGCGTAGTTTAATTTCACCAGGAAATCTTGGTTCTAAGCACGGTGGTTATATGTGAACTTGCAGCAATGAACAGACTTTGGTCGATTGTTACACTACATATCCTCGTGAAACGATGTTTTGTTTCTAAAATAAGGAACAGTCCTTTCATTTACTGGCGATTAGTATCAGCTGGTTATTGGAAACAATTGTATTACTGATGTTTATTTAGGCATCAACTTGTGATTTGACAGGCAGTGGTACGAAGATCGTGGTTCTGAGCGCAGATGCATCGCTTCAAAGAAACGAGTGTAGGAACCTTGCATAGGAATCACTTCTTGTGGTCAAGGAATGAAGCTGCTAAATTATAATACCTGAAGATGAACAGATGTTAGATGATATACATATTCTTGTGGTCAATTAGTACTAATATCAGTACCCTTACTCGTACCTCGTGGACAGGGTACTAACATGAGCAAATACGTGTTAATGGAGCAAGCCGGGTGTGAATCACACCCGGCGCTCTTTTAGCCTCATAATAACACTTTAAACATATTTCTTGCAGATAATCCAATCAATTGAGTAGTCCTCCTATTTAATACCGGAAGTATCGAAAATCATTGTAGAAATAGTTGTAAAATCTCGTTGACTTTTTTGGGCCGATATTTTCGTTCAGATCGTCTGCCATATTATTTCAAATAATGATTACTTCCGTTCTCAGCCTCGTTTGTTTGTGTGCCATATAAGGACATTGTCGCCTTATTTGGAAACGTAAACAAATCGTAGTAAAAATTTGGCGCCGTTTGGGTTAGAAATTCTGCGCATTAAAAGTAAATACGGTTTATCAGCAACTTTGAAATTCCACTAAGAAGTGATTATTCGCCACTTGATTGATAATAATATAGCGTAGAATATCCAAGTTTGGTCTGGCAAGCCTTACGTAGAAAAGGGGTCACGGCGAGAGTCTCGCGTTATCTGTCATGGCGGACAGGATGAGGTTAGAGTAACCATGCCAATTGATTTTATCGTGTATGCGATTAATAAATTCAAAATAAGCCAAACTTCTTTCACAAAATGATTATACTTCTGTAGCTGATTTTTATACTGTTTGTTTTTCTGACTTTAGTGATGATTTTTTTGGCTCCATTACATGATATGGGATCAATTCGTAGCCTCAACCACAACAAATCAAGATGAGGCTACGACATCGTAGCTACTGGTCAATGATTTAAGAATGAAGCTGCTAAATTATAATACCTAACGATGAAGAGATGTTAGATGATAAACATGGAGATAATGTGACGTGTGCAAATGTGTAAGAAACGAAATATACATGACTCATGCTTTTACAAAGAGAAATATATAAATTTGTTCTGAGCACGGATGCAAAAATTGATACGGTACTTTATAGGTCACATGCATGAATCATTGCTGTAATAGAAATAATATGAAAAGCACGATGAGTGAAGTTATTTGATTTATACAGGACACATATTTTTAAATATGCTATTAAAGATGTTACTTAGAGCATGGTATTTCATATATGAAGTTGTTTTGGTTCCCAGCGGGGATGTTATCATCGACGAAGTAAATGCCCGTATTCAACATGTTATCGGCACATGATTGGGAAAAGGACTTGAATTTATATGCGACTGTAAATATCTTATTCATTTTGTCCTTTGTTCTGAAAGACGTATGCATATCAGAATTGTACTTTTGTGTAATTTGCTTTTTATGATGAATTGTTGGTTCTAGGCACGGATGTTATAATGGAACATGCAGTCAAGAGCAGACTTTGGTCGATTGTTACACTACATACCCTCGTGATACGATGTTTTGTTTCTAAAATAAGGAATAGTCCTTTCATTTACTGGTGATTAGTATCAGATGGTTATTGGAGACAATAGTATTACTGATGTTTATTTAGGCATCAACTTGTGCTGTGACAGGCATTGGTAAGAAGGATGTGGTTCTGAGCGCAGATGCATCGCTTCAAAGAAACGAGTGTAGGAACCTTGCATAGGAATCACTTCTTGTGGTCAATTATTTAAGAATGAAGCTGCTAAATTATAATACCTAACCACGAAGAGATGTTAGATGATAAACATGGAGATAATGTGACGTGTGCAGATGTGTAAGAAACGAAATATACATGACTCATGCTTTTACAAAGAGAAATAAGTAAACTGGTTCTGAGCACGGATACAAAAATTGATACGGTACTTTATAGGTCAGATGCATGAATCATTGATGTAATTGAAATAATATGAAAAGCACGAAGAGTGTGAAGTTATTTGATTTATGCAAGACACATATTTTTAAATATGCTATTAAAGATGTTACTTAGAGCATGGTATTTCACATATGAAGTTGTTTTGGTTCCCAGCGGAGATGTTATCATCGACGGAGTAAATGCCCGTATTCAACATGTTATCGGCACATGATTGGGAAAAGGACTTGAATTTATATGCGACTGTAAATATCTTATTCATTTTGTCCTTTGTTCTGAAAGACGTATGAATATCGGAATTGTACTTTTGTGTAATTTGCTTTTTACGATGAATTGTTGGTTCTAGGCACGGATGTTATAATGGAACATGCAGTCAAGAGTAGACTTTGGTCGATTGTTACACTACATACCCTCGTGGTACGATGTTTTGTTTCTAAAATAAGGAATAGTCCTTTCATTTACTGGTGATTAGTATCAGATGGTTATTGGAGACAATAGTATTACTGATGTTTATTTAGGCATCAACTTGTGCTGTGACAGGCAGTGGTAAGAAGGACGTGGTTCTGAGCGCAGATGCATCGCTTCAAAGAAACGAGCGAAGGTACCTCGCATAGGAATCACTTCTTGTGGTCAAGGAATGAAGCTGCTAAATTATAATACCTAAAGATGAACAGATGTTAGATGATATACATGGAGATAATTTGACGTTTGCAGTTGTGTCAGAAACGAAATGTATATGACTCGGGCTTTTACAATGAGAAATATACAAAATTGGTTCTGAGCACGGATGCAAAAATTGATACGGTACTTTATAGGTCAGATGCATGAATCATTGATGTAATTGAAATAATATGAAAAGCACGAACATTGTGAAGTTGGTTGATTTATACAGGACACGTATTTTTAAATATGCTGTTAAAGATGTTACTTAGAGCATGGTATTTCATATATGAAGTTGTTTTGGTTCCCAGCGGGGATGTTATCATCGACGAAGTAAATGCCCGTATTCAACATGTTATCGGCACATGATTGGGAAAAGGACTTGAATTTATATGCGACTGTAAATATCTTATTCATTTTGTCCTTTGTTCTGAAAGACGTATGAATATCGGAATTGTACTTTTATGTAATTTGCTTTTTACGATGAATTGTTGGTTCTAGGCACGGATGTTATAATGGAACATGCAGTCAAGAGTAGACTTTGGTCGATTGTTACACTACATACCCTCGTGGTACGATGTTTTGTTTCTAAAATAAGGAATAGTCCTTTCATTTACTGGTGATTAGTTTCCATAAGGCATCAAATTGTGAAATAATGTGACGTGTGCAGATGTGTAAGAAACGAAATATACACGACTCAGGCTTTTAGAAAGAGAAATATTTAAATTGGTTCTTAGCACGGATGCAAAATTTGATACGTCACTTCTTAGATCTGGTGCTTTGATGTAAGTGAAATAACATGAAAATCACCAACATTATGAAATTTGTTGATTTATTCAGCACGCAGAATTTCAGATATGCTAACTATAATATGATAAAACATACGTGAAGCTGTTTTGGTTCCCAGTGGGGATTTTATCATTCATGATGTGAATGTTCTTATTCTACGTGGAGATAAATTTACGTCTACAAATGAGAAAGAAACCCAATATATGTTAGTCATTTTCGTAGAGAAATACACAAGTTGGTTCTGACCAGGTATGCTAAAATTGAAATGTTAGGTTGATGTGAAGGAAGCCCAGTACATTTTACTTATACACATACAAACACAGATGAATAAGTTAGTTGCTTATACTGGTACTTTAATTCATATGGTACGTCACAGCACATGTCTATATATCTTCTCAGGAACACGAAACAATAGAATTCCATGATATTCGTTGATTTCTGTACATTTGCAGAACAGACTATATTTATTATTGTGTTGTAGAGAAACACGAATCTAGTGGCTGGTTTAAAGTACGGATGCAAATAGTTGAGTGGTATTACATACCCCATTTTAGTAGGCGCTACATGACAGAGTGAAAGCGCTTCTTGAAGTTCCTAGATTGACTAGATTGATCACGGACACAGAATTTGAATAAACTTAGGAATGATTTTGAGTATTGCTAGAAAATGCCTTTAATTGTTTGGGTTACTGGTGAAAATGTTATGATCGCTGATGTAAATGCTCGTATTCCACATATTATGGGTACAGGATTTAAAAAATACAACCCCCAACCCCCCCCCCCCCCCAAAAAAAAATGTCCTGAATTTGTACAGTGATATAGAGATCTGAAACTTTGACATTTCTTTTGAGATCTGTATGCGAGACTTATCAAGAAATTTAAACATTCTGAAAGAAATGGGGATAGTTCGAGGTGAGGATGGTGTAAGGGAGACTGCAATACGATTTATAATTACGTCCATTGTACTACGAATCGTTTGTTCGTTGTCAGGATTTACCCATATTAATCGAGGATTCCAAAAGGTCCCTTAATTTCACCTGAATTTTGTTAAGGTGCGGTAGCTCGTGCGCTTATTTAATTCATATCGCGAGTGTATGTAAATGAGAGAGAGAGAGAGAGAGAAATTTGTGAGATTCACTGTTGCTCTGTGTGACGTGTGTGTGTGTGTGTGTGTGAGAGAGAGAGAGAGAGAGAGAGAGAGAGAGTTACTGATGATGTCATATTTAGTAGCAGAAATAAGTTTTGAGGTTAATATTTTGGAAAGAAATGTTCTTTGTAAACGTAAGAAACATATGTGGTGACTTTGTCATGTTGAATTGAAATATCAAATATGAGAGAGAGAGAGAGAGAGAGAGAGAGAGAGATGTGTTTTCATATGCCTTCGCTTTATTACAGTACTCCGTACACGAAGAAATATTGTTATTTCACTTTACTTGAAGAGACAGAGGTAACACATTTATTATCTCTTTTGTTGTTAAAAATCCTATTTACACACACTCACACATGATCTTTTTTGTTCTAGTTCTTCTTCTTCGTACAATTGCTAATAAAGGGAAATTACTCTTGAATTGGTTCTCAGCGTGGATGTTTGGCAGTGGTTCTAGCTGTGGACTTCCGGTTCTTCTCGCGGATGTGCACTGCAAGACACTGTTGGTACTCGAGCTTGCTTGAGAGAGTAAACGAATGGATGTTGTGTTGCTGTTAGCTGATTATTAGGACGGACAACTATTTACCATGGGAAACAAGTTTAACTGTGCTTCAGATCGGTAAGGTCATACGATAGACAAAAAACTATATCTCGTGTTTGTTGAAAGACTTTAGGTATCCAGTCTCTTTCTATGTGTTGATACTGATACTGATAGCATAGTGCATGGCACATTGAACGATTATTTCCACATTTGTCGCCATATTTTTGCCATTACAACATTAGCCAAATTAATTATATTGCAGTCATTTACCATAATAAGTTAACTTAATTATAACAAAAATTTTCCCAGCGAGGACGCATCCAGTCTAACATATGTCTGTAAAACGAAAGTGCTTTCCAAATGAATGTGAGTTTGTCGCCTCGATCTAAACATTTTCGATAATTTCAACAACAAAAAATCGAAATGATTGCCCAGGTAAAATATATAAATCAGCCTTTATTTAAAAACCATATTTAGAAAAAATCAAACCATATATATCGTTGTTTTATATTAAAATGTGCAATAATAGTATAGAAATCGATTGCAAGCGCCCATACGACTGTGACAAGAACGGTAGTTACGCTCAAGATATAGGCGGTCTCTAAGGGGGTGCTCACCAGATAATATGTACTTTTGAGAGAGTGACGTATGTAAGGTGAAGTAGTTCGCATTTAAAACATGCACAATGGAGAGAATGTTGGCATACCTCTATGCTACATTAATGTAATGTGGATGATATTTCTTTTGGATATTGTACTTTTGGAAATTTTACATGATTTAATCACACTGCTAACTAAAATGACTGCTACCTTGTGTTAAAAAATCAGCCTGAATTAATCTAAAGTACACTATACATAGCAGTTATTAAAATAGGGAAAATGAATTTTGCCAGACTAGACAATACCAGCTTCTGAAAGTGCAATGAATGAATTACCAAATATATAAAATGTAAAAAATGTTATCGGCTCTTTTTTATACAATTTACCTCTGAAGTTCAGGAAGTGAAAATGACCAATTAGAGCTAGCACTTTTTTGAAAGGTGCACATCTGAAGTAAGGCCAAGCTGTATACTCTATAACCCATAGTACACCCATCAATCATACACCAAAATAAAGGGAATTAAAGGTTCTTTGCATTATACCTAAGATATACAAGGTCTTTTTTAAATAGCCAGTATAACCAGTGAGGAAAGCCGGGAAATTCTTTTTCTTTAAAATCCTAACCCTATGCAAAATACGAAACTGTAGAGCGCCACCTAAACACCCCAAGACTCTCCAAGAACACCCCAATATTACATATATTCCCACCAAAGCTCTCAAAAACACACTAAGAAGCGGAAAAAAAGCAAACACACATACGGACATTGTTACCATCAGTGATTAATAGTATTGGTTGATGTCCCTATTTCCAATAAACTATGGAAACTAACTCTTCTGCATCAAATTTCTTTTTAATTTTATAATATTATTAAACAATTTTCTCATTTAATGGCAATGAACCATACTTCTCTCATTTATTTTGTTATAAACGGTTTATATACAAATTTTCATTTCAAATCGTGCGTCCAGTTTTTTGACAGATGTTTAGAATATATGACCAAAAAGTGCTACAAGCTCCACGGGAGTGAGTTCCCTTGATTTTAAGTAGCCGTAAAAGAAAGTAGCTCTGTAATTCCTTTGATTTTACATCAATGTCATGCATGATATGTCAGAAGTAATTTATCTAAACTGTCTAAATATATATGTCAAAAAATTATTGGTACAGCCACAGAGACAATTAATTATCAACAATAACTCACAAACCACCAAGTCATTTAATTCAAATACACTTAAATCATCTTATATGTTCCATTGAAAGTTTATCTAATGATGTCACATCAGTTAAAGACACTAATATATAATAATGTATTCTTTCCATTAATCAAGCATTAATATTGGATAAATATTCATTTGTATAATCTAATATTCACGTGTTAAAGACAAAAAAAATTGACCGTTTTGCTTACACTTTAATTTGTATGATAATTTTATAACAGATTTTATCTTGATGAGAACCCAGAATTTTCTAGAATGGAAAATTCCGTTGAGTCGTATTATTTCCAGAAAATGCTAATTGTGTCCTAGGTCAAGTAGAGGGCTTTATAATCTTGTTTATCTAGAAATTACTCATTCGTACTTTAACACCTTTAGTCGGGTGGATGGGGTGATATGTAACCAGATGATGCTCTTCTTACACTGTATATTGCAAAATAAAATTTATTCCTTATGCTAAGACGTATTTGCTGAAATAAATATAATTATTTGTGTTCTACATGTTACATTCTTTCTGTCAATGTATGAATTACTCTTGTTTCAATAGTGAATCGAGAGGACATGCCAAAAATATGACCCAAACTACAGACTGATTAAAAGAAGAAATACAAATGATGAAACACATATAACTGGTTTATTTTAGAAGTTATTAATGTTTTTGCAAGCATAGTAATAGAATATAAAAGGTAGATTTTCATCCTTTTACATTTATTTTATATAGCAAGTTTCTAGCTGAAATCAGAAGAAGAAAAAGGTATGAGCTATCTCATTTACGTTTATTTTTACCAAAAATAACTTTCCAGTGTTTCCATAAAGCAAATATAAAATTAACTTTTCGTCAATCAGGCCATTATCAACACTATCAAACAGTAATGCATATTTATTGATTATTGAGTTCTCAAGCAAATCGTGCTTTCTTCGCATTATATTTACAAAACAAATTGCCTAAAGAGTTATTGATGAGTAAAACAATAGTATAATATATCAAAGAGTTATTGATGAGTGAAACGATTGTATAACATATCAAAGAGTTGTCGGACAGTACAAATGAACATCCGAAATGTATTGATCCTGTCCTTCTGTACACAGATGCTTCTTACAGAACTTACAAGAGCTTTCTGGAACATATTGTTACAGAGCTAGATAGGGGTGTTGAAACCGTGGAAGTAAGAGTGCCTGAAATGATGGAATTTGGAAGTGATGACGAGAAGATTATAACCAAGCCAACAGAGCCTGTATTTCCCTCAGCTACACACTATCTTTGCACTAAACATCTGAAGGATAATGTCAGGCACTTTCTTCAGAATACAATATGGGTGGAAAAGGGTGAAAATGATATAATAATGACCCAGATATTTGGTACTGGTGGCATCAGAGAAGCAAATACTACAATAGATTTTGAAAGTCGATTGGAACTTCTGGAAGCAATCATCAATGAACAGCATCCGACATTTGCAACATACTTTATAAATAACTTGAAACCAAGACTACAGAAATATTGCACCCGAACACTTTTCGTTTAAATGGGAGTTAATTCCCTTGGCAACTCTTGGACCTTGCTACTTTTCCAGTTACATAGACAATCACTAAATACATATATTCAGACTTTTTGTTCCTTTGTTTCTTTGTGTTGTTGTTGAAATTTGAAGTAGGTATTTTATAAAGTCTTGATGTGTTCTTGGAGAGTCTTGGGGTGCCTTGGGGTATTTAGTGAGACCCAGATATAGCTGGCACTGTACAGTTTTGTATTTTGCATAAGGTGGCAGGGGCTAGTTTTTTATGTACAAATTTAATACTGCAATCAGTGACCTAGTATAAAAAAATCATAAAAAATAAAATACACAAGTGAGGTGAAAACGGTCCATATTTTTAGATACCGATATGAACACAAAGCATAAGAATATTATCCACTTGACCAGACAAGTCAATGGAATTTCATAGCAGAAGTTTATGCACCCCAACCCCAAATTTATACCTGCAATTTTCATGTCCGAAGGTCATTTTTTGACACCATGTGATGCCCACAGTGCAAACACAAGCCCTTTCCCTAGATGACAATCCTGCAAAACTGTGTACCAAACAGGCTGATGCAATTGAAAATAGTTTTCATCCAAGCCATTTTTGAGATATTCTACTTACCCCAAACCCATGTGTTTACTGTTATGGGAGGCTAGGTCTTCTTCCCAGCTGACTATTGGTATTTCACTATATACATACTGCAGAGTAGCTATACAAGGTGTACATGCTTGACATCAATTTCAAGAACAACACAAGCCTGAAACACTTGGTTCACAAATATATCCATATCTTTAAATAGTAAACAATAATACCTGAAAAAGTCACACCATAGCCTTAAGTTAAGAAATTTGCCAGGGGCCAGTTTATGAAACTGGACCCTGCCACCTAAGGGTAGAGTTTTAAAGAAAAAGAATTTCCCAGGTTTTTCTAGCTGATGATACTGGCTTTTTAAAATGACTTTGTATATATTAGATATTATTAAAAGAACTTTCACATCCCATTATTTTGGTGTATTGTAATTTGGATTGTAGAGTATACAGCTTGACCATACTAGAAATGTGAATTTTTCAAAAAATTCCAAGCTCCATTTGGTCATTTTCACTTCCTGGACTTCAAAAGGTAAATTGTTTTCCTTTTTTTTTTAAAGAGTATATAACTTTCTTTACTTTTTATCTGCTTGGTAACTAATTCATTGCACTTTCAGAAACTGGTGCTGTTTAATCTGGCAATATTCATTTTTCCTATTTTAATAACTGCTAAAGATACTGTATTTTTGCTAGCTGTACTATGCTTAGATGATGTACAATTTTCCATAATTAAATATACATCTTTTCATACAGTTCCCAGTAATTATGGCATGTAAATATATAGATTACACATTTTATGCAGAGATTATGGCTTTTTTGCAACTTATATTAGTAGTACAGTAAAACCTGTCTTGAAAGACTACTCCTTCTGTCAGAATGTAATGGTCTCTCAAGACAGGTAGTCTCTCATAACAGGTCATAACACTATAATGAATAATCAGTTTATGGAGATTCAGGTCTCTTAAAACAGGTGGTCTTGTAGCAGTGATCTCTCAAGACATGTTTTCCTGTAATTATGTTCATACCTCTCTAGGGTTGGCATGTGTGCAGCTGGTTGAGTGATCCAAGGACAACCTGGTCCTTTCATATGAGATCATCACAGTAGGCAGGTTTAAAAAATATGGTAAATATATGCAGCAATATTATTTGGTAAAGAACTGAGGTTTTAGATTAGTCCGTTGAAATGAAATTGTGCTACTAGTTGAAGCTGTGAACATCACATTAAAAATATTCAAAGATCAATTGACCTCCATTTTCAGTGGTAATGCACACATTGTCATTAGTAACAAGACTTACAGTAATTATTACATGTACTGTATTATCATCTTCAAAGATTTCTTAGAGTTGTATTAATGATAAACAGTTGGATATGATGAAAGAACTATAAAGTACCAGTTTGCAAATGGAATTATGACTTAGGACACAGAATAATGTATTTGAAAGAATTTATGTTGCAATTTTCAGCCAAGAAGACCAGACAGACAAGAAAAACTGCGTTATTGTTACTGGTGAAATCAGAGACCATAAAGATTTAGAGAAAAGCTTGTCTGGTTATGATGACAATTCCAACAAGCTGAAGAATGTTATTTATCCGTATGAAGAAAACTCAGCTCTACTCATATTTGTGAAGGAAGTTGGTATGTTTTGTTTTTAAAAAAGCTTTTTCATTCTTACCTGTGAGGAATGTCACAGAATATAGCAGTCACAATGCCCATCTCTCTGTTCATTCATCAACTTTCTGGTTTATTTTTTTAATTCTGATGGTCATAGGCAGGAAGATATGTCAGTCATCCTTCTGTCCATTAGCACACATTTTTTTATCACTACTCCTAAACTATGTGGAGGAACACCATGAAACCTTACACACACACACATTCATCCCAGGGTATTAAATAACAATAATGCTTGTCATAAATCTAATATGGCTGTTACAGTAGCCATCTTGAAAGTTTGTTATCACTATGCCACCTGAATGGATGATCATATCAACATAGAGTTTTCACTAAAACACTTCCTATAATGTCTAGTTGGTTATAAATGAAAATGAAACCAATCTGACATCCAACATGGCTGCCATGGCAAACATCTTGAAAGTCTTTTTGCTTCTTTTCCTTCCATATGGATGCTCATATCAGCATGGGGTTGTCCCTTAAAGACTTCTTATGATAGCTCGTTGATCCAAAATGAAAAAGATTCCTGTCTGATGTCTAGTATTGGCGCAGTGGTAGTTAATCTTAAAATTCTTCTTATCTCTGTTCCTAAATATCAACATAGGGTTTTCACCAAAAGACTTTTCAGGATGTGAAATTGATCCTATTATGAATATGATGCTGATCTACCATCCAATATGGCAGCCATCTTAAACATCTTATTGCATTTGTACTTGTCACAACTCCCACTGAATAGATGAGCCAGCTGATGTCCTACTGTCAGAAGGGAAAAATACCTCTGTTTAGACTAAAGTTATTCTTAATGATCATGAATCGCAGTTGATAAATGTGAGCAGAAATCTATTGCAGTGACAATTAACACCAAATACATTTACGTATAATTCAGAATTAATACAGCCAGAGGATGAATCGGCAACTCCAGATAAAAAGACAAGTAGCACTGAATGCAACAGCCACTTATGTTCACAATTTATTACAAGCACCAGTAATGTCATGACATGAACAATTATAGGACATATCAGTAGATGACCCCAACTTCTTTTAAATCTAATACTTTCTGGAGATATAGAGATAATAATTGTACGTGAGATAGGAATAGCAGAGTTGCCAAGTGCCAACTGGAATGAGGCAATAGACGAAGATTTTCTTCCACCTGTTGTCACATCAAAATCTGACAGCAATCCACAGAAAGCCTTCATATCACACAGACTTCTTACAAGCACTGAGGTTATTGAAGGCAAAGAAAACAAATGGAGCACAAAAATTAAAAATCCATGAAATGATATAGAGAAAAAGGAAGAGAGAAAGTAAAAGAGTACTTGTAAATCAAATTATATGTAAAGTTATGTAATCTGAAATCTCCAAACATCTGTTTTAAATTCATTGTTGAATTCACTCTTATACAATATATTGAATAAAATTATATTTTGCATTTAATGATCTAAGTTTATTAATAGATTTACAACAAAAGCAGTCTAAATCATATCATGTTTTTGCTCTTTATTTCGGAGATAATTTCTTGCACAGAAGTAATTAGAACATCCGTAACTGCTACATCTGAACCAACACTGCTGCCATATGATGTTCTCCACTTCGAGTTATGACTGGAATATTTAATAACTTATGCCATACTTAAATTATCCAATCAGAAAGCCAGGACATTCATCATTTTGAACTATCTCTTTTGTTATGCATATCAGCTGTGATCTTCAGTGTGAAACACGATCAGGCAATGGGTGAATCTAAATTGCATGTATTCTGTTCTGTTTGAATTTCCCAGATTGACCCTACCAGTCAGCAGCTAATTTGATAATCTTGTTTTTACTGAAGAATATCAGAGATGGATTTCAATACTCTGCCATTTAAAGGAAGAAATGGTGTCTAATCTCAAATACAGTAGATTCCAGTTAATTGAGCCATTTTTTAATCAGGGCAGCCATTTATTTGGGATAAATCTTAAAGGACAAAATACATGTATACCTTTTGAACTCCTTTGCATAATTGGGGCAGCAGCTTACTTTGGGCCAAAGTCCTGATGTGTCCCAATTAACAAGAATCAACTGTATCTTGAAATTGTTTTCATCCAGTAGATATTCAGCCCTTTTGAGGGTCTCTTGTTTTAAAGACATTATCATCAGAAAATCATTAGACCTTGCCATCAAATACATTATCTTGCAATTGAAGACTTATGAGGTCCCCTGGCACAATCACATGCAGCAAATGCTCATATTTTCTGTAGGTATTCAGTTGTTAAAGTTTCTGTGTCAGTAGGATCAACAATGTTCATGGTTGAAAAAAATTGTACCAAACATAGTAAATACATTTACCATAGGATGTGAAATATTGCAACTGATGCTGAGGCCAGGAGGTCAAGAATAAAAGGTAAAACTCAATTCATCAGGTGGTTTATTTGTTTGGGTGGGTGGATCATGTGTGTCTGGATAGGCATTAGACTTTGAACTTGGACCATCCATGCATCCTTGGTGATAATTGAATCAGAAATTGAAGATCAAAGTCATAAATTTATTGTTGCAAAAACAAGAATTGTGAGGGAGTGGGTAATGTTTGCCACCAGTAGAATGAGTCTGTTTCTTTTATTTCCATACATGGCTTGTTAGTGGCTTTGGTACATGTTAATTTAACAGTTGAATGGGGTGATTGAAATATCAGAGGTCAAGGCCACAATGATTGTTTTATCCATGAATTTCTTAGTCCATAGTGACATGCAAAGACAATACATTTATTAATTATCAGCATCAGGGTTTGGAATGTAATTGAATAGTAAGTAAATATAACTAATCCAAGAGCAAAACCCATTTAGCTGGTGAATTCTTTATAACACATTGTTAAGTTGATTTAAAGAAAGTTAAAGAGAAGGTTAAGGTTGTCTGTCCTGTTTTCTCAATATACTATATTGGTTTAAAAGAGGCACTGTCTGCAAGACTTGTTTCAACAAAAAGAAGCACTATCTGGATGGTTTAGCACATCACAAAAAATTCAGAATTTTTTCATTTGTTTGCTCTCAGATAGTTACGAGCTTGTATTTATTCATTACAAATAGTAAATGTTATTACATGACAGTACATGCTTTTGGAGCAAAAAGAGTAAATATCTGTAATACCTTATGAGATCAATATTTTCTCGCATATGTTTTCCTTTGCTGAAGTTTACACTGATAAGGTACAATTTTTATTTCCATAATGACCACTTATATTTCCATAATGACCAATTCTGTTTCTCCTTTGAATATGTTCCCAATCCCATTATCATTAGAAAAATAAGCCCTTCTGTCTCCCAAATCTAGCCCTCCCAAAGATGAAAATTCATCATTCTGTCTATAATATATAAAGTGCAGTAACTCTTTCCCATTATCACCTCTTGATGCCTACAGGTAGCACCAGTTTAAAACTTTCACTGTGAACTGGACAAATGTAGTTTGCTTCACCTCCCAAAAACCAGTTAGATTTTGTGTTATTTTCATCCATCCATTGAGGATTGCAATTTTAAGACTTATTCTTCAGGTACAGTAGTATACTTTATGTTTTAACTTTTGACCATATTTATGTGAATTTTCTTCAACTACTTGGACTTGGTCTCTGCATCCACTGACCACATGGTTCTCCCTGCTACAATGTAATAGAATAACATGTAGATCAAGTTTGCATATGCTGTCTCTTTATTTAGCAGATGTCTCTGACATTGGTAACATTGTTAGCTATTGGTATTATTATTACATTTTCTTTCTTTATTCCTTAAGTTTGTTGTTTCAAAACATAACAATGATGACAAAGTGAATGAAGTGGGAAAAAAAGTTTCAAGGCCAGCAAGAATTCAAGTGATCCTTGCATACCCTGTATCAGGTACACATTGTCAGCTGCATGGAAGTCTGATACTTACAATGACAGAATTCAGTGGCAGAAAGACCCCCAGATGTGTATGTTGTGACTTGTCATTGTAAGAGTACATTAAAAGAACATAACACAGATCAAAGATTTCAGCTAGCTGCTCAAATGTACTGATATTTACGGTGACTGAATTCAGAGACAGAAAGACCCAGAAACGTACATGTGGTCATTATAAGATTACATGAGATGAACAACTTTAGCTTTCATTATTGTTCATTTCTGAGCATAGTCGAAGAGGTAGTGCATCTGACCTTGACATCAAGACATATTGAGACTGAGACATAATACCATTTGCATCTTTGGATAAGTATTTTGAGATTAAATGACAGATTGATAAAGATTGTAATGAGAATCAGAAGAGATGGCGCAATAACCAAGTGTAAGAAAGTCCATGATGCCTGGCTTAGTGCTTGGAATATGACCTTTTCTTGGATTGCAAAATTATGCCTCACTCTGTTGGGCCAACAAGAGCTCTGTGTCAATGGGAAATGTGGAAAATTAAACTCAGTGACAACCACTGGTTCTTTTTACCTACAAAGTGCCACATTTTCTGGGAGGACACTGCAACTTTTGCTGGTGGGACCCCTATATTTACCAAAATAGGAGTCCTGGACTCCTAATTTAAAAATTCTAGTGAGACCTCTGCGTCATGCAGTATGTTTTGCTAATTGATCAGAGACCACATGGTTGACAGTACTAGGGAAATGTTCAAAGAATAAGGAGTGACCAGGAAAATCAAAGTCTGCAAGTATTGATGCATCGAGTAAGGGTGTCCCAGAAATTGTTAATGTTGTTAACAATTATCATTTTGTTTTCTTTATTCCTTTGTCATTTCAGAACACAACAATGACAACAAAATGTACATTGAATACAACAGGCGATGACAGAGTTGATTTTTTCTAACAAACTTTTCCATTTCCTTCTGTCTTCTTCTGTCCTTGCCAAAAATTTCAACACTATGCCACTTGCCAGAGATCTTATTGATAGATCCCTCCATTTATCTATCATTACCACTTCACAGGTAATGCTGCCGTCTACACTATCAGCTCTATGACCAACTCCAGTACTAACAGATTCTGATTTTGATGAGCTGTCTATACTGGTCTGACTGCATACTACAGATATGGCCATTTACTCACAGCTTGCCTTCTGGGATGGTACTGTGACAGCCTTAGAGAAGATGGCCACTCATCTATACTTCTGGGTATGCATTATATGGATGTAGATCTTGATCACAGACAGCATGACCAACACACTGAGTATGGGGATAAAATTGATGAGAGCTCACACTCAGATCCCATCATGGAGAGGACCTAAGTATAACTTTAAAATGGCTATAGAAGAAATTTATTAAGCATTGTCAAACTCAGGTCCACCACCTCCCTTTTCTACACCAGCTTACAGGATCAAGGCCTCAGTTGATACTGATGATGAAGAAATCAACCCCTTTTTATGTCTTCTCCCGCATTTTGGAAAATTCAAGGAAATTGCAGAGAGACTTGCTGCCAAGATCATTCCAAAGCATTTTTTTCTTAAAGTCAAATACCAGTGTCGTTTATGACTCACTCATATAGAACTCATGCAGGTGCCTATTCTATAGATCTTCCATTGTTGGACAAGAACTACGCCAAGGTCAATATGACTTCACTTACTGTAAGATGGATAAAAGAGATATGCATGCCACTTCAGAGCATTCCACTTCACAACATTGCTGTCATGACTTCCTTGCTAGATTTAATACTGGCAATGAACATACCTGGGAGTCAATGGCTAGAATATCTAAGGTAGTAAACCAGACAGCCTGCCATGCCATAATGAATGCTTTGACTACTTCCACTATAGGATGCATGCTTACATTTTAACCTGCCCTCGCCTCGTCACAAACTGACCCCATGATCAACTCCCTCTGGATCACTTTAATGTTCGGTGGCAAGCTACAGGAAGTACAAAGGCATTTAGCCCAGGAACTGCACCTTTAGTCCAATAAATCAGTCACCCAAATCTGTGTTGATACTGATGGATGATATGTGGGTCTGATGTCACCTGTTCATTAATATGTGCGATTTTGCTGCATGCAGATCTTTCCGGAACAAAGCTGCGTACACTTTAGACACATGCCAGTAATTGGGTATAATCATATTTAATGCAAAATTCAAAATGGCCACAGGATAGAGGGTAGTGCTATTTCACATGGATTTACAAGTCACCAAATATAGAACTTGCTTCGAAAATGTAATGTACACCACCAAAAGAACCCTTCAGCTGACATTAGCTCCACAGTTGTGCAAAATACCGATAAGTATATAAAATGTACACCGATATGGGCAGCCACTGTTGACTGCAGATTTTTGCATGTTCTAATGAATAGGTGATATCAGCCCCTAAACTGCCAATCATTATCATTACAGGGGGTTGATTTATCAGCCTACTGCTCCTCCATCTCTCTACACCACAATTACAATTACTTATACTATTAAGGGCTACCAGCCTATGTCATAGCGAAGATATCTCTGATTTGTTGTCTACTTTGACCTACATAGGTCTAAATCACTCATATATTTCCTAAGTGGAATTTTATCTGGGTTTTGACTTGGCTGAATTCAAAATATTGGTTTGATGGTCAGTTGGCATGCACAGTCAATCTTCTCAAGTGCTTATCTTTGAGACTTGGCACCACAACAACACACTCTGGTAGGCCCAGTCTCAATTGCACAAGCAGCTACCAGACCCAGTTAACATCAGCACAACCTCCTGATAAACACCTGTGCAGCTTTCACTAGATTCATCTGAAAATTGTATTTGGTAAGAAGATCTCACTATTTATTCTTTCCAGACTTTGTCCATGTCACCTCTGGTTGTGATGCTCTCAATTAGGTGAATAGGTTAACCTTTATATAGGGAATCCAATATTCTTCCCTCAGATGATACCAGGATAGTATGTTGGGATGCTCAGATATCCCTTCACCTATTACCTCTTCTCCTAACGTTATGTAATTGGGGAACATATTCAAGGGGGACAACAAATTTTGTAGTAAATTATGTGTCTCCTCGGATACTTACTCAGTCACATTACTTTAGTACCCTCCCTGCTGTGTGAATATCCCATTTCATGATGTTCCACTCAGCTTTTAAACTAGTGCCACCTGCAGGTAGCAAGGGGAGGTAATGGGCAAGAGTTATTGCCTTTTATATATTATAGACATGAAATTTCATCATTGGAAGGGCTGGATTCAGGAGGTAGTAGGGTTTATATTCTTATCTTTGATGTGATCAAGTAAATCTTTTAGGGGAAAAACATAATTTACTGAAACATTTGCTTTCTATCACTTTATATTTTCTTTACAGCGCATTACTGTATGTTCAAGGCTTTGCTGTCAAAATGAATTCATCCTGTGCCTCCATAATTAGGGAGATGTGTGCTGTCCAAATAATGTATGGCAGTGTTAAGGGAGATAAATGCAGTCCAGATAATATTTGGCAATGATTAGGGAGATTATGCTGTCCAAATAAATTATGGCAATATTAAAGGAGATTTGCAGTCTAATGTCTAGCAGTGTTAGGGTATGTCCAAACAGTGTATGGTAATGCTACAGGATATATATATATATACATTGTCCAGATAATGTATGGCAATGTCATGGGAAACATATGCTATGCCGATAATGTATGGCAATTTTAAGGGAGATATATTCAGTCCAAGTAATATATGGCAGGTTGAATGACCTTTAATGTTATACTATTTGAAGTTGTATTGTTTTTCTTGCTCATCATGTTGAGGCCTTTTCTGATCTTCTGGTGAAGAGAGGTTTAATTTTATTTTACCCATTTTACTTTCATTCATTGGTTACACATTCACCACTAAGCTATCTCATAGGTCCTATTTCACTTACACCAAACAACGATGTAGGTCCTGTTGATGTGACTGCTCTGGTGACCTAGTGGTTAGAACGTTCGCCTCAGATGCATGAGGTCACTGGTTCGAACCCCCGCCAAGTCATGCCAAAAGATTTATAAAAAATAGTACTAACAGCTGCCTTGCTAGGCACTCAGCGTTAAAAGGTTAGTGTTAGGACTGGTCGACTTGGTGTCATGGTAATGTGACTGGGTGGGACATTATTCTACATGTCTGCAGCATGATACCCCAGTGCTAGACATCACTATAAACTGCCACACTGCAGACATCATAATGATATAACTGAAAAATTGTTAAAGCTACGTTAAAAACAAAATCGCACACACATGCGATCTATTTTTTGTGCAAGAACTATTTTTTAATTTTTTTGATTAAGTTTGCAACACCATCCATACCTTGAACCTCATTTTCCCCTACACTAAACAGAATTGAATATGATGATACATATCCAGGAAAGATAGATTCATTACACCAAATGTAGGCAACTGTTTAATTTTCACACTTGAATGACTTTCTGATTTTCAGCTGTTCATTCTTCATACTCTTCTTTATAGTTGATCCTATATTCCACACTTGCATACAATTTGCATGCATATCTCAGGTAAGAGTAACTTGCCCATGCTGTATTTATACCACTTTCATTTTTTAACTCCACACCTGACCTACTTTGCTATTTTGAAATGTTTGTTCATCACACACTCCATTATCGCTTTGACCATATTGCACCTAAAGGTATAAAAATCAGTATGAATCTCAGGAAGAATAATTCAACTTTACCAAAGTAGGTCACTGAGACTGACCTTTTTCATGTATGACCAAAGAGTATTTCATCTCATATCTTTGACATTAGGAGTCTTACATCCATCAGTATGGACTTGTCTTTATAAATTCAGAATAGGAATTGTGTGAACAGATTTCCTGTTTTGTTGAGATACTTTATCATACTAAAATGATTTCCAGCATTTATCTTAAACACTGCATGTCCAGCTCTCATGAAACCTTACATACACTGTATAATGCATTTTTGATGGTACTGTAACTTTAAAAGATAGGTCACTGTTTCTTACTTTTTATGCTTGATTTTATTTCATCACTAAGCCAGATTGCACAATATTTTAAAAAGTGTCAGCGTAATATTTGTAATGTTGATGTAACTTAAGTAAATTGCAGTATTGAAATGATGGTTACTGTAATCAAAGAAACTCAGAGTGACATTTTGAGAGACTTGATCTAGTATATATTCTTAATCCATATGTCTGACGCTATAAAGTGTCCTTGGACATAATATAAGCTACAATTTCCTGTTTATGTGCATGCAAATCTAGCTTGAAAATACAATTTAAAGTATGATTGTCCAGAAATTGTGTTCAAAAATAAATTGCTAGACAAAGAAACCTCATGTTGTTCTTATTGTTGTTGGGTTTATTAGTATTTTTTATCACATGATAGGCTATTCATGATGGCCAGTATATCTGGTTGTGGAAGAACCTGGGAAGAACCACCAACTTATGGGATAACTACCAGTAAGCTTTCTCACATATCCACATTAGCTGAGCCCAAGACTTTAACCCACACCAACAGAGGTGAGAAAGAAGTGATCCATGACAGTGAGTGCTTTAGACCACTCTGCCACCTGGTGCCCCAATACCTGCTAGTAATTCAGTATCCTCCAGTCATAAAACTCTGTAAGATGCATTATCCAGATTTAGATATAAATTTATGGCATTGATATGATATCTCAGCATAGTGGTTATTTGTGATATTCAGCCATGATGCTTTCTTTTCTCTCCAGATGTTAAAGCATTACAACATTGGATAAAACCATTTGAAGTTGAACGACTGAAAGCAAAGGTACAGTTCAACATTTCATAGTTTTCATGTTGCAGTTTTGTAATTCTGTGTATTTTGATATAAAGATATACAGTCATTAAATATTTGATTGAAGCAGTAACTTGCCTATAAGTATTCAGTGTATATTATTGTTGTTGTTGTGGTTGTGGCAATGCCATTTTCAGCACATGATAAGCTGTACATGCCAGCCAGTATATATCTGGTGGAGGAAGAACTTGGGAAAGCAACAGGAAGAACTACTGACCCAAGGGAAGCTACTGGTAACCTTTCTTATGTATCCATACTGGTTAAGCCTGAGGCTTGAACTCACATGCACGGAGGTGAGATGTCAGTGATTTGTAAAGGTAAGCACCATACACCACTCTGCCACCTAGGATTGGGTATATTATTGTAATTTACTGGTAAGTTATTTATGAGTTCTGTTTTCACTTACATCATTACACAAGATCTGTCCATATTGAGAAAGTTATATATATATATATATATATATATATATATATATATATATATATATATATATAATCAGACCTTAGTAAAGTATCCACCAATGTGAAAAGACCAAACTATTATACACAGGTGACCTCTGATTGCATGTTCACCTTTTAAACTTGGCTTTTGAACAACGATACACTCAATTACCATGATGGTGATGATGATTATTATTATTATTTTTATTATTATTATTAATATTATTATTAAAGCAATTGGCATAAGTTCATCTTTAAAAAATTAATCTGGTGAAAAGGGTTTGATTCATAGAGTTCTTTAACCTTCCCTCTGTTTATTTTTCATGCAGTAGTTTTTCCTGTTTATAATAATGGGGTAGTTAGCTCAGCATAAGCAACCTGTATATTGCTACTGGAATGTTCTGGCTCAGAAGTAATTGGCCTAGGCCATATATATAATGTATCAACCCAATGAGTGATGCCATTGGTCAGAAACTTGTGATATCTTTTAAACTGAGGTATTGTTCTATCTATTCCAGTATTTATTAGCAAATGTGCAAATAGTTTTGTCCTCAGATCTTTGTTCTTGCAGAATTTGGGAGAGCATTCATTATATGCAATAATGATAGTAGTATTGCTCGATTATTAAATTAAATAGAGTTACCTAATCATTAAATGTTTGTTAACGTCATCTCAAACATGGATGGATATTTGATGATGATCAGGTATGTACATTGTGACCATCTGGTCATTATTCTAAGACTACAATGCATCTTGCACATATGGTGTTAGACGGACTTTTCCATGCTATTATACCACATCAACTGTTTGTTCTATTTTACATACAGTAAGCACAATTCAGACAGAAATGAACAGTATTTGAAAGCTGACTTTGATTGTTCACATTTTATTATATAATAAAGTGAAATATCATGACTTACTGGCAAAATATTTTTTTTTCTTCTTCATTTCAACAGTTTCACAAGCTATACATAACTTTTGTGGGTGGGGGAAATAACCACTGAGATTAGGTGAATGCTATACTGTATAAAGATGACCATAGTGGCAGGTTTGACTACATCTATATCAGTGACCAAGATGTTTTTGATATCCTGTCAGACATGTCATTTGTGGTGGAAGGATATGTTAGCATGACAACTTTTAACAGTGTATTTAGTCTTTAATGAAACTAAATATCACTGAAATAAATCAGTAAAAAAAACTATGTAATTTCAATGCCACTCTTGTTTGCACTCAGCAAGCTTGAATAATAAACTCAAATCTACAAAGTGTCATAAATTGCATCATTTAAAATACATCTTTTCCATGTGTGTATTTCTTTTTTTAATAGCAACAACTAATTCATCCCATTATGTATCTCACTTGTCAGTGATAGAGAAGATCTAACAACAAGATCATTGATTTGAAAACCTCTGTAATGCTTTGAAATAAGTTAATTTAATATCCTTCACTTAATTATGACTGAAAATTGATGTAGTTTGAAGCTGTGTTATCATGTACAATGATTAGGTAACCTTCTAGGAGGGTTAATTATCAAATGGTTCTTGACTTTTATTTCAAGTGAACATATTTAAGTTAATCATTCCAAATTCTTAAGCACAAAATATTTTATTTGTTTGTGTCATGTTATCCGCAGCAAAACTATTGAAAAATCTTCTCAGTTAAACCTTGGTATATACAGTACTTGGCATTCAGAATCATTCTGTCCATTTACTCCATTTTCTCACTGCTACAGAATATTCCCCATGTCTGTTGAGATGTTGTTTATTTGAGTCTTTCAAACATAAAATTTTTTTGGCAAGAACTTTTGAACTCACTCAGCTTTTATAGAGTCAGATAACTTTTACATTTACTCTTTATGTGATGACATGTTCAACTTTTATAATGACATATTCCAATGTTGTTAATTGGTACTACAATCTAATGATGCAGACAAAACATTTTTAGAGCAGACAAAATGCCTTGTTTATAAAGAAATTGGTAAATGAATGTGGTAACTGCTACATGACTATTGAGTCTTTGCCTGATACTCTTTTTTGTGTACGGTTAATTTCTCTTTGTGCAAGTCCAAAAACGCTCTATTTAGCCTACAGTGACCAAGTTATGATCTTGACAGTTACAGGTAAAACCCATTATAACATGATTCATTATAATGCAATGGCAGCCTAGCTCGTATTTTTTAATTTAAGGTGACCTCCCTTTTTAACATCCTAAGTACATGCTCTCGGAAAAGCCAATTATTCATATCCCTAGTAGATTTTTAATCACAGCACTGTATTTATTGTTGCCATAACTTCCTAAATTTTCTAAAACATTGCGATATGTCATCCGGAGGTTGGTTAAAACTGATGACATTGAAATTTCAATGCACACTTTCTATGGGGAAGTTTTTGGAGAAATTTTTTTAATGCAATCCCGCTTTTATCATGATGTTATTCTTTGGACCCTGAGTATCGCATTGTAACAGGTTTTACCTGTACCTCCGGTTTTAATCGTGAAAGAAAGCTCAGCAGATGTGTGAAGCCCAAAGCCCTATTGCAACATTGTCAAGCCCATTTCCCATAAACATTAGCATTTGTAGATATTGGTATATTAGCCATAGTGGTACATATTATAATGTATTTTAACCAACAATTATCAAAGTAATGAAAATATGACATCTGGACACAGACATTGAATAGATAATCAGATTACTTACCTTACCATATGAATTAAATATTGGTTTTGGACACAGATAAAATGTAGCCATTTGTAAGCAGTACATTTGACTTTTTGGGACTAATATTGTAGTTACATGCCACATGCTAGGGGTGGCCACCTACATGGGGTACATTTTTACACAAACTTTTTGATGCCAAAGAGAAATGAAAATAGAGGAGGTGGCCACCAGTGAAGGGAGCTGTATAAGAGGGGAACAACTGTTCTTGTTTTATTAAATAAGATGTATTTATTCACTAATAACTCAAATTTTACAAGTGTTTGTAATTTATAGTATCACTTATCTGATAGTGTATCAAATGTATTGGACAGAAATGATTTGGTAATTGTTTATGCCCAAAAAATTCAGAAGCATTTTTTCTGCAATGACCTGGTGTAGTTGGACCCATTGAAAATGACACATAGTACTGTATAAGTACATTTTTAATTTACTGTCAATATTTCACAAATGTATTCTTACATCTACTTCAGGAGGTGGACTTCCTTGTTCCTGGTGATTTAGTGGAGAGAGCACATAAAACAGGTCAAATGAAAACACTTATAACCAATTTAAAAGAAATCTATGGAGTTGAGGTCAGTAAACAAGGTGACAAGATCTATATGCATGGGGTATCTACTCAACAGATGGTTATTGCAAAAAAATATCTGGGTCAGTTTTTGAACAAAAGCAGCAATATGAAACAAAACAGCACAATAATGTATTCAAGCATGCCTGATGAGAAAACATACAGCCAGATTGATAAATTAAACAATGTGGCTGTAGTGGAATTCAGGGCATTGGAGATTCTTGAACATGGCTTTGAAAGGCTAAAAAATACACAGCTTTCATGGCATGATGGTGCTATTTTAATAGATGGACCAGCATCATTAACACCTAGTGTCAAAGAAAAATTAAACAGTCAATTAATGACTCTTAGAAACCAACAATCTGAAGAGATTTCTCTAGATAAAGAGGAAAAGAAAGTTGTAGAAGATGTTATGAGAGAAGTGCAGTCAGAAGACATAATTTGTATTTGTGATGAGAGAAAGAGTCATGTGGTTGTGTACAGTGACAAACAAGAAAACATCATGAAATTTAAGCACAAGCTCAAACTTAAAAGCGGAAAGTTGAAGGAAAGTGTGAGGAGCAGGAAACGGTTTGCTGAAAATCGCTCTTTGTCAGAAGCTTCTCCAGGAAAGTTTAGTTCATCATTTAGTTCAACAGAAATGAGACAAGAATTTTCATGGTCCAAGGATGATTCTGATCTAGTAGTATTTTACACAAAAGAAAATATTAAAGTATATGTATATATAGCTGACATTCTTAATCTTCCAGTTGATTGCATTGTGAATGCTGGTAATTACAATCTGCAGCATGGAGGTGGGGTTGCCAAGGTGATAGCAGATGCTGCAGGTCCCGAACTGGTCCAGGAAGGGAATGCAATAATCAAGAAGAAAGGAAAAATCACAGTTGGTTGTCAGGTGACCACAACTGCAGGTAGACTTCCGTACACATGTGTAATCCACACAGTGGGACCATGCTGGTCAGATTATGAACCACATGATTTTCAGAGAGTAAAAGATTGTGAGAATGATTTGTATAATGCCGTCTATGGATGTTTCATTGAAGCTGAAAAGATTGGCCTTTCTACAATTGCATTGCCAGCAGTTAGTTCAGGTAATTTTAGTTCTTTTGGTCTTCTTGTAAAAATGGTACTAACAGTTGCCTCACTTGGCACTTGGCATTAAGCGGTTAGTGTTAGGACTGGTCAGCCTGCTGTCAGGATAATGTGACTGGGTGGGACATTATGCTACATCTCTGCGGCATGATGCTTCAGTACTAGACATCACTATAAACTGACACACTGCAGACATCATAGCGATATGACTGAAAAATTGTTAAAGCTACATTAAGAATCTAAATCACACACACACACAAACAAAATAACTTATGGAACATTTTAATGTTATTTGTTGGATAGATAGTGATGACATTGAAACATTACAACATAAATACTATTACCTTTCTGTCTGTATGGAGGATGATTGCAGGTTAGTTATTTCTGGCCTTCTAAATGCTTCATGTTTTAATTCCTAATCTCCTTTTTTTTTACCTGTCATTGTGGGACAGACTTCAAACTCAGTTATATCATATAGTATGGAAGAGCTCTTGCAATTAGTAGTCAAAGTCCAAGGTCTATGATTAAAAAAGCATCTTTGTATATTTATGTCAGGTATTAGTCTTCCTAACTATGGTAAAGCAAGCTGACATCAATTAAAAAAAATACAGAAATTGTTATGTCCATAATCTCCCAGTTTTTGTATCTGCAGAATTTGCCCATTATTTTACAAGCTTCATGAAGTCAAATACATTTTGCAAGCCACTCCAATTTATACAGGAAGAAATAAAGATATTTTTTCTTTAAGGGATGTTAAAAATATGCCTCATGAAAGTTTAAAGCTGCGTATATAATTGCTACTGATACAGTAAAATCTATCTTGAGAGGTCACCATATCTGCCAGCAAAAAGAGACAGTATTGTCTCATGATAGGTTTGTGCATGACCAGTTTTCAAGGTCAAAATTCAACAGGGCTTAGAAAACAAAAAATACTGTACAATCATGCATTTTATTCTTCATTCGCAGTTCTTGTTAAAATATTAATCGTTTCATTGAAAATAATTTATATAGCAAGATATACATCAGTCATAAAACTTTCACATTTATATTTGAAGGTCACATGTATTTTCATATCAACTACAGAACTGACTACCATATTTTAGTGTGTATAATGTAAACTGATATATAGGGTGCACCCCAAGTTTGGACTAGAATGAGGGAGGAAAACTTAATGTTATGACTCTATAGTCAAAAGCGGTGTCACAGAAAGAAGTGAAACCAACACATTTTGTAAACTTAACAAATAATTTAATTGTTAGCTAAAAAAAATGAAAATTTAAGAGGAACGTACACATAATGAATTTAATCCAAAACAGTCCTGAAAAGTTCTAATCACGTCCAAAAAGACTGAAATATTCTGCATAAATTTTAGATACAAAAATATACTGGTCCACCAACAGCCCTGATGTGTCAAAATGGTATTGTCCAGACATTAAATAATTCTCAGTAGTCCTAGAATAATATTATAGTCCAACAAATACTTTCTATTTCCACTGAATAATCCAAACAAATGTTTCCTCTCAAGCAATATCTAAATACAAGATAAAATACATTTGCAGACTTGATGTTACAACAAAAACACAAGAAATAAGGTACTTATATGAAGATGTAAAAGGTAAAATACATATTTTCCCCTACATATTATATTATATAATAGCAGATTGCAAATCTCAATATCATAAAACAGCTTAAGTGATCTAGCTCAGTCAATGGGAAATAGTTCTTCTAAGAACCAATCTGACTGACCTGTCCAGTGAGAAAAAGCCTGAAACTTTTCAATATATTTATTAATATTTTTATTATTAGTAACTGTAAAAACTGTAAACACCTAATTAACCATCTATTTATAGCTTCTCTGCAATTTTATGTTTTTAATATCTCAAAATAGAACCTATGCACATACAAAATTTCAACCAAAGATAATCACTACAATTCACAGTCATTACACTTAGTTCTCTCATATATCATAAATGTGATATAATACCTTATACAATCTTTATAATTTTGCTCTACTTTCATCGATGTGACAAAAGTCATCCATTTTTGATAGTGAATGATAAAACATGGCAATATTGAAAGTATATTGTGCCGATTTTATGGATGGCCTGTAAAAGGATAGTTTTAGGTTCACGTTGTTAATGTCTATGCAAAGCCTTCATATTCCTCTCTGTTGTCATCTTTGTCAAAAAATCACTTTATGTTATCATTTGTCATGGTGTTGCTGCATAATAACTCCCATCTTGATCTTCATCCTCTGGGTGGTGTTCATGCTTAGCATTGTGCTCCCTCAGGATGTCGTCCTCATTCCCATCCATTTTATTTGAGATGTGGCACTTTTTGAAGGCATGGATGATGATGCTTGAATTTAGATTGGCCTATACATCAACTACGTACTGGCAGATATCAGTCAGTTCAGGTTTCCTCATATTTCACGTGTTATAAATGTGTGCTAGTCGCCAGCATGCCACTCATTTCATTTCCTTCTGAGCATGGGTGTCATGGGCTTGTTGATGCTGAAATCCAAGGGCTTGAGCATTGATGTCCTACAACCAGCAGTTAGGTCCAGAGTGGTCTGATAGTCTGTATTTAACAGGTCCTTGACATGGTCTGACTTGTGGCATCAGAAGGCATACAGAATTAATAGACTTTTTCTGGTATTACTCCCAAGCCATTTTTCTCATATGTTTTTTTAACTATTCCTTTATTAATGCTTTGTTCATCCATCCCTTGTCCGGGCATTTGATGATGATCACCTTCAGCCAATCTGCACACTTTGGAAGTGTCTTTCTCTTCAAAATAACGATGGAGGAAGCTTTCCACCATCAGCAGTATAGGGAAGCATCACCACATCACCATAAGATGATTTTTCTCATCAGTTAGGGTTATGCTGATGGTGCTGGTCCAATTTATATGGACAGTGATGTTAGATGGAAGAGCTAATGTCATGGATACTGGTCAGCATATCCTATCTGGCTCAACTCAAACTTCAGTCTTTTGTACTGTTTAATGATGACTCTTTGGAATTCTAGTAGTTTGTCCTCATAAACATGGCAGCTTCTGAGCAATACATGTGCATTACTGAATTGTTAAGTCATTATCATAAAAATGTGTATACTCAGATCACAGAACCCTCTTGTAGTCAATTATTTTCTTCTGTTTTGCAACCAGCTTTACCTGAAAGCAAATCTCTGTCATGGATACTGAGATTCCTTGTCTTTTCTATACATGACCTATTCAAGGACTCCACTCCCAATATCCAGATACTTTGTGCCTGCCCCTCTGTCTGCCTGTTTTATTCTCGGGATTTTCAAAAGTCTTTCTTTCATTCTTCTCCACGCACTTACAAAACATTCTACTACATTGAATTCCCTCCCTGTGAACCAATGATACAAAATCATTAGACAGAATTAATCCATCCACAAACAAAATAAATTTATGGTGAATCAAAAGCCAAAGGCATAATTCACTGATGACATAAGAGATTAATTTGATAAACAAATGGTGTAAAGTATGAACTTTGGTGAAGAGATGATGGCTTGGTGTTTGAGCTATAATAACTGTAACATAAAACAGTCTGCACTTTGCCAACAGACCCTCCTATAAGCGGACTTGGTTACAAATGATTAAATAAAACTTTAGTAGAGTTTATCTCTGTCTTTGCGATGCAATCCTTCATAGAAGTGTTGAAACACATATTTGCCTAAAAACAGTGGTTACTGATAATGCTCTGGAGGTGGTCATTCACAACAAGCCAGTTATATAATAAAATTGATTTGTGCATCATGATTTTGTTTGTAAATGACAAGTGGAAGCTCTTAGAAGATGTTTCTCTCAAAACAGGTTTTACTGTTCATATTTTAAAGTTATGGCACAGTAGAAATATTCAAATCATACTTCAGTAGATGACCTAGAAATTAGAATTTTCAGAAAAATAGTTTGTCAGATATGCTTTAATAAGTAATGCTTTTTGTCATGGGAATTAGGCAATTTATCTGTTTCATTTGAGTATGTGTGTGTGTGTGTGTGTGTGTGTATATATATAATTTGGATTTTTAATGTGGCTTTAAAAAATTTTTGATCATATCCCTATGGTGTGTGCAGTGTGGCAGCTTATAGTGATGCCTATCACTGGGGCATCATGCCACAGACATATAGCATCATGTCCCACCCAGTCACATTATCTTGACACCAGGCTGACCAGTCCTAATACTAACCCCACAGTTCTGAGCGCCAAGCAATACAACTGCTAATACCATTTTTATAAGTCTTTTGGGGTATAACTCGCTTGGGATTTGAACCCATGACCTCTTGCATCCGAGGTGGGCGCTTTTAACCACTTTGGCTACTGGAGCGGTCTCAGTTTCATTTGATGCAATATACGTGTACCAGTTTGCTTCTTTACATTAACATAATCAGGATAGAAACATTATGTTTCTTGCCCTAATTTCTATAGTCTGACTATTACCAACCCATTTGTTTGTACCCCCCTACCGATTTCAATAATGGAAACCTTTAATGTGATTAAAAGTGCAAGGAACTTAGTTCATTCATTGATTTATAATTTCTAACGTTACTATGAGTAGAGTGGCCCTAACATCGTCATCATGCTTAACGGAAGTTTTCAATATAATAGATGGTCATGCTTAAGATGCATTTCCACTCTCTGGACAAGTCCATTTTCAGCAACGGGGTGTGTGGACAACTACAGATGTACATACATAAGTCGTCTGCTTCTGATATTTACAATGTCGAATCAAGCAAAGAAAAAGAATGACAAGAACAAACTTGCCTTTCACATGGATTTAACAAGCAGTTTAATTTCTATGTTCATGTGTGGAAAGGGATATATAATTGCAAAATCTTAACATTATGTAATTTACGGAATTATCCAGCAGATGCCAAATAGGATGAACTACATCATTATGTTGTCTGATGGAAATAAATTAGCCCATAGTGTATGAAATATGACGTCTTGTTATTATGGAAAGTCCATTAAGCATGAAAGGTGCAGGGGATGCCAGTATTTGTGCCATTCTGGTCACTGTCAGGTTAGAAATTATAAATCAGTCATTCAGTTGACATAATCACATTAAATGTTTTTGTTATTGAAATCTGCAGGGGGGGGTACAAACAAATGGGGATGTATACTCAGACTATACATAATTAAAGTGTTTGATATTTATTTTTGTAAAATATTCTTCTTGGTCAGAATTTGTAATTAATTGAGAAATCATATTTTTCCATGTCATTTATGTTGATGAAAATCTAAAATTGGGATCTTGCTTTGAAGACATTTATTCCTGTTTTCAATACAGTGCTGAAATTGTTAAACTCATTACAACAAAGTTACTATTTCTCATTAAAACTATATGCAGACTGTTCATTGCATGCCTTAAGATACACATACTTTAGTTCAACTTCTTGTAAAAGACTAGTCTTTATTTTATCTTTTTTCCAAAAATTAAGAGTAGCAATCTACAAAGACACATGATATCTTGCAAACATTGCTCTGTTTCATTAGATTCATTCCAACCTTTCAAGTTATACTACTCTTTTTTTCAAGTTTTCCAACATGTGAGTTTTATTCACCATTCTTAGCACACTTTCCAGTTAGATGTTGTTGATGTGGGTTTGATACCATGTTTCCACACATGCTAGGCTGTACATGGTAGCCAGTTTTTCTGGTGGAGGAAGAACATGGGAAAGCCCTGGGAAGAACCATCCACCCATGGGAAGCAATTGACAAGCTTTCTTATTTTACCAAATCTGGAACTCGAACCCACATGGACATTGGTGAGATGTTAGAGATCTGTAAAGGTGAGCTATGAAAGTTGGTCAATAGCATGAAATTATCCTGGTCCAGTGAATGGAAATATGATTCTCACCATATCAAAATCAGGATCAGCAAACTTGAGTGTTATGTCAGACTGCAAATTTTCTTTTGCATTATGTCTTGCTAACTCTGTTTTCTTTGCCTGCAGGAATATATGCTGTACCACGAGAAATGTGTGCTGTCCAGTATGCCAAAGCTGTTCTTGACTACAGCAGACAGTCTAGACAGGGACAGTCCTTGAAAGAGATACACTTCATTGACAAAGTCCCATATCTTGTTAAGCTGATGCAGGATACATTCAAAACCACATTTGAAAATGGGAAGGTACCAGATTACAACATACAAAACTATGCTGCTTGTTCATCAAGTTACCAGAGACAACAATCAAAGGAGACTGGAAGGAAGGGACATGAAAAACAAGATGTTGCAGTAAACAACAACCAGTATGAAACTACTGAACCTTACAAATTATCCCATGTGTATTGTGAACCAACAGTGAATGGGAAGGTACGAAACTGCAGTATACAAAACTCTGTTGATTTTCCATCAAGTTACCAGAAACAACAGTTAAAGGAGACGGGAAGGAAGGGACATGGAACACAAACTGTTGGAGGAAACAACAGCCAGTATGAAACTACCAAACCTAACAAATCATCTTGTGTTCATTATGATCCAGGACTGAATGGGAAGGTACCCAACTACAGCATACAAAACTATGATGCTTCTTCATCAAGTTACCAGAAACAACAACCAAAGGAGACTGGAAGGAAGGGACGTGGAAAACAAGTAAACAGCCAATATGAAACTACCAATCTGAAAAATTTGTCTCCTGTTTATTATGAACCAGTTGAGAATCATAAAAGGCATTTTGTATTCCGTATTTCAGAAAAGCCAGTTGTTCATATCTATGAAGGAGACATTCTAAAACTAAAACACATCAATGCAATAGTTTGCCCTGTTGACTCTGGAGGGTCAGGGATGGGAAGAATTTCTACAGAACTTATGGACAAAACCAAATACAGGCAAAACAAAGACAAGTGCTTCAAGAGTTGGAAACCTGACCTTGGAGATGTAGTTATAACTGTTGGAGAGGAAAATCTTTTTAATGTGATTGTTCATGTTGTGATTGAAAATAATTCACCCCAAGGGCAAGAACTAAAGACTACAGTACAAAAGTCCATTGACAATATTTTAAGGAAGACAGATGAATGCATAGGTGTGAAAACCATAGCCTTGCCTTTGTTTGGAGTGAGTAAGTATCCATTTAAATAAGTCTAAATGCTTTGGAAACAATCATTACTTTAATTGCTCCAGGGTTTTGATTGAAATTAACAACACTCCACTAGTCCAAGACTAGTAAATGTCCTATTGGACTAGTAAGTCTCATAATTGAAATACATAGTCTGATTGCTACTAAGTTTCCCATTTTGCCAGTAAGCATTTGTTTAAAGGACTAGTGAAGATTCAGATTGGTTTTAGTATTTGCCTATCCTCCACCTCCCAAAAGACAGTTTGGACCCTGCCGACTGATTTTAAAAATGAAAAGCATCAAGTATATAAGAAATTCACAAAATTGAGTCATTTTATTCGTCAGTTTATAATTTCTAACCTTATTGTCTCAATGTTGCCCCTGACGTTGTCATCTTGTTTGTGTTCCAAACCAAATGGAAGCTGTTGATGTAATCAGCTTGACAGACTGCTTGCTGCCTTTCTTGGATTGCTGGAACAGTTTGTCAGTAGAACTCCATCCAGTGTTTGCAATGTCTAGTTTTAATATTTCTAAAACAAATGAATACATTTAAAAAGCTGTAACTCATACATGCATATGTTCAAATAATGTAAACCCGAAGGTAGTGAAAATTTAAGGAATTATTCAGAGCTTATTGAAGATGGGAAACTACATAACATCTGTTGTCTAAAATAATTGACTCACCCACACAAACATGGCAACCCTGTTTGTAAAGAAACTTCAGTTCTTTTGAAACATGAACAAGATGATTGCTAGAGACCCACTGGCAATGATCATGTTTACAAATTTTAAATTGATGAATGAAATGAAGAAGTTTCATTCATTTCTATAACCTTGATGTTTTAAGTTTTAAAATTGGTAGAGGGTACAAGCTGCTCAGAAGAGGGTTAGACAAATACTGTTGTAAATATCTCAGTCTACTATTCCTTCTGACTAAAATGAAATTTATCTTGAATTTTAGACTTGTAAAGATTAGTGGCACCTTTACTTTCAGTAGGAACACATGTATGGTTGAAATAATAATGAAGTAATAGGTACTGTACTAAATTTCTTTAGGGGAGCTTCAAAGGTAGATGTCCTGAATGAGATATATCACCTCTGAGCTTTGTAAGTAAAAGAAGTATTTATTCTGAAGCAAATACTTAAATATTTTACTTATCTGTTTAGAAGATGCTCTTTATTTGAATATTGCATAAAGTAGACACACCTTATAATGCTGAGATACCCAGACTTGTAATAAACTGGGCAAAATAAATTATTTTTGAAATTTGACCCACTTTTTGAAGGAAAAGAAAGAATCTTGAATTATTTTTCTTGTATAACTCTGTCTCTTCACAAAAATTGACCCTCACCATTAATGGTTCGAAGATTTAACTAATTAAATTAAGCTGTGAAAGAGACCAAATGATGATGTTTTTTCTTTCTTTACAATTATCAGCAATATTTTAATTATTATACTGTTATATATATAATATCAATTTTGATTCAATGATTAAACATTTAATTTGTTATATATATATATATATATATATATATATATATATATATATATATATGCACACACATATGCTTTCGTTAGACATGTTTTTTCCTGAACACAATAATCCTTGGTGTAATTGTTGTATGCTTCCAACCTTGTCTGTGAATATGAATAGAATTTAGGGACTAATTGTTATCCTTGTTTATTAGGCAATTTGTATTTTGTGCAGGGATCGTCCTGGGCTTCGCCAGTGTTGCAAATTGCGATTTTTTTTCCTTAGTGGCGACAAAAATATCCCATCTGGCGATTTTTTTGGCGACATACTTTTTGGTTATTTAATTTGTACATACAATCATGGATTTGGACTGAATAAATTTAAAGCCAGAACGAAAGGAAGCCACAAACTTGACTAAGCAATGCATTGGAATCAATCTGTTACACAAACGATCCTTTGTTCTTATTGACAACCCTATCTTTACAGTGCATTGTTACATCATAATCTGCTTATGCTGAGATCTGGGCTGAGTACTGTATGCTGCGATACAGTCAATCATGCTACCGCACTATACCTACAACTGACCGACTTCTGAAGACGCGAATAGAACAGATACAGTTAATTGTATGGCTAATCCTTCTGTTTTTTTTAATACATATACCAATACAATAGTTTTGCTGAACCTTCATAGAAAATTGATAACCTTTGAAATACCGACTACTGTGTATAAATACAAAGCAAATGGAAAAAATCTCAATCACAATTACATCTGTCGCCAGTGCAGCATTTTACTCATCGATCTTTTCCTTTTGTCTTCAGTCCCATGTTACGGCTGCAGAGACTTAAACTCCGCAACAAGAAATAGCAAAAAAACACAGTTGTGCATAATTAATAATAATTATTTATTTCTCAAAATACAGGAGTGAAAGAATCCCTAAATTGGGTGTGAATTTACGCTTATATATACGTTCCAGTATTGCCAGGTGTTGACTCGTGTAAGTTTCATTCGTGGGAATGGAGATCCTATTTTGCTTGTCGAGAAAATTTATACAACATTCAGTGATCATTCTTGGGATTTAGGAAGCAATTCACTACAAGCTTTGTGAAGCTAGCCATAAAGGGGTGGGGGGTGGGGTGGGGCTGCTGAGAGACTACTGGTGTCACCTGTCAGCACTGTAGACTGTGAACGTGGATTCAGTAAGATGAACCTCATAAAAACTGACATCAGAAATAAGCTCTGCATCTCATCTCTCGAGAATTTAATGAGAATCAGCATGTACAGATGTGAAAAATTAGACTTTGAAACTGCATTCAACAAGTGGGCAGCCCTAAAATCGCGACGGATCTTCATGTAACACTTTGTAACATTTTGTTAATACTTGTTGTAATTAAAGTATTAACTAATCCATCTTTTGTAATTTTCATTGCCTGTTACATTAATAGACTAAATTAACACTTGGAAAAATGTACACTACTTTTTTTGGCGACACTTTTTGAAAATTGGCAACAAAATATTGAGGTTGGCGAATTTTTTGGCGACAGCTTTTTAAAAGCCAGGACCATTCCTGATTTTGTGTATTGCAAAAGTAATTCAAGTGAATGTTGATGTTTGTTTTTGAAATTATGCATTAAACTCTGATATATACATTGTTCTGTAAATTTGTCACTATTTTCAAATTGGTTAAGATTATTGCTTTTGTTAATTAGTATGTCCAAGAAACTCTGGTGAAAAGTTTTAAATATTTTTCTGTTGAATTATGATGATATAGAATCTAATAAATGTAAAGTGAATTTTTATTAACCTTTAATTATAAGTGCACAACTGTATCAGCTTTTATTATAATTCAAAAAAGAAGTTGATCAGTATGGTAGCAATGGTGGCCATCTTTAAAATATTGTTATCGCCACTTCCCCATTGGGCTAGGCATTTTTTGTTGTTGGTAAAGACAAGACACTTTCTATCTCTGTTTGGTATTAGATGGAAATCATTCAAAATCAGACAATCAGTATGTCTGCCATTGTATCTATCTTGAAAATCAACCATGGTAACCATCTTATTATACAACATCTTGTTAACAGTTGTATATATTAACATCAAGTTTTACTGAAAGGCTTTTTATGATATCTTGATGGTTATAAATACAAATTATGCTGATCAGACTTCCAGTTTTTTTGGTCATTTTGTCCACCTTGAAAATGTTGTCATACTGAATGCGACCTTTTATGATATAATATATTTGCTTGGTCCTGAACGAAAATTTTTTGGATTAGAAAACCAATATTTCCACCAAGATAACTATTTTGAAATGTTGCAATAGCTACTTCTGATCAAATGATCTTTTAGACATTGGTTTTCACCAAAATGCTTTTTATACTATCTCACTGGTCGTAAATAAAAGTGGTGCTGATTGGACGTTCAACATGATGGTCATGGTGGCCTTCTTGGAGATATTGTAAATACTAGTCCTCATTAAGGGATTTTCAAGCTGACATGTTTTCAGTAAAGCACATTGCTATATGTAGTTGGATCTAAATGAAAACGATGCCCATGAAACATCCCAAAATTTTACAGTTTTCATAATGGCTGCTTCTACAGGATAGATGGCCTTAAAGACATTTATACAATACATAGTTGCTCATTTAGTAAAAAAAAAATTTTTTATTACCTCCAAAATGTTTCCCTTGACAGCCATCCTGAAAATTTCTATATTGATCCTTCACTTTGTTGGATATACAAATCAGAATGAGTTTTCACTTAAACACTACACAACATGTAGCTTATTCTGAATGAAAATGGTACTGATCTAGATTTCATGCTAGCACTGGAACTATCTCAGAAGTCTTGTTGGTACTATCCCTTTTGCATGAAAAGTTCATTGACTTCGGGTTTTTGCTAAACGTTTCCCCAAATATTTGTTTCTGAATGAAAGTGGTTTCAGATCTTACCTCCACCATACCCACTTTTTTGTGAAGCAGTTTTAAACACTATTTCTAAATGAAATTGGAATAGTTCATTGTTTGCATATTTGTACTTCATGAGCTTTCAATCTCAGTACAATAAAAATTTTACAAGTGAATTATTTTACCAGACTTTTGATTTTAACAAGGTGGTAGTACTTTGACATTGATAGCTCTTGATGTGGCACATAGATATTATGGTTTGTAAGGATATCACAAATAAATATCAATATACAGTGTAGAATGATAGCACTTCTTTAAAACAAATTCTTAAAAGATTTTTGGTTGATTTAACTAGATGTGGTTATAATTTGATGTTATCAGTAATGAGTTAAATAATCATCTGCCCTAGTTATAAGGTCAAAGACCATGATAAACAGTTTTGTACTGCACTTAACAGGTATTTTGTGAAAGTGTTAACTTGATGTGATACCAAATTTGGAATGTCATCCAGGGTTTTGTTGGGTTTTTCAAGAATGGTTTCAGTACTCTTCAAATAAAACCAAAACAAATTGTTTCAGCATGAAGAGCATCAGTCCTTTCAGATTGTTTACTGGTATTTGTATTATTTCCACCTTTGCCTCAAAAAAAAGAGAAAAAAAGATGTGCGTATTGTAGCTTTTCTTTATTCTGTACACTGAGACAGTATTTTCTGAATTTACCGAATGGGGTTTGTTGGAGTGTGCGTTTAGGTTTTGGATTTTGTTGGTTGCAGTAATATGTTTTACTCTGAAATAATGAATTTGAACTGATTATAATTATATACATTGCCTTTCAGCAACTGGATGAAGTGGTCAGAACCATTAAATCAGGTTCCATGTACACGTTTATGTTTGTCAGATTGTTTGTTGAATGCTTTTCCTGGGTTGCTAGTGAAGGTTACAACAGTGTTCTAATTGTCTTCTGTTTATAGCTCGTGCCATAGTTAATCCAAAATGGTATGTGACTTGTTAGATCACATGTGTGACATGTATAAACTGCACAAGATTTTAAGACCTTAATTCAGAATAAGAGTAGGACTTGCAGTCTAGCTGCTAGTAACTGTTGACATAGTCCAGTAATATGTATGCTTGATCAAGTTGCATAAGTTTTAGTTTCAGTTTGTAAAAGTTACATTTATACTTTTCCAAGTTAATAAAAAGAACATGGTCCCATATTCTTTTTAAAGCACTCTGTCAGTAACTTTTCTATATATACATGTGTTTCCTCATTATTTTTCTCATTTGTCTATCTAGAACAAGAATTACTGACTGACAAGTCTTGGGCTGAATTATTTCTGGATAGGTTTATTAATTTCTGCTGTGAAGTGGAAAATCCCAATCTGGAGGAAGTCCATATTATTACAGATGTTTCATCCAGCAGTGTCTATTCTACAGTGAAGAAAGTTTTTGTTGATTACACTGATGAGAGAAATAATGCACCTTCACATCTGAAAATAGCTCGACCCAGACCACCATTACCCGAGGTTTACATGACTTGTGATCTTACACAGGTAAGTGAAGGACAAGAAGATGTGGCAGAAATTACACATTTATTACTTTTGATGTTTGTCATGCAGGACATTTGACAAAGCAATAACTTCGGCACGCATTTGAGCATCTGTTCATATATCTGTCCCAGAGATGCTGCCAGGGTGTGCAATTGCATGAATCATGCAGAATTTGTATAAATTTGTGCACTTGGAGAGCAGTGATATTTATGAACTCCATCAAATAGTTTCAGGTCATGCAGCATATGAAAATGTGTTCTGCACAGAATACTATGCCAGTAGAGATATTGTAGCTCTTTTCGCAACATCCATCTTTTTAGGTAGGCAACTGTTTCCTGACCACTCCGGTGGCTTAGTGGTTAGAATATCCACCTCGGATGAGGGAGGTTGTGGGTTCGATCCCTGGCCAAGTCATACCAAAGACTTACAAAAATGGTACTAACAGCTGCCTCGCTTGGCTCTCAGCATTAAGAGATTAGTGTTAGGACTGGTTGGCTTGGTTTCAGGATAATGTGACTGGGTGGGACATCATGCTACATGTTTGCGGCATGATGCCCCAGTGCTAGACATCGCTATAAAGTGCCACACTGCAGACATCATAGCGATATGACTGAAAAAATGTTAAAGCTATGTTAATCCAAATCACACACACACAAACTGTTTACTCATCTGGCTTCTTCAGCTTGACATGATTGTATTTTGAACAAAATTGGATTGGCACATTGGGCCCAGAAACAAGCATTATGTTTTAGTTTAAATCTTGCATCAAGGAAGTTTCACAAATGTGTATTTTAAATACAGATTACCTAGAAAACCCAAAATGGCTTATTTCCAGTGAAGTTCATCTTCAGGTGATGATTTTGTTTAGAAAATACTAATGATAATGATGATGACAATGATTTTTAAAGTTTTGAACTATATCACATTATTGGAGCTGATAAAGTGTTACTGGAGATATCATTGAGCCTGAAAATGGTGGTAAATATGAGTCTGATGTACATGCAGGATGGGCAGAAATACCCTTGCTTGATTTGACACACACAAACTTTCAGCAGTATTTTGAAATTAAATGTAGAAAAGGCAGAATAACGAGCCCAATTTGAATGCTGACAATTTAAAAGTAGAGCACAATTTTCATTTCTTTTCGCAAACTGTTTTAGCCCTGTTGCAAAGCTATATAGCCTCACATAGGTTATGATAAACTGAAAAATAAGAATTAATAAATGAAATTAAGAAGTATAAATATTTATTAGGTCAAAATACCTGTCTGAAGAAGCAGACTATGGCATTGATGAATCTAAAACCCCAATACAGCATTATGGAAAAGAGAAGAAATCTGGCATCATAGTCACTATAGCACTGATTCATGAAAGTAAAACTTCAGCAGAGTTCATCTTAGTGAAAATCTTATTTTGGGGCAGTAGTATCTGAGATCTGGAAAATTGTACATAACAACTATAAAGAATGGTTTCCAACTTGTTCATTCTGGCTAAGCTAGCTATGTATATACCCCTTCTGACAACAGATTGTGAAAGGGCTATTCTCAGCATAGGGTAGTATTCATATACAGATAAAGAACAGATGATGCTCAGAAACAATGAACAGATTAATGATTATTCAAGGAGAGGTTACAGCTTTTAAAAATTTTGATTTTAATAACAGTTCTAACAGTAACAGTGGAGCGGGAAAAGGAGACACAGATATTAAAATGTTATGTAAATATTGAACTATGGTAGTTTCCTACTCCCCATCCCATTGTTGTACTCCCCCCCCCTTATTTTTTTGACAAGGAGGGATCTCTCCCCTTGTGAAAAAAATCATGGCAGCATTTCTGCTTTCTATGTCAAGCATTAATTTTTATGTTAAAGTTTTTAGATTAAACATTTTATTTTCCATTTAATAAATGCATGTTATATCTAGCAAAGTTAAAAGTGGGCTTAGCAAATGGGTTTCATGTTTTTCCAGTGTGTAGACATAAAAGTATCTTCATTTCTCAATTATAGCATGTAATAGCTCTGTGGAAAGAAGGAATGAATCCTGAAATTCCATGTGCTTTGTACCAGATTCATGATTTTTGTTTTTTAAAAATTAACATGCTTGTGTGTGTAGGTGGAGAAAATGCTGGAATTTAACTTTTTTATACAGAAAATGATATGATGCTGCATTTCTGCAGAGTATATCACATAATTAAAATTTAACATAAAATGATTTTATGAGAGGTGTACTTGCATATTTGTTTGGTCAAATGTTCTCCTTCTGATCATTTCTGTTTTATATTTTTTATAGGATCCCATGTCTGGACAAGGACATGAATCAAAGAATGACAGGGGTGATACAGATGACAACTGCACAGTATGTTTGTGTCCAAAAGTTGACCCCAAATCTCTGTCCTGTGGCCACTCATTCTGCTCTGAATGCTATAATCAAATGTTGAAACACAAGCCTGTTTGTGCAATATGTGGTAAAATTGTGGGGACAATTACTGGCAACCAGCCTAATGATGGAAGGATGTATGTGAGGACTTCCTCAATGAACTTGGCGGGATATAAGGAACATGGCTGCATTGAGATCACTTATGATTTTCCTGCTGGCAAACAAGGGGTTAGTATGCACTGATTCAGTAAGTAGGGGTTTTCAGTTACCCCCCAATGATGATACTATTTGGGGACAACTGGTATTACCTGCATTTGCACTGAAATTATTGCAAGCTTCTGTAGATAAAAAGTTTTGGTTCTTTATTTTCTTAATTCTTGTATACACCTTTCATTTACAAGATCTGGTTAATATTATCTGATATTGTTAATAAAACTTCCCAGACAGGGACCACTGAACTAATAAACTTGAACTGTACTTTAAGAATAATTTACAAAATGCTTTTACTAGACTTGAAGTAAAGTGCAAGGAAAACAGTATCTAAGTGCAGGAAAAAACAAAAACCCTACTAGTTAAAACGAAATAAAAAAAGCATGGCTAGATAGCAACAAACTCCAAATTCTTTTCAACAATGTGAACCTTAGTATGACCTCTCATGATAAAATTCTTGGTGTATTCATAGATAACAGTCTAATTTGGTTTATAATATTCACATTACATATGTTTCAGAAAAGGTTAATTCTTATCTCTGGCTACTTAGGAAAAATCAAAACATACAATCCTTTTCAGCATAAGGTTATCTTTTATATTAGTTATGCACAGCTGTGACTGGACTATTGTAATGTAATTTGGGGTAATACCTTTAATTTAAACATAACTAAACTTTTAAGACTCCAAATGAGGGCATGCTTTTTACTCTAGATCAATGCATAGACAATTTCCAGGATGTAATGAATAAGATAAAAAAAAATTACCAATACATGAAAGAATATTTCTTAGAAAGACCAACTTTACATGTAAAGTGCCTAGAAAAGCTATTCCTATCTACCTAAGTAATACATTTCACCAAAGAGATGCTGATGGTACTCCAAATTTAAGGTCCATAAGAAGTAAAATTTACATCATACCAAGGCCAAGGAAGGAATTGTCTAAGGAGTTTTCAATATACTGGTTCACAACATTCTCAGGGACTTAAGGCAGACTCCTGGCATTTCTTCTTTTCATAATCGTTGTCTCAAATTGATGAAATCTTAAGACAATTGAACAGTTCTACTGATATAATTATGTAATATAATTATGGTACCTCCTGCTTTTCTGTTTATGCATCTTTTTTCATAATCATCTTTTTCAGTACAGGATGTTTTATATTTTATATATATTCCTGTGTTCACAGATACTTGTTAATATGTTCTGGGCATGAAACTTTGATTTTTAGAATCACTTAATTTTTTAGTGTCAAGCCAGATTTATCACATCATGTTGTAGATGTTGTATATATCGTAGAAGGTTTCAAGGTAGATTAGTTCCGTAACAGAGTTACCTCCACTAAATAAAGTCTTTAATATTATTAGTAGTAGTATTATTGTTAAATGGATGACAGTGTCCAAAATTACTCTCTTGTGGACATGTGTGAGATGATCATCTCTGAGTTGTTCATTCAATGAATTTTGCTGTCTCACCATATGTAAAAATTGGCTTAATTTGAATGAGCTCAATTTCAAAATTCCATCATTACTGCAATATACCACTTCCATGACAATTCAAACACAACAATGTTAAAAACCATCAATGTACTCCAAGTCAAGGCACAAGTTACTGAGGGACCTATAAAAAACTAATAAAGAGATGGAAATCAACAGAGGAAGGCAGAAGTGGGGGGGCAGGTTATATTGTTAAATACTCATTTTATAATCATGTTGAAATTAACTGTGGATAAGTCTCTCTGTTTATAGCAGTGTAGTTTTCTTCATAAATTAACCTTTAATATCAAGATAAACTATATGGAAGAAATCGTTAAAAACATTATTCCGTGTGATTTCTGTACACTTAATATGCACTGCTAAACTTATTATGCATTACATTGCTGCTGTTTTACTTGAATTGGATACATTCTAGTTTTATTGTTTGTTCAAAATTAAACATTTTATTTTTTCAAAAAAGATTGCCTTTCATTTCATGATACAATGATGTCAAAACTTATGTTATTTTCATTTGTCACTAGGTCAGTCACTCATTTGATTTAGTTACAGTAGAATGTAAAAAAATAAAGTTGACAGAGGTTAATCATTAACAGCATAATTTTTTTTTTAAACGCAAATGAGAACACAATAATTTGCAGTTTGTGACAAATTTGATAAATATTAGTTCACATTTTGCTGCCTGATTCATCAAAAGTGTCTCTCTTGCCAACAGATTTTGTTTTATCCTATGTCAGTGCTGGGATATCCAAATTCATCCATGGCTTAACATGAAATTAGAGTCATTATTCATACTTTTTGCCATCTTCTCTGCCTGAGCCTTCAGAATTGTTTCAGAAATAGGAACACCTTGTTCGCATTGCACATTTGAAAATGGAATAAATAAAGAAAGTGCATACATTGTAATGAAATTAGTAATCTTACAATGTGAATGACTCCTTTTTATCCCTCCTTTATGGAATGCTGTGGGATATACTGTAGTAATACTAATTTGCAGGGGTACCAATTTTCACAGATTTCATTGTTGCCCTGAAACTTGAATTTAAAACCTCAAGATAAAATTAGCTTCATATAAGAGCTGTATCTGGTGATAAAATATTAGCTTTTACATTTGTTTCTTTTGTTTTAACAGTTTAATTACCCTGAAACGCCAAGGCCATACTCTGCGGATTTGGTGGTTAAAAGATTTGCACAAAGTTGTTTCAGTCTACATATAGGATGCCTGTACAATATCTTGGGGCTGTAATTTCCACTCACTGCCTTAAATTGATACGTTGTGACATAAGTAAACATCGAAAGAAATGTGGAAAAAGTAAACACTAGTATTACTGAAGATGAAAGAAAGAATAATACATGATACTGGTTTATACAAATTAAAATGTAATACTTATTCAAATCAATTCTTCATTCAGGTGAAACTGTTGTTAAAAAAATATAAATCCTCATGAAACCATGTCTCATTTTATCCATGCATGCTTAATCCCAGTGAACAACATGACTAAATGCTAGAATTAGTGCTTGAAGCTTTTTAGCAAAAGGTTTAAAACCTGGGCTGGATTTGCGAGGTAGTAATTGTTCTCCTAAGGTGTTATGATTGGGTTAGTATCCTCAAAGAAAAAAACATATTTGACTAGAAAAAATTGATTTCTATCTTTCCAGGTGTATTTATTTTCATAAATCAGTTGTCTTCATGTATATATACTTGAAAATCTCCTGATAATCATAATATATAGGCACATTACCAAAAATTGTCCTGAGAAGCATGTCTCTGCGATAAGCAAATATTAAGAAAGCACATCTGACCTTCACAGTATGTATTATTTGTTGTCCAGATGATTGCAGATGTATATTGCAATTCCTTTGGCTGCTTCACTGCCAGGAATAATGAAATAATGGAATAAGATGACGACATTCATATTGGTTCTTTATTTCTTGCTTCCATGGTTCATGATAAAAATTTGTGACTGTGGCCTAAATTGATTTGCACCTGCCAGTATGAGCCACAATTGCTATGTTTATATCAATATAATTACTAGATTTTAATGGGTACAAAACATACAGTTTGTGTGCACATATTTAACACTAAATGAAACATATTTCAGCCAAATCACCCATCAGGGAATTGGTATGGTCATATGAAAAAATTGCATAATGTTGTATTTTTTTTAAGCATAATTGTAAATAGAAATACTTGATTATTCATGGCTTCAAAGCACAAGATTTTATGAGCACATATTTAGCAATACTTTTTAATTTAAATGTTTTTCAGCCTAATCATCCATCCCCAGGAGTTTGGTATAGTCACATGACAAGAACTGCATACTTGCCTAATACACCAGAGGGTAGAAACGTGTGCAGAATGCTTCAGCTGGCCTTTGATAGGAAACTAATATTTACAGTCAGCACATCACGAACAACAGGAAAGGAGGGACTTACATGGAATGACATTCATCACAAAACCAATCCAAAGCCAGGGACACAGTAAGCAACAGTTAATATAATTGATTATTAATATTAATTGATAGAATTAATTCTATTGCATTAGTCCTTTATTTTTTGCGGGGAAACCAAGAGAGCTTTCTGGGATTGTCCTGCATGTGTCATGTGTTAATCCTTTTCAAAATCCAGTGGACCAATTTCAACTAAACTAGGGAGAGCACATCAAAGCATGAGCATCATTCAAGTTTGTACAGATGGTGCCAATCTGCCAGCAAGTATGGTTGCCACTGCTAAAATAACTAGAAGGACTAACACTTTATTGCCTAAAAAGAATTTCCAGGAAATCAAACAAGACCATTTCTTCTGTTTAACTGCTGATTATTGAAACCATCTCTCAAATTCCACAACTATGAGTTTTTCATATTAGCTGCTATGGTAGCCATATTGTATGTAAGATCAGTACCATTTACATTTTGAACAAACTAGCAAACTAGACATCCTTAGAAGACATTAAATAAAAAGCCCGTGTCAATCTGACCATCCATTCAAGTAGTGATAACAAGAGTTTCAAGACTGCCATCATGGCAAACATATCTTACATAAGAATGGCACCAGTTGCAGTTAGGACCAAGTAGAAATCGTAAGTCTCAGACCATCATAAAAAGTCTAATGGTAAAATCTTAATGTTGATATGACCTTCCATCTAGAAGGAGCAGTTATAACAGATAATTTCAGTATGACCTCTGTAACAGTTTTATACAGTGTCATGTTTGTAAGATGGGGATGAAGTATTAATGAATTTTATGGAATGTTTTTGTTCCCATGTCATGAAACTATTTGATCCGCTAACACCTTTCCCTTGAAAACTTGTGCATAATGGGATCCAAAAACATAGACTTCACTATCAGCAAGGGCATGAGTTACTGAGGGACCTCCAAAAAGTAAGTGATCCCATCCCTGCTGGATATTGAGAAAACTGCAGGATGGAAGGGGGAATGTACTGTTTAATGGCTGGTAACTCATTTTATAATCGCGTCAAGAATACTTGTCAATAAAGCACATTTTCATATTAGGTTGTTTGTTATTCGGTATAAATTATATTTATTTTCAAGCTGCCCAGCATCTGAAAGATCATTAACAATATTCCAACCAGTTTCAAAACAACATTCACATCTACATGAGAACATTGGTGTATTACATCACTGATTTTTGTTGTTGTTGATTAGTCTGGTTTCCTGCTTCACACATGGTTATGAAGTATGAAGCAGTGAGTCTACAAAATAGGGACCAGACTAACTGTTGATACACCAAGAAACATGATTCCTTTTTCCAAAACTGGCTACATCCATTTCATTAAACAATTGTTGATGTCAAAACTAAATTCTTGTAATGCTCAATTAGTAAAATATTGATGCCATGATTTCATTGTAAATATTATTGATATTTCTCATCCTTGAGGATATCTCATAGTGCTAATTCAGGAATTCTCTGAAACTCACTTATCCACAATGATCCTATCTGTGAAACAAAGTCTTTATTTGACAAAGTATTCATTTTTAGACAGTTCATAGGCAAGATCACATTGACCCAAATAAAGATGATGTGTTTCTTGGTCAGTGTCATCCCGAGTTACTCAGCATTCTGAGAGCATACATACGCAACTGATAAACAGAGAAATATTATAACTTAATTATGATTACTTTTATATAATTTGCAAATCAACATTTTGTACTCTATTTTAGTTGTATTTTACTTTAAAAAAAATCTTTATTTACTCGTTGATCATTTAATAAAAAATGATCTCACAAGTTGTTGTTCCATCTATTTTATATAGGTATAAGGATTGACTGTTTATTTTTTTAATTCAATGAAGTATGAACCCAAGAAATGATGCACAACCTGTATAATCTGCAAAGCAAGCAGATTATACAGTTTGTACAGCATTTTTCAGTTCATACTTCCTTGAATTTAAGAAATAAACAGTCAATCCTTATAGTTAAATTCAACAGCAGAAATAATATCATTCTTTTATTTAATCATTATTTGAATTTTGTTCATAAGGCAGAATAATACAGAAAACCAAAGATTCCTGATATATATCTACAGCCAGAGAAAATCATTGTTTATTTAAAGCCACACCCACTTAGTTGAAGTCGAGGCCATCACTTACGTTAAAAATTTCAAAATCCATGCTTCTTAATATAGAAATCAATGTCTGCAAAGGCAGTTTAGTTGTTTTCAGGTAAAGCACAATTTTGTTCTTCATTTTCATCAATGTTTAGGACTGTGTACAAATCACCATGCAAAATGCCATTTTGCGCTCTAGGTCTATCGTCATGTTTTCACATCAAGATATGTAAGCAGACAATGTTTAATTATTTGTTTAAAATGTGTTTCATTTGTAGCATTAGCAAAGGTATCTCATCTATTTGAAAAAAAGATAAACTATTTGGTTCATGATTACAACATTGTAAGCAGACTATACAGGCTTTTATACATTATCTACTACCTTGTATGTCAAACGTTTGTATAGCTCATTTGGTTAAAGCATTGTGCTTCCTAATGCAAAGGTTTTGGGTTCAAATCCATCTGTGCTACAAAATATTTTTATCTTTTCTTCTCTTATTTTGTTTTATTTTATTCTACAAAACAAATTTCAAATTTCCATATTGTAATGGTATACAAATTTCGTATCATGCATTAGTACACAAACACACTGAAGAATGTCTCACAGTACTGTACTGTCATTTCTTTCACATCAAGATATTTAAGTATATGATGTTTATTTATTCATTTAAAATGTACACGTATTTTACTTGTAGCATTAGCAAAGATATCTCATTTATATAAAAAAAGGTCCAGTATTTGGTTCATAATTAAAATCCTACATACGAAGCTGAGTTTGAGCGATCCTATATTCTAAATTTAGTCCTCATTGAGCAGTATGTACAGAAAAGTAGTGCAGGTGGTGTGGCTCAAAAAAACACAAATTTGGTTCACACAGATATGAACCCCAAACATTCAAAAGGGCCTGGCCAAATATATTGCTTTAAATTGTAATGACAAAAGAAAAATGTTATTATATATGGGTGATATATGTAGAACTTGCAGTCATGTATCATTATATCAGTATTTCTTCTTGTATAGATTGTAGGCCTATATAACTGGTTGTATTTATTAGTAGATCTTGAAAATGACAATTCATCTTAACTGAGAAATTGTATTTTATTTATTTTAAAAAGACTCAATATTACTTTGAAATTTAAATATTGAAATTTGAAGAGATCTTTGAATACTTATATTTTCAATGATATTGACCACATTTGCTTTAAACATTTGTGACACTGATGTTTATAGGCTTTTGTTTAGTGTGTTGAGAATTTGTGAAAAATGATGTAGATTTGAAATTACAAGGTTTTGAAATTTAATGTAAGATTCTTTTTAAATATTCAATTCCATCATTATTCAAACCAGCTATAAAAGTAGAAGTGACTGATCCAATTTATTAGAATATATCAAGCCATATAATAACATAATTTATTCTGAATATGCCCTTCAATAAAAGACGAATATATGTTTCAAATATAATTGAAATTCCTTTTAACTGTTTGAAATTGAAATTTCAGAATTTCTTTCTTTCAAAGAAAAGTTTTGGAGTTATGATTCATTATGGTGTAATTTAAATCTTTTCAGAAAAAGTATACGATACCATTTTCAGTAAAAACATATATATATATTATATGTAACATGAAGAGACCCAGACCTTCGACAAGTAACCCATCGTACAGTCATTTCAGCCATATATATTCTCCTTCCATATTTTGAATCTTGTTTTCTTTAGCTCTACTGGTTGAAGGTGAAGAGTTTATGCAATGGCCCTGTATCCATCATCATTTGTGTTTTAGTAATTGTTATTACCACTTGTGCTGCTCAGAGGAGGGTGAAGAAACTTAATACAGTTTCATTTCATTGGATTTGATGGTCAAATTGATATGGAGCTTTTCTGAAGATGGTGCTAACTGCTAATATGATGTCTAACAGACCTGTGTTGTCCATCTTAAAAATCATGTTATTGCTGCTTCTCTTGACCTATTGACATGGCAATTTAAATAATAATTGGTTTTAAATGATACTGATATGATCTGCCAATTGCCGGTCATGGTGGTTGTCTTGAAATTCTTACCGCCTTATCCTCAGCATATGGTCTCCCTGACACTAAACAGCTTCTTGTGTTAATTAGATGGGCCTAAATGTAAATGTTGCTAATTTAATGTCCAGCATGGCTGCCAGGGTGGTCAGTTTGAACATTTTCCTATTCCAGTTAGTCCTCGTGAACTGATTGTTCAGATCAACTTGAGGCTTTTAACAAATTTTTATTATTGTGATAGCTGGTATTTTGAAAATGAATATGTTGCCGATCTCACCTCCACAATGGTTGATTTTATTGCCATTCTTGAAAATCTCGTTCTTGCTAATGTTCTTGTAGAAATGTTTCTTGTGGGCAAGAGAATTTTCCTGAAATACTTCTTGCTGTATGCAGATGGTCATTTGAAACCCATGCCAATTAAACTTTAAAAAATGGTTGTATTTGAGGTAATCTTGAAAATTCTGTTATCACTACTCATCCAAACCGAATGGTTGTATCAACATGGGCTTTCCATTGAAATATTTATTCCTTCTTGTACTAGTACAGAAATTGATTCAAATTTAAATGGTGTTGATATCGCTTCACAAAATGGCTCTATATCAGCCATCTCTAAAATCTTGGTGAATCTACTCAGCATGGGGTTTTCAGTAAAAACACTTATTGCAATAAGTAGTTTATCACAAGTGAAAATGTTATATTTTTGTTATGAATAATCCTCAACAGAAGCAGTATGTAGTTGACCCTAAAATGATGCCAATCTAACCTTCAGAAATGGTTGCCTTGGTGGCCATCTTGAAAATCTTTTTCTTGCTTCTTCTCAAAATTGGATCACTCTATTTGACAGTTTTTACAGAAACACTATAATTATCTAGTATGTGGTTTTTAATCCAAATTATACTTACCTAACCTTCATGTTCATACTTGTTTGATTGTGTTTGAGAACCAAATCCACAATGGCATCAAGTCAAAAGAAAATACAGACTTTAAGGTCATCTGACAAATCTTATCACTACTCCTTTCCAAGGAAAGATGACATTGATATGGGGTTTTCACTAAAACACTCTCTGCACTTGTGTTTGACTATTCAATGAAAATAAGTTTACCTGACCACCAAGATGTCAGCGCTGTTGTAAACAAATTTCTAAACCAGACTTACCTTGCCTTGAGTCAAGGCAAAGGTCAGTACTTGCATTTTAGTACTTTATTGAATGTATGAACACCATGACTTGAACAAATAAATGAGACTTTTCTTTGTATTGTGCTGTTTTTCAGTAAAATGGTTGATACATAGAAATCAGGCATTGATTTCAAGATCAAAGGCCACAACCCAGGCTTTTATATGTATTGGTTTGTGAGAATGAGAATTCGGACAGCTGTGAATTCAATGTATTTGTTATCAAACCTTTCTGTCAATGTATCTGAAAAATTCTTGAATAAAGGAAGCTCATTAGTGCAGGATCTTGTGATGATTTTATCATGCGTTAAACTAAATATAGCATTTGGTCTGCAGATTATGGACATATCTCTCTTGCCACACAGAGGTCATGTTATGTACCATGTGCAGTAATTTTTGGTAAAACTTGCCATCACTTTCTACCCCAAAAATTGTACAGTACCATATTTTCTCCTCGTTTTATTTATTAAGATTTTAATATATTCTTTTGCTGGTTTATCAATGCACAAAATCTTACCAAGGGTTGCCAAAATGCTCAGTAATGTAAGAATAACTTTTATTTTTAGATTTGGTTACCCAGACCCAGAATATCTCACAAGGGTTAAGGATGAGTTGGCTGCCAAAGGAATTACAGAGGCTGATCTCCCAAAAGAACAAACAGATGTCTGAGAGACTCTTGTCTGTAACAGACTGGTTTGTCTGAATATGGTTGTACTGTTTAAGATAGCCATGCAGTTTCCATGAGGCTCTATGTATATTTACAGTTTTAAAATATCTTTGGAGTCAGCTTTTCAGACCTATGGTTATTCTTAAATCATATTTATGAATTGTTTTTCCAATACTTTCTTTTGTGTCTGTTTGCCCACAGAGGATAATCCTTGTGTACATGTATGGTAATGTCTGTGATAGGATTGTAGGTATGGGACATAAGAGTTTGATATCATAGTCATGATTTAATCAGTTCTGCCCAACATTTTAAAATTTATAATTTAATTAGCATTTAGGTTATGTAAGTGTGCCTGCAGCTGCCTCAGAAAGTACATATTTTAATTAAAAGTATGAAATACCCAAGATGGTTTGTGCTTGTTGTTTACTGTTCTATTTGTTTGAATTTTTTGATAGACATTTCCATATATATATATATATACATATATATATATATAAGAGACTGACAGGTATTGGAATTTTGCTGGCCAGGTATTTCTGGATAGTGCAAGACCTTTGTGGCCGAGGCAGTTGCCCATTCGTCGTTAATGTATATTATATATATTGACAATGTCTGGAGCAGAATGGATAAAATTACTTTGCTTGTTTGGTGGGTTTTATTTGACTGAGTCCTGCAACAAAAACAAAGGTCCATTTGCTAATAATTGGAATGCTGCAAATATTTTATACAAGCATTCAGAAATTTGGAGTTCCTGTTTTAAGTGAATTATAACTTTTTTCATTTTTTGTCAATAATTCATAAATTAACTGATTGAAACATTGTTAGACTTTCCTTTTCATGCCAAGAAAAATAGCATCTTATCTGTGTGCTGATTTTGTCAGGTCATATTGGCATGCAGATGCACATTTCAGTGTTTGAAGAATACATATACATGTTATTGTTAATTTTATTTACTTTCTTCTGTCTTGCCTTAAAAACAATATATTATGCTGTCATTGCAACATGTTTAAAGTATAATTAAATGTTTATATGCATCTAGGAATGTCTTTTTAAATCTAGGAATGTCTTTTTAAATATTATGAACTAGTTTCATACATTTTATCAGAAAGTTCACATTTATTCTTCTTTCTTTATGTAAATGTCACTCTCGGAAAATAGTTTCAGCTAGCAGAGTGTAAAACCCTTCAAGGGGTTCATGTTAAGGATATATTCGTGAATTGCTTTCTTTAGGTACACTGAAAATCTGAAATTACTACTGATTAGTTTTCAAAAAAGTAACTTCTTTTACACAAATTGAGTAAAAGTTAAGTCAAACAGTTTGTCAAATGGATGAGTAACTAGTAGTAATTGAAAGGCATGCAAAGTAAAGTAAAAGTAACTGCAAGTTAAAGATAAGTAAATATATTACATAATAATTATTTTACTGAGTAAAATGTTATTACTGCCTAATAATTTTACTAATTAAAATGGTATTATTTAATAATGATTTTACTAATTGCAGTATTAATACTTACAAATAATTTTACTAATTCTAATTGGACAGTAGTTCTTACCAGAACTTTTCCCAGGTTCTTCCTCTACAAGTTGTAATAGCCACCATGTATAGCCTATCTTGCACTGAGAAATCGAGTTAGGCCATTAACACATTAACCCCTGGAGGTTTTTGTTGTTTTCGCCTGAAATTCGAGTAGGAAACACATTTTGAAAGCTATTTCTGAATAGATCTGAAAACACCAAATCCCAGGTGATCTTTCAATAACATACTGCCTAGTTGTGTTAGAAACATCGTTTTTCATTGGCTATTTGACTCCAAGCATGAGCAGAAGGGTAAAAGTTGGAGTTCTTTTTTTTTGCTAAACGGAGCCATTATTTTTGTATCGAGACCACTCTTTATTCCAAATGCCCATCTTATCCTACTTTTTGCAAAGGGTCATCTGTCTGTTTGTAGTTCATACCGGTTTGCCTTAGATCTGAGACCAAAATGTCTACAATCTGGACACAAAATCGGATCCCAACCACGGGCCATTTTTGGGTAGAAAAAAACCGGGTCCAAAAAATGAGGATTTTACCTCTGTATTTTGTAGTGCAACTAGAAATTCCAGATTATTTGGTATCATTATAGAGCTACATCTGTCTACCTTTCTATATTACCACCCACTTTAGTGTATCATGCATGACCGTGATGCTAGAGCTTGGTAGTAGGCTACTACCTCCTGCCCTGTTAAGTCATCGCTAGGGGTTAATGTGTTAACAAGAACAGCAATAAAAACAACTACTTTTAATTGAACACAGATTTAAGTAATTTTTAGTCCATTGGTAAATGTGTGCACATTCATGTCAATAGTCAAATTCTTTAACAAGTAAATAATTCCCAGTTTAATAAGTAAATGTTTTACTTATGGTAACAAGTATAGATTGTATAGAGCCTGTTCTTCCAGCAAATTGAAAAATGTATATCATATATCATCACAAATATACCTGTGAACAATGTGAAATAGTATTTGGAAAAAAGAATGATGTCAGATTTTTGAATATTGATTATATTTTCACAGGCGTAAAATTTAATAAATTTCTCTGCAGCGACTAGAACAAGTAGACTTATAGATCTGCTAATCCTGCTGAATCTTCACCAGTCCTTCCTGCATGTCTCTGGCAGACACTTATTGAAATTTTGCTTGGACTGTTGAAATTATGAAAACTATTTGTCTGAGAGGAAATTTACTATTGTGCTTGTGGACTACTGATAATTTGAAGCCTTGTTTTATATTCATAAACACAAGATTCCTTCTATCAGGGTGTAGTTGCTTCAGAGAAATATCTTAGTACAAGTTGATGATCAATATTGTGCTTGTGTATGTATTACCAAATTCTTAGAAAAAAAATCTTTGATTAATTTGGAATGCTTAGCATTATTTAGAACAATTTTATAACTTTATGCCCAATAGTTAGTGTTGCATTGTAAATATACCATTCTTTTTCATAGGCAGGAAACTAATTAATGTCTGATTTTTATGCTGAAAGACATGTACTACAGCCCATGCAGTCATTTAAATTATGCCTCCGTTATGCTGGAATCAAGTATTAGCACAGTAGCATAGTAGATAACCAGCATGGTGGCAGTACCATTTGCCTGGCAACACCCTAGCATGCTGTAAACATGCTGGATGGACATCAATGCTGCCAAAACAAGAATAGGTTTCCAGCATAAAGGCAGATATATTTAATGGTGATTAAGTTCTGTGACAAAGAGAATATTTATAGTGAACAAAGACTTGTTTGTTTTTATTTTTGTGATGGAGCATGTGTAAGACACTGGATGTTGATAGCAGAGACTACATACACTTTCAGTACCACCATTTCCCAGCTGCTTGTGTAGTCCCTTTTTATCTATTTTTTAAAAATGCACACTTATATTCATAACCAAGCATTGGTCGCTATTAATCCTGAAGTACCTCTAAACTCTATGAATAAAAGACAAACAAAGGGGAAGGAATTACCGTAATGAAAATTTTTAATTGTTTGAAATGGTACTTATCGTAATTGCCTGTAATAGTATTTATCAAAGTTAACATTCTTTCATATGGTTGTGCAATATATTAGCAGTTTCTCTCACAAGATTTACAAGTTTCTTAAATGAAACTTCTGAATAGAGTACCATGATGTTCAGATATGCCATTAAATATCTTTTATAATAGCACTTCATACACAACATTTATTTCATTAGCTGTTAAATTTTGTATTTGTTAAATTAAACGTACTGCTTTCAGTTAAAAACTGTTGCAGAGAACAAAGAAAGGAGACTTAGTGGGATTGTGATCTTATGTTAAAAATTTATGTATTTTATCCTAAGTAGAAAAAAATAATGAGTAAAATAATAATTATCAATTTCAGGACAAGATTGTGGACAAAATATTAATAGACCCGACATTGAGAAGGATTTTAAATATTTACATGACTGTTAGTATTAAATTCAAATGCATTAGATGTGATGGTACTCAAGGGCATTCACTAGCAATATATATTTAAATTTTATTACATATTTTACAAGTTAGAAAATGTATAACCATGACCAAGACATCAGTATTCCATCGTATTTTTGTGCACCTTGTAATCAAAATAAAACATTTCTCAATATGAGAGAGAGGGGAGAGGCTTTGGGATGATTGTAATCTGTATTGTTCAGTTTTCTGATGATTATGATATTGTCATGTACTAGGGCAATACTATATTATCAATTAACACCTCTGAATAAGCAGTTCCTGCTAGTTTTAATTATGATGTCTATTGTCCCAAGAACCACATGCCTTTGCAGTCTATTTACATGCTAATTGAATATGTTAGAGCTTTGGCCAGGTCATTTCCAGCTGAAGACACCTGTTTGAGGGAAGGATTTGGCAGGCCAGATCAAATTAGTGAGGCTAGCGTTAGGAAAATGAGGCTACCCATATAGTGAATAAAATACTTGTTGCTTACTTGTGTAAGTTTCTCAAACAGTGACACCTTTTGTTCTTGCTGACAGATGTGTAAGAGCCATTGAAAATAAAAATTAGCATCAGCAAAGATGAAGCCAAATGATGTGCTTAACCACATTAAATGTACTTGCTTTTACTGATAAATTTATTGTTGTGGTCCCACTCAGACCTGCATCATAGGAGGGACCCCACCCCCCGTGCCAAAAGTTAAAGGATTTTATTTGTTTTTGTTGTCCCCATTATGCAGATGTTGTTTATGTTAAGCTTATTAGAATTTCAATTTTATTAATTTTGATCTATAGTTTATACATCACCCTACTCTAGTGTACAAATGCTCCTCAGCCCTGGCTGGTCTTGGAGTTTAATTTACAAAAGTCATCCTTGCCAGGGATCAGTGTTGTCCAATGTATGCTATATGTGTGTGCTATGTGTTTGGTATGTTATCTTACGCTTTTGTAAGGACTGGCTATATATAGGTCAAATTCTTAATTAGTTAATTACTTAGTGGTTCAGTTGTGACTCATGAAATTCGTCTGTGACCTATACAGTTTTGTCGTTGGTACCATGCTTCCCAGTCTGTAGAACCAAGGTGTAGTTTAATATGTGCGCTGTGTAGGAGAAAGATAGATGAGAATAGTGGTATGATTAGCATGTTAAGTGTATATGTGTACATTTATAATGTTAGGTGTGTGCGTGTTGTGCGCATTTATACTTGTACTATTGCAGTAGTTCTGTGTTCATAATGTACTTGTTTCTGGCCTTGCCTTTGGGGAGATCCGGTACGATCCGTACTTCCACATGTGAGTCATGGAGAATAGGCATCATACCATCATATTCTCCTTACTCAGCAAGGCCATAACCCTGTCCTGTTGTATGTGTATATGTTGTTCTTGATATGATGATGAGATACAAGAACCTGTCAGGTATAACATTGATTAAGATTTAAAATTTTAGGAAAATAATAATAATATGGGATACTCTAGGGATTAACATTAATTAAAATGTCTCATTTCAAAATCTTCTCGTGTTGTTTTCATAATTGAGTTGATATATAAAATTAAATCTTTATAAATTTCCTTATCATTGATATTGTTTGTGAATAGGAGTTTTTTTTTCTAACACTCCATACTTGATCTTAATTTTATCTTTTAATGCCTGTAAAAATTAAGTGATTTTTGGAATCTATAAAATACCCACACAATCTGCATTTTGGTAAATGATTTAATAAGTGTCTACTATAAGGCAACCTCGCCTGTTAACCATTTATCATGCAGGTATATGAAAAGCCTGCTTTGTATGGAGGCCGATCCTGTACCCACCCAATTTTTCAAAATGGCTGTCCAGTTCAAATGAGGATGACGAAATTTTCAATTTCCTGTTTGTCTTGCGAGGCCAAATCATTCAGTGTTGTGTAAATATTTCGCTTCCTATCCCATGCTCTTGGATTGTCTCCATAATTATATAAGAGTTCACTAACTCTTCTACAAGACCCAGGAGGTTTTAGTAATTTAGTTAGTTTATTATTTTTGTAAATTTCAATATTGAAACAGCATAAATAACTGTACAAATAGATATTTATTGCTTCCCATGGTAATTTGTGAGAACTGTTTAATTGACTAAACCTATTTAAAATAATAGCTTTTTGTTTTTAATTTTATGGTTTGGCAATGATAGCCTTCCTTTTTCTTTAGGCCTGCATGTGTTTTTTCCTTAGATAATGGATTTTATTGTTCCAAATATAGCTCAATATTTTTCCTTCAATGTTGCCAATCATGGCTTCCGTGAGTTGCACCGAATTCATTGTGTAATTCATTGGACTCTTCATGTAGGTTTTTGCAACCTGTATATGGTCCATTAAGTTAATCTTTGTATGCGACCAAGTTTCAGTCTGTGTTTCTGTCTTGATTAGTAACTCACAATAGTTCTTGTGAGTAAAGTTCTTTCTGTAAATTATCCCAAGTGCTTTTACATGATCCTTAATCAAATTTGGGGGTAAACCAGGGTGGTTGCCCCTCCAGTTTCCTATGAATACAATTTTTGTTTTGTCATGATTGATTGCAGAACCAGAGGCTTTTCCAAATTGTAGGAATTCATACTGTACATGTTTAAAGGAATATTCATCTCTAGTAAAATCTGTGCAGTCATCTGCATGTAGTATAGTTTTAAAATCATGTGTCAAATTTGGTAGTTTGATTCCTTGAATATAAGTGTTTCTTTATATATTTATGTTCAAGGATTCTGTTGCTATTACATATAGCAGCATAGATAGGGGACAGCCCTGACTTACTAAGCGTTGTATTTTAATCTCATCTTTAAGCGCTCCATTAATAATCTTGCTTACAATTTTATAATCATTATTTAATAAAGTTATAGGTCTCCAGTTTTTAATTTCTTCTCTATCTCCTTTCCCTTTATATAATAATGTAATGATTCCTTCCCTTAAACTTTTTGGCATTTCCCCATATAGTAACATATTATTATAAAGCAGTACTAAAACAACTACCTATTCATTTTGAAATTTAATATAAAAGTCCAATGTTATACCATCAGATCCTGGAAATTTTCCTTTTTCCAAACTTTTTGTAGCATTTAAAATTTCCTCGGTAATAAATTTATCACAGGTTTCACATTCATTTGGAGATATTTGTTTATAGTTAGTTTGCTGCAGATAGCTATTTATAATATTAATATCAATATTTCGAGTTTTATGTATGATAACATAGTAATTTTTAATACCCTCTATTGTATCTTTTTTATCCTTATAAACTATATTGTTAAAATGGATTGATTCAATCTTTTTATGTTCCCCTTTTTTATTTCTAATCTTTTATATAGTCCCCTTCCCTTTTCATATAGGTTCCTGTGCTTCCCCGCTCTGGTTTTAATACCTTGGGTTGTTTCTTTTTTTAATTCATCCCATTGTCTAATTACTTTATCATCATGTTTTGTTAATGGTTCACTTTTAGTCTTGATTTCAAAATATTTCTTCTGAATCCATTGTTTGTAAATTCTTTTTGTTTTACTAAAATACTTAGTTATTTTCTTAATCTCTTTTTCTTAAATTCTGAACCATTCGTTACATTTCCCACATATTTAGTTTTAAGGTTATTAAGATGAGTACGTATGGTGCTTACATATTCACTGTCTAATAGGTGAGCATTGTTCATTTTCCATACACCTGGTCCCCACTTAATTGTGTTTGTGATTAGTAACTCAAGTAAGACCAGTTTATGATCATAGATTTGATCATTCAATATAGCACATTTTTTAACTATGTTAATATAGCTTTCAGATATATAAAAGGTGTCTAGTCTACTTTCTTTATTATTTTCATACTTATATGTATATTCCCTATTATTTTTTTAAGGCATTGAAAAGCATCTGTTATGTTATTAGTTTTTATAAATAATTAGCTTCATGTATGTAATTTTTTATCAGATTCCTTAAGTTTTTCACTTTAATCTAGTTCAGTATGAATCCAATTAAAATCTCCTATAATACAAGGATTTATAGCGTGATCTTGAATGTAATGGTTTGCATTAGTAATAAAATCTAATTTTTTAGGGTTTATTCCTCCAGCTGGTACATATATATTAAAAATATTCCATTTATTCAATTTAATATGAATTAGTCGTCCTTGTAGTTCATTTAGGATTCTTAAATTTTCAAAGTTTTGTCCCTTGGCAACCACTGAACACTTGTAGCCACCCCCAATCTGCTCTCCATTGGGTGGTTACTGGTGAGGACTAAGACATCAAGGTCTTCTTCCAGTTTCCTCACCACATGCTCTGGCATCCTGTGCATTTCTTGTAATAAAATTATATCATAGTATTTTTATTGCATTATGATTCGGGGCCCCGAGTGGCCAAGTGGTCTAAAGCGCTCTCCATTATGGATCACTGCCATCTCACCTCTGTCTGCGTGGGTTCGAGTCCAAGGCTCGGCTAACGTTGGTACATGGGAAAGCCTGCCAGTAGCTTCTTGTGGGTAGGTGGTTCTTCCCTGGGTTTTCCAGGGTTCTTCCTCCACCAGTTATACTGGCCGCCATGTATAGCCTATCCTGTGCTGAAAAATGGCGTTAAACCCTAGAACAACAACAACAACAAAAAAAGCATTATGATTCTATCAATTTTATTTTTAATTCCATTAATGTTCATAGTCAAGATTTGCAGGTTTAATCCCTCCATCTTGGCTATGTACAGATATTAAAATTCCTTTATGTATTAACTATAATTTGTCAAGCATTTTGTAATTTAAGAAATTGAAAATTAAAGTCAAGAATATTAATGGACAGTTCTTTTTGCTCTGTATTCCTGTAGAGATGTGTTCTCCTTTGACTCTCTCTAGTCAATGAAATTGTTCTTCTCTTATGTTCTTGTTCTTTCTTCTCATTTCTGGATTCTCTTAAGAGCTCTGTGATACCAGATTCTGAGGGAGTCTGAGGTGTTGAAATTGTTCTCTTTCTTTTTAAGTGGTATTATGGGGATTGATGTGTCCTTCCCATGTTCTTGTAATGTAGATTCCAGATTTATTGTTTCTTCTATTATCTCTTGGTTTTCCTCAGAGCTTTGCCAAACAGATCTTTCTAGCATTTCCTTCTCTTCTCTTCAAATGTTGTTTCCTCTAGTATGAAAAAGAGAGCAGTGTTCTATTCTACAAGTTTCAATTCTTTAGCCTCCCTTTCTCTCTTTTGTTGTATTTTCTTTGTTCTGGCCTTGGCTTTTCATTTTTCCGCAGAGCTTGTTTGACTGCTTCCCATTTTCCTGAGTTGCCTTGCTTGGGGTTTTCTGAGCTCATTTCTAGGCTGTCTTGTATAGGGGAGTTTATAGTTTCCACTACTTTTCCAGTTTTTTCTTCTGCTGGTTCTGGTACCAATTGCAGCATCTTTTCGGTTTCTTCATCTATTGTTGTTCTTTTCGTGACCTTTACTACAACTGCTGCATAGGATTTCGGAGAAATGTTTTGTGACTGCATGTGGTTTTGACAGTCTCCAGGTAGGTGGCCTGTATTTCCACATTTGTTACATTGTCTGTAGTTTTGGCATCCTCTATACCAGATTTGATCATAAATCCCATCACGTTTGCGTCCTCAGCAGCTAGACTTAATAGTTTCACTCCAGTGTACACCGTAGGGAAGCCCCAGTAGGCCGCCATCTGGGATCTGATTACTTTGACTCCATACTTTTTCTCAATTTTGGTTGAAATTTCTATCAGTGGAATTTCTAGTGGCAATCCAGAAGAATGGACTTTCACAGATTTCTCTCCAAGGGCCTTTATCAGGGGTGGGGGACCATAGATCTTAACCCCCTTTCCTTTTATTTCCATCATCTGATTATTCTTGTGTAGGGTTGTATCCCCTTTTGCAAGGAGAAAGTAGAGACCTCTTCCTCCATTTTGTAAGCCATGGATGTTCTCTGTCTTAGTACCACATGCTATCAGATATTGCAGAATTTCTGCAGGGCATGGTCTCTTTGCTTCTTTAAAGCTAGTCAGATCTTGCACTTGACAGCCTGGTCATCTATAGGCTAACAGCATCCTTCCTTGCTCTATTTCATTCAAGTCGGTAGGAACGTAATTTCTTATCTTCCCTCCCTGCAGGGTGTTTTGCAAAGTACTGGCCATCTCAGGGTTGATATCTACCCACTACTGAGTGATATAGTTTCAAATAGATTTTGAACAAAGTATGCACTTAAACAATGTAGATAATGGTAAACTACTTTATCACTAAATAGGTACTATATCAAATGTTATACCTTTGAGATCCTTGTGAACAGTAATCCAAGTGAAAAACAATTTTGTACACTACACATTTGTGTAGTGCTGAACAGCACTCATACCTGTGAATATTAGAATTTCTTTTGGAAGAATCACTAGAGGAGGATAAAGGTAATGTTATTTGTTGGGAATGGAGAGTTTGTTGTACTTGCAATGAAAATAACACACATCATGCTCAATGGCCATTCTTGGGATTTAACCTAAATGGAGTCTATATGGATAAAAATGTTGTGAATATTTAAATATAAATTATATATCTTTGAAACTGAATGAGAATGGTATGCATTTTTTATAGTTTCCATTTCATCATCATCATCAATCCAGTAACCCAAGAGGTCATTGAGGCACCACAGATGACTTTGCAACCAATTCTCTCTATCTTTCCCTGTTCTCTACAGCTCTTTGGGAATCTCTACACCCCATGCCTGTCCACTCTTTAATGTTTTCTTCCCACCTCTTTTTCTGTCTGCCTCTTCTTCTCCACCCTTGCACTGTGCCTTGCAAAATTGTTTTTGCCAGTCCAGATGATCTTGAGACATGACTGTACCACTTCAGTTTGCATTTTATCACATTGGTCAAGAGATCTTCATAGGGTCCGATGGATCCTGTTGTGGACCTCTTTTTTGGTTACATGGTCAATGTACTAGATACCCATGATCTTGCGGTAGCATCTCATTTCAAAGGCTTGAATCCTTTTTTATAGATCTGATGTGAGCGTCCATTTTTCACAAGCATACAGAAAAATTTATATGACATTCAAGTGCATCAGCTGTAATATGGAAGTAAGAGCAATGTTGGTGTCCTTCCATACTGGTCTCAACCTTGATATTGCTGTTGTTGTCTGGGCAATCCTGCTAAGTAATTCTGGTTTTGAGTCTTCATCTGTGATAATTGATCCCATTTACTTGAAACTTGTGACTGTTTCAAGGTTCTATCCACTTACCCATATTTCTGCACTGATGCCATTGGTGCTGTTTGTCATAGTCTTGTTTTTGTGTGCACTAAACTCCATACTGTATGCTGTGGAGGTTGCTTCAAGGCACTCAACCGAGTTGGCCAGTTCTTTTTCATCTCCTGATAAGCCATGAATATAATTTGCAAAACAAAAGTTGGTGATTGTTCTTCCTCAGATGCTGACTGTGCCCTCATGGTCTTGCAAGGTATCCTTCATGAAGAATGTAGGTGATAGTATACATTCCTGTCTGACTCCAACTGTTGTTCAAAATCAATCTCTTCAGCACTGGTGGCTTTGTAATAGAGGTGCTCAACAACCTGCACCAGGTTTGAGCTGATTTCCATTTACTATTTTATTACTGTTTTCTTGACCAACTCTTCCTCTAGACATAAGCAGTAATGTAATGTACAAAATAGCATGAAGGGCTGAAATCTCTCACTTACACACAGACACACTGAGGCATATTTTATTATGATCAAAGGTGCAAAAAGCAAAATGCGATGGAATACATATGCCTCTCTTGCTCTTCAAAGCAAAAACTAGAGGAAAAAAACATGTCAGTATTGTTGATGGAATTTCCAATTGCTGGTAATCTGGAATAGCATACAGTGATACCATTATTATTCATGAAACCGGAAGTTATCAGTGAAAAAGAAAGCCAAGGTATTGATCTGGCCTCATCATATACTCTGCATCAACTTGTATTTGGATAAAGGGTATTTTATATGGCATCATTATGTACACTTCACAACATTCAAACATTAACTGCTGTCATTTGTTCTGTAAATGCAGAAGAAGCAAACTGAAACCTTAATTATCAGTTTTTACAGAAATGTGTATATAGAATGTTTAAACCCAATTATACATTTATTTTTATTTTAAATAATTTCATTCAAATTACAGCATGTATGTCCTTGAGATAATAGTGTATCCTCTTGGTTGTTAATTTTTACAAATGTTTTGTTGCACATTTACGATAACTAAAACCCTAATTATTTAAACTAATCTAAATATAATTCGACTTTGTAAATTAGTTTTTAGTGTGAGGTTTGGCATGTCATACACTGCACATAGCAAATTGGTAATAAGGTTTTGATGAACATGTTGTAAATGTTGATAGTAAGTTAACCAAACTCTAGCAAACCAATGTGTACTGTTTAGAGAATACAAAAAAGGATTTTAGAAGGAGGGAATGGGAAGAAGACAGTGGAAGTTACTTTGTCATTTTATGGAAAATAAGTTTAAAATACTAACATCAAAAACAAAATGAAATCTTAAGTGATTTCTTTCATATTATTACACACCAAGTGGTTAGAGCATCCTCCTCCAATGCAGGAGGTCATGGGTTTGAACCCCAGCAAAGTCATACCAAAGACTTATAAAAATGGTAGTAGCAGATGCCTTGCTTGGCACTCAGCATTAAGAAGTTAGTGTTAGGACTGGTCAGGCTTTTGTGACTTTTGTCAGGATATTGTTACCAGGTGGGACATGATGCTGCATGTCTAATAAATGATGCCCCAGTGCTAGACATCACCTTAAACTGCCACACTGCAGACATTGTAGTGATATGACTAAAACTTTTAAAGCTACATTAAGAATCCATAAGCCACAAACACTCATACTATCAAAAGATTTTATAAATTATAAATTAAATACACAATAATATTCATGGCATGAAGGGCTTCAGATTTGTACAGATGATACCTATCCAGAATCAAGTATATCTACCATTAGGAAAACTTAACTTTCAAAGAAGTTTTACTCAGGAACAACCCAACAAATTTTAACCATATTTAACATAAAGCATATAGGTTCAAGGGGCTTTCAATTTTGTACAAATGATGACTATTCTCCACTGAATATGACAAACATGGCAAAAGGTAGAATAAAAAGTTATTTTGATATATTCTACATATCTGAGCAATACATTTTAAGCATTTCTGACAGAAAGTATGCTTTCAAATTAGCACAAATATCTGCAGTCAAATATGGCCACTTTTATTAAAAGTAGAAGAACATTTATATGATAAATGCACAAAAGAGCCACTGTTACTGAAAATAGGAAAACCTTTCAATGATGACTTCTTGAGTAATTTGACCAATTTTGATGGAAGGGGATTTCATATTTATGCAAATGATGTTCATCTACAATTAAATTTAATGCCATTTTATAAAACTTGAAAACAATTAAATTAACATCTTTAAAGCTGCTAAATTATAATTTAAACAAATTATGTCAATACACCATGAAAGGTATAAATAAAATTATTAAAGAGTTAACAAAAAGCAGTCAACAGAATTTTACTTGAGAGAAACCATCTGCCATGAAGGCCTTTCAAGCTTGATAATGTCAGTGTATCATCAAATGATATTCTTGTTACCAAAACTAAAAAACTTTCAAATTAATTTTTCTTGAAACTGCTTGACATACATTGCATGAAGGGCTTGCAGATTTGTAATAAAATAGTGATCATCTATCAGAAGTAGCCATCATTACTAAAATTAGGAAGATATTCAACATCAGATATGGTCTTTGTTAATGACTACTTATACAAATCAGCTCAAGTTTGCTATTAGATATGGGGTTTGTTAATGACTGCTTATACAAAACCATGCCAGTGTGCCACAAGATATGACCCATGTTAAAGACTACTACAAAACCAGGCCAGTGTGCCATCAGATATGGACTTTGTTAATGACTACTTCTACAAAACCATGCCATTATGCCATCTGATATGGCCTTTGTTAATGACTACTTCTACAAAATAATGCCAATGTGCCATCTAATATGGCATTTGTTAATGACTAATTCAGCAAAACCTTGTCAGTGTGGCATCAAATATGGTCTTTGTTAATGAGTTCTACAAAACTATGCCTGTGTGTCATTATATATGGATGATGATGCATACTATAGAGATACCTTGAAACGGTTATCTCATGATAAATGCACTCATTATCATTGGAAGAATTTCTGCCTAAATCATCCTGCCCAAGATTTTTTGGCCAACTGCTCTTGCATTTGGCAATTAGGCAGATCTAAATCGGGTTAGCAGTTTCAGAGTGGTATTCTTCCTGTGATGGGATCCCATATTTTAAGTGTCTAATACGTGAAGGGCATTTTCTCATACCTGAGGATTTTTTATTCTAAATTAAAAATTACTTTGTTGCCCCCAGCATTTGATTTACAGCTGAACTATTGTAGCATGAGAATAATCATGATGAGTGTTAAATCCAAGAAATACAAGATGTTTTCAGGTCTCATTTTTATACTATGAATGGCATGATAAGTATGATACAGTTCTTAGATTGTGTGATTCTGTATACTGTTAAATGCTATTGTTATGGATTTTGTTGTTGTTGTTGTGGGGTTTAGCGCCATTTTTCAGCAGACAATAGGCTATACATGGCGGCCAGTATTAATGGTGGAGGAAGAACCCGGGAAAACCCCAGAAAGAACCACCGACCCACGAGAAGCTACTGGCAAGCTTTCTCACATACCAACATTGGCCGAATCCAAGACTCGAACCCACGCAGACAGAGGTGAGATGACAGTGATCTGTAATGGAGAGAGCTTTAGACCACTCTGCCACTCGGAGCCCCTTTTTATGGATTACTGATTTTTGTTCATAAAGATTTGAAATTTAGATCAAGAAAAAAATATAGAAACATACAGTAAAGATTGTTTATTACTTTATTAGATACAATATTTCCTCTGTTATAACATTTGGATTTAGATTCCTATGCAAGATTCCAAACTAATTTGTATTCCAAAGACATGGTTTTAACATTCCTTTATTAATGTTTAATTGGTTATAGCATTTGATTTGTTTTAGTCTGCCTGAGAATATTAGCTCAATGATAACTTTTTATCACCTGATGCACCAAAGATAATTAAACAGTTGCAGTCATGTAAACAACAAAGGTCTCGGGTTACAGAAGCACAGTAATCACACATCATTCATAAACAGTAAATAACAAAGTCCTAAGTTGTAATTACACCTCATTCATAGTTGGTACCTTAGAATCATGTATTCATTTCTCAGTGTAATTAAAGCATGAAAAAACATTTTAATTTGTACTTGTTGATAGATTTGAATGTATCCTTTAACTATCAGAAAAATAAAACAAATTTTCCTTTGACACAAAGCTGTATGAGCACTTGCATATCATTAAAAAAACATATCTGTGAAAATTCACATATTAACAGAAAACAGATGACTGTTGATAAAATCTTTCTCTCTATCCAAATAAATAAAGGACAAATGTACGTATCGTAAACACAGCTGTTATCAGACATAAGTGATTTTTTATTCACCAGCTGATACACATATGTTGACACTTTCATCAGATGGTAAAACTTTTAGATTTATCTTTTTTCTTCATGATAACCTGTATTTATAAAAATTGTATATTATTTCTTGAAAATTTTATTACCTTTGCAGTTATACAATAATCATGTAAGTATAATGTGTTTACTGCATGTATATTCATTGTCGTTGACATGGACAAGCACATTAAAATGAAAAAATGTATTTGTATGTAACATTTCTCATTTATATTTTTTCTGAAATCACAGCACCCTCTGATATATTATATAAATCTTTACTGTAGTTTGATCAATTGATAAGTGTTTTTTTCCCAGAAATTTTGTTTATATTTTGCTTTATATTTGGAGAATGGTAACAATGATTCTGTCCATACATTTGAGATGGCATGAATCCTCTATTAAGATTTTATAATTTTAAAAGAATGTAGGACCACTCTGGTGGCCTAAGTGGCTAGAGCATCTGCATAGGCTGTAGGTTGCAAGTTCAAACCATGGCCAAGTCATACCAAAGACTTATGAAAATGGTACTTACAGTTGCCTCACCTGGCATTCAGCATTAAGAGGTTAGTGAAAGTACTGGTCACCCTGCAGTCAGGATAACATGACTGGGTGGGACATGATGCTACATGTCTGTGGCATAATGCCACATGTCTGCGGCATGATGCCACAGTGCTAGAGATCACTATAAAACTGCCACACTGCAGAAATCTTAGCGATATGAATGAAAATGTATAAAGCTGTATTAAAATTTCAAATCACACACACACATACACTTGAAAGAATTATTAGAAATATAATAAGGAATATCACTTAATGGGTTAAATTATTGGTGTATGATCAGAGTGTGGTGCATTACTTTTATGATGGTAGTGTGCTATTATTTGGAGACAATAGTCTTAAGGTTTGCCCCAGAAAATCTGCCAGTATTTTAATCCACGTAAAAATGTAATTATTTTATCTGTCTTCCTGTGCCAAGCTAACAACTATGATCACATCAATACAGATTTGATTATTGTGTGCTGCTATAAATGTTTGCATATGATATAATGGCTATTTAAATCAAAATAACAAAATTGTTATATAGAATAGCTTTAAGATGAAATTAAGGAGTACATGTACTTCCAAAAATTACAGTTACCAAATTACAATTATATGGTATAACATTCTTATAGCATAAAGTTGAGGGACTACATAATATTACAGACTCGAAATTCCTGTCATAAGCAGAATAGTCCAACAGCTGTTAAGGTGACTGGAGAAAATAGGGGCACTTTGGCCATAGTTTTCATAAATATTGATTCCATATGACATGTCAGTAATGTTGATATATGTAGCATGGTGTTATAATAACAATGTATTTCAAAAGTTATTTTCAAGTGTGAATTTGGTACATACAATAATATATTTTTACACAGTATAATATGTTCTATATAGGTAACCTGTAGTTATGTTGCAGAATGTAGAAGTTCTTGAAGGATATTTCTATATAAGTTACAATGGTAATGTAAAAAAGCACTGTATGGTCATTTGAGCAATATTGTGATTGAATTGCAATTTACTTTTTATCTCTTTTAGTTCCGTATCTTTAATATTTATTTAAGGATTGACCAATTGTGTCTTACATTAATCGAAGCTTGAACTGAAGAAAGAAAAATACTGTGCAAACTGTATCCTCTGAGAAGTGGATCATACATTAAGTTTGCCCAACTTAACAATAACATTTGCATCTAATAATATGCAAAATGAACTGGATTACATGTGATGGCACCTTGTATTGTAATGTACGAACTGTATCCTCCAAGAAGTGGATCATACTTAAGTTTGCACTGCTAAACAATTACATTTTGTATCTAATACAAAAAGAAATTTTAAATTCATATCAAAGTGTATTAAAATATGTATTATAACCTTGTCTAGCCAAGGATGAATATGTGCAAAATGAACTATATTACATGTGAGGGCACCTTATATTGAGGGTGTGCCAGAATGGTTGCGTCCTGATAAAATAAAGCAAATCAGTTATCTTAAAGGAAGAACTGAAATAAAATCAAATAATTAAATAGTAATGACTTTACCCAAATTTGAAGAGGAAGATTGGTATAATATGTGTCTTTATGACGGACTACTGTATTAAGGCAGTGCCAATCTGCAAGTCATGTTTGAATCAAGTTCAGAATAGCAGACTTGCCAGACTTGTTTTTCTTTGTTTATTTTTTAAAATAGATCTAAGTTTAATAAATATCACAATGCAATGCCAATTCTTCTGATGTAAAATTGAATTTATAGTGGAAAAATGTACAGGTTTTATTGAATATAAAAAAGGGATGGCTTGAATTAGCATAAAGATTGTATCATATGATGTTGCCTGTGCTTGATTTTTTGGATTTTACATATTAAGCAAGTAGGTCTCAGTCACCGCCAACTTAGTAATCAGGTCGCTTGTCTCGTATTTATACCACATGTACACTTATAGGTTATAGGCTGCATAGTATTCAATAGAATCATTTAGAAAGTGGACAGGGCACCAAAATGTGATGGATATGTTATGGTCCATGTGAATAAATACACATATATAATTGTTGTTGTGTGAATTACTTACATATGCAGTTACAGAGTAAGTGTACATGAGCAGCAGAGGGGCTGTACAGACCGAAACTTTTTGCACAATAAACCCCTCCAGGAAACTATTCCTCGATAGAGGGCTTATTTCGACGAAATAAACCCTTCTATTCAGAATACAGGACAAAAAAAAATGTCCCCCGAAAACTCGAAGAGTTTCCAGGGACAAACTCGTTGAGTTTGCACTGACAACTTGGGTTACTTCAATAAATCTGAAACAGTTTCCGTGGCGGGGTCGTTATTGAAAAATCCATGGGTCGGGTCCATCCCCTCTGCTGCTCTGGGAAATGAGTTTCCAAGGAAAAACATTTTTATGTTAGCGGAATTAAATCATTGACAAATAAATAATGGCAAATATTGGAGAAGCACATACGACTAGATTAGCTCGAGAACGTCTCGAAGCAATTCAGAAATTTCTTCCTGTCCGTGATAGTGTCAGACAAAAATTACAACTAAGACAGCAAGCACGGGAAGGCTTTGCAGAGACTACGGAGGAATTATTTAAACCCGTGACCAAAGCTACTGAAAAATCCGCAGCTGTTACCAAAGAGGCTTTAATAGAGCAAAGGAAAATTTTACAGGATATTTCAGCTGGACTTAAACCCCCGCCTCCACCCGATGAAGTTGTTGTGTCAGTACCTGCTGGTAAGCGAGTAACAGGGAGAATTACTGACCCCGCCAAAAGATTTACGCCGGATTATATTGAACTTCTTAAAAATGTACCAGAAGAGAAATTACCTGAGACAATACTGTTAGGATTGATTAGAAGAGATGTGTCTTTAAACCCAGAACACGGTTCTATGACAGATGATAATTTTATCAAATATTCGTATCGTATACGTGAAAATAAAAAACAAATCAGCAGGGACGATACAAAATACGATAGACTTGTAGATGCTATACGTAAACTTGAAATTCCACCATCGCAACCTCAAGAAGAAAAATCACCGTTGCAACACACAGAACGACAACAATATCCTTCACGGCGAAGAGCAATAGATCCTGACCTAACTCCGTTAAGTGAATACGAGGCTGCATCTGAAGGAAGTCCGCGGGGCCAAAAATTCAAACAAACTAGGTCGCCGATAATTAGCTTAACAACATCTTCTAAAAGTTTGCCTCAAGACATTTTATCCCCAAGAATTGTACCATCAACAGGGGAGGGTTTAGGATCCGGTTTTATTGCCTGCCCTAATAATATCATCGATGATGTATCACGGTTGGAAGTTCTCATCGGAGGAAGACGTGCCGGAAACAATTCTCCGGAAATTATAAATGAAGCCGCAGATATCTGTCAGAGACTATTTCAGCGTGGCATCATGGATATCAGCATCTACCGGGGGCTCATTGATGAACTCGCAGACGGTTACCACAGCGACTAATAATTAAATTTGCTAGCAAATTCAGTTAGATAAACAATAATTAAATAAAATGATACTACACGATTCTTTTCGCAGACCAAGAAGTGTCAGAGTAGTAAACTCACGATTACCAGTATACGAGGTTGTTTACGGAGATGGAGTCGGTGATGTTGTTAGGGATTTAGTCACAAGAATCGCTCCGAAAGCTGGACCGTTAGCAAAACAATTCGCGATGAAAGCCGCTGATGTTGTCAAGGATAAAGCCATTGGCACTGTTGGTAGTCTTGCCGGGAAAGCATTTCAATCAATCAAGGATCGACTAGCACAGCTGATACGAAAAAAAAACCCAGTCGAGAGGTTGGTGCCAGTAAAACTACCATCCACTGAAGCTATGCCGGCAAATGTTAGTAGCGTAGTAAATAAGGCCGTAAATCAGAAATTAGCTGAGATCGCAACAGCAGGAATTACCTCCAAAGCGTTGCAAGATAGTGTAACTGCTAATTTGATAGCTGGTAGTGGTTTCCGGTGACGATAACATTTTAATTAGATCATCACAAATAATAATAATGTTTGCACGAAAATCCAGTGACGCGTTTGATATGTCCAAACCAGTACTTAAAGATGATTCTGTACGTGATTTTCAATATTATTCTTATGAAGCACGTGATCCTAACCAACGCGGAAGAATTGAACTACAGGTCCAGGATACAAGTAGATACTTCTTGCCCGCTGAGGCCTTCATCGAAGTTGAAGGTAGGCTTTTAAAGAATGATAACACTAACTACGGAATCGGCGACCGAGTTGGATTTGTTAACAACGGCATCATGGCGTTATTTAAATCCGCTATTTACATGATAGATGGAAAAGAAATTGAAACAATTCATGATAACGTCGACGTTGCCACAACAATTCTCGGGTTGGCGAGATACTCGGATGATTACACCAGATCAGCCGGACCATCAATGATGTTTGCAAAGGATATAACCGACAGCCCCGAGAACAGGAATGTAACAATGAATAATGCCGGTGACGCAGTTGCATCGATGAACGAAAATTTTAATTTGGGTTTTGCAACACGTAGATCGATGTTAAGTGGAGATGAAGAGTTCTCAGGTGTGATTCCATTGTCTCACATCTTTGGATTCTGCAGAGATGTCCACAAGGTCATATTCGGTGCCAAACACACAGTTGTACTTGTGCGAAAACCTGATGATAATGACGCTATCTGGCGAGATGCTGCTGTTGCCCCTGGTCAGGTAATACTAACTAAACTGTGGTTGTGGATGCCAGTGTTGTCTCCGTCAATCACCGAAGAACAACGACTGTTGTCTTTCATGGACACGGGCGGTAAATCACTGCTATCCTGGAAAACAACAACCACAGACGTTATTCAGGGTGATAATGGTGGGTTGTTTACATGGCATATATCATCGCAACAAGGAGTATCAGCACCACGACATATTTTCATTGCATTTCAATACCGTGCTAGAACAGATAGCCAGGAAAGAAATCCAATGGTATTTGATACACTTGGAGTTTCTGAAGTTTCGTTGAGAATAAATGGGCATCAGGAGCCATCTGAGGATATATTAATAGATTTCGAACATCATCGTGTCGCACGCGCGTATCATCGTCTGATGTCATTTATGGGGCGCGACCTTAATGTAGACACTGGCCTGCAAATATCACAGCGAGACTTTATGAGTTTATATCCGATTTATTACTTTTCGCTGGAACATCTTGATCTGGTTAAACAATCTGTTGTCGACCTACATTTCCGAGCTCGTGTAGGTGTTCCTGCTGGTGGTTACAGAGCGATTGCTGTCATACTCTCCGATAAAGCAATGCTGCTTGAAGGTGTTGGCGGACGAATGAGGGTCATCGACGCTCCAATCGAGAATATGTAACGCAATTAAAATCAAACTTAGGATATAATGTCATACAGTCATGTTAATGTCACCTTGACTTCCGGTCAAACGAAGAAATTGCAATCAAAGAACGCAAGCACGTGCGGGACATCAATAACACTAAAACGAGATCAGATTACTGGTGGTCCAAACAAATTGTCGTTGACTAATACTCAGCTTAAACATTTTAATAAGGCACTAACAGCAAAAACCGGTGTCCGACTTGATTTCTCTGCTGCAGCTATCAAGGACATGACTAAAACCGGTGGAATATTTCCTCTTCTCGCAGCAATACCGGCGTTGATTGCCGCGGCAGCACCAGCCGTAGCAAAAGCCGCAGCACTCGGTGCAGTTGGAACTGCAGCTGGAATGGCACTAAAAAAGGCAACGGGAAAAGGATACAAGAAAAAAAAGGGACGCGGTCTAAGACTACCAGGAACTCCACCATCATGGTATCCAAAAAAATTCTAACGCCGTTGAGCAATTTTGATTTACTCGATGCTGTTAAAAAATTGCGTGTAAAACATTTCAGAGGCGTATTTATGCGAGATCAATTACCGCAACGACCGAATAATCCAGAAACTGGCATTATCAATCTCGACAACAAAGATGGTCCGGGAACTCACTGGGTTGCTTACGCGATCGATCCACGTGGAATTATCTATTTTGATTCGTACGGTTTAGCACCGCCAGTTGAGTTTCTCAAGTATGTCAGCAGATTTTCTAATGTTCCAGTGTGGCAGTCGACGTTACCAACACAAACATTAATTGATCCGCCCATTTGTGGGAGGGAGGTTTTAAATGTTCTTGATGCAATCTCAAGAAATCCAGCAACTCCTCCTCATAAAGTAGTGTATGAATATACCGCATCGAGAAATGCTAGCATTTGAAAAACAGCAATAAGAATAATGGTGGATATTTACGGAAGACCTTTCACACGAGGAGGTAAACCAAGCACAGATGCTGATCTCTCAAAATATGCGACCAAAGATGAAGTCGATAATCTTTTGAATATAGCTGGAGTTGACCCAGATGAAGTTGCTATTTTCCAAGACAGGCAAGGAAAACTAAGAACGAGCAACATTAAGTGGAATGATATAATTCGCAGAGTTCTTGGAGCTACCAAGGATAACTTCGTTGCATTTAGTGATGGCGGCCGGATCAAGGACTCGAATATATCAATCGCAAGCATCAAAGACAGTATTGATAAAGGTGTTGATAAATGTGTGAAAAAAGCCGGTGACACGATGACAGGCGAACTCAGCATGAGCGGCAACAAAATAACCGCGTTAGCGAATCCCGAATCCGACCAGGATGCGTCAAACAAACAATACGTGGACATCGTCAACGGTAAACTAAATACGCTGCGTGCAGAGCATGATGTTCACGTGGGCGCGTTTACAAGATTTCGAAGAAACTTCGTAAAAACTGATGAGGTCGTGGATAAGTTCTTTGGGACTCCTCCAGTCGTCGATGTAAAACTCGCTGATGTAAAGACCGACATTAACACGATCAAACAAACACAGCAGGATATCGTATCGGGTATTCCTGATATCGTTAACAAAACCAGTTTGATTAAAGTTCCCACTGGAGTTACTCCGGGGCATATCACCAACATCGTATTCACGGTATCATCGGGATTCGCAACATGGTCACGACAAAATAACACTATCAAATATACAGCAACAGCCACCGGTGTTTACAGGTTGTCTGTGTTTTCAGCCGCTAAATTTGAAATCTTCACAACATATCCTTGGAGACATTCCACCGATAAGTATTCCGGGGTTTGCACTGTAATACTAAACAGCGGAACCGAGGAAACATTTATGCTTGAAGCCGAGGACGATAGTTTAACAGCAACATCTTACTGGTTTTGTTTGGAATTCGTCGCTGCAACGCCTCAATTGGTTACCGCGTAATTGAATAATGTCAACGACGCCAGATGCTCAACAATATCGATACAATCAAGTCCGTGAGTGGCAATCTGAGTTAAAAACTGTCATCGAAGTAACTAGTCAAAAAGTAAAAAAATACAAGCGCCGCATAACAGTGCTGGATATTATGGTTTATTCAGTATCTGCCGTTGTTGCATCTGCCGGAGCAATACTATCAGCGGTCACTCCGGTAACTGCAGCAGTCGCCGCCACGATCTGTGTTTCCGCGGCCACAACAACAGCTGGAGTTTTCGGCATCATAGCAAAAAAAATATCATCATGTGCTAACACAAAATTACACGATTACACGACAAAATTAAATACAGCCACGACCGCATATCAGAAATTATCATCGCTGATATCATCATCGTTAGACGTGCAAAGTAGCGACGCTACGATATCAGATTCTGAATTCAAACTAATGTCAGATGCGTACAATGACTATTTGAAAACTAAACAAATAAATAATGTCAATAGAACTGCTTCAACAAATAGTCACAAACACAACACCGGTAAGGACCACAATGATCTCAGTGTCCTCGACGACACCAGAATTCGGTATTAATTTTCGAACTCCAATTCCAGTGAGTGAAATCGCGTTAGCAAAGCTCAGTGTGTATCACAGCTGGCCCAATGTTAGGTCGGCATCATTTGGTGGTCTGCAGCCAAATAATTCATTCGTGTTCGGGAAAAGCAAAGCCGACTCCGGCGAACAGGGTGAACTTGACTGGAATACAATTACACTTCCCACTGGGAGTTATCAGATCGAAGAAATCAATAATGAGATACAACGCCAAATAAAACGAATCACCGGCAAGGAAGCCAAAATATCTATAACAGCTCATGAACCAACGCTGTCTGCGGTCATTGAAATCTCAACGCCAGGATACGCCGTGGATATTTATAACAGCTCAATCCGAACATTATTAGGATGGCCAAAGGCCCCCGAGGTTAAACCTCGTCCACCAAAACCTGAAAAATCGGATTTTATGACCTATAAAGAAGCACTACACGACCTCGAGTACAATTATTATTTACTCCTTGCAGATCAATTACTAGCAAGAAAAAGTACTTTAATGCCCGATACTTGGAGTATAGAAGCTCCACGTGTTAAGGGGGGGGCAGGAGCTCCGTGTTTACCGTCTAGATGATATAGAATCTGAATTATTTATTCCGATCAATCTAGTACATAAACAACAGCTACAACTCCTGCGAGTATATTTCCAAGATTATATTTCTGATTTAACAAGTCCGCGTGATAATATTATCACAACCATAGAAAAACTAAACAAACTCGCATCGGCCATGGAAACTATAAATCTAAGAATAATTCAGGCTTTACTGGATCTTAAAGACTATATCGATGATAATTATAGACAGATAGCCAGAGCAGATTTTGCAATTAAATATGGTATTCAAGTGAATGATATTTCAGATTTTAAATTTCCTGGATATAACGTGCCCGAGCTGAGAAAATCAGTCTCTGATCTCATCGATCAATCTTTCGAAGATATTCTTGCCGCGTACGAACGAATAAAACCACAACCTGTTATTCTCAAGCACGACAACAGTACAGCATCCGATGGCAGACACATCTCACCCGGGATCGTAAATATCACAGATGTTATTGCGGTCAATCTTGTATGTGACGTCATCGATGGCAGTTACAGCGCATCAGATACTACGACGGCACAACAGGGGTTTATCCTGTATACGTTCACACCAAGAGACCCCCCTGGTTTTCTGATTGTGCAAGAACCAATCAATCCGGTCTATCTACGGTGTCATAACCCGTGGTTGTCAACGATAAATTTCAAACTCACCGACCAGAGGGGGAATTTGTTGGACCTGCGTGACGAGACTGTTAGTATAAACTTACTGGTGAAGTCCTAAGTCAAGGGATCCATAATATTTATAATAGTTTTTTTTTCTGCACTGATCCATTTTCGTCATTTTATCGTGCAAATACCCTATCAAAACCAGCATAAGTTATCGTTGAAAGTGCTAGCACGCATTTAAAAAAAAACGGTTGTGTATAATGTATCAACCCGAGTACATTCATGCACGAGTTCATATTCATGATAAGCAAATTCTTTACGAGGCAATAAAAACCGCATTTCAAATACAGACATTCCCAGAACAGTATTTCCCCGTTAAAATAGTTATTGACGTGTATGGTGACGAAGACTTCTTGTTAACTCCGTCACAATTAACAGAGCTACAGCAAAATCATATGATCATAGTTTGGTGTCAACGAGAACAGATTATGAACTATTCTCATTCCTGTATTGATGTTGAAACGCTTAAGCAAATCCTGAAAATCTGAAAGCGCCCTTCACTTGAGAAACTCTTTGAGTTTCCAAGGGCAAAAAAAATAATACACTTTTTTTTTTACCCGTGGAAATGTGCTTTACACTCCAAGCGGGGGGGGGGGGGCGCTAGCGTTCTCAGGTTCTACTTTCACTTTGTGCTGTGAGTCACACGCTATGCGGTTTATACTTCCTTGTCGGCCTCGTAGTCAGAAACACTAGTATTTTTGTCAGAAATGCAAGGCATTTCCGTGTCTAGATTCTTTATATAACCTTTTAACCGTCTCACCCTGGTGCTAATTAATTTTCGAGTCTCATACTCTTGTGACAATCCAAGACGAATCTTCTCAACTGCACGGCACAGTGGAATAAATTCAGATACCTGATTTTCAGTTATCCCGGCAAGTGATCTGTAAACACGATCTTGCAAACCCTTAATGAACCTATAACGAGCAGGGAGATTGTTCTTCCCCAAGCGTGATAGCTCATTCAAGGATTCAAAATCTGACATAATTGTTTCAGTGTCTAGTAAAATATTAAAACCTCGCTGTTGTAATTCTTTAATTTCAACAAGTATGGTATTTATATTTTCGTGATTCATATTATTATATATTTTTATATTTTTAATAGAAACACTTTGCATGAGAAACGCTAGCTTTCCAAAACAAAACGAGACAGTCGGAAACATTTATCCCCTGCAAGGGCCTAGATCGTCAAATAACGTTCTAGAACCCCACGAGGACTGCTTCCGACATGACAATACAACATGTAACACGAAACACTTTATCCCCTGCAAGAGCCTCTAGATCGTCAAATAACGTTCTATAGGCTCAAGAAGACGTGTTTAGTGAATTGACAAGGACAAACATATAACACGTAACTTATCCTAAGGACGGACCCCTCTGACTGCCAAGTGACTCAGAGGCACATTTATTTACAAGACGAGACAGCCCTGGCTTCTAGGATCGAGTTCTCTAGCAGGCCCGGCAAACATTTATTTGACAACACAAACAACCTTTACCTCTGATTCGAGTATCACAGCAAGCAAAGGTACAATGAACATGTAATCTTATCCTAAGAGACGGTACAGAACAGACAACCTTTACCTCTGATTCGAGTATCACAGCAAGCAAAGGTACAATGAACATGTAATCTTATCCTAAGAGACGGTACAGAACAGACAACCTTTAACCTCTGATTCGAGTATGACAGCAAGTAAAGGCACAATGAACATGTAATCTTATCCTAACTTATCCTAAGACCTTATCCTATGACGACACAAACATACACAGGTGGGTCATTTTCTACGGTCAGCAGCAGAGCAAAACCATCCATTGAATAGACCATTGGATGGTGCACAAAAGACACCCGCCATTGGCGGATTAAATTTATGGTTTTGCTTGCGCGTGCTGACTTTCGATCGACCCAAAGGTCTTAGGGAGCGATTTCGTATATAACCCAACTGTTACTTGCGAGTTGGAAATTCGCTCTAGCAGTGGGCGGGACTTGTTTAAAATATTTTAATTGTATGTTTTCTTAAGCGCGGTCATATAACAAGCACAGAAGAGCAAAACAGTCGGATATATTCAGTAAAACGAGGATATTGTTTGTAAATAAATATATATTCTACGGTAAATAAATGATTACATGTTATGAACTCGATAAAATATTTTATCAAGGTGGCTTTCTTAGGGGGAGCAAATCCTCTGACCAGCAACGACAACTCTGCAAAGCGTTACACACTCTCGGAGGAGTTATCGTCGTTTGTGTCAACGATAAGAGTTATATAACAGAATGAAATCTTCTGTTTGAGCTTCTTTGAAAATGCTGTTTTGTAGATCCCATCTGCGACATGCTGTACAGAAGGTGGACAAATACCGAAATACCTACCGGCTGCGCTCATTGATTGAAATATTATTTCTTCACGAGTCTCAACATTCACAGATTTCACTGCTCTTCTTATAGCTGTTTTACATTTAACTCTTCCTCGTATGGTATTCTTGCTCTGAGTGATCGCTTGAAGGTTTTCAATACTGTTATCAAGTCTGTTCCCGTTAATATGATCAATGACAAGGCCTTTAGGGATCTCTCCGTTAAAAACCTCATAGACGAAACGATGACATAAATACCTCCCTTTCCTAACAGTAAATCTTAAATAACCAGCATTATCAACTGTACCAACTTGTTTCCTCAGCCTGTAGTTTCTCACTATGCCATCTCGGTTTGCCTCATAATTTGGAATAGTTGGATGTCGGACGAATTCTTGATTCATTATACTATAAGCAAATCATTGTCTAATTCATAATTTGTCTGAAAACTTATTTATGTAATCACGCTCGCATTTGAGAGCGTTATCACAGTCTGGATTTTTTTTATCATAATACCGTTTTAGTTCTCGATAGCGTTTTCCACCACACGCTGAACATAATTGCGTTTTTCCTCGTACTCCAATGCCGCATCTGATACACGGTATCGGTCCTAGACTCCCACCGCGGACCTGTTGAGCATGTTGTCCACAGTATTCGCCTCTGCAGGGTTTGCTACACGGCGCTGATGAATTTAGTTTGATCCACTTGCATTGGTTCATCATATAATATATTTGTCTATTTAAATATTTGTCTTAATTATAATAATGGGTTTTGAAAGACTATCCAGAATAAAACCCATATCAGGTTCTAGATTCGATCTTGACCGGTTAACCGCTGATCCACGACGAAGAGAGTTAGCAGAGGTAATTGGTGTTATCAAGAATGCCAAAGAAGAGTTTCGTCGTGATGGTGCCGCACACACGTGGTCTTCGTATAAAATTATCCTCGGAAACGCGAGCATTTCTCGTGACCGTATCATTGATGCTACCATGAACGATACAATCGCGCGTAACATAATTGGGTATCTCGACGATAGAAGATATTTCGTACAGATAAAATTTATTGTTGGAGTCGGCGAGGGAACGTGGATTATCAGAGACAAACTAGACCCTGTTCTTGATGCCAGAGGCGTTCGTGGAAAAACCGTTCTGTTAAGTAAAGACTCAAAACCGGGAGTACTTGTTGGGATTGATATACCATATTATGCCAGAGCGTATCCTGTGACCGCAGTTGTTTATGGAATTTATCCGATGAAGAAACCACGCGTTGATAAACTCAAACCGATGAAGGTGTCGGTGTTGAATTGTGTAGCTGAGCGAGTAATGGAACATTTTAAAAATGCAATGCGAGGAAACGGCCTAACACCGCTAAGACAAACTAAAATAACAGCGTGGGCGACACGAGTAGCGGATAAAGGAGCGTCAATAAATGATGTTGCTGAGCTAGAGCGATTACTAAAATTTCCTATAACGGTTTCATCGTTAACCGGTGAGGTATTGTATGAGTGTAAATACAATTCCCGTGGAACACCAATAACTATTATCGATCATAACAGTCACGCCTGGACTGACTCGGTTAGGATATTTCCGCAAGACCGTGTTGTGAAGTATTATCCGGAATTGCAAAGCAATTCTGGGAGCATGTTTGATTTTATTTATCAGATAAGTAAAACCGATCCAGTGTCTGTGTGGTTATTCAGAAGTAGCGAAGATGGAGAATATGATCAGTTTGTGAGACCCAACGGGGAAATATACAGAACAATGGCGTTACAGCAGGAAATGAAAAAACTCGCAGAAAAATATCATGCTGGCAACACTGATACGTTACTGACACACTGTTTTACTGTCCCGGGTGTTGTCGCGCATGTAGCCCGGGAACGAAATTCATGGAGACCAACTCCGAAAAGTTTTCTTGCTGATATCCAGCAGAGCTGTGTCGAATACGGACACGGCGGTTTGTGGAATACTCAGTATGATCACCGCGGTATGATATCCGTGGACATGACGGCGTGTTATCCAGGAAGTTTCCTTGGGCGTGGAGAATGCAGCGAATATTTTAAACGGTTTGGCCACGCTGGCAATACCATGACAAGAGTAGCTGTCAACGGTGTTTTACCCGATTTTGACTTGACCGGATTTGCTTGTGTGTCGTCGTTTAAATTCGCTAAGGATTTACATCCTGTGTGTTATGTTTGGTTTGGCAGACATTTCGTTGAGAAGCGATGGGCACCGATAGTGTTATTGCGATACATGCTTGACAGTCGAATACTGTTGTCGCTGACGGTCAGCGAAGCGATTATATGTTATTGTCGTCAAACCGAAGTTTGGTTGCCAACTCCAACGCCGGTTACGTTAGAAGAAGTCATCGAAGATTGGTCACGAGAATATCCAGAAACTTCTATCGACGCTATCATCAAGAAAGCTCCTGAAGTACTTAAAAGCAAACTCAGAAATGATGAAAGCACAGCAAAAGATCTAGGACGAAGAATAATAGGGAAATTCACTCAAGGTGGAGCGTATGATCATAAACAACATCACAGTCGATTAATCATGGACAAGACTGAATTGGATCTTATTGTCGCTGATGCAGCCACGAACAACATGTTCTGTAACCGCAAAGATGTGTTTCTGTCAAACGGGGAAAAACTAGGGACTGTTTTTAGTTATATTGACGGAGAATCATCTCAGTACATACATTTGAGATCTTCGATGCTGGCTTATGTATCCATAAATTTGTTGTCGATGATCAATAGATTCCCTGTTGCCGCAGTGAGAGTTGCAACGGATTCATTTTATATTGATAAAAAACACTCAGCGCTGTTGGATAATGTTATATCGGATGATCCATCGTGGGGCTCGTGGAGAATAAAGAATGAAATGTTACACGGATATTGTAAATCGGCTGATGTTGAAATCGAGGATGAGTATCGCAGCGCAGAAATATCTTCGATGGTTTCGTCGGGGGCAACTTCGTTGTTGCCGCCGGTGCACGATCCTGTTACAAGACACAAAACAGTTTATCTGAACGGTCCTGGTGGTTCTGGTAAAACAACTCGAGCGATTGAATTATTTAGAAACTCTGACATGATTGTGCTAACACCCACACACAGACTTGCCAGGGAGATGAGACAACGGGATGTTAACGCGTGCACGTATCACAGTTTTTTCAAATACAGCGGCGGCACGTGGACACCTGAACGAATGGGAACGAAATATATTCCCGAGAAAATCATCTGGGATGAGATAGACACTGTGCCGTTGGATACATTAAAACAGTTTCTGGATTGGCTGCTAAAGAAAAATACCGCAGTGGTGATGTGCGGCGATCATGGTCAACCACCCCCATTTACAGGTGAATCTCCACACGAGTGGCTGAAAACTTTTGTAGATTATTATGAGGAAATAACTAACGATGTTAGAGCACTCGATGAAACGCTGAAAGAGTTTAAGGCACTGATCAGGCTACAAACCAATAAAGTCCAGTGTGAGATAATGCGTGAAATAATTCCAGAGACTTCGCTGAGCGACTTTTGGGAAACGTGGAAACCAGGTGATTTAATTGTGGCAAGTAGAAAGATAGTCAGGGACACACTTCAGCAGCGGTTATTTCAGTTACATCAGAAGAAATTTCCCATGTTGCCAGTGCCGTTGTGTTATAGACCAGCTGATACGCGATTGCAGAATATTGATGTTGATATTCCAGGGCGCCTGACTGCGTCGGGTCCGGAGAAACAGAATTTAGTATTAAATGATATTGTCACAGTTGATGTTGATGCTGTTGAACAGGCACTGAAAATGAGCAAATCCCCGTGGACGCTAGGATACGCTATGACCATCCACAGTTCGCAGGGACTAACTATTTCAGATACAACAGTTTGGATTGTTGATGATCGCATCGAGTGGTCAAATTTAGTTTATTTAGCCGTGTCAAGAGTAAGAAGGATAGGTCAGTTACGAAGAATTGTATTAGATGATGTTGTCAACGACAGCTCAATCGCTGATGACACAATAAGAAAGAAATTAGCCGGTTACAAACAGAGCGACAAAAAAAATGGTAGAGAGTTTGATCCCAAACAAAGTTTGGATGTTGAATTTGTAATACAATTACAACAACAGCAGAATAATCACTGTGCGAGTTGTAATTGTTTATTGCTGTGGCAGTATTCGAAAAACGACCCAAGGCAATTCACCGTAGATAGAATAGATAGCAGTCGCGGTCATACACGTGAAAATGTGATGTTGACCTGTCTTGAGTGTAACCGACGCAGAGGTGTTGCTGCAGTTATTTAAATGATTGAATCACTTCAGTGCGGATCACTTTAGTGATCGGGGTGGTAATTGTGTATCCTCGGGAATCACCTGAAGTTGCTCGCGTTTAAATCCGCGTTGAGGAGCAGTCGAATCTAATCTGTAGATTGCGTTTCTCCCAGTTGATCTGGTTATGCTGGATATCTTATGTGTAGTAACACTCCATGTGGGATCGGTTGCTCTTTTTTTTCCTCCTTCTAGTTCGCCTGGTTCGTATAAATACCTAACGGTGACATTACCCAGCAGTGGGGACGCTAGCGTCCCTGGCTGCGTTGAAACATTTTGTTGCTGTTGTCCGCGTTCACTGACGCGGGGTATATATTTTTTTGTGATTGCATTTACAGGTCTCATGTTTGTTGTTCTGGTAATTTCATTATTCAGTGCGGCTATCACGTTTGGCAGTCTTGCAACCCATTCACGAGATCTCGTATCGTAAATGAATTCCCTCGCGTACTGGTATCCGAATAATCTCTCAGCGAGTGTTCTATTAAATCGCTCAACAATTGCCTGATCCCGATGAATTTCAGTATGTCCTCGTCGTATGGTAACGTTATGCTGCTTTGTCAGTGATGACACCGCGCCCTGAAATTCCTTGCCAGGATCAACTTGTAATAATCGTGGCCAGTTTAGAGGTCCTCGTTGATAAATTCGTTTAAACGCAGAGGCGACTTCGGACGCTGTTTTAGTCGCTAACGGTTCTGCTTCTTTGTATCTACTGGCAACATCAACTACTGTTAGCGCGTATTTGTATATTTTTCTACGGACAGTATCATGAGGCAGGAATAGTATGTCAGCCTGATGAACTTCATTGGGCACACTAACATCAAAATGTGCAAAGTTGATTTGTCGAGGTGGTGGTAAGTAGATTTGCCATATTGCTTGTTTTGATAGCCAATTTTTGGCAACCTCGCGTGTTACTGATGCCGCGTTGGCGAGTTTATTAATTGCTGAGTTACCTCTCCAGTATCCGATTGGGGAATAATAAATCGCTTGCATTTTTATTTAATTATCCAGCGCCTAATACTAATTTAGATTTCATCGCTGATCTTACTAACCAATTAGCGAGTGACTCCTTAAATGATTTATTTTTTATGGCGCTTAGTGCATGAATTAATTTCACATCCGCGATATGCCTGTCTTGTAGATCTTTACTTCGATAAGCAACATCATGTATGTGACACGCTGCGTCGATAGCGTTTATCGGATACTCTCCCGGTTTTGGTTTAGATTGTTCATCAAGTCTGATATCTAGTCGGGTCCCTGGACCGCAGTAATTGTATCCTGGGAGATGTTTTTCTCCGGGATACTTTGCCCAGGGAGTTCCGGGGAGCTTTCCAAGTTTGGCTGCAATGTCACCTCCGCTAAATTCTCGCTTTTTTTTTGAAATCTAAATTTTTTTGTGCCACATCGCGTACACTTACCAGAAAGTGCTTGTCTGTTATTTTTTGTTGTAATGGTTGTTAGATCATTCGTAGGGGTTCGTGCCTTACACTTCACACAATATAGATCCATAATTATTATTCTTTATATACAAATGGAAATTACAGATTTTTCTGCGACAAAAAAGAAAGAGCCAGTTAAGCATAATTCAGTGCTACCAAACTCTATCCGCGCGATTATAATTGGGCCATCCGGTTCAGGTAAAACACAGCTGTTGCTGAACTTGATAATGAAGTGGATGAAATGGGATAAACTGTATTTGATAGCTCCATCTGTAGATGATCAACGATGCTATAACGTTATAAAAGATTTTAATGAGAGTGCAAGCGCGCTGAGTAAAGACCGTGAGGATGTTGTTGAATTTATCACTGATATCGAAGAAGCCCCCAGCGTCGAGGATCTTGATGAATCAATTAACAACCTAGTAGTGTATGATGATGTTATGTTGGACAAGCAAAAAAATCCCGCAAGAATATTTTCCCGGGGACGTCACAAAAACACTGATGTGATTTATGTTACTCAGCGTTATACACAAATTCCTAAAGTAATCAGGGATAATTGTAATCTTCTTGCGATATTCAATGGAGTTGATACACATACACTGAGAAATATTCATCAAACCTGGTGTGGTGGCGATATGGATTTAAATAAATTTAAAAATTTCTTCAGTCATGCTCAAAGAAAACCTCACGGATTTGTGACAATAAATTTACACGATCCCAGAACAAGATACCGTATTGGACTTGATACACTATTTGCAACATAAAAATGTTTTTCCTTGGAAACTCATTTCCCAGAGCAGCAGAGGGGATGGACCCGACCCATGGATTTTTCAATAACGACCCCGCCACGGAAACTGTTTCAGATTTATTGAAGTAACCCAAGTTGTCAGTGCAAACTCAACGAGTTTGTCCCTGGAAACTCTTCGAGTTTTCGGGGGACATTTTTTTTTGTCCTGTATTCTGAATAGAAGGGTTTATTTCGTCGAAATAAGCCCTCTATCGAGGAATAGTTTCCTGGAGGGGTTTATTGTGCAAAAAGTTTCGGTCTGTACAGCCCCTCTGCTGCTACATGCACAGTTGTGTGCATGGGCAATGAAACCAAACTGTAAGACTTCATTATAACACAAATTCAGATTTAACAGGAATGTGGCATGACTCCTACAATTTTACAATAATTTCATTCATTTCTTGAAGTGCTGCAATTTTCTATGACAAAATAAGCAAAGAGTTTGAGCTCATAATTTGGCAAGATGTCTTGTATTCTTAAAGAAAAAGTGTCTAACCATTATATCTTTCTTTATATGAATAAAGATTTTAAACACTTCTCTTTATCAATGTTCATTTAATTTGTGTCAAAAGTCAATCGCTGTACATTGATGTTAGTTTATTTTTGAAAGATTTCGGCTCATTAAAAAGCTGACAGGTGTTAGTCTTGTTATTATTGATCCATGTACAATAAAGTCACAAAGTCTTCTTGCATTCTGTGTAATCGTTGCTGAAATAATAGCTAACAGATGTTTGCTCATTCAGCTGGTATACACATTCAAGTAACAAACAATGCGATGGTTGATAAAAAGTTATAACCAGAATTTATAAATCAATTAATTTAAGTAATTGCTGATCATTAAAGTCAATCTCACAGCTGAAGGTTCAAATTACACGCAATGATTGACAAAAACCTGGAAAGACGAAAAGCAAAAGGTCTTAACGTGAGTTTTTGGAGTGGCAGTGTTGTCAGACAATCCTCCTCCAATCAATTAATAAGTGAATGCTGTCAACCATTCCCTATGAAAATAACTCCTTTGTTCATTAAGGTGTCCAAAAGTTCATTAATGGATAAGGGAACACGGTAACATAAAGATTTTTCTATTAAAGAGAAGCTTGCAACCTTGGCAGGATAAACTCAAGTCACTATGCCTCCCAAATTACTATGATGATTGCCTTGATACTTTACACAAACATCCAACCGATGGTCTGCTTGGTCCTAATTGAAAATGGTGCTGCTCAGAAATTCAATATGACCGACATAATGTCCATCTTTAAAATCTTTTTATTGCTACTCCACCTGAATGGACATTCTTATCAACATGGTGGTTTCACAAAAGGTCATCTTATGACATCTAGTTAGCCCTAAATGAAAATGATCTAGATCTGACCTCAAATATGGCCACTATGGCAGCCATCTTGAAAATATTGTTGCTGCTGCTCCTGAATGGATGGTCCTAAACATAAACTGTGTCAATCTGATACCAAATGTGGTGGCCATCTTGAAAATCTTATCATCGCTTCTCTTCCTGAATAGATGGCCATATCAGCATGATGTTTTCACCAAGATGTATTATATTTGCTAACTGGTTCTAAATGAAAATGGTGCAGATCTGACATACAATATGGCGAACATCTTGTTACTGTTACTCCTGAATGGATAATTATATCTTGAACATATTGTTATTTATGCTCCTATCCGAACGGATGGCTATATATTTTTATATGGGTTTTTTAGCAATAGGCTTGTTATTATACCTATGCCGCTCCGGTGGCCTAGTGGTTAGAGTGTCCGCCTCGGATGCGAGAGGTAGTGGGTTCTATCCTCGGTCGAGTCATACCAGAGACTTACAAAAATGGTACGTACAGAGCCTAGCTTGGCGTTCAGCATTAAGAGGTTAGTGTTAGGACTGGTCAGCCTGGTGTCAGGATAATGTGACTAGGTGGAACATCATGCTACATGTCTGCGTCATGATGCCCCAGTGCTAGTCATCACTTTAAACTGGCACACTATAGACATCGTAGCGATATGACTGAAAAATTGTTAAAGCTACGTTAAAAATCAAAATCACATCACATCGTATGATACCGAGTTGGTCCTAATTAAAAATGGTACCAGTCATACATTAATTATTACTGCCATGACGACTGTCTTAAAATCTTGTCATCATTATTCCCCCTGAATGGTTGGTCATTATGACATGGGGTTTTCACCAAAGGGCTCCTAATGATGTTCAGTTTGTCCTAAATAAAAATAGTGCCAAGCTGACATCCAATATATGTTGTTCTTGTTACAGGGTCTAATGCCATTTTCAGCATAAGTAGTTAAGTGGGGTACATTAGCGACAATGGGAATTAGCATTACAGAGACCCCTGGGTCAGATTAGCGACAAGGGAAATTTAACATGGTGAAAAATCGTGGGTCAGATTAGCGACAAGGGAAATTAACATGGAGAAAAATCGTGGGTCACTCTAGCGACAAAGGGAATTTAACATGGAACTATAGTGTGGGTCTGTCTAGCGACAAGGGGAAATTAACATGGGGAATAGAGTTTGGGCTTTTGGGATTTTTTTAAAAAATTTTTAAATTTAAATTTAAATTTAAATTTAAATTTTAAAAAAGGGTAGGCAATGGAAAGGCTATCTCTTTTCGAGAAATATGGCTGGCCCTGAAAAGGGCCTTTGGGTTTATGTTAATGTATTCATTAACATAAATGGTACCGCATTGGTCTTCTTCTTGTCCTTAGGCTACGTCTCACTGTTGGTCCGTAAATCAGCACTCTTTTCAGGCATCCTTGTCTTTCAACGTAGATCCTACGTATCCACTGGCTGGTGTTTGTCCTGTGGACAACGGTCCACTTGGCTCGGACATACATGAGCATGTCCGTCCGGAACATCATGGAAGACACAAGCGTAGAAGATTGCACATCGGTCCACATCTTGAAGTGACGAGAACAAGTGAATCAATGCAGTGAACTGCGCTTATTTATAGGTACAGGAAGGATTGAAACGGATTGAATTCATTTACCAATCCGAACACGCGTTACAAAATTCAGTCAGCTCACATCCAATCCGAAGAGAGCAGTCTGTGACGTCACGTGGTCTATATAGATTCGTTAGCGCTTGTGTGCAGTCAATCTATGCGACAGTGATTCAACATGACGGAAACTCAGAAAACGATCCATTGGGGTGCACCAGCAGGGGAGACTGCCCAAGGGAACCCGGACTTACTTTCAGAAGAGGTACATTGGGATTTTGTGGATTTTCTTACCTCGCAAGAATTTGTTCCGGAACCTTCGTTACCTTCTTCATTACCGCAAGTGGAGAATTTTAGACAGAGACAGAAAGAAGAATTGGAGAAATTTATGCAACGACAAAAGGAAGCGGAACAAGCTTTTCTCCTACAGCAACAGCAACAGCAACAAGAAGAGGTAAGAAAAAAACAACAGCAACAACAGCAAGAAGAAGTAGCAGCAAAGAAACAAGAGGGTAAAAATCAAACGGCTACGGTACTGTTGGACATTTTAGCGGAGTTAAGAAGTCTGAAACAAATGTATCAGACTTCTTTATCACGACCGAAGAGAATACGACTTCCCGAGCTAAACACGCCAACCCTGTGACTAAGCCTGTCGTACCACCCTTAGTGATTTCAACCCAATCATCAGAAGTAGGCCTTGGCCGTGGCAAAGGCTTAAGGCAGTTAAAGTTGATTGGTTAAACTCACCCCTACACCAAAATAAAAAGGCCCTTTTCAGGGCCACCCACATTTCTCGAAAAGAAATACAATTTCAATTTGCCAATAACTCAAGAATAAACCCCACCCATTTTACCTTATAGTACGTGTCTGTGTATGAGTGCGTGAGTGTAGCTTCTTATTTTAAAATCAGAACTCAAAGACACTTACCTTATATCATTCATGTATTCTTTTATCCATTTTTTTACAATCCAATTCACAATTCACCACAGAACACTTTAATTAAAAGTTCATTGACTTCTTCTTTCTCCTTGTTTAGTCTCTCTGTTTTTTTAATTTCTTCACCGTTTTTTCCTCATTTTCTTCCCTTCTTCTTTTCTTCTCCTGTTTCTTTGCTTCTTGTAAATAGAATTGTCTTCTTTCTTCCTCTTCTTCCTCTGAAGAATCCCTCTCTTCTTTCGAAGAATCCCTCTCTTCTTCCGAAGAATCCCTCTCTTCTTCTGAAGAATCCTTCTTTTCTTCTGACTCCTCTTGTTTCTTTTTTGGGCAATCTGGAGACCAATGTCCTTTTTCTTTACAATAATAACAGGTATCTTGACTTTTGTCTTTTTTAGCCCCTGTTTTTTTTTTCTTTTTTTGACGGTCTGGACACTCTGAAGACCAATGCCCTTTCTTCTGACAGATATAGCAAGTATCTTGACTTTTATCTCGAAAGGAAGGAGAGTAGTCCGTCGGCTGGTCTGAAGAGAATTTTCTAATGACCCCTCGCAAAGCTCTGACGAAACGTTCCATCTGGGTAGTCTCTTCCATTGTTGTGCTCAGCTTGAGAGTGAAATGAATAGTGAAAGGACAAGACACACACCCTTTTTATATACGCTGGTTTGCCAAGACTATAAATTAGTCTATGGTGTTTAAACTTGAGTCATTTGACGTTTTGCACTCAAGATGAAACGATCCCATTCATTCGAGAAGAAAGAAGAAGAAGAAAGTAAGAGGCAGAAACGTGATCTATCGCCTCGTACCAGGGCTGAAATCTTGGCACAAATTCATGCCAGTGATTTTGAAGAGGACATGAGTGAACCAGATTCCGAACCCTCTAAACCAAGTTCACCACCCTTAGTCAACCCTGAAAAGTACTATTCCATTCGAGAGACGGAAAAGCGCTCCTCTAGAAAATTTAGAACCACGGCTTACACCTACACGGTGAAGTTTAAAGATTTCAAGTCCGACGTACCCTTGGAGAAAGCAGAAGGGTTTATCACCGAGATGTGGGATTCTTTGCTCACCGCACTCAAGCGACAATGTCAAGCCAAAGAAGACGATCGCTTGACACTATCCATAGATCACGACGGTTTGAAATCCCCTGTTTGGATCGAGTTTAGCAGACCCGCAGAACTGACCCCTTCCAAAGTCATGGACAAGATACAACAGGTGCAACAATCTAATGACCAGTTTGACATCACCGATGGTAAAGCCACACTGAAAATGGCCCACGTCTCTCCTCCTCAAGGAACTGGATGCAAAAAGATGTTATTGGTGGACGACCTTCGCAACACCAAAAAGAGTCTCGTCCGAATTAACAACCCTCAAGACCAGATGTGTTTAGCCCGTGCCATCGTGGTGGGACGTACCTATGCCAACAAGAACGACACGGTAGAATGGAAAAGAACCTGGAAAACTATTCAACGATGCGATCGAGCCAAACAACGAAATGAAGCAGAACTCCTGTTGCAACAAGCCGGACTGTCCAAAGACACACCCTGTGGCATTCCTGAGATGCAAAAATTGCAAGATGCCCTAGCTCCACGCTACACCTTGAAAGTGCACCCTCAAGAAATGCGTGGAACTCTGTTGTTTCGAGGCCAAGATTTTAAGGACGGAAAATACATTCATGTCTATCATCACGATGACCATTTCGATACCATTACCAGTATCACTGGATTCCTGGGATACAGTTATTATTGTGAGAAATGTGACTATGGTTATAACAATCGAGAGCAACACAAGCATTGTGGAATGAAATGCCCAGGATGTTTGGCCTCTCCACCCTGTCTGAGCGAAGGACCAGTGCCTTGTTCGACTTGTTTGCGCACGTTTGTCAGTCCTACCTGTTACCAACAACATTTGAAAACACAAGGTTCACAGAAGAAATGTGCTTGTCAACTCCTGAGATTGTGCCCTACCTGTGGACAAGGCATACTTACCAATAATGTCAAGGCACACGTATGTCGAGGAAAGAAAAAATGTCACATTTGTCACCACATCGTGGACTTGGAACACCAATGCTACGTGCAAAAATACCAACCCCCACCAGAGGAAGAGGACGGTCACAAGAAGAAAGGCAATTTCATCTTTTTCGATTTCGAATGCATGCAAGAGACCGGCATTCACATTCCTAATTTCTGCGTGGCTCATCGAGCGTGCGAGAAGTGCATTCAAGAACCTATCTTCAGTCATTGCCCTCACTGCAGCAAGATTCCTGGAGGACGTGAAAAAATCTTTCGAGGACCAAACACGTTAGCCGATTTTGCCCGATGGGTCTTAAACCCCATCGACAAGACGTGGAGCCAAGAGGACATCGAACGTTACGGAGATTGTCATCGTCATGCCACGGTGATGGCTCACAATTTCTCCGGATACGATGGACAGTTTCTTTTGAGGTACTATACGGAACATGGCACCGAACGTCCTAAAGTGATTTTGAACGGAGCCAAAATCATTTTCATGCAAGTGGGACAAGTACAGTTTAAAGATTCGATGAGTTACTTAGCCATGCCTTTGAGTCGAATGCCTAAAACGTTTGGAATGACAGAAATGGCTAAAGGGTACTTTCCACACTTTTTCAATACGGAAGCCAATCAACATGCCGTTCTACCCCATTTGCCTGAGGCTCACTATTACGACCCCGACAACATGCGTACCGAACAACGAGAAGCTTTCTACGCTTGGTACCAGGCTCATGCCTCTGACCCCTTCGACTTTCAGGAAGAAATGTTAAAGTATTGTCGTTCCGACGTGGACATTTTACGGCGTTGCTGTGGAAAATTTCGAGAACTGTTCATGGAACACGGAGGGGTCGATCCTTTGAAAGAATCTTGCACCATTGCCAAAGCGTGTTCCTTAGTGTACCGCCAACGATTCATGCCTGAAAACACCGTGGCTGTCATCAGTCCTCAAACGACCCACTATGTCAAGCGTCAATACTCGGTCAAAGCCATACGTTGGTTACATTACTTGTGCGACAAGGAAGACAAATGGATTCAGCATGCCCGCAACGGAGGAGGCGAAAAGACCATCGGAACGTATTCGGTCGATGGCTGGGACTTAGAAAACCCCAAGATCGTGTACGAGTTTAACGGTTGCTTATTTCACGGATGTCCCGTCTGCTACCCTGACCGTGACACTAAAAATCAGTTTTTGCAACGAACCATGGAAGACTTGTACCAGGACACTTGTCAGCGACGCCTAAAGTTAGAACAGCAAGGATACCAAGTGGTGGAAATGTGGGAACACGAGTACGATCACCGTTTGAAAACCGATCCCGAGTTTAAACGCCTCGTGGAAAGTTACCAGTTCATGGACCCGCTGAACCCGAGGGATAGTTTGTACGGAGGAAGGACCAATGCCACCTGTTTGCTGTACCAAGCCGACGAAGAGAAAGGAGAAGAAATCAAATACTTGGACGTGTGTTCGCTGTATCCCTACGTGTGCAAATATTGTCGCTTTCCTGTAGGGCACCCGCAATTGTTGACGGAACACATCGACCTGAAAAACATTCGACAATACGAAGGCTTGATCAAGTGTAAAGTTTTGCCTCCCACGAACCTATACCATCCCGTCTTACCTCACCATTGTCAAGGCAAACTGATGTTTCCCTTATGCCGTACTTGTGCCGAAACGTGCAACCAGGACCAACCTTGCCATCACAGCCAGGAAGAACGTGCCTTGACGGGAACCTGGGTCAGCGTGGAATTGTTCAAAGCTCTGGACATGGGATACCAACTGTTAGAAGTGTACGAAATTTGCCACTTTCCCAAGACACAACAGTACCACAAGGGTGACCCTACTCAGAAAGGCATTTTCGCCGACTACGTGGATGCCTTTTTGAAACTGAAACAAGAAGCCAGCGGCTATCCTTCCTGGTGTCACACTCCCGAAGACCAAATACAATTCAAAGAGAAATAGTATGCACAAGAAGGCATCTCTTTAGACCACATCGAAAAAAACGAAGGCAGGCGATCGTTTGCCAAAGTGATGTTAAATTGCTTGTGGGGTAAAATGGCACAACGACCGTGTTTACCCAAGACGGAATATTTGACAGAACCTTCCCGCTACTTCCAGATGATTCACGACAAAACCAAATACATGAAACACGTGGACGTCGTTCGAGAGGATTTGATCTTGGTCAATTACGAAGAAGATCTGGACTTTGTACAAGACGACCCTTTTGGAAATGTCATCATTGCGGCTTACGTGACAGCTCATGCTCGCTTAAAATTGTACGAAGCTTTAGAACTGTTAGAAGAACGCGTCCTGTACTTTGACACGGACAGTTGCATTTACATCCATCACCCGATTCAACAGCACCCTGACATCGAAGGAGACCGTTTAGGAGCCTGGACAGACGAGCATCCCGACGACAAGATTCTAAGTTTCGTCAGTGGTGGTCCCAAGAATTACGGCTACGAATACCGGGACAAACAAGGAGAAGTGCACACGACGTGCAAAGTGAAAGGACTGACTCTGAATCATCGTACCAGTCGAGTGGTCAACTTTGGGGTATTGAAAGAAGCCTTGCAATCGGGAGAGGATGGAAACTTTAAAGTGACCACCTATCAACCGAACAAGATTGTACGTTTACCCACTCACCACATCGTCAGTCGACCCTTGGAAAAAGTCTATCAAATTGTATACCAGAAGCGAGTGCGACTTCCCAATCACTTCACCTTACCGTACGGTCACGTCGGTATTGGTCTGTATATGAAAAGGAACCCTGGGCAAGATCGATAGTTCATTGTTCATTGAAGTAACTTACCATGTCGTTGACGAAGAAGAAACCAGATTGGTTAGGAGTCAAATGTTGGACATCACCGAGACCAGGGTTTTGAGGCTTGGACACAAGAGGTGGCCCAGTATGCACGAGAGTTATTCAAGGAAAAAAGTTACTTTTCAACCTGTGTTAGTGACGGTGCCAGAAGAACCCGTCACCCAGGACAGGACTGTCGTGGACAGGCCTGAAAGACCCTTTCGGGAGGACACTTGTGTGACCTTACCCCCTACTATAGAACTGGTTAGAACTTTACCCAAAACATGTTGTACAGACACTTGTGTTTATTCCACGTTCATGGTTATCATGTGCCTTTTATTCTTGTACTTAAGCCTTTGGCTTTTATGTATTTTTGTCTTTCGTATTCATGTTTGAAACATTCAATAAACGTGTTCTGAAAAAGTATATAAACTCTTGTCTTGTTTGTTTTTCGTGTCACAAGTGACATTTCTCACACCATGGCTACCTCTGCTGTCTCTGCTCCCTCTTCCTCTACTGTCAAAGTCATCGACGAACACTTAGATCGTGCCAGTTGGGAGGCTTTGTATCTTCGCCATCCCTTTAACATGCTCATTGCTGGACCTAGCGGTTCGGGCAAAACCGAATTCGTCAAACGTTTGATCGAACATAAACATCATTTGATCGATCGACCCCCTCAACAAATCGTGTGGTGTTACAAAGAGTGGCAATCGGCGTACAGCCTCTTGCGACAAAGTCAAGGCGATTCCATCGTGTTTGTGGAAGGCATTCCTAAAGAAGACGACGGCATAGTCTCTGACTCCCGTCTAACCCATTTGGTCATTTTCGACGACATGTTAGGAGAAGACGAAGAAGAAATTAAACTGTGGTTCACGCGCAAAGGGCATCACCGTAATGCCAGTGTCGTTTACATCACCCAAAATTTGTTTCAACAAAGTAAAGCCCATCGCACCATCAGTCTCAATGCGCATTACGTGGTCTTGTTTAAAAGCCCTCGAGATAAATCGCAAGTGTAAGTCTTAGCCAAACAGTTAGGAACGCCTTGGCTGACTCAGGCGTACGACGATGCCACTCAAACTCCACACGCCTATTTACTCGTCGATTTGAAACCTACGACTCCCGAGGATTTGCGATTTCGTACCCACTTGTTTCACCACTGGTGCCAAGACGGAGGGCCTGTCCTGTACACGTCTCCGTCCTCGACTTCATTTCACTCCCCATAAAAAATCTATAAAAACCTCAGACCCTTTTTCGTCTGTCTCACTCTCAGTGCGAACATGACGTCCCTTCAGTCGCATCTTCCCGTCAAATTGATTCGTGCCTTGTATGGCATCAGTCGAGAAAAAGATCCACAAACACGAGCTCGTGTCTTAGAAGCTAGTCTCAAAGAAGTCTTACGATGGTTCACGGTGACGGCACGTCAATTACTCCAAGGAATCATTCAGATTCCTCATCAAACCAAACGCTTTTTCGATCGAAACAAAGTCGCTTTGGTCCAACTGGCCGATCCCCGCATCGACACTCAAACCAAAAAACAAATCATTTTGAAACCTGGAGGGAGCGGTACTCTAGGAGGGGTCATCATTCGCTCACTCTTAAGATGGGATCCTAATGCCCCCAAAGTTATACCCAAGACAAAAGTCCAACGAAGCCCCAAGAAGAAAAAGACCAGGTCCCCAAGGAGAACTTCTCCAGTGGCAGGACCCTCCTCTGACCAGACACCACCCCGGAAAAAGAAAAGAAGCCCCCAGAAAAAGAAAAGTCCACAGAAAACTAGTCGCAAGAGAGGCACTTCGGCCAGGACGCAACCTTACACTCGCAAACCACGACCTGCCACGGCGGTGACTGTGTCTCCGGCAGCTTCACGTTTGTCCACTTCTCCGTTAATGACACCCAGAACTGAAGAGTACTTGGAGACGTTGATCACACCAAGAACTTCTCCGTTGATGACCCCCAAAAGAACTTCCCCAGTGGCAGGACCTTCCAATTTAGTGGCAGTGGCTGCTGCTCACAAAGTACCTTCTCCCAAAATCAAAGTTCAAGAAAGATCGGGCATGTTACAAAGTTTACTGGATTTGTCCAAGCAAGAACTGGCTCGATTTAGTCCGTTGCGTACCCCTGCACGACGTGTCATGCCTGTCCTCAAACTGATACGACGTAAAGACAATCAGTGGCGACGCGTTCCAGTATAAAAAAGGCCTGTGACCAAGTCGGGTATCAGTGTTTTTTCGGTGCTCCTGAAGACTCAAAGATGTCACCCTCCAGAAAACCCCAAGGAAAGAAAAGGAAAGGACTGCCACCACGTTTAGCCAAACATGGGGACATGTTATCTGTCCTGTCCAAAGCTTCTCCACCCCTACGAAAAAAACTCATTCAAACGGCCTCCAAAGAGGTCATCGATACCGTGTGCGAATGTTGTTTGAACGTTTTGAAAGGCACGATCCCTTTGTCCAAACACCAGAAACAATGCTTAAGCAAACATCGTCACGTTCTTCGCCAAATGGTTCGAAAGAAAATTCCCATTCGTCAAAAAAAGAAGATGTTAGTGCAACGTGGAGGTATTTTACCTCTCTTGTTAGGCCCCATACTGAAAGGAGTCTTGGGAACCATGTTGGGAGGACTGGTGGGAGCAAGATAAAAAGGCCTTCGGAAGTCCCAAGATCTCAGAATCGACCCCTGACAACCCCATGGAAGGACGAAAACTAGCTTTAGTGCCTTACAAACGATGGATGGAACACCATCGGTGGCAAGAACAACGCACCCCGCATTTACCTCCTAATCCCCATTTGAGCGAGATGTCCCAGTTACAACACGAATTGCAGTCCTTGATGGATCGCCAAGATTTGTCCGAAACAGAAAAATCGCAAAAGTACGGTCAACTCTTGCAACGACTGCAACTCTTTCACCAGAAAGCTTTAGACGAAACAGCTCTACCCACTCTGAAAGATTTTAAGACCTTGATGAAAAGTCCAGCACCATCACCAGTACCAGTACCAGTACCACCAGTATCCGTGACCAAGACAGAAAAAGGAGAAGAAGAGGAAGGGTTTCAAACTCCACCAGAAAAAGTACGCAAGTTAACAACACCACCTACCTCCAGAATTGGATGGATTAAAAAGATGATGGCCACCCCTTCTTCCTCACAAGAGAAAAAGAAAGTGAAGACAGAAGTGAAGACAGAAGTGAAACAAGAACCGATATCCCCCGCTCAGACATCCTTCTCCTCTTCGACGCCTATTGCTGGCCGCACACGCAAAGCATTGCAATCCAAGAAAATACCCCAAGAGAAAAAGAGTAGCATCCTCCAAGAGTGGGTGTCTTATTAACACACCAACCAACACAAAAAAATGGAAAAAGTCTTAGCCAGCATTTACTACGATCCCTCGCATCCTGCAGGTTACGCAGGAGTTCAAAAATTGTATCGTGCTGCCAAAACTCGACTGAAAAGTCTCCGTTTACCTCAAGTGCAACGATGGTTACAAGAACAAGCTACCTACACTTTACACAAACCCATTCGACGCAAGTTTGCCAGAAGTCGCACCCGAGTGGAAGGCATCGATCATCAATGGCAAGCCGATTTAGCCGATGTCTCTCATTTGGCCAGCTACAATCGTGGCTACAAATATTTGTTTTGTGTCATCGACGTCTTTTCCAAATTTGCCTGGGTCGTGCCCTTGACTTCCAAATCGAGCAGCGAGTTAGTGCGAGCCCTGCAACGAGTGTTGAAACAAAGCGGTCGTCACCCTCTTCGATGGCAAACGGACAAAGTTACCGAATTTCTGAACCAAGCTTTCCAAAAAGAATTAAAGAAACGTGACATTCATCTTTTTTTACCACCGAGAATCCCGAAACCAAAGCCAGCATCGTGGAACGTTTTCAACGCACTTTGAAAGAACGCATGTGGAAATATTTTACGCATCACCACACTCTGAAGTACATCGACATCTTACCGCACCTGGTGCAAGCGTACAACCAATCTTACCATCGAAGCATCGGACGTGCCCCGCAAGACGTGACTCCGGAGAACGAAGTGTTGGTGTTTGAGCGCCTGTTTGGTACGTCCCCGACGAGGGCTGTCCCCAAGAAAAGTGGAGAGTTGGCCGTAGGAGATTGGGTGCGCATTGGCAAAACCAAACGCACTTTCGACAAAGGTTACTTACCTAACTGGTCGACCGAATTGTTTCGCGTCGCTGGACGAGTGCATGGCCGTCATCCTGCCGTCTATAAATTGGAAGACATGAACGGAGAAGTGCTCAAAGGAACGTTTTATTTGCCCGAGTTACAACGTGTGACCAAAAAAGAAGACGACGTGTACGACATCGAAAGCATTCTCGAACGCAGAACCCGTAAAGTGGGCAAACGACGTGTCAAAGAAGTCAAAGTACGTTGGAAAGGATATCCACCCAGTTTTGATTCTTGGATCGACGCTTCGCAAGTCATCGACTATAAAAAGAAGTGACCATCATGCCTTTTCACACAGCAGACGCAGCTACGTCGACCACTCCTCCTTCCCCTAGTTCTTCTGTGCAAGATTTACAAAAACAACCCTTGTGGGTGTGGTGTGGAGAACGTGTGCCTAAAACGCAAATCGTCTTTTTCTGCCAAATCTTCGTGGTGTATTGTGTCATCGGGGCAGCCATCGCCAATTTGAGTTTGCAACAAGGAGACAAACAATTGTGGACCATTTTATTGAGCAGTTGCATCGGTTACCTGCTTCCTAATCCCTCCCTGAAATTCACCTCGAACGGGAACCCCGGGAACCTTGTGTCCAGTGCCAGTGCCAGTCACCACTTCAATCACAACCAGAACCCCATTTTAGACGGAGACACGCCTCTGACGTCCAGTAATATCCCCTCGGACAGCCACAGAACTCTGGAATTATGAGTCACCAAAACCAATTTTACTTAACTTTACCCAGTGACAGTTCCATGGAGGTGTTTCCCAAGAACACGTTGTGCTGTTACACGGCCAAATTACCTCAGGCCATCCAGTTAGATCACGAAGCCCATTGGGAAGTGGCTTTAGTAGAAATGATTCACCCGACCCAAGTCCTCAATGTCCTTCCCAATCAAAATTTTTTTGATGTGGAAGTTCATGACGAGCAAATGCAACAGTGGATGGATAGCAATGTCAAATATGACAAGAAAACCCGTACACAAAAGTACACCACCTATCACTTGTTCATTCCCCCAGGCTATTATTTTAGTGGTCAACATTTGGTCAGCACCATAACCTCCAGGTTTAATGTCGTGTTTCTGAAAGCTTTGGAGCATGTCAACAAAAATGTCACCATGGAGTACCACAAAGCAGCTCGTCGCTTCTTGATGAAATTTGAACGAAGTAAAATCGTGTCCATTTTATTTTGTCCTGAATTGTTTGACATGTTGGGCGGAGACATGGACATGAGAAAGGCCATGCTCAAGAAAAACGAATTACCCATCGTTTACGACAACGAGTCTTTTAGCAAGTTATTTCGTGCCCCGGTAGAACTGAACCAAGGACTGAATTTGATGTTCGTGTATTCCGATGTGGTGGAGTACAACGTGGTGGGACACACCTCCGTACCGTTACTGCGTGTCATTCCTTTCAAAGTGGATTCTGCCACGAACGCTGACGAGGAAGGTGGAAACACTTACCACGTCCACCGCGAATTTGTCCATCCTCACTATTTGCCTGTCAGTAAGTCGTATTTGGACACGGTCAACATTGCTATAAAAGGAGATCTGGGACAAAATATTCCATTCACCAAAGGAAAAGTCACGGTGAAACTCCATTTTCGAAAACGGTTCTCTCACGACTCGTAAGTAAGTCATGTATCCAGTGTACCGAGGGGTTGCTCGACAGCGAGGACACGGTTTAGGAGACATGTTAAAATCGGCCTTTCGTTCGGTGGCCCTGGTGTTGAAACCGATGGTGACACGCGGATTGCACGCCTTGAAAGATGCGGCACTGACGCAAGGCAAAGAATTTCTCCAAAATGTCATCATCGACAAACAAAACCCTAAAGAAGCCTTCATGAGGGCAGGCAAAAATGTCTTGCTGCAAACGGGCAAAGACATTTTAGGCCAACGAGAAACACCTATAAATGCCCTGCACGCTAACGAGTCAGGCATTCAGCAAGGACAAGGCAGAAAGAGACGACGAAGAAAACACCCTTTCACCAGACTTCAAGCGAGAAAGGCCAAGAAAAGAAGAACCGTTCGAGACTTAGACGTTTTCGATTATTGAGAAAAGAGACAAAAAAAATATGATGCACCGAGAATCTTGCGCTTGTTCCAAGACGGAACTGGATCTGTTTGCCATGCCCCCTACCATGATGACCATGCAAGAATCCCAGTGGGTGGAATTTCACCCCGTCTCCTCACTGACCGATTCCGCTCCCATCGAGTTTGAAATCAAAGGACAGCCCGAAGATTACATCGATCTGAATAGCAGTTACTTGTACCTGAAAGTCAAAATTCTAGATAAGACTGGAGGTGCTATAGACGATGAAGCAGTAGCTCCCGTCAACAATTTCATGCATTCCTTGTTCAGTGGAGTGGACTTGTACTTGAATAACAAACTGGTCAGTAGCAGCATGGATACTTACCCTTATCGTGCCTACCTGGAAAATCTCTTGACGTACGGAATAGATGCCAAGAACACTCATCTCAATGCCTGTGTGGTATGGGAAGCTGACGAACCTACCAAGTTTGAAATATTGGAAACTGATGAAAAGAAAGACAACAATGATGGACTTCTAGAACGAAGAAAGAGAATCACGGGAGCCGACACAAGTTTAGAACTGATGGATCGTTTGCATTTGGACATGTGGTTGCAAGAAAAGTATTTGCTGAACGGGGTGGATGTCCGCCTGAGACTGAATCGTAGCAGTGCCGCTTTCCATTTGATGGCTGATAGTGACGGTTACAAAACCAAAATCCTAGAAGCCAGACTCTACGTACGCCGTGTGGAAGTGTTACCTAAAGTGGGAAACGACATCAGTCAGACGTTGAGTAGAACGACCGCCAAGTATCCCATACGACGCGTGGAAGTGAAAACCTTCACCATTCCCAAGGGACAGCGATCCATGATCGAAGATCATCTGTTCCAAGGACAGTTACCCAAACGTTTGATCGTTGGTATCGTCGAGAATACAGCCTTCAACGGAGCTGCCGAAAAAAATCCTTTCTACTTTCAACACTTTGGCGTGTCCAAAATCGAAGTCAGTCGCGATGGCAAGACCTTGTGTACCCGACCTTTCGAACCTGACTTTACCAAGAAGAATTACTTGAGATCGTACTTGTCCCTGTACGAAGCCACCGGACAGTTAGGAACCAATACCAGTCACGGTATTACGTACGAGGATTATGCAGGAGGCTACGCTTTGTGGGCTTTCGATTTCACTCCAGACCAAGGCAGCGACGAGGGACATTTCCACCCTATAAAATCCGGCCAGATTCGTGTGGAAATTCAGTTTAAAGACCGAGACCCTGATGAAACGGTGAACGTCATCCTGTATGCAGAATTCGATAATACCATAGAAATCAACAGTTTGAGAGAAGTCATCCTAGATTACTAGAAACCATGGAAGACTGTTATCCCTCTTTACCTAGTGGAGAAACTTTTAGTGTTGGATTATTGTTAAAAAATGTTAGAGTTCTTGTTGTTTAGTGTTAAGTGATTTTTGAATTAAAAAATGTTGTGTTTTGAAAAAAATTGTTTGATGTTATATTGTTGGATTATTGTTAAAAATGTTAGAGTTGTTGTTTAGTGTTAAGTGATTTTTGAATAAAAAATGTTGTGTTTTGAAAAAAATGCCTTTGTCTTTTGTTTAGCTATAAGAATGTTGGATTGATGCTCTTTCATTTCTTACTATCCCTCTCATGACACTCACTAAACGTTGCGACTCAAAAACCGTGTGGGGGATGTTTTCCTTCACGTCCGCGCTTTAACTTTAAGAACCGGGTTGTTTCCAGTCTAACCATCCATTGTCGACTCATCCTCCTAAGAAGATGTGCTCCAAACTAGCTAAACTCAACGAAGCCTACGTGAATTTGCATAGGGTCAGACACAGTCTGATACCGAAGCCAGAAGAAATACAGAATGTGAGAATGTTAAAAATCACTGAAGACCTGATAGAAGAGCTCTTCAGAGAAGAAATGAACAGGGAAAAAGAAGAATGGACAGAGAAGTACAGACTTCAGAGACAGCAGCAACAACAACAACAAGAGCAGCAGCAGCAGCAACCTGAACCTGACAGAGGCTTTGTCGATTGCCGTATCGACACCAAAGAGTTCTTCTTTTCTTTCCGAAGAAGCAGACCTATCGCCAGAAAGTCTATCCTCAGAGGACATCGCATTCTTAGAAACTAAAAAAAGAATGCCATAGCAAACAAAAATAACAGCCCTTTTCAGGGCTACCCCAATACTCTAGAAAAGAAATAACGATCGATTTGCCAATGTGTGTAGGTAGAGTAGTGTGAAAATAAACACTAACTCTTTTTTAAAAAATGTGAGGGTATGTGTTTGTGTGTTAGTAAGTGCTTAAGTAAGTTGGTATGAATAGTAGATTAAAATCATGTTTTTTGGTGTTTGAGGTGTATATTTGGAGTTAGATTGGATTGCTTTGCGTATGTGGATAGTCTAATGAAGTGATTTATAAAAAAATTTAAAATAGTGATGGGTAGCATAAAAAAGTGAGTGAGTGTTTCTTTTAGGTCCGCGCGTTGTTGTTTTTGGTCATGATGTAGGTAACATCAATTTTATGTTTTTTTAGGGGGATGTTTTCCTTCACGTCCGCGCTTTCACTATAAATTGAAACTCGCTGGGCAGTCCAGCTACCCTTGTTGATTGATCAACACCAAAAATGAACACGAGACTGGAGAAACTGTTGGAACTTCATGTGCATCTGGAATATGCCAGGCGCCTGTTGAATGAACTGGCCGCGGAAGCCATTGTGGAGGAGGGAAGGATAAGAGAGGAGGAGGAAAGAAGAAAAAAAGAAGAGGAGGAGAGAAGATATAAAGAAGAAGAGGAAAGAAGATACAAAGAGGAGGAGAGAAGAAACAAAGAAGAGGAGGAGGAGAAGGAAAAGAAGAGAAGAAGAATAAATTTCAGAATCCCAGAGAGCGAAAATTGGGATTCTGAAGCGACATATCCTGCCTCTGCTCTCTCCCCCAAAAAAGTAAAAAGTAACTGGGGGATAAGATGTGTATGTGGCGCCAGGCCTGGAAGGTGCCACCATTAACCAGGTGTCCATGAAGTTCCAAAAAAACAGCCCTTTTCAGGGCTACCCAATACTCTAGAAAAGAAATAACCATCAATTTGCCAATGTGTAGGTAGAGTAGTGTGAATATAAACACTAACTCTTTTTTAAGATAGTGTGAGGGTATGTGTTTGTGTGTTTGTGTTTGTGTGTTTGTGTTTGTACCCGCTCACGTACGATTGTGTGGATAGTAGATTATGGATTTGTTTATTGTTTCTTAGCGTATGTGTTTGTGTTTGTGTGTTTGTGTTTGTACCCGCTCACGTACGATTGTGTGAATAGTAGATTATGGATTTGTTTATTGTTTCTTAGCGTATGTGTTTGTGTTTGTGTGTTTGTGTTTGTACCCGCTCACGTACGATTGTGTGGATAGTAGATTATGGATTTGTTTATTGTTTCTTAGCGTATGTGTTTGTGTGTTTGTGTTTGTGTGTTTGTGTTTGTGTGTTTGTGTTTGTACCCGCTCACGTACGATTGTGTGGATAGTAGATTATGGATTTGTTTATTGTTTCTTAGCGTATGTGTTTGTGTGTTTGTGTTTGTGTGTTTGTGTTTGTGTGTTTGTGTTTGTGTGTTTGTGTTTGTACCCGCTCACGTACGATTGTGTGAATAGTAGATTATGGATTTGTTTATTGTTCTTAGCGTATGTGAAGAGTATAGTTTGGGTTTTGTAAGCGCTCACGTAAGATTGTGTGGATAGTAGATTATGGATTTTGTTTATTGTTTCTTAGCGTATGTGGAGAGTATAGTTTGGGTTTTTATTATATGAAATGAGAAAGTATAGTTTGGGTTTTATTATATGAAATGAAAAAGTAGGGGGATGTTTTCCTTCACGTTCGCGCGTTGTTTGGTCATGATCTAGGTAAGATCAATTTTACGTTTTAGGGGGCTGTTTTCCTTCACGTACGCGCTTTAAGTATAAGAACCCACAGTATTCGTCGTTCAAACCATTCTGCAAAGAATAAAAAAAGAAGATGGCTTCTAACCAAATGGACAAAATACAAACATTACAAGACGTTTTAGACAACTTAGGAATGATGGAGCAGATGTTAATAAGACTGGTTGAAGACCATTATTCCTATAGTCCCCATCGTGTAAAGATGGAAATTAATAACTTAAAAAAGGTAAAGGACAAGATTAGTGGTGTCATGAAAGAGACAAAGGAGGAGAAGGAGGATGAAGAGGAAAGAATAAGAATAAGCAAATGGAACGAAAAGATTGAAAAAGAAGAAGAAAATGAGAAGAGGAAGAAAGAAGAGGAGGAAGAGAAGAAGAAGAAAGAAGAGCAGGAGAAAAAGAAAGAGAAGAAGAGAAAGAGTGTTGGAGATAAAATAAGAACTTGGTGGAGAAAAAGAAGAAATTAGAAGCAGAAGAAGAAGAAAACCCAAAGGCCCTTTTCAGGGCCAGCGATATTTCTCGAAAAGAGATAGCCTTTCCATTGCCTACCCTTTTTTAAAATTTAAATTTAAATTTAAATTTAAATTTAAAAATTTTTTTAAAAAATCCCAAAAGCCCAAACTCTATTCCCCATGTTAATTTCCCCTTGTCGCTAGACAGACCCACACTATAGTTCCATGTTAAATTCCCTTTGTCGCTAGAGTGACCCACGATTTTTCTCCATGTTAATTTCCCTTGTCGCTAATCTGACCCACGATTTTTCACCATGTTAAATTTCCCTTGTCGCTAATCTGACCCAGGGGTCTCTGTAATGCTAATTCCCATTGTCGCTAATGTACCCCACTTAACTACTAGCATAGGCTATGCAAGGCAGCCAGTAGAAATGGTGGAGGAAGAACCCTGGGAACCCCCGGAAAGAACCACTGTTCCACGAGAAGCTACCGGCAAGCTTTCTCACATACCCACACTGCCCAAGCCGGAGACTCGAACCCACGCAGACAAGTGAGATGGAAGTGATCCATAACGCTGTGCGCTTTAGACCACTCGGCCACTTTGGGCCCCCTCCAGTATATGTACCACAGTAGCTAATTTGAAAATCTTGTTATTGCTGAAGAACAGAGATGGTTTCAGCACACGACAGTTACAATACAGAAAATATTCTAAAATAAAGACATGATCTTGAATTCCTGGAAATTATTTTTGCCCAGTAAATTATCAGCCCCTTCGAGGAACTCTTAAAATTTTATTTGCAATTTTTTATCATTGTTAATAGATTTATATTTAATTCTTTTCAATTGTTGATATTGTGAAACATTTCTACATTTCCCATTCTAGCCCCCATACTTTCCCTATTTACTACGTCTCCATGTGTAATTAATAGGAACTTAAAATACACAGCGTTGATTATATATTTACCAAACACCATAATTTCAGTTTGGAAACAAGTTCAAACCGTTTGTTTTATTATTTCGGTCTAACGTTTGCTTATGACTCGAACATCTGCATACTTATCTTCAAAGAAAGAAAATTATAAAAAAAAAAAAAACAGATAAACATCCGTATTAGATTATTTACTAGGAACTATATATAATTGCATCCACTGCAGATACAAGCAAGACCTGACAAATTTTGTCAGGATCTGCTTATTCAAATTAAAGTTTAAAGAGTCACTTCCTATGTCATATGTGACTGTTCCAGTGGCCTAGTGGTTAGAGCTTTCTCTTCGGATGCAGGAGGTTGCGAAATCGATCCCAGGCCGAATCATACTAAAGACTTACAAAAATGGTACTAACAGCTGCCTCGCTAGGCGCTCAGCATTTAGAGGTTAGTGTTAGGACTGGTCGGCGTAACGTCAGGATAATGTGACTGGGTGGGATATCATGATACATGTCTGTGGCATGATGCCCCAATACTACAAACTGCCACACTGCAGACATCGTAGCGGTATGACTGTAAAGTTGTTAAAGCTTCGCTAAAAATCCAAATCACACACACACACACCTATACCATATATGTACGTGACGCTTCGATGGTTGAACATTTCAAAGACGCTCTCAGTTCATTAAAGTATTGCTCAAGATGTGTTTTTCGCCTTGCCATTAATGTCTTGGACAACACTGCAAACTGAAATTGATCTTCTTTTAGAAAGAACAATGCATTTTCCCCCTTTTAAATATACAGGAAAATAACATATAGTTAATTCAGATAGTTTTGCCAGACCTAAAACGCCATGTCATTGCAAGGAAGTGCAAATCTATTGAAGTACTTTATCCTCTTGTACCGATTTCTGTGCATTTGCATCTAAAACCACGCCTAAATTGTCTGAAATATTCATCTGGATTCAGTTGTGCATATAGACAGGTACTCTAATAAATATAAGATGAGAAACAAGCATTTAGGTACAGATACTTGCAGCCTTTTGTGGCGATTTTTTTATTATATGCAGTTACAGAGTAAATTGTACATGCTAACTTGTGTGCCTTCAATGAAACTCCAATAACACACAAGTACTCAAAAGTGGAGGTTACAAGGTCAGGTCATCAAGAGTGGTGGCTTGATTTGGTTAATAATACTGCCTGTTTTGTTTTGTGACGGATGATTGTGCAAAACTACAAGAAAATAAGTAACGAAATTACATGTTAAAATGATATATGAATAATTATGAACCTATTTATAAACTATGGGTTTATCTCATGAGTATTATAGCTAGTGGCGTAACTAGGATACATGGGCCCCTATGCATTGCTTTATTAACCAAAATAGAATCGGCTAGATCTCAAAGTCTGGTCTACTAGATCATCCCCAGTCTATGCATTTTAATACATTAGTTTTATTTAATATATTTAAAGGTAAACGCTCTTAGTTGGAAAGTCTGACTAACGTAATAGAGCTGGGATGCATCAATATTTCTTCGTTATTCAACTGAATTGTCATAAATTATATCATTCAACGTTACTTCTTAAGATATTAAATGCACAGAATATGAAAACGTATTCGAGGAAGCCTTACGATCACTGAAATAAACAGAAGCAAGCAAAATTTTATTGTGGCTACAACAACTGACCTTTTCAAGTAGTGCAACCTGTTCAGATGGATTGGTCACTAAGTTTAGAATATGCTGCACTGTGGACACCAAGCATTGAAACTCCCCATGTACTACTTAATAGTGCTAATAGTCGATATTAATAAATTGCCTTTTGCAAATTTTGAAAAGGCTCTTTTCAAACAAATTTACGTAAACACACACACACACACGCATATATATATATATATATATATATATATATATATATATATATATATATATATATATATATACATATATATATATATGTATAGTAGTCGCCTTGGATCCAACGGGTCTTGGGACGACCTTATGCATGATCGTTCCACTGAGTTACAGACCTTGAACAGTGCAGAATCGCATCGATAGTGCAGAATCGCGAGCATCGTAAATCTCAGAACTGTAGTACATCATCTACTTATCAAGCAAACCCAAACGATGACCTGGTCAGCGACTCACGTACTCACAGGAACCAAACTAGTTAATGTTCACTTCTGAACTCGAAGGACTTACAACAACAGGACACACACACACACACACACACACACACACATATATATATATATATATATATATATATATATATATATATATATATATATATAGACATACATACATACACACGCACGCACACATACATACATACATACATACATACATACATATTTTACGAAGAGACGGAGAGAGAGAAGAGAAAAGGAAGGAAGTTCAATCCTCTTGAAAGAGGTGTCACTTGATGATGTTGTAAATACAGCTACATGTTAGGGAAGCTTGGCATGAGAGAGTACACGGGGTCGAGCTGTAAAGACAAAAGTCTGAGCTTCTGGCCAGCAAAACTGGTGTCGGCCCGTGGCTGGGGCTTTATATCCCAGTTTCTTAAGACAACGCCAAAATATGGCGCGCTCCTAGCTCTTTGCCATGGCCAGAACCTCAAGTGAAGCTTCGTAGTCTCTTACAGGCTATCGTCTGGATCTATGTACGTCATTAGACAGATAATTCTACAACGTCAGCGCGATTAGTAATAGCTTATGGTTTTTTTAGGTTTCCGCAATGCGGTACTTTACATGTAGTTTTTTGTGCGCCGACCCTAGGATACAAGGAAAATGTATGTATAGACGGTTCGTACTTGATCATAAGAGCGCAATCTGTATTAAGTAGTATATAATTGTAATACCGAAATAAATGGATTCAAACTCAATATATTTTAATAAAAAATTACTTTCAATATAATTTATCAACTTACTTTTAATACAATTAAGAGAAAATTTCAATCTTGTTACTTGTACTAAAAAATTCTGTCCTAATAATACCCTCCGGTTCATTTGAGCCAAGTCCTCGAGGCTGGAGAGAAAAAAATTGACATTCATAAATAGAAGGTTGTTGTTGTAGGGTTTAACGCCATTTTTCAGCACATGATAGGCTATACATGGCGGCCAGTATTATTGGTGGAGGAAGAACCCGGGAAATCCCCGGAAAGAACCACCGACCCTAGAGAAGCTACTGGCAAACTTTCTCACATACCCACATTGGCCGAATCCGAGACTCGAACCCACGCAGACAGAGGTGAGATGGCAGTGATCGGTAACGGAGAGCGCTTTAGACCACTCGGCCACTCGGGGCCCCCATAAATAGTTGTAGATGTTGTAGGGCTTAACGCCATTTTTCAGCACAAGATAGGCTATACATGGCGGCCAGTATTAATGGTGGAGGAAGAACCCGGAAAACCCCCGGAAAGAACCACCAACCCACGAGAAGCTACTGGCAAGCTTTCTCACATAACCACATTAGCCGAATCCGAGACTCGAACCGACGCAGACAGAGGTGAGATGGCAGTGATCCGTAACGGTGAGCGCTTTAGACTACTCGGCCACCCCCCCCCCCCCATAAATAGAAGGTAAAAGGTGTCAGATCAGAACATACAATAATAAAACATTGTGAGACATATTGTAAATTCAAAAATACATGAGAAAACACTGCGAATACAAAAAAATACATGAGAAAACACTGCGAATGCCGAGTAAAATACAAAATATACAGTGAGAAAAACAATGCAAGTATTCAGTAAAATATCAAAGGCACAATGAGAGAAATGATAACCCACTACAAAATATTCAGTAAAATATTAAAATTAGAATGAGAAAAATCACTGCAAGGTACTCTGTAAAATACAAAAATTACAATGAGAAAAAGCACTGAAAAATACTCAGTAGAATTATACGCAATCTACTTCTCCGACTAGGCTTATTAAATAATTATAACACTAATATTAACATGCACTTCTTGTTATCTTTATTTATTTTTTTTTATGTTATTTTACTCTTTCTTTTTGTTATTTTTTTTAAAATTTATTTTGTATTACATCAGCATAACATATTTTTGGGTGACTACGGTTATTATTTTGCTTCAGGCAAGTGTGGTGAAAAGAATTCCCGTTCTTATGGATAATACTAGTGAGCCGATATTGAGTTTATCTTCCTATTGCATAGATAATATCAACAAAGAAATACCAGCAACAATGAAGTAAAAACGGTTGCGAATAGGATGTCATAAGAATTTGGTATTAACCAAGAATAAGGAAAGTAACAATTTTAATGTTGTTTTATGTCCTACCTTATAACCATAACGTCTGTTCACTTGCAATCAAACCATGAACTGCGTATGTATTAAACTGAAATCGTATCTAACATAAGAGCAAAAGTGAAAATAACATTATAATCGTAACACTGGTTGGTGTGGTCAAGTACAACTTTGAAATGGGCGTGTATTACCGAAGTTACCTGTGACGTAGCAAAGAGAATGTACCGCCGTTACCGTTTCAAACAAAGTAGAGACAGAAGTTGGCCGTATGTAGGCCAATAGCTGCTCATATCTTATGAGAGCTGTTCAACGCAGAAAACTCGGTTTCGAGTAATCGCTCCGACACTTTGACTAATTTATCATTTTAGCATACATATATAATGAACAACACGACAACATCAATCGATGTTGCCTAACCAGGGAAGGTAGCACCTCTTCTGACTGGTTTGAAGGCATTAGAGCCGTTTCTATGGCGTTATCGCCGTAACACAATACCATAAGGTATATATTCATACGATTCGTATAAAAACATTAGAGAGAACCCTCAATAACATTATCGAACCCCATTGGGCTGACACAATAAACATCTGCATCAATATGTTTGAGACGGCTAGGCGGAAATTACAATTCTTCCTAAGAGGCTACGAAACGTGTAAACGGTGGTCTCAGATTTCATTACGAATAGGTTTGATGTAAAAGCTTAGTCTGGGATGCAAGTTAAAGTCGGTAGGTTCATTCACTCTCTGTAGTGGAACCTTAGCTAGCGCGATGAATGTTACTGAAGTAGGTATATAGAAAACGTTATTGGTATTAAATAAGAAATTAAAAACAGCATAAATTATATCATTTTGTTTGGAAATAGTTTGAAATTATCGCACTAACCTTGTATTTTTTTGTAATTCAAGATACAAAATATGGTATAGCAAAAACATACCTGTGTGAGAATTACCACAGTCCAGAAATATTCTCCTTATGAAACGAAGTGTATGCTAAATTAATAGTAAACAATACCCTTATTGTCTTTAATATAGAAGAGTTCAAACTGTAAAAGTTAAGTCACTATCACTGGAAAGGAAACTGTCGTTGCTACTGTCGTTGACTTGGGGCCTGGCGGAGATGTTGCTGTTGGACCCATGGAAATATCTGTTTTTGGCATGGATAGATGTATTTCAGACTGGGTTGTAGGTATCTCGAATTCTCGGTTGGACTATGTATATTATGCAACCGACAAGTCTGGAATTTCACGTGTTACTGCAAGAAGAATTCTCACCGGCAATGTATACATTGTATACTTGTAATATGTTCGTTGCCTTTGTAATGTTTCTGGCGCTGATGTTTCAGAACAAACCCTTCTTGTGTACGAAAAGTACGAAAATTACAGAAGAGTTGTCAATTCGTTCCGGAGTTCATGTAGCGTAGCTGGGCGGCGTGACGTCTGATGGTCGCAAAGGTTTTGACGCGAGTCTCTCTCGTGAATCATCATTATGCGGAGTGACACCTTTATCCATGTTATCTTCCCTTCGTTCTATTCTCCACCAGTTTTTACGAAAAAAATTTGTTCGTTCTCCACCAGCTTTTACGAAAAGATTTCTTCACCAGCTTTTATGTAAAGATTTGTTTCGTATACTCTAAGTCAATCTGTTTCCAAAAATCGACAGAGAGAGAGAGAGAGAGAGAAGAAAGAAGAAAGGAAGTTCAATCCTCTTGAATGAGGTGTCACTTGATGATGTTGTAAATACAGCTACATGTACATACAAAAGCTTGAGATTTTGTCACCGATCCGGGTTAATGTTTTTTATACCCCATGACCTTGCCCTTTTCACACGCGAATACAGTGCGAGTATATTCTCAATAGTGGCCACCTCTAAGAGCGCAGTTATTGATCGCGAGTCTGCCTGCAGCTGCATTAACAAAGGTTTGGTGGACTTGTGATCTAGTAATCTAAGAAACCTCTAGTTCTGTGTGATTTTATTCCTGAAAGAACTTAGAAGAATCAAAGATTTCTTGGGTTAAAATCCCTAGCAGCTTGACTTAGCCGCTACTAAGCTGCACATGAATTGAACTAGTGTTGGGGAACGTACCAATTAAGATAGTACCAAACGGATACTTGATTAACGTCTGGTCTGCTTTTGGCTGTCGAACTATCCATGAGTACCAAAGCTTGTATTGCGCACCAACGATCGACATTTATTTTTCGAACATGGTATCCGCGGCGGGATTTCAAATACAAGTCATTGCTATTCTCGCGTGAACATGCCGTGGTTGGACTGATACGACCCTCTATTTGCAAACAGTTCCATCATGTGAATACATTCAAACGACTTGATATCGGATACTTCTTCCAAGTCCACCTGGATTACCCGGGCGAGGTTCATGGCGCACGCAACGATTATCCGTTGTCACCGGAAGTGCTCTTTGCGCCCTGAGATTGGTTGTCACTGTACCAGTGTGCTCTCGCGAACGATTCCTTTAGTAGATTCAACGAATGCGCCAATCTTGTTCCGAATCTACGAAAAAAACTCAGCTATGCTGTCCTCGTACGAGCACTGCAGTTTTACCTGTAGTTAGGAATGCGTTTGTTGAGGGTACATCGGGTACTGCAATTTGGTCAGCACAAGTGGATGGCTCCGTACATTCAGATGAACAAAGATCTGAAAAGCGGCCGGTGAGAACTAGTCTGTTATAGCCTTCAAGCTGATGAGCAATGCTGTGTTTTGTAATATAATGGAGAATCTTCAATATTTTATAGTGGACTCGTTGCCGTGCACATCTAAAATTCACTGTTAAAAATGACGAATCATATCTACGATGGCGTGTCTGTGTGGGATTTGTTAAAGTTGCTAATGTGCGACTTTTATTACGACAAGATCAAACCGTGATACGGCGACAACGTCAAAAAATTCTGTACACGGACACCGATTCACTCTGGTGCACATCACTATAGTTTACTTTTACGCGAATATGGGTGAGACATCACTTGCTATATAACTCGACACCAGTGAGTATTCGAAGGACCATACACTGCTCGGCAACTGCAACAGGAAAATTGTAGGGAATTTCAGAGACGATGCCCACTGAAGAATGCGTGGGACCGACACCCAAAATGTATTCGATCATAATTGTCCCCGGTGGATCCAGCGACAACGTCAAGAAAGTTAAAGGAGTTACCAGGTTATTAGTCGTGAAGGAACCCGGCTGTACGTCAAATATCTATGACAGCGGCACAAATTCATGCACGTGGTAAACCCTATTCAGTTTCAGAAACAGCGTCCGCGTGCATGTACCTGATCGTGAGGAAGAAACAGAATGGAAGCCTGTTTTTCTACATCTAGACCTTTCAGCTCGACATATGGACCTGTATGTTCTCACAAACGTAAACTTCTTTGTTCCACAAGTATCAGCGATTGGGGTTTTGTTCTAATGCGTTAAAAACCGAGTTGGATAAGTGCTAGGTTTTTGTGCGACAACGCACACAATATGAATGTGTCCTGTTAGATTACATGACAATGGACATTTGACATGGCATCTTGACGACAGAATACAATCTACTGCACCGCCATTGACCTCTGTACGCTGGCGATGCCCCAGAATTCCAATGAAACCAGTTCCTCTTTACCAAATTATGTTCGCGTGCTGATTCTGATCATACGATTTTTTAAGTGTCATTATCTGTTCCTGATTGCTCCATCAGTGGATCATCAGCTGTGTTAAAATGTATTGAGAAGTTTTGATGACACTTGTGAGTCAGGTATCTGAAGAATCTCCAGTTGTCCAGTTCTTTTCTACAATCGATGAAGCTCCTGCCGTTGCCGACCTTGACCAGGACTCGAATATTCTTGTGCATGAGGATGTGATGCTTGAAGGCAAGACAACACCACAAAAATATTTTCTCGAGGCCTAGACAATGACGTGATCAATGCAACACTGCGATACGCGCACGTCCCCAAAGTGACACAGAACAACTCTAAAATATTGATATTCGTGGAAATGACGCGTACAGCCTCGCAAACATTTGTGTTATCGACCATTCGTGCGAGCTTTTGATTATGTCACACAAAACGCATATAGTTTTCTCACGATTGACTTGACCTATGCGAGGTAAACGTATCGAGCAAGTCTGGACGCAACAATTAAAAAACCATGTTGAATGTATACAGATATGGCCAAGCCATAGCAGAGACTGCTGACCGATGCAAGAAGATGGTCAGCGAACAATTAGAACTTCTCTGCGATCACATATATGTCTGCGAATGTGCCAAAGATATGTTACGGTCGCATAACTTTGCAGAGGAAGATTTTACAGCTAACTTCGAACATACGTTTGCACTGTTGATGAAACCCACGCGCAAAACCATCGAGGTGGTGAAGAAAGTCGCAAACTCCACCTCCACGATATTTTCAGGACAGACAAAACCACGTAAGAAGGCCTGGCGACCGTCGTATGCTTGTCAGACGTCGCGGTTAAATTTCAAGAATACTTAGACGCGGATGGAGGCGATATCGTGGAAATAAGAATGAAAGTTGATGGGGTCTCAAATTGCACCCGTGCACTCGCGGAAGTCGTTAGAGGAGCATCTGGTAATATTTCCCTGACACCATGCTAGAACAAGTTAAAGATGCGAACACTAATTAAATTCTTTACTGAAGAAGCAAGGTGATTATTACAAATTCCACGGATACATCGCTGTTAACAGACCGCTCAACCGGAAAAGCATCGCTCTCAAAATACGATGGAGCCATCGAAGTGATATAAAAAAGACCAGGACTGTGAATTGCGAAAATAGGATTTAGAGAGGTTACTGGGACGCCAACTTCAACAGGTAGAGATTTGAGTTCTTTTACAAGCTCGTATGATAAATGTATGGCTAGAAACATAGAATAAGGTAAAGAGATGTTGATAAAATAGATAAATCTGAATATGAAAGAAGGAAAAGATGTAACTTTTGTTCACGCGAGGGCACACGTGAACCTGTTGCAAAAAGGCTTTGGTGGACCGTGCGATCAGCAATAGGTTTGTGAACTCGTAGATAGGTTGTAACGCTCATGGGCTCGGTTCGCGCCGGCAACGACGTACTTGAAGTCATCAATGAAATCACCTCATTTTGTCAGCGGTTCATCGCCTACCACATCATGGACACAGAAACGTTCCGCGCGTTGATGCATGAATTCATTGAATATATCTGCAGTGTCTATACCACAGATGATGGATTCTGGGACGCTTTTCATTATATATGCTACTCGAAAAAAATGGCGTGTTACAGCGCGTCGTTGTAAATACAACACCAAGCGTCATATCGAATTCGGCGTATAGGATCTGGCGGGGCCGTATACCATATCGCGCCAGACACTGTTAGGATCTTTTCGACGATTAAGGTTAATCTGACGTGTGATGCCACTCTCAAGGTTGCATATCGTATGCGTTCTTTTCGAATGTATCTCCTAGCGATTTGCTTTTGATTATTAACGGAGCGTCCATGTATCTTCAAAGCAGAAATCCTCGACGGCGTACCTTTATTTTTTTCCTCTTGCACCAGGTTGAACACATATTTGACCTGCACGGGAAGACCCTGGAATAATCTGTACATTAGAGATTGAAATGATCTTTAATATATACAATGACAGTCGTACCTGGACGTGTAAGATCTGTGCGTGTCATCAACACAAGAAAACCCGTTTATGCAACATGTTATGGAAATGACCTTCTTGAGTCATCCAGTGATTGTTCACAGGAGTCGCAAAAGTGTTCGTGCGCCTGACATTGCGCACGGCACCAATTGTGAATGTTGCTGACGGCATCAAAGGGTGATGCCGTAGACCGGTTGAAAATTATGGAACTGCATGCATTTCATTCGATCCGGGATCAACAACAATGATTAATACTGCAAACACAGATTCCACAAGTACAACCAAAGGCGTATGTGCTTGCGCGAGGAGTTTTATCGCCATCGACGACAACAATACACGTGTCGGTTAGTAAAGTAAAAACAATGATGTTGAACAGCGCCTGATTAAATTGACGTAAGTAAGTACCGATTCGATGATTTTAACTGTAGCAATGGGAAGCGAATTATAGTGGTATGGTATCAGACGAAATCGATAATGTACAAATAAAACTATTACTGTAGGATGGCTCCATTCAAAGATGAACACGATATCGCGTTTGAGAGAGACGCGCATATGTGTGATATATCAAAGCGTCTGAGATTTTCAGTGTCATCCGTACCCGGTTAAGTACCCCGATCAAGAATACCGAAAGGAATTATAAGTGCTTAACATATCTCGCTATTTTCTCCAGATTGCTTTTTTTTCCTCGGAAATCGAGGGAAAACTTGTACGTAATGATAGTAGAAATGGTAACAATTCCTACTTCGGTACCAAGGTTTGATTTTTCATGGCATTGTTCAGCAGTGCTCGATATCTCGTCGATGGAAAGAAAATCAAAGCAAAATTAATCAGCAGATATCTCAATGTTAACACGAGGTGCGTTGGTTACATGGGCGCCCACACATAGAGGCAAGGCGGGCTGGGCGTGGGGGTGGGGGGTGGGGCACTATTCCTCTCTCCTTGGGTTTCACTTCTAAACATGTTTTGGCATATATGTGTAAAACTTAATAGCTGACCACTACATGTTTGCCCCTACCCCCACCCCCCACCCCCCAAAAAAAATAATTATCCGGACGCCATTGGTAGACTAGTCTTCGATGTTTCACTAGGATTGATCCGACTATGCGATATACCTACAGTATACACGCAGGCGACCTCAAAAGCATGCATATAACGCAGATATAGATTTTGAAGACGTACTTATTGACATCAATCCGAATTCCAACATTGGAAATCTACAGCATGGAGGACAACTTCATGCACGTTCATTATCGTTTTGGTGTGCGATTCCTCTCAGTCGCATAGCTGGATCTAGCAGAGAACCAAAACACAATCACATTACTTCGAGCAGGCAATAGAAACGATGCAATCTGGCATTACGTCAGCTTTGATGGTGGTACAGTTGTGTTGTCGAAATTGACATTGTGCTGCCTACAATGACCCTGCGATGACTGTAGAACAGGCTCATAGGAAGGCACACTTGAATAGTAACACGGCAAATAACTACCCAAAAACGTTTCATCGCACCTAGACATGTAGTCGTAGCGTTTCAGTCTATGGACATGGTTAATGACGGACAGTGCACTAGTACAGTCCTATTTCTCTTTATATTAGCCTTAATAATAATCTGACTTAAAATTTTGGATTGTTTTCAAAATGGTGACACAAATATGTTCAATATTACTGATTATTTGTCTTTCCAATCCCACGTCGAGAAATGCAATATTGAGGCCGAAAGAACGACTAACAGGATAATGGATTCGACTCTCGGTCATGATTATGCCAGCTTATTTCATTAGTTGGTAAATGTTAATCAGATCCATCCGGGTAACCTGGATTAAAACACTGATGACCCAGGGTACACGGATGAACCAGGTCTTGCAACAGTTTGAATAAAATCAGATCTCCACAGTCCTACATAGGACTGTTACAATCTGATTTTATTCAGACTGAGTCCTGTCACTCTTTTTGATTTTTTTTTATTAGCCCTGCCAATCATTTCCGTCAGTCATTAACCGGTCATTCCGATCGATATCCCAGTGTACAATCATGTTGGTAATGTTCTACGGTTTCGTACTTTGGATGGGTTATATTTTTTAAAGAAAAAGATGTTTCCCAAGTTTTCCTCACATGCACTTTATTTCAGGGTAAACTAATGTGTACACTCACCAATTAATTGGTGAGTGTACATATTAGTTTACCCCGGAATCAAGTCACTGTGGTTTTCCTCACTGGTTCAACTTATATAAATTAGGTATTTTTAAAAATAACTTTCAATTCCCTTTATTTTGGCATATGAGTGATGAGTGGAATTTGGTTTACAGAACATACAGCTTGGCTTACTTTAGATGTTCATTTATAAACAAACTGCTAGCTCCGCTTGGTTTTCTTCTCTTCCTGCATTTCAGAGGTAAATTGTACAAAAAATGAGCAGATAACTTTCTTTAAAATACATTTTATATACTTTGTAATTCATTTATTGCTCGTTTAGAAACTGGCATTGTTTATCTGGCAATAGTCCTTTTCCCTATTTTAGTAACTGCTAAAGATATGGTACTTTAGACTAATTCAGGCGGATCTTTTTTAGCACATGAGAGCAGTCATTTTTGATAACTGTGCTTACATCATGTACAATTTCCATAATTACAATATCCAAAGAAAATTTAGCCTTAGTACGTTAAAGTTGAATATAAATATGGCAATATTCTCTCCACTGTGCATGTAGTCTCTAGAGCGCCCCCACAATGATCGAGCATTTCCATCAATGATCGGAAAAGCTGGAGAAAATACTGAAACACCCACGAGGTATTCCGATTGATATTGTCTACTTTCACTTTGTGGAGAAGAGAGCAGATATTCAAACAGGTAAATATGAAATTAGTTTGATGGCTGCACAAAGACTTTAAGATCGTTTGGACAAGAGTCAGTCAATTTTCACGTTACTAGGAAATATACTGTGTGCAAAGACAAGTTTTTAGATCGTGATGATGACTTGAATGGTTGTCAGTACTGTAGTGCCACCAGTCTAAAAGACATCCACCCCCACTCCCAAAAAAGAGCAAAACTGTGGAGAACAACTGTTTCAAGGAAAGATGGTAAGGCCCTGTAGGTAGAAAATCCACTGAGAGATCGTATTAGTGTTGTAGAATAGTTAAGCTTGAAACAGAATCAGTACGATAAAGTGGTTGAGTAAATTCCGTACATTCTGTCAGTGTGTGTGTGTGTGTGTGTGCCCACTTGAAACCATATTTCCTTTCCTTTCCTTTACTTTAGTTTTTTCAGCACAACTGTCAGCTGAATTATCGATGAAAACATGTAACGTTTTTTATCGAGTACCAATGTACTTTCGATATCGTTGTGCAGGTCTGCCCAGACTTTTCTACACGCTAATTCAATTATGTTTTAAGGAATGAAAGCAAGTAAAACACCACATGATGACAGATGGCTAAAGATGCATTTAGATGTTGACTCAATTAACGAGGAAAGAGGGGGTGTATAGTTTGTGGTGGTGGGTGTATGCTGTAGATCTAAAATGAATGATCAGCTAACTTTTTTATATTCAAAGAGAAAACAGTTATTCAGATATTTGTTTGGATGATTAGCTGTCTTGCTTGTCAGTATTTTGTAAAAGAAACATAAAACCCAATGTATTATATGCTGATTTGTTTTACAAGGTAACAAGAAACTGTTAAATCATCCAATATTCTAATGCCCACTCACAAGATAATCATAATGTTACAGTTATGAATAATTACATTTCTCACATGTTGTTTCCATTTCCGTTCAGTCATCCTTATGAAGATAACATATAAAATGGCAAGTAGATGAAGAACATAAGGTGTACAGATAGTGGCATCAAAATCAACAAAGCTTTTAATTATTAATTAAATAGAGCTCTGAAAAAATTGTGAATAGTTGTGTAACATTCATTCCATCAGGAGCAGTGGTAGTCATTTATGCTTACCATGAGCTCACCTTGGTCATTTTTATCTTGGGAAGTTAATTTTCTATTTTTTTCACATAAGATACCATTATGCATTCAAGGAATTGCCTATATGATTCATTCCTTTTCTTTTGATTGTTTGGTTGTTCTGTTAAAGTCATTAAAGTAGATATCTGGACTATATTACTAAGATGTGGGCTGGTTGCTTGAATTTGGAACAGAGGACAATGAGTTTGCTATCACCGTTAAACTTTCTACTCTCCATTTTTGCTGCATATTAATACAGAGTCGAAGATGTGAGAATATATTTTGATTTGTGCATGGATTATTATACCTTTTTATTGTTAAAGCTACGTTAAAAATTTAAATTACGCACATACACCGTTTTATTACTTATGCATTTTTTAAACAAGAAATTATTTTCAAATTCCTCTTTACCTATGAAACAAATGGTCTACTTCCAAACCTTGTCAAGATAGGAAACTAGTTCCCTAGTACTGGGTCTTGGTAAAGGTTACATTATAACTGCTTACAGGAAACAAGGCAATTTCATACCAATAGACCCATTTCACAATAAGTGTGTTGGAAGAGTTGTCATTCTTGATATCAGTCACTAAAAATGAAAACAATTCTATTACTGCTGGGTGTAGATTGTTTACATTGACCAGGAAGTGGAAATAGTTAATAAAGTTTAAAAGTGATTGCCATGTTTCCTATTTAAGTTAATTGTTCCATGATTACAGATTGTTTCTGGACCTCCAACATTTGTTTGCAGAGAAGCACTTTATATTGAAAATTGGATGGCCTTCTCTCACAGAAAAATGAAATAAAATAAAATCACTGCAGCTTTTATAAAATTATAAACATACAGTCTCAGGATTATATAATTTATCACCCTGTTCATGAAACACAGTGCCTTATAATCTGAAAACGTGAACAATATCATTCAGTATCAGTGTAGAACCTCTTTGTTAACCCTTTACCTCATAGAGCATAGTTACAAAGTGCAGTGCACTATAAATAGAACACCTGTTACCTATTCAACTCCATATGCATAGGCCTGCCTGTTAACTGTTAAGCAATGTAATGTATGTTACGTTTAACATCAATTTTAACCATTTTACATGTTTGGTACACATCTATTATGTGTTGAAAAATTTAAGAGTAAAGTCCGATTGTTATAGCTTATGTAGTTATTTTTCATGGAAGAATTTTTTATGTGCTTTAAAATCTTGAGAGAACTCGTTCACTGTCATGTCAGTGAGGCCGCGTGACCAATCGTAGCTGCTATTTCTCATACTCGAAATTTACAAGTTTTTTGTCTGCATCTACATCACTAAGTCATCTTAATTTGATAATTTATAAAAACTATTCGCTGCCTACATCAATATCAGAGCCTTTACCTAAGTTATTGAATCTTTCATAGTTGTGATTCTAATCGTGAAAACATTATAAGTACTGAATGAAATCCGCGACCTCCATTTTGGAGAGTGGAGATTATGACCCAGTTACTTTAAATAGCAGATATAGACCAGAGCATAATCAGTGACCACGTGATGTGACGTAATTGTCATTTGCAGAAATGAATGTAGTATCTAATAGGGGGTTTCCCCGAAGGTGGCACAAAGAAAACCGGCTTAAAATGGCTGATGTTTACAGCAGGTGTCAAAAGGCTTTTCCGTGTGAATGGAGTAGAGGCATAAAAAGGTGCTTGCATGAGGTGATGGGTTAACTTATCAATTCATGAAACAGTTTGCCACAATCCATAAGAAATGGTTTTCCTACACTAACCTTCAAAAAGAAATTAATTTTTAAATAGACATTTTGGCTTTAGAAATAGAAACTTAACTTCTAAGAATCTGTTGCTATTGTCATTAACATTAAATACTTTTTAATCCGCACTTTCTCTGAAGCCATTCTTGACTTGGCAAATTACTATGCCTATTGTTGTGACTTCAACTGGTGCGCCATTTTCTGTTTTCATCATTGTTTGATGTGAAGAAATTCCATTTTGAATTACAAATTTACAACTTTAACAATTAGGATAATTTTAAAATGAAAAATGTTATAACTTTAAACATAAATAATGAAAAAAGTTTTTAAAGTTCATGATTTTACAAGTTGATAAATTTTAAAATGAAAAATGTTATAACTTTAAACATAAATAATGAAAAAAGTTTTTAAAGTTCATGATTTTACCAATGGATAAACTTGAAAAATCAGAAACTATCAATCTTTTTTGCTTTATTCCTCATACCAGTTTGAGAGTTTGCTGCACAAATTAATATCCAACAGGATGTTGCTTTACGTTTCATTAGTAATTAACTTGACTATTATTTGCATTAAGTTGTATACAGAAGTATTAAATAGTTGGAATACATTCTGAGAAAGAAATGTATATTTTATGAACCCATTTTGCATGATTATTTCCAGTTTTTTTGCGAAAAAAGACAAGAAGTAGTTTATTTATCTCTAATATTTTTTTATACATTTAAATTAGGTAATAGTCTTTTATTTAAAATTTTCTCTTTTCTAGAATTTAATGAACAGAGGAACTATGATAACACTTCAACTTTGAGTCATACATTTGGAACAAGAGACTTTAAAATTTGTAATCTATAATGTGATGAAAAGTGACATTATTTTGAATATTGGTTTTAAAAATAATAAGTATAAATATTTCAAGCAAAATTTGCTCAGTAATTCTGAGTGAAAGAGTTATTTTGAAAATGTGTTATTATATGGAAATATTATAATTCCATTTGATATAAAATTTAAATTTGGCTACATTTCATAAAATAACTCAATATAAAAAGAGTACATGATCAGATGGACATGTGTCACGCAACTGGGACTAGGTCACTGTGACATTGCTTTATTATCTATACACTTCCAGAATAGACTGTAAATACATGTACCATACATCAATATGCTGTTTTCACTCGAGGACATTGAATGGTGCTTAGTTGGGACTAATTAATTTGCAAAAAGTAAAAGCTCATTAATACCAAAACTCTAAGAAATGAAATAGATTTTGATCAAGCATAGTACTGTATGGTTTTATTTAATATCTCAGCTTTATTGTGAATAGCGGTCTCAACTCACCACTGAGTCAAGGTCAAAGTGAGAATTGTGACTTTTGTACTTTTGAGCTAATGAACATATTGATTTGTATTGTACAGTTGGATATAGTTCAGACTTTCCAATACCCAAGTCAATAGTCAGCACTTTAACATTGATTTTATGGTGAAAAGTCATGACTTGGGATTTATTTGATGCACATTACCATTACACATCAAGTATGAATGAATTTTATCAAACCATGTTTGTGGATAAATCTGAGGAAATGGGGAATATCTTGATAGCAATGGGGACAAGGTTCATGGCCTTCAGCAATGCTACCTGGGACACCAAAGTCTGCATAAAAATGTGTATAATTTTCATTTTGGATGTAAGGAGGTCTCATTAGGTGAGTTGTCACTACACAGTCTCTTTTTTTATTGAACTTTTCTTTTGTTTTGTTTGTAGAAAGTGAGCATCCAGCATATATTATCTGAGTTATCAAAAAGAGTCTACCAGTAAGTGGTTTTAAAGGGATTAGGTGAGGTCAAAAAGTAGGGAGATATTGGGACCTCTTCATATTCTTCTGTATAATTGGCTTGTTTGTTCAGCAGATATTCACAACAATATTCTTTTGTCGAATATTCAAGTAATGAGTTGTTATTCTCACATAATATTGTAAAGTAGTGGTAAAATGACATATCTGTCCCTCTGTGGTAGAATCAATATGATGGTTTTCAACTAGAGTATTTTACTTGCATATTCCTGAAATGGATCGAACTTGTGCATCATGGTTTACAACTTTATGAAGTGCATCTGAAATTTTGTTGAAGTTTTACCTTTTCTTACAAAAGCAACAGTGAATGTAATACTTCATCATTAACCATCCATTCAGACATCTGCCAGTCTTGAATACTATATATAATCCACATGTTAGTCAATCCAATTGCAGAAAACAAAAATGGGTGTGTGTGCTAGGACAAATCAGCAGACTGATCATATCTGGTAAGTTTTTCGTCAAGGTCAGTTAGATGTGATTTGTGTTCCATGTTCACATTTTTCTTCATGTTTTTTTTTTTTATTACTTGAAAATTCAAAAATGTGAATTAGACAGCCAGTTGATATATTTAGAAGAAAAAAAGGTTACCTAGCGGATCGTAAAAGTTTATATAGTTTCAAAATAGCTGTTCAAGACTTAATAAAGTATATGTATTCGTCAATCTATTAGAGGTAAGAACTGAGTGTTAATTTTTAGCTCACCTGGCCCAATGACTCTCCTGCCAATCTCACCTGTCTACCACAGATTGCTGATGAGATTTAATGAAGCGCACAAACCTTAGATATTTAGACAATTGAACATTTAAGTTATATAATCACTCTGAACATCAGTATCTAAACCAAAAACATACAGTATATAAATAAGGGCTGCATTGTTTCAATGCCATCAGTTCTATCATTAATTTAACAGATTCACCCCTCCCTCCACAAAAAATATGACAGTGATGTAGGATGAGTGGGAGGTCATCCGCAGTAGGATCAATTTAAGTGGACTTGTAGCATGGCCCTGTGTTTTCTCATAATCATTACTTTCAGCTTCTCAAGAACATTTGCTTGACCAATTTACACCAAAGTTTAGAGAGGGCATTATATTATTTGTGCTTGTCAAATGTTTTCTAATGATACCTATGTGCCATGAAATACGTCTTCTATTGGTAAAACAACAAAATCTCCAAATGATATTTTCTCTAACTTGGATAACAAAATTTGATCAATTTAAGAATGTTAATTTAAGTGTCAAGAAATGATGCTAGTTGGACATCAGATATATCAATGGAACAATAAACTGAACTGTGAAATCTTGCCATTTTCAGAGTTGTAGTCACAGTAACATTAAAAGCTTTATCATTGTCTAATGCTTCTTTCCATCTCCTTCCAGAATCCAGAATCTTATGAAATTTAAGTTGAAGACCTGACTATGGCAGAAGGAGAGACAGGTTAAATTTAGTTTAATTTTCTCTTTTAATTAAAAATAGGAAAATTGGTTTACTTACTAATAATGCACCATCTTAAAATATTTTCTCTTACATGAAGACCTTACAGTCTCAAAAATAACTTCTTTCTTATTGCAAGATCTTTACATTAACCTCAGTATTAACCTCTGTATCATGTACAGTCACACCTTGGATATTTATTCTATTTTACGGAAATTTAGCAAATAGAAAATAGAATAAAGTTATATGTTAGGCATGGCTGCATGGATGAGGAAGAAAAGCTGATACAGCATCACAAATTTTCACATTTGAAAGTTTTACCAGGTATATGTATTGTATTTCTCAATGACGGTTTGTGTTGGACTGTCGCCAGTGTGTTTAAAACTGAGTATACTTTACAAGAATGGTAGACAGTTTGTGTTGGACTGTCACCAGTGTGTTTAAAACTGAGTATACTTTACAAGAATGGTAGACAGTTTGTGTTGGACTGTCACCAGTGTGTTTAAAACTGAGTATACTTTACAAGAATGGTAGACAGTTTGTGTTGGACTGTCACCAGTGTGTTTAAAACTGAGCATACTTTACAAGAATGGTAGACAGTTTGTGTTGGACTGTCACCAGTGTGTTTAAAACTGAGCATACTTTACAAGAATGGTAGACAGTTTGTGTTGGACTGTCACCAGTGTGTTTAAAACTGAGTATACTTTACAAGAATGGTAGACAAAATAAATTTAATTATCAATACTCAAGATGATTTTCCCATGGCCCTAAATTCCACCAAGAACCCCTTGTAGAAAGAAGATGTTATAGTTAATAGAAAGTTAAAAACAACAATATCCACATGAAAATTTTTGCAAGTCTGTGCAGCATTTATATTTAGAACTGTACTATTAATGGTCTTTCATCAAAATTACGACCTTTCTGCTGCCATCTTTTGCAAATCAAGAAATAAACTTTGTTTATTGTTTACCAGTTAATGGTGTCAGTCTCATCATTATTTTCTTGGAATTTCACCATTTGATTTCTTTCCAGGTGCTTTATTTATATCTGCTCAGAGTGAATTGTTCTTAACCTGAAGTAACTGTTAAATAAACACATGCGTATTTTATATAATTTCAGCAACTCAGGGATTAATCGTTTTGGAAGGTGAGGGTAAGACAGGTGATGCTGGAGGCAGCTCAAAAACTGTGGAGGTCAGAGGATTTTCTTTGGACACAAGTCATGATGTTCTGGAGATGTATTTTGAGAATACCCGATGATCAGGAGGAGGTGATATAGAGGAGTTTGAGATCAAAGATGACGTGGCTTACATCACATTTGAAGAGGCTGAAGGTACACTTCATTACAGCTTGGATGGTGCCTATTTATAATAATTGTTTGACAAAAATTTAAAATATTCTGTTAAAGATTTAATGAGATACCTAAAATACTAAAGTCAGCAATAGCATATTTTAATCAGTATTTATAGGATGTTTTTCATGACTTTACTTTTAAATTAGACTTATTTTAGTTATTAAATACTGATAGATAACATAAAACAATAGTTTCCATATCTCTAAAATTCATTTTATACAAGTCCAAAAAGAATATTAAGAAATTCTTGTTATCAATTCAATAACTGTTAAATTAAATTCCATAACAATGGTCCCCGCTGGCAGTTCTTCTCCAATGCATCAGTCCCCATTGTGGCCTCTTATTTGTTGGTCACTTGCATGATCTTATGGGCTGGGTATTAGAGCACAAAAATCCACTGAAAATGTGTTATGTCTTGGCTGCTAAGAAGAGCTGTCAAAACAAAGTTGATGTTGGCAGGTCCAGATTTGAACCAGTCATATAACACTATTGTGTCCTTCTGAGTAGAACAGTTTTAGACTATAGCTTTAAAAAGAGCAGCTTTGATCATCCATGTTTAGATTATACAGAACAGCACTTAATGTAGGATAGTTTGATCTAAGGATCAGTGCACCAAAATGTTGTTGAGAGGGACATAGTTTTTTAATACACCGTTTATACAAGGTCTGGTTTTATTTTTCAGTATAGTTGACATTTTCCTGTGTTAATAGCATAAAAGGACAAATGATAAATAAGCCAGTGACACAAAATCTTGCTCTGCTGTAATATATGGACATTTACAGATGTAGTAAATATGTGATGCTCAAAATGTATACAGCTCTCCGTCAATATAAAGTGCTTCACTATTACACAATTTTGGATATAATGTAATAAAACTCTCAACCCCTATAACCAGAATTATGACAATTATTTAATGAAATACTGAGAGAAAAAACTTTAAACATCTGTCAGCTGAAACCTTTACATCAAAACTGTACTTGGTTTTGAGAATACAATAACATGCTTGTACAGTCACTGTTTGACTCTAAGTAGCCACTGTCATATTTGGGCCATGTCAGACATTAAATTCCTAACAGGCTGTTGCACACCCAAAATTACCCACGTCTCTAATAATCCACAGTTGTATTTGGCCCTTGCCAACTATTGTATATGTTTACAGTACACAGAGCTGTTCAATTTTCCTTTATCTTGCTGATCATAACAATGACCAGCTTATCATCAATCATGTTTGTTGACAACTTGATAGCAACAGATCACAGAAAGGATTAGTGAGAACATGTTTTTTGTACTTGCTGCCACTTTCTGTGATCTGCTGCAATGCAGCCCAGAATGCATTTTTCAATCACCAGTGAGAAAGTGGCATTTAAAGATAGATGGTCATTTGAATTATGGATGTGGCCAAGCAAAGAAATTGTCACATTTTTGCAAAATCAGTTAGATGTATAGGTGAGTTCAGTATTATCAGTAATTATGAGTTAATTAAGACAGATCACTGTTAACTTAAATAATTTGGATAAATAGTGAATGAAGACATTTAATTTCCTGATGGAAACGTCAAAGAAAATGAAAGCTTATTCTGTGAAGGTTAAGATGGATGTTTAAAGAAACTTCAACCTGATGAGGTGCAAAAAAAAAAATTTGTAGTGGAGTTAGGTGTGGCTGAGTCAACTTTGCATGGTTGGAGAAAAGATGAGGAAAAAAGTAATAATATGATCACTAAATTAGATGCAAATGCTGGACTTAAAAGAAAAGAATTATCAGAGGGTTCAGACTTACACAGTGCTCTGTATACTTAGTTTCTTCAGTTTTTCCAAGGCTTTAAATCCACAGAGTTGTAACACACAGGCTTTGAAAAAAATCAAGAATGATCAGGTGTCAAATGACATAAAATCACAACATTTTTCACATGTGATTGAACAGTGCTTATTCTATTTTGATTAGAATGTGTTTGTTTTGGACATGATTAGATTTCAAATGGATTATATACATGGCTGTACATTTTTTATTTTGTTATTTATGTTATTTTTTGTTTTAGAATTGCTATTAGCATGCAGCAGATGAGTGACATCATTCATTTGCTAATCATCATATGTAACTTTTAAAAAAAACTAAGGACAAGAGATTTTATTGAAAAAATGACGAGATTAATCAATGCACTATTTAGTTAGATGCACATTTATTTAGTTGCAAAATGTAGAAGGGTTAAATATGTGCTTGTGAAACCTTAATTAAAAGTGAATCAAGCATTTGAAATCAAGATGCACTGGTCAGTCACAATTACTTTATTGTTATTTGGTAATGAATGGAGTAACCTTTTTACTTTTCTGTGTCAGTTGTCCAGAGGGTAGTTTCCCACAGTCCCCACCAGGTGGCAGGTCAGACATTGTCTGTGACAGTATTTTGTCCTCCACCACAGAAGGCCTGCTATGAAAACAGAGTCCTGGTCCAGAGGTTGAATAGTGCCGTAACAGAGGAACAGTTGACTAACTTCCTGGAGACAGAGACAGGAATGAAAGTCACAGAATTCCTGTATGGAAAAGAGGAGGGGAAAGTTGTTGTAACTTTCTCAAATTGTATTGGTAATTATGTTTTATAATTCTTAACTTCAGATTATGCGTAGACAAATTAAATAAATGCACTGATCGGTCAAATAAAAAAATTCTGAATGTGTCTATTTATGTGCTGAAGGTTTTGTTTTTGGCTCATAAAGCAATTATATGCTTTTAAATTTCACTGGCATGCATTAGGAAACATATGCCTAAACATGTTGGTTATCTTTTATACATTTTTTGTGAAACACACCTTGGTCAAAGCTTGACAAAATGATTACTCTGGCTTTCATTTATGTGCTTGTGATTCCATTTGCACCAAAGATTGAGGACAGTGTTAAAGTCTTTCTGATTAAATTCATTGTTGAAGTTTTATTCACATTCTACCTAACTAAAAACAGAAAGTGACTCGTTTGTGTTTATAGTTTTTTTGCAATTTGTAGTGAAAAGTTTGATGTCATATTTGCATTTAAGATTTCTTAAATGCATAAATACTTTTTGCTCCACCCCCTTTTCTACATGCACTTTTCCACATCCACATGTTAATTATAGATTTTTTCTATCACACATCAATGATTGCTTTTCATTGCACATTAGTTTGGGGCCTGGTTAGTCTAGCATTATAAGATGCTTGCCTGTACAGATCACTGACATCTTACATCTGTCCTTATGGATTCGAGTGTCTAGTTTTTTGGCTGATGTGGGACTGAGAAAACTTGTCAATTGCTTCCCATGGGTGGATGGTTCTTCCCAGGGCATTCCTGGGTTCTCCCACGACCATATATACTGGCTGCCAGGTATTACTTATGATGTGCTAAAAAATGGTGATAAACCAGTAGCAACAAAAACACATTAATTTGAAATGCTTTAAATTTAAACAGCAATAAAGATTAGGGTAGGTATATGATAGGTATATGATTAATCTTGGCCACAGATTTACATTTTGGTCAGTAATTGAAATTTATGTTTACAATTTCACTTGTCTTCTTCATGGGTATCAGAGAAAGTACTTGCAGTTTTACAATGAGATTGACCTTTGTGACCTTTTGATTTTGATTTATTTTTTGGATTTGATAAATAGTTGTAGCAGCATGGATGCAGTGCTCCTGGTTTATGCGAGTGAGAAAATTCTGCCATACTATGCAAGTGTGATGAACACACTGAATTACCTTTTTCTTAGTGGATCAGGCATCTTGCAGTATTCCTTTGGTAGGTCAAATGGATATGTCCTTCAGGTTTACTTCTGCTTTTTGTTTGTTTTGTTCCATTGGAAGACCAGGTGGTCTGCTTAAATTTAATGTGTGCATTTCATGAAGGTGCAAATACTGGTGTTATCAGCTGATGAAATTTACACTTAAATAGTTAAAGTCAAGTATGGGGTAAATCTATAATAATTTTTGTTAAATAAAAGAGTTCATTTTATAATGTATGTATAATGTTCATTTTATAGTGTATACATTTGTACAAACTGGGTACATTTAGCCTACTAGTTTTGATGAAATCAGCCTTTAATTTCCCAATTTGTCAAATATCGGAGGTTTTCCATAGAGGGTGCTGTTACATGTTATTGGCACTTGTTTTGTTGCCAATGTTAGCATTTTAAGGTCTATTGAACTTGACCTGATGACAGTGTGTTTGAGAGAGATAGCGCATGTGTATACAGAAATATAATATTGAATGTATGAGTTCGCTGCATTTTTACTCACAAATTATAGATATTGTTTCATCAAATAGCAAACAAGATATAAATAATGAACATCTGTTACTCACAAATTTCGTTTATGATCTCATCATTAAAAAAGTTTGCCACATGCTGTGAAAGATGTATGACAAGACAAGTTAATCATCTCAGATGACACATTCCTAGAGAATTTTGCATTTGTTCCACACTTGTAATGTATAAATTGATATTTTGTTAATTTTTTTGTATGTCTCCACAGGGAATTGTGTGTGAGTGTGATTTGGATTTTTAATGTAGCTTTAACAATTTTCCAGTCAAATCACTATGATGTCTGCAGTGTGGAACTTTAGAGTGATGTCGTGCACTGGAACATCATGCTGCAGACATGTAGCATCATGTCCCACCCAGTCACATTATTCTGACACCAGGCTGACCAGTCTAGCACTAACCTCTTAATGCTGAGCGTTAAGTGAGGCAGTTGCTATTACCATTTTATAAGTCTTTGGTATGACTCAGATGGGGTTTGAACCCACAACCTCCTGCATCTGAGGCAGAGTATCTAGCCACTTAGGCCATTGAAGCAATCTCCATAGGGAATTAGTGTTTAAAGAAACAATTGAAATGTGCTCTTTTTAACAAGCTAATGGTAGGTATTTGGTTATATTTTGCTTTCCTTGCATAGCTGCAGTCTTCTAACCAGCATTTATCCATTTAATTGTTTCTTATGATTCATTGAACTCATCTTGCCTATATTGTTTATTGTGTTGTAATATTTATATGTGATAAGAAGGTTGCACACCACTTGAAGTTTATTTATGTTATGGTCAGTTATCAAACTCAGGTTTGGATAGCCTTTCTTAAAAAAAAAAATTTCTTTATTGTTAGCATTGTAACTTAATGGTGTTTTGGTTATTTTTATAGTCCCTAGCTTTTCTGAGCCTGGTTGACTTGTTTATTTTGAAATTTTCTTTTCTGAGCTTAGCATTGCTTCCTTTTTAGCAGTGAATTTTTTGAAAACAACCCAAGCAAAGTTACTTCTCACCATTCTCACCAAAGTTTTTTTAGTATTAGCTTAGACCTAGTCCATGCATTACTTTGTGTATCCTGTTGGTACATATATTTTTAAAAAAGAATCTTCTTTTCATATTTTCAGAACAAGAAACAGCAACTATTTCTAAGCAGTGTATGGATAGGCATGGTCACAGGAGATCTATCTGGGACACAAACCAGACTTGTTTATCCTGCACACACTGTGAAAGGACTGATCATTATCACCTTTTAGCCATTGGTCAGACAAGATGAGAGACACACATATAAAGCATGGGGAAATCCAAGTCTCTCGATTCCTCAGAGAAGACACCTATTGTTAATGGGTGTCCTGTCAAGGGAGGTTATGATTGTGTGAAGAGTGTGTTGCTTCCTCCAATTAAGGATGGTGTCACAGAATTGTGTATGAGTTATATCAATATGTATATGTACTCTGGTTTCGTTGCCAGATACAGTGTCACCCGAGGTGGTATTTTTTTTGGCTCTAGTTATTTCGAAATACTGAGCGAAACTCAGACCATGCTGCATGTGCGAATTGCCTGCAGCGGGAAAACCTAAGTACCTAGCTGGGCATATCTGTCACAGCTAGTGTACATATAGAGCAAATTCTCTATAACCAAATTACATTACGACGAGTCTTGTCAGAAAGCTTACCCCTTTACGGGAACAAATCTCCAGCTGTAGAGCTGCCTTATGCCATGCCTTGTATATGGTTTATTGTGGAGTCACCAGCTGTAGAGCTGCCTTATACATGCCTGCCATGTCTTATACATGGTATGATGTGGAGTCACAGAACTCTGTGTGGTTTTGTGTGACATATACGCTGTTATGGTGACGTTGGATCGAAAGAGTGTACTGGTTTTCTTGATGTGAGGGACCAAGATTTCATAACCATCGTGTCTGTGTTAAATGTAAGGACTCTCGAGGGATCCTTCAACAGACTGAGAGGGGCGGACCGTGCATGGCCATTGACTAGACCAAGTGGAATGGGAGTTACATCTTGGACGTCAAATGGGCACCAAGATAGTTATATATATTGTATTCCATGTTGTTATTTTCACTATTGCTATCTGAGCAAATTTACATGCATTTCAATATCGTTATATGAACGATACATTCATATTTATATGCATTTCAATATTGTCATATGAATGATACATTCAAGTTTGTCTGTATTGGGGTGTAGATCATATACTTTTATTTTGTTGATCAGTGATAGGACTTAATTCACGATTGTTTTTTAAATTCCATTTGTTAAATTCATGTTTGAGTTATTTCTCGTTGAGTTAATTGTTGTTGTTGATAGTTCCATTTAGGAACTTTATAATTTTCCTTATCTCTTTGTTTATAATGGTGTCAGATTTTGTTAATATTTAATTTGCATTTATAACTAAACATCTTATAAATGCAGTTGCTTTTGGTGTCTTCCCATATCCAGTCCCAACCCGGCTTCATCTTGTGACAGATGGGTAGTACTCTCACATTCTTTGAGGGCAGAGAGTGAGTTGCGCCTGCAGAGGAAGCAGCAGACATTCTCTTTTCCAGAAAGGCAGAGAGTGCTTTGTGCCTCCTCAGTGAAGGGGGAGCAGCACCTGCTACCTTCCTGAAGCTTGGTATGGCCTGAAAGTGAGTGGTATCCATTCATAAGGTAGGAGCAGCACCTTTTCAGTTCTTGGGACTCATTGTTGGCAGTTATAAGGGACAAGTTCAAATCCAAGCCTGTAAGTTTTGGGGAAAGTCATTTTATTGATCTGAGTTGCCTTATGAGTCTTTGCCCGATAACTGGTGACCAGTCTTCACTCACTTGTCCTTGAGCCCCTTATTCTATCAGGATAGGGAACAGGTCGAGTCTCCTTCTCTCCAGACCGCTGTTTCATCCAGTAGGGGATGGGGACTTGGTTTATAGATGCCATATTAGGGATGGGGATTGAATCAGCATTCCCCGTTCCATATTATCCTCTTAATTCCTATGGGATGAGAGGGGTTTGACTGCCGGAAAGTGATCAGCCCATTCCCTACATGCAGCCATTGATTGCTCCACATTGGCCACATGTTAGTGTGGTCACGACTGTGGACTGTTGACCTACATCATCTTACAAAGTAGGGGGAAAAAAAGAGGGAGGGGAAAAATCTGTAAATTGAATTAACTTTACATGCCTTTTTATATGACTATAAAGTAGTGAAACTTGTTTTTGTACATTTTGCTGTTTTGTGAATGATCATCATTTCTGACTCAGATGTTTTGATGAGTCTTGAAATGGACAAAGTTTTTTTATTTTAAAAATGCATGCTGTATATATTATAGTTTTCATTAGTTCCATTCAGCTATGGTCAAATGTGAACCTTGAAAAAATAAATTTCATCCTGGAAAGACTCTGGAAATGTATCTTTACAAAAGCATCTCTATTTGCTTGCCTTCCCATCTTTCTGGATGATCCCAAAGGTCCTAAACAAAGACAGGCAGTTCACTGGTTTCGCTCATTTTGATTGCACCTCTGTGGCCCCAGTGATCACGGTTCAGTGTTTTTTTTTATCTGCTGGTGGACCACCTGCAGCACAGTACCTCAGAGGACCTCCTGTTGCAGGACAAGGGTTCTGTCCTACACAACAGCCATCAGATTATCCACCTTCATTCTTGGCTCATCTCAAATGATCTCTCTGCAAAGAAATGTTTTCTATCAAAGTTGCCAATTGAATCGTTCAGTCCAGGCAAAATCAAAGGTGTAAGGTGTAATATGCCATATGAAGACGTTTTGTGATTGGTGTAGTAGAAAATGGTCAGTACTAGATGTACCTCTTCCTGTTTGATGAAAAACAAAGATCAGTTTATTAGGTGTCTATCAAGCAGCCCTTTCCAACACTCACATTTTTTCTAAGGGTCTTGCCATTGGGTCAGATTCTCACTTAGCAGACCTGATGAGGTATTTTGAACTGCAAAGCTCAGTGTCCCTTTCTCTAATACCTAAATGGAATCTTTCTTGTGTCTTGTGATCTCTTAAACCTCCCTGTGAATCTTTGGGAGAACCTTACCTTACTCTAAGAACAGATTTCTTGCTCGCCTTAGTATCTGTGAGATGAAGGAGTGAGCTTAATGTCCTGTCCGTAGAACTGAGCTGTATTAGGTTCAGTGGGCATTATGGGCGAGTATCTCTCCTTGTCAACCAGTTTTTTGTTTAGGAAAATACCAGTTTCCATTGGTTCTTCCACCCATGATTGAGATCTACAGTCTTAGCTGTATCTGTGCTGGAGATCATCAACATAGATGTTGATGTTCAGGTAATGATCAGTGTTTTTGCTTAGCAGCCTCTAAAGGGAGAAGGAAGTGTACTAAGCATCTTTTCCTCTCAATTAAAATTTCAACTTATATTTTAGCCTGGACAGTAATTAAGTATCAAGAAAGTTTACAAGTCCCTTACTTATAGGAACCTGTGTTTCATGAAAATAAAAGCCCATGAGGTTCAAGCCATTCCTGCCTTTTGGGTCTATGCAATTGAAACAACATTTTGGTACTCACACTACCTTTTCCTCCTTTTACTATCAATTGTTGACAGACCAAAGTTAAGACATTTTCTCTCTAGATTTAATCAAGGTCACTCAGAAAGTGACTCATGTGGATTACATCCCTTAGCAGTCTCCTGCTTTTGATGAGGGTGAGTATTTGTGTCTGTTTTTTATTCACCAGTTGTGGGATCATCTAGCCTCCGACCATACTGACCAATTCAGCTATTAAATAGCAATATGTACGGTATTACTAATATTCAGATGTAGTGGGGGGGGGGGTTGGGGGGGGCATAAAATTAATTTTAATGATATAATACTTAACTGTTGCTATTTGCCATATTCGCTCTTCCAGCCCCACACTGATGTCCCACTAAGTTCGACTGCTTTCTCAGAAACCATGCATAATCAGTGTGTACAGGGTTTTCCAAAAGAGTGTTCCAGTGTTCTGGAATGTTCTGATTCACCCTAATGGGAGGTTGACATATTCGTCCTATGGTCAGGGTATATTCTTCCTGGAATAGCTATGCCAAAAGATTAACAGCAATGACAGAGTGAGACTATATAAAAAAAATTAAAGACAAATTATGTGTTGAAGATTATTTGCGTTATTTATACACATTTATATTTAAGAATATATTATACTGTAAATTGAGAGAAGACCAGCTTGATTTTATAATTAATTCAGGATGTTTGGAGAAATCAAAATGTGAAATGTCCATGTTGTGGTCTTAACATTGTGGAAATGGTATCATTTCATTTGTAGTCGTGAAATATTTATATACATTTGTACAATGTATCTACTTCTATTTCGGTATTTGAACTCACATAAAGAGATATTTTTTATGCCTTGGGATGTAATAATGGAGAAAATAAATCATATTCTTTAGCATGTAAAAAGGAAAAACTATTAGGAAAATGTTAATACCCACACATACTGTATTTGTCATTGTTATGCTCACCTCATATATGTCTTTTTCTATACTAAGTATTTATTCTGTGCTGGTGGCCTGTATCACTGAAAATCAAGTGTTCTTCTATTTTGATATACTAGTTTCATAAATGTATCTGTTACAAAAATGCTTGCAAGCAGCAAAATGTCTTTATAAGAAAAGAAAAAAATTCTGGATTGATTGGAAGACCACTATAATTATCTATGCAGGTGTTGTAAAAATGCATTCTATGAAAGGTAACCATTGGGGTTTATTTCTACTGAATGTATGTCAGTGATAAGGCAAATCAAAAATAGAATCTCAGTTTAATCTTTTATTAAGAGTGTTAAATATCTTTCAGATTTTGCAGCACTCAGAAAAGGTTGCAATACAAGAAGGCTACAAGGCACTTTCCTTCAGGTTACAAAGGTTGCCATTTCCAATTGCATCTTTGTGAAGGACTTAAAGTTTTCTGCTTCACACGATGTCATCCTGTTTTACTTTGAGAACAAGAGAAGAAGTGGTGGAGGAGATGTTGAGAGGGTGGAGATGAAAACAGAGGAGGGATACTGCCTAGTTTATTTTGAGGATCATAATGGTATGATTATCCGTGGCTCAATTTTACACAGTAAGCTGCTCCCCAGTTTTACCATGTCTCATAAACCCACTATTATAATTTGAGGGCAGGTGTGGAAACCATTTTTCTTATAAATATACCCCAAATAGGCCCCTTTTTGCTGAACATGAATAACATGGTGATCAACAATACCAAATTAAACATTGATGTGTATATATATATATATATATATATATATATATATATATATATATATATCATTTTATCATTGAAAACAGTGATTAGTGCACAGAAATTTGAATAAACATCATAAAATTCTCAACTTTTAATAAGAAGTCATGTATTTTGTTGAATGTTCTTTAAAACAATTATCAGTATGTTGTAAGGAACAACATATGGAGAAAAATGTATCGATAAAAATGTGAGTTAATGCTGAATGGTGACAATACTTTAAGAAATAAATAGTAGTTCAATAATTCTTGTCAATTGAAATTCGTGTTTAATTTTTTTTTAAAAATTAATTTTCAATGTAATCATCATAAAATGTGATATATGTATGTCCTCTTGTATTCAGACCTGAAAAGTATTAATTGACTGTTATAGTAAGGTCCACAAATGTGTGTGAAAGAACAGTATTAAGTGCCAACTGTATTTTGATGACTTTGCTTAAATGTTTGTTACATTATTAAAATCAGTTAAAAGTTGACCTGCTTTGTTAGAATGTTCATAATATCTTTGTACCAAATCAAGAACAAACAGTTTAAAGGGATGATGGGTAACAGCTTGCAATCACAGATACAGGTAGAGTCAATTGTGCAATCACAGACACAGGTAGAGTCAATTGTGCAATCACAGATACAGGTAGAGTCAATCGTGCAATCACAGACACAGGTAGAGTCAATTGTGCAATCAAACTCTGTTTTAGATATTTTGATTGTAATACACAGTATTATTGCTGATACTTGTGTAATGTGTGTTGGAACATCGTGGAATGTTACATTTTTAAAGATTTGTTAATACCTTGAAAATATTGTGATTTATACAGGAAAGTGAACTACTTTTTTAGGAAATACTATTTATGGACAGTTATTTCCAGTGTAATCATAAAATGAGTATTCAAATTATTACCACCATCCCCCCAATAGATGGTCATCACTATTTTAATTTATCAGAGGTCCCATGGTAACTCAAGCCCTCACTTATGCTGTGGTATGTTTACAGTACCCTGATTTGTGAATTGTTGAGGGAAAGCTGTATAGTTAGTTACAATACACCATGCAGAACTTTATTTCCATCTCCTCAGACTGGCAGTGGGTGAAACTTCATACCAGTTTTCTTTAAAGAATATGATCAAGATGTCAAGATATCATTTCTCTGGCTCTCAAATACCCCGCTAAACACCTGCTTTTCACATTTGTTTCCTTTACCATTTGGAAGATTTACTTTCAAATTGATATTGTTAGTCTCCTTTACCTTGACTGTGTGCAAGAGGGACATGTTTTAGTATCTCACATGGACCATGAAGGGTTAGAATCCATATTTGCAACAGTGTCATTTTTTATAGAAAAGTATTTGAATATATTTTGCAAAACATTTTATGTGTAAATGTAGAGAAGACACATTGCTCGCTGGAGGCGGGGGTGTCTTGCATGCCTCATAGCTGGAACCAAACATTCAAATGAACTATTTTCTTCTTAAAACTTTTGTAACATTGTAGATTTGTTTTGATCTTTATGTAAAATAAAAGAAAACTTCCTGCAAAGACCTAATGCTGAATATAATTTCTTGTACAAGAATGCTTTCATCATCATTTATCAGATGGTTCACGGGGGTTTCAAACTATTTTTAGTTATTGACACTGTGTTATGTCAGCAACACAAGATTGATGGTACTGATATTGAAGTTCATCTCCACCATGAGTGTCTGGGGAGAAGATCTTCAAGAAATAGATTGGATCCCTTTCTTCAAATGTCCAAGCCAGAGTTAAAAGGTATGTCCTCTCTTTAATTGATGCTTGAAATATTGGAAAAATTGCATAAAGGATGATAATTGTAAAACAATTCTATTTTAATATGCAAATGACAGTAAATAAAACTTCCAGATGATCAAGACACTTATGAGGAGCAACAACTAAATGTGTCTGTGATCCAGGAAGAGGCAGGAAACCATCTAAGGGAACAAGGCATGTCTTGAAGAGAGGGACTGAAAACTGCATTACTGTTCACCTGTGTACCAAAAGGGGACCCAAGAGTGCCCAGTATACCCTACTTTACACTGATATATAACAACTTCTCCATCTATAGAGGAGACGTTGAGGGATTAATCAAGTCATTCAAGGCAACATGCACAGACAGCTTTGCTGCAGAACTCATGAGAGCAGGATGTAATGCCATGAGTGACTTGGTAGCAGAAATATGCAGGAAAGTCATGAAGTCAGGAAATGGCTAAAGTCATGGGCTCACTCCCACATGATAATTCTGCCAATGAAGGGTACCTTCCAACTCTGTTCATACTATCAAACCATTAGTCTAATAAGCCATCCAGCAAAGGCAGCATTGAAAGTGTTCCTAAACAGTCTGAAACCCTCTCCAGGGTAAGTCATGGCTGTGAAACATGGAAGTATAGGAAACCCTGAGCAGAAGAAGACATGTCTGCAAAACATAGGCTTCAAACAAAGATACCGAAATAAGAATAGAGTTCTTGAAATGCTATGCTATAGGCAGAACAAACAAAGAAATGCACAGCAACCATCAAGTCAGCCATTGGCAACATTGATGACTTCCTAACAATCATGAAAAAGAGAAAACTCTGCTGGTTTGGTCATGTCACTGAATCTTCATCCTTCAAGGCACAATATGTGGCAAATGGAACATAGGACACCAATGCAAGAACTTTTTTGAAAACATTACCAATGGATAATTATGCCATTACAAGAAGCGTCATAGGCTATGATGCATTGCAGTGTCAGGAGAACTGCTGTTAGAAAGACGTTGGAAGTGGCGCCCCATGTATCTCATTGATCAAAAGAAATGAGACGAACCTTCATCAGAACATTTGTTTCAAGAATTGAATTAAAATTTAAAAAGATAGTTTGTATGCAATTTTCAACTAAGAAACAGATTTTAAGTACTTAGTTTTGCAAAAGACGTTTTCAGTATAACAGCTGTGTTGTAGCTTAAGTAAACATAATATCCACAAACTTGAAGACCAGAAAAAAGCCTTTTCTGCTTATTGCTTAATATAATTTAATGTGAATTGTTTGTCTTGCATGGAAATGAATTGATACTCTGCATGTTATGTGTGAGATGTTTTTTCAAAGAGGCCATTTCATTTGAAATGATAGTCTAGTGAAGAATTTTACTCAACTACATAATATCAAATATACATGACACACCTCTGGTATAGTTTGCTTTAGTTATAAACTGGAAATCATAAAGCTATGCTTTTATGAAATTTTCAGAAAACCTTTTGAAAGCTGTGATGTCTAGCAGTATTTCCAGTAACCCTAAGATAGGATGTGACTTTGTTGAAATGCCATTGAAAGCTAAGACTCCTAGCAGTAATTCCAGCAACCCTGATGTAGGATGTGACTTTGTTGAAACTCCAAAATGGCAAGAAGATGATGGTAAACTACTGATTTCTTTCTGTTTATTGCAATAGCTGACTCCAACCGTCATAAGTTATGGCTGTTTGATTTAGACAGGCTATATTAGTTATCATATTCTCTTCTATTTTTCATACCCTCGGATTCCTCATGCAGTGTCAATCCATAATAATCAGAACTATTTATAAATTCTGTAATTGTGTACAAATAACTCTTTTCTTACCTTTATAATGCACATTTTTCCTAAAAGCTTAAGATGTTTCTTCTTACCCACAATTAATTATTTACTTCAAAAATAATTTTAAAAAGTGTAAACAATTCATACCATTAAAAAAAACTTGCACAGGCAATTAATGTGCTGATTCATGTGACAGTGTATTCCATCTAACTATCATTGGCAATGTAAATGCTTCTTGAACTGAAAACAAAATAAATTTGCCACATGTTTAGCATAATTTAAATATAATATGTAATTATTTAAAAATTGTACAAAAGCATAAAAAGCTATGAAAATCTATTTTCCAGTAAACAAGTAGCTGGTAATTATTTTGATTACACATTAAGATTAATGCTTATAAGAGACAAAGCTTGATCAAGAAAACATGTCAAACAATAAAGAGTTGTTAAGGCTTTTTGCATTCTGATGGGTTGACAGTTTTCAGGCAGTATCTTTGTCTTGTAGTGACAGAATTTAATTAGACCATCAGTTTTACTGGTTGGAGCTGATTTAAAGAGTTCCCAGCTGTACATATTATCTTTTTATCTCACGTAGTCAAAGGGCAGCCAATCAAACAAGTCTCCACATTAATAGTTGTGTAATGTATATATTATAACAAAGCATGCTTGTGTAACTTGATCTTATACACTGAACTAAAACATAGGATCTGTATTGTAAGCAAATTTGAATTATGAAACTGAGTTTACTTTTCAAACATATCTCCTTTCAGTTACTTTTCCAGAAATTAGTTTGTAAAATTTCATAATTTTTGTCTAAAAGCATTTATTCACTGTAATTGAGCACAAAAGGACTTATAGGGCAAATTTGGACAGATTTCTTAAGATTTTGTTCCAGTGCTTTGAGTGTTCCTTTTTCTTCCTATCAAAGATATTGGATTTTGATATGTTTGATGAAATTGATTTTATCTCTATGCATTTGTTTCTTACCTTAATATATTGCCGTCTTACCTTAATGTATTGCCGTACCATATTGCAGGTAAGAACTGTGTACTTCCACTTTGGATCAAGTATAAAAGGGCTTCTGAAAGAACTATTGTAAAAGATATAAAAAAGATACCATGCAGTTGGAATTTTTATTTATTTTGGAACTTTTTTACAAAAACCAAACAAGGACAAAATATGTTGGATGACATTCTCAAAAATTATGGCTGTTCAGTGACAGTGTCAAGTGATGATGATGATTTGTTTATATTTGAAATATCCGAGGAGACTTTTGAAACAAAATCAGATTTAATAGACTTTATAAAAGATACACTGGGCAATGTGTATGCATGTGCACAACAGTCATTATTTTCTGACATCTTCCTAGTTGATCATAGAATGCTGGAGGACATCTTACAAAGAGTTAAGCAAACAAAAGAAATGGACAGTGCTTGGATTGGATTGGTTGTTGAGCAGGAACCTGATGCAATATGTGTTGTGTGCACAGAGGAAAGCAAAGTATATATTCTTCAATTGGTAGCAGCTATACACGCTGCTGTTCAGGATTGTTTTGAAAATCATGAAGCTGTAGTGACCATTGACCCAATGTGGCAGAAGGTGCTGAAAAAGTTTGGATATCTTAAGCAAATGATTGAGAAGTATCCCAGCCTGACTATGACACCTGATGAAACTAAATCTACCATTTTCTTAAAAGGTGCAAGGGACCAGTCTAAAGCTGCTGCAGATCATCTTTTGGAACTTTTAGGAATTGCACAGTCTGAGGTCAAGGAGGACATTTTCTCTCCAGGTTGCCAATTTGAAATTTTCAATTATCCAGAAATGTGTTCCTATATTGATAATTCCATCATAAAACTTCCTATTGTTTGCATACCAAACCACCTGACAAAGAAATTACATCTTTTTTCCAAGATGTTGGATGAAATAATGGGTATGGATAAATTTATCAAAGGTTGCATCAAAGAAAGGCCATATCTATTAACAAAAGACCAATCAGTGTGTTGCCCTAAGATAGTCAGTTCCTTGGAAGAGCTGAAGAAGAAGTACAATGGAAAAATTGTAATTAATCAGTCTTCTACAGGTTTAATTTTGACTACTACAGATGACATATTTGAAAGTGTTGATGCTGTGGTACAGGAGATTATCAGAATAGAAACTGGTAAGGTTCAGCCTGTAGAGAACCATGATAAAAGAGATGAACAGTCAGTGAGCAAAGTTGATCATAAACCCAGCAAAAAGCAAAGAAAAACAGAAGACTTGCTGCATTCAGAAAAAGATGTCACATCTGAACAGAATCCAAAAGATTCCCAAGTTGTAAGGAGTGAGCCTAGTGGTAACATAGTCCATTTGCGGGCAACAATACAACCTGAGGTCAAGGCCAAATCAAGCTCAGATGTCGGTGATGCGCTGGAATACAGAAAGAGGTTAGGTAAGTGCAAAACCGTTTTATTGTAATAATGTTTGTATTTATAAATGCTTTTAAGTGTCCTCTCCTTTTTTATAATAAAGAGTTAAACACTTATTATTCAGTCAGAGAAAATGAAGATCTGGAGTCATAAATTACTACATGCATAAAGAAAGCACACTTGATTTATTTGTTTGCTATTTCTAAAACCCTATGTATGTTGTATTCTGTCTAAAAATCATTATACAATCTTAACTAGTTGCAGTCTTTACAGCTCTTCACAATTCTTTTGGGGGGAGGAGTGAAGGTGATGCAAGAGTCATTAAAATTCTTTTTTGTAGTCACCAGACTGTTGATGGTAGTGTTGTTGAAACATGCCTGGAGATGTTGTTGAACTTTCCTTAGCATAGAAAATTATATTTTGGCATCTGCATGAGCATGGTGGAATATCAAACATGCAACGACCACGCTTAAGTTAGAATCTTTCAACATGTTAGTATATTTGAGATTGTGCTCCACATTTTTTGTGCACTGTACCAATGCTGGGTGGTGCTTCTATGTTGGTGGATTGTTATACACTTGAAAATCTCAGTAAGGTGTTTGCAGTACCAGAATGAACACATGTACTTCATAAAGTTAGAAATCTTGCAATCACTACTCATCCTAACAGAATGGCATGTTGAAATGGTGTTTTCACCAAAAGACCTAGGATATCTAGTTGGTCCTAAATGAAAATAGTGCTGACCTGAGGTCTAATATGGCTGCCACAGTGGCCAATTTGGTGGCCTGTTTGAAAGTGTTATAACTATTTATTTTGAATAAATGGTTGATCATATCAACATGGGATCTATGTAAAACATGTGGCCATCTTGAAAGTCATTTTTCTTCACTGCTCTTCGTAAGAGGAAATTCATTTTGACATGAGTTTTATGACAGAAAAGGTCTTATGGTGTCTGGTTGGTCCAAAATGAAAATTACTAATTCACAATATGGCCATCATCATGGCTATCTTAAGGACATTATCTCTACTCCTCTCAAATTTATGGCTATATTGACATGGATCAGTTCTACCAATAAATTTCTTATGATGTCTTGTTGGTCCTAATCCAAAGTGGTGCAAATTGTAAATCCAATGTGGCAGCCATCACAGTTATCATGCAAATTTTATTGTCCCTACGCCTTATGAATGGAAGATCATTATGATGCAGGGTTGTCACAGAAATACTTCTGAAGATGTCTACTTTGTCATAAATGAAAATGATGCCACTCTGAACCCAGTATGTCCACCGCAGCAGTTAATTTGAAAATCTTGTTTATCACTGAAAAATAATAAAAACATTTTCAACACTCAGCAGCTTAAAGGAATAAATGATTTTAGGTGGAAGTCTTTGAAATTCTTTTCACTGAGTAGCAGTTAAAAGGAAGAAATGATTTTATCTTGAAGTCCTTGAAATTCTTTTCACTGAGTCCCTTAAAGGGACTAGTTGTTTTTAGGGGTGGGGGTCATGTGTTTCAAGATAAGCATTAGATTTTGAACAAGAGTCACCAGTGAACCATGTTTGCATCCTTGGGGATGAACCTCCATGGATTGAAAGTCAAGATCACAGTGATGTGTTGCTCGATTTTTCAGAGTAAATTTTTTTATACGTTTAGAAAGAGTGAGTCTTCAGTTTTAAGAGATGGATTGCTATTAGATTTTGTACATGTTAATTTAACAGATAAATGGAATAATTAAAAGATTAAATATTAAGGTCCCAGGGGATTGTTTAATCTATGTGTTACTTACTCCACAATGACATTGTTTCAAGCAAGACGATATATTTAAATACTTTTCTGGCATGTTTACTATTCAGATTAATTACCATCATCCACTTTTGTATTGTAATTAAATAGTAAGACTCAAAGAACAAAATTTTATTAGCAATTGAAGTTGATACTTGCTTGATAACATACAGTGATTCTATGAAAGTTAAAATGAAAATCTTTGTTTGCCTGTCCTGTTTTCTCAATATATTTAATTGATTTAATGAGGCAATGTCTGCATGATTTATCTCAACATAAAGAGTCACTATCTGAACTGTTTAGATCAACAAAAGAAATTCTACGTTTGTGTGCTCTCAGAAAGTTATGAACTGTAGATGTTTGTCGCCAATAGTAAATATAATGCAATGAAAGTAATTGCTTTGTTGTCAAAAAGAGTATTGTTGTTGTTGTTGTTGTTGGATTTAATGCCATTTTTCAGCACACAATAGGCTATACATGGCGGCCAGTATTAATGGTGGAGGAAGAACCCAGGAAAACTCCGGAAAGAACCACCGACCCACGAGAAGCAAAAAGAGTAAATAATCATAATATTTAATCATTTAAATTCTTTCCTGACTGCATAAAAGTGCACTTACGATATCTAATCCTTGAAAGAAGTTCAGATTTATATTTTATTCCATAATGACCATATTTGTTTTCATCACTTGCACATTTTCTTTACATTACTGTATGTTCAAAATTTTGCTGTCAGCATGAATCCATTTTGTGCTTTCACAATGTTAAGAGAAACAGTATGTATGCAGTCCAAATAATGTAAGGTAGTGTTCAGGGAGATGTAAACTATCCAAATATTGGATGGCAATGTTAAAGGTGATATATAATGTTCAAAATAGTGTACATCAATATTAAGGGAGATGTATGCAGTCCAGATAATGTATGTCAATATTAAGGGAGATGTATGCAGTCCAGATAATGTATGTCAATATTAAGGGAGATGTATGCAGTCCAGATAATGTATGTCAATATTAAGGGAGATGTATGCAGTCCAGAAAATGTTTGGTAATATTAAGGGAGATGTATGCAGTCCAGAAAATGTATGGCAATTTTAAGAGAGATGTATGCAGTCCAGATAATGTATGTCAATATTAAGGGAGATGTATGCAGTCCAGATAATGTATGTCAATATTAAGGGAGATGTATGCAGTCCAGAAAATGTATGGCAATTTTAAGAGAGATGTATGCAGTCCAGAAAATGTTTGGCAATATTAAGGGAGATGTATGCAGTCCAGAAAATGTTTGGCAATATTAAGGGAGATGTATGCAGTCCAGAAAATGTATGGCAATTTTAAGAGAGATGTATGCAGTCCAGAAAATGTATGGCAATTTTAAGAGAGATGTATGCAGTCCAGAAAATGTTTGGCAATATTAAGGGAGATGTATGCAGTCCAGAAAATGTATGGCAATTTTAAGAGAGATGTATGCAGTCCAGATAATATATGGCAATATTAAGGGAGATGTATGCAATCCAGATAATATATGGCAATATTAAGGGAGATGTGTGCAGTCCAGATAATGTATGGCAGTTATAAAGCAAATATATGCAGTTCAGATAATGTATGGCAATTGTGAAGGTCCATGTATGTTATCCAGATGATATATGGCAATGTTAACAAGTATGTATGCTGTCCAGATAATGTTTTGTAGGTTGAGTGACCTTTATTGTTCCACTATTTGAAGTTTTATTGTTCATCATGTTAATGCCTCTAATTATTCTCAGGCTAACAGAATTGTTACATTTTACCAATTCTTGTTTCACTTATTGGATACATGTTTGCACTTAAACCAACTCTTCAGGCTGTTTCACTTATGCTTAGCTAAATTGGTATGTAAATGCATCTCACAAAGAATAGCACAATCACAATTATTTTCAAATATTTGAGTGACTTTTTTATTTTTAAGTTCATAACATCCTCCATCAATTGAATCATATTTTACCCACAGTAAACAAAGCTGAATAAAATTGTGCATGTACGTCTCAGAAAGAGAGTAACCCAACCATACCAAGAATAATACCTTGAATTATTTTTCTCCATATATGACTGACTTTGGTATTTTAAAGATGTTGGCTTATCACATCTTGTTGGACCATATTGCACCTATGCATTTTAAAATCAGTATGAATCTCATGAAGAATAATTCAACCAGACCAAAGTAGGTCACTGAGACTCACTCTTTAATTCACGATCAAGTTATCAACAAAAATTATTTCATGCCATATCTTTGGCATTATGTGTCTTACATCCATCAAACTTATATGTAGATTTGTCTTGACAAGCATTAAACAGCTGTGTAGAAATTGGTTTATGCGAACAATTTTCATTGTTCAGGTACTTTAATGTACAAAATGATTTCCAGCTTTGATGTACAATACTGCATGTCCAGCTCATTAAATCTTGTATGTCCATGTATTTTCCTTGGACCTGTGTTACCTTTCCAAATTAGGTCATGGTGGCCTACTTTTTATACTTATTTTATTTCACATTATCACCAACAAGATTACATGATATTTTTAAACTGCAAGTTTTGCATTTTTAATATTTATGTATGTTGAACTGTACATTGTGCAAGTGGTACCAAAAGAGATTTTGTGTGATCAGCAGAAGTCCATGTTACCTACTTTAAAGCTTGAGACTTTAGAACTAATATACAGTCTAAATCCACATGATATGATTCGATATATATAGATACTTCACTTGTCACCATTAAAAGTGGTCAGAGATATCAAGAAAGCTATTATTTCCTATACTACTGCCTAAGGTTGAATATACCAAGGAAAGTGTGATTGTTGTGTAAAGTTATGTTCTGAGAAGCATTTTGCTGGCATGGAGCTATGCAAGATGTATTAGCTAAGTTAGGATATTTTTGGCTACTAAAATATCTCAGCATAGTTGTCATTCTTGATGCTCGGTCATGATGTTTTTTTTTTCTCTCTTCAGATGTTAAAACAATGGAGTTTTCTTCAAATTCAATAATTGCTGAATGTCCACAAGCACAGGTAAAGTTCCATATTTCATAGTTCTATTTCCTGTTGCAAGTTTGTAATTCTCTGTCTGTGATATAAGATCAGTACTGCTTTGATTGAAACAGTAAATATCCTATAGATATCTAGTGTAAGCTATTGTAATTTTATTGATCATATATTTTTGTTCAAGTTTAATTTACATGGAATACACCAGATCTGTCCATATTAGAAAATCAATTGCACACACACACACACATATATATAAAATCTCTGTATTTGCTGGACGTGTCTGGTAATTAAAGGTTTTGAATGACACTCTCGGGAAGTGGATATTGGTCAAATGAGTTCTCATTTATTATTATAAATTATTAACTTTATGTTTCTTAGTCACAACTTGAGCATTTCTGATGGAACAAGATAATAGAGGTGTGATACCTTGTCTTCTGGATTTGCCAAAAACCGTATAAATTTAATGATTGTCCCAGGTTGTGTATTTTAGATATCATATTTACATCAGCCTTTCATGCCATGCTCCTTTTGATGTGTTGTCAGTACATTATACAGTTACAACAATGAAGCCTAGGCCTTGAATTAAGAAAGAGTTACTAGCAGCAGCAACAACTAACACTTATTGTCATTCCCTAAAACGTATTTGACAACCTGATTAAATAAAATGTCACCATCTGATTTTACCAGAAATGCCCAGGAATTAAATTTTACATATGTTCAGTGTAGTAAATTAGAATGATGTTAATTAAAAATTAGTTTCTATAAACAGTTGAGTGGAATAAAATAATTTTTGTGAACTTAAGGAAGAGATTTCTAAAGGAAATCATTTTTTGTATAAATAATTTGATTGAGAGGAATCCAATTCATGATGGTATGGTAATACAGCAAACAATTCAGAACCAGAATTGACACATTTTCAGTTACATTTAATAATTAGGTATATTAACGTATTCTTGTTATGTTGCAACTTGTTTTATCTCTGTTGAATGTTTTTATAAATATATGGCTTCCATATTAATTTCCAGGAAAGAACCATAAGAATTTCAGGATTCCTGATATAATTTCCAGAATTCAACTGTTTGGCTCCTCCATATAGGTGTCATTAGTTGGTATCAGCAAGCCATAGGTTTATATGTATGAATTGTTACAAATTTGTGCACGTTTATTTTTTTGTTTTTTTTGTTTTTAATAAAATCCATTTACACAGTATTCCTGTCAATGATCATAACATTGCCACATTTACAGTATTGAATTAAACTTGTTCTGTTTGACAAAACATTGTCACATTTACAGTATTGAATTAAAATTGTACTGTTTGACAAAAACATTGCCACATTTACAGTATTGAATTAAAGTTGTACTGTTTGACAAAAACATTGCCACATTTACAGTAGTGAATTAAAGTTGTACTGTTTGACAAAACTTTCTCATTGTTTTGTTGATACATGTATCTCTTTCAGTTTTCCTTTCATTTCCTGACTGCTGGAATCAGATCAGAATCTTTATATCATCGTTGACAAGATTTATTCTCAAGTTTTTCATTTCAACACTTTGCCTGCATGGCAGTTTTGTTTTGGCAAATTCTGGTGTAAAATTCTGCAATTATTCTGTGTTTGATCCTGGAAGTATCTTTGACATTTTTATCAAATATATCACATTTAGGTACTCTACTTTCATTAAAACTAGTTTTGTCAGGAATTCAGCAGCTGACAGTCCTCTATAATTGTTGCACACAATGTACTTGAGAATATACCCCACTCATTGCTACTGCATCACTGGAATCTCTCTTGGTTGACCTTAATCAGTGATCAAGGTGTTCATTTAATTGTTAAGAAACTGTTCTGTGTCATTAACTTTTGCAGGAAAAATGTTTGACTCAAACACAGTGAATGTATTCAAAATCACATGGTCTTGGAATCTATAATATACATTTGCATCAATAAATCTGTATACACTATACTGCATTGGCAGTGAAGTCATTGTCACATGAAGAACACTTCTATTCTATATCAATGAAGTGACCACTGTAGCATGTGGATATAAGAAACCCACTGAACAAGGCCCTGAATAGGGTTTCTCTTCATTGTACACAGCTTCCAGTAATGTGAAGAATATCTCAGCACATTGTTTCATGGTAATGTATGGCAAATCTTTTGCCTGCAAATACATATAAGGGTTATATATTTTTCATCCTTAATATGATCATGCATTGACATGGAGAGTAGTGTTTTCTCTAGCAATTAAAATAGGATTGATGCTTACTGTTGTAAGATCTAGACATATTCTTGGCTACCAATTAAAACAAAAAATGTTAGAATAACAATTATATTTACTGAGAAGCTGTTCATTGAAATTTACTGCACTATTGTGGGATCAAGTTGCACTTCACTACTCCTGTTGAACTGTAAGTCTTGGTAGAGCATTCAGGCAGTCGAGCTGTCACAAGCTTAACTGATTGCCTGACAAAGAATCACTGTCTAAACTAGTCCTTGTTATCTTTGAATTAAATTTAGTCTGTGATACCTTTATTGATTGTCCGACATAGAAACGATCCATAAATTAGACATAGTAACCTTTGAATTTTACTTTATGGTGTTTATTTGAAAGTTTATTATTATGAAGAATTTAATATTAGGGATATATTGACTAGTTGCTCAGAGAATGCGCAACAAAGCCTCAAAAACTTTCAAACTGGTATGGTATCATGTCCAGAAAATACAGAGTTTTAAAGAAGTCTTTTATATATATATATATATATATATATATATATATATATATATATATATATATATATATATATATATATATATATAAATCATGCTGCCACTTACCTTTTATTTGATTCTTCTGATATGTCATGTCAAATCATTGTTTAAATGTTAATTAAAATTTATCAATAAATCATGTCAAGCTTTTTTACATTTTATTATTGTCATAAAACTTTAATTTGTTTTAAAAAGATATTTCTTATTGCTTAATTTAAAAGAATAACTTCTTAACAAACTCTGAGTCATCATAAAGAATTTGTATGCAGTCATAATATCTTGGAAAGATTATTGTTTTATCCATTATAAAAATTTGAGATTTTTAAAACAAAGTTCCTCTTTTCTAAAAAATAAAGATGATTCTCAGGTGTACAATTTAGAAATATAACCTCATTTCATCCTTCCAACTTCTGTTGCCTCCAAGACAAACTCCAATACAAATATGATAGGCACAAAGATTTAAATTTAATTTTGAAGGGGTGGGGTATTTGATAGATTCGGTGAGACAAGGACCAGGGATTGTATAATATACATGTAAATTATTATTTGTTACTTGTATTTTCATTGATTTTATACATGGCCTTCAAATGGGATGTGCTTATTCTGTAGCCAAATATGCCTTGTCCTTCAGATATATAGTCAAACTGATCTCATTTTTGTTGTTTACTGCAAGCAGATTGCTGAACCAAACTGCATTGCCTTTGTCTTATTTAGGAGTTTGATTTAGATCATACTTGAAAATATTCAATATTTCTTACAAAAGTACGTGTATTTTAAGCTGAATAATGGGATCCTGTTTAGAACTGCCAACTTTCCAAAAATAAGAAATCAGGAGATATCCCACTTTCAAATGTAAAAAATCAAGAGATTTTTTTCTCTTATGACCTTAGACTTTAAATGTATCTTTACAACAATACCTCCAGTTTTTGTTTTAGCTCAGCCATCCTTTTTTGCTGTTTCACTGTCAGGAAACAATGTTTGAAATAATGTACCAGCATGATCAGTACAGCTTAAAGGCAAATTGTGTTCATCAAGGAATGATGTAAACATGCATTCCAAATTAATAATATGCTCTAAACGTAAATTTAGGTTTTTTAATTTCTTTTTGCAAAATGTACATTATCACTATGATTTTTTGTATCCATGTGTTTCACTAGATCACTCTACCCGCCATGTTTAAGAAATACCTTTCCTCAGTTCCATTATATACAGGAACTCTTGTGTATATCCCTTTTTGAAAAGTGTCATATCATTTTACCATTTTGCTGGATTCTATTTTATAAAATTTAACAAGATGACATTGGACAAAGAACATTGTAATTATGTTTAATGCAACTGAGTATCTGCTTCTGTTGCACAGATTAAAAACTAATGCAGACACTATGCTAAGACATTTGTAGCTTTTTTTTTCTTCATACCATGATGAAAAATTGTGAAAAGTTTTACACCAAGTGGGAGATTGGAAATGTACATTAAATTCATGAGTCTTACATCTAAGTTACAAGGGTTGGCAGCTCTGCATGCATCATGTCTCAAAACTTGGTCTGTTTACCTTAACATTTGCCACTTACTCTAAATCCGCCCACATATCTTTACTCATTTAATTGTTTCACTGAGAAGGTTACTTACATGGAATGAAGAAAGCATTTTATGAATACTTTTTCACTTACAACTACAGGTTTACAAATGTATATAACTGATACTGTTACATTCTAGGACTAATAATTTGTCAAATATATAGGAAGGAAAGGTTTTGGTAGAAAACAACTGTTTTATGCCCAGAAATTAAGAGAGCAGTTTCTCTAGACTGACTTCTGCATAAACATTAGACCTATTATTTGGTGGGGGTTTCACTAAATTGTTTGGGATAGGCAGGCAATTTCGCTGATTACTTCAGGTCTCTGTGGATATGTCAAAGTCACTGTCCTAATTGTATTACCTAAGTTTGATATGGGTTTTGAATGAGGGGAGTTTAATAATATTATTGGGTTTGGGATCGTTTATGGGGGGCACTGTACATTTTTGGGGTTAGGTGGGTGACTTAGCTGATTACTTCAGGTCTCTGTGGATGTGTCAAAACCTTGTGTCCTAATTGTTTTACCTACGTTTGTTATGGGTGTGGATTGGGGAGAGTGTATAGTATTATTTTGATAAGGAAGGCTTCTTTGCAGAGTGTTCAAATTGTTTGTGACTTATAAAAGTCGCCAGCCTTATATGATTATTTAATTTAGTTATTTGTTGTTGATATATCTTTTTTTGAGGCCTGTTATGTCTAGAAATCTTAATATGTTTTGATTAGTTAGGTTCTTATTTGGATTTGATGTATATAGGAAGTCTGAGTATTTGTAAGGTGATCTAATTTCTTTGAGGTTTTTGGGAGTTATTTCTTGCTTTCATGAATTTAGTGCAGTGATTGAATACATGTATATGGTTGAGGTCTTCTCCAGTGTTACAATTGTGACAATTTATGTTTGCTGGTATTGGACTTGTATATTTTCCAGAACTTCCTGCTAGTCTGGTTTTTCCTGTCATTATTTGGTTAATGAGTGTTTGTTCAACACTGTAGCCCTTTGGTGGTTTAATGGATTGATCAACTGTTTTTAGGATTGGGTGCAATTTCCTACCTTTGTGGGTGGAATTCCAATTTTCCTGCCACTAATGGTTTATATAGTTTTTAACAAAGCATTGTACTGTGTAACTATATCTTAGTATGGCTGGATTTGGGTCTCCTAATTTAATTTTTGCGACTTTGTCGGCTTGTTCATTTCCAGGGATCCCTATGTGTGATAGTATCCACATAAACTCAACTATTTGGTAATTTTGAGGATAATTCTTTGAGCATTGTAAGCCCTGTCAAGGAAAAGCTCTGTTGTCCTAGTGTATTAATATTCAAATTTAGGGGAGGGGAAAAAGAAAGAAAAATTCTTATCTATCTCTCTCACCCTTCTCTGACCAATCTGACTAACTTAAAAAACAGCACAAGATATTATCAGTTTCTCTCTGGCTATAATGATTAACCAGAATTCAAACTCACCTCAAACACTAACCTGGATCAAGCAGACACCACCAGGGACAACAGATGATGTCCCTCCCATGCATTCTCTCCCTTGGCATGCCCAGACATCAAAAATATAGCGTGCTATGTGCACATAAATGTTCCATATAAATGAGTGAGTGTAGGTACCATTCCCACGCCACAAAACAAGTTAAATAGAAATTAAAACACATTCGACATGAGTGTGTCCTGGGTCTATTCCCACTCATGTCAACCTATCACTCAGCTAGCATGAAACATTATGTTTCTCCAGCTGACGGCTAAATTATCAGCCCTCTTTGAGGGCATAAAAGCCTGTGGGATGAGGTACTGTTTCCTTCCCTCAGGAACAATTATCATCCTGCGGTGCAGGAATAAACCAGTGACACATGCACTTTTGTGCGCAAGCCTCTTTAATGTAACTAAGCTAGCAAGCATTAGACCTGTTCAAATGGCACACTGTATGTCAGGATATTTTTAATTCACCACCCTATTTCATCACATATATTCTTACTTTTACTTCAGGAAGTAGAATGTCTTGTTCAAACTGGGAAGTTAAAGGAAAGTGTGAGGAGCAGCAATCAATTTGCTGAAAATACCCAAGTGTTCGAAACATCTCAGGGAAACTATAGTTCATCAGTTAGGCCAAAAGAAATCAGAGAAGATTTTTCATGGTCCAAGGATGCACTAGATGTAGCAGTATTCTACACCAAAAAAAATATTAAAATATATGTGTACAGGGCAGACATTATCAGTGTTGCTGTTGATTGTATTGTGAATGCTGCTAATGACAGTCTGCAGCATGGAGGTGGGATTGCCAAGGTGATAGCGGATGCTGCAGGATCTCTACTGGTCCAAGAAAGTGATACAATAATCCAGAAGAAGGGAAGGATCCCAGTAGGTTGTCAGGTGACTACAACTGCAGGTAGACTTCCATACAAATGTGTAATCCATACAGTGGGGCCACGCTGGTCAGATTATCAACCTCATAATCTTCAGAAAGTACAACAATGTGAGGAAGACATGTATGCAGCTATCTATGGATGTTTCCTTGAAGCTGAAAGGAATGGCCTTTCTACAGTTGCATTGTCAGCAGTTAGTTCAGGTAATTTTCATGCACTTTGATAAATCTTGCATGATGACATTGTCCATAATGTATTCACTTAGAACTTTTTAAATTGACTTGACTATAGGACAAAGTCACCTTAAGGTATGGTCCTGCATCCACTCTGCATTGTCCACTGTGTTCTCATTTCAGATGCACTGTTTTCAAATTTTAAAAGCCTGAGAAATTCCTTAAGATAATTAAACTAAATTGTACTGTAAGTATCAAGACCTTTGATATTTTTATTATTGTCCATCAGCCAACTGTGGCTTAAAATTAGCCAAACATATGGGATATATTTTCTAAAACTCAGTGAGCACAGACAAAATTTTGCCTGAGCTTTATTATCCAACATACAGTGTAGTTGCCTTCACTAAAATAAAACAAACTTTTAATGAATTCATTTCAAATCTGTTTAAACCAATTTAGGGCTAAATATGGCAGAATGTGTATATGAAGATGCTTTGAGTGAGATCAATTGGCTAACAAATGATGTTGATATTACATTTACTAGAATTATTATATCCTGAAACAACTCCTCCAAAATGTAATGTATGGACCATTTTAATAGAATTCATTGGAGAGAATGCTGGCATAGAAATTTTTCAATAAAGATTGAACCAAATTTTATTGCCTATGTCTCTTTAAGAAGGATGTTTAGATAAATTATGTATTGCTTTAATTTCTAATCTCCTTTTTATCAACTGTCACTGCACAACAACCTCCATCCGAAACACCTGAAGGTATCGATGAAATAAGAAAAAACTTGCACGAAGTGAAGAAGCGGGACCTAGAGAACAGATTAAACTACTTGATAAATTTAATGACAGTGGTATTAAGCAAATAGATGTGATTAGTGGTCTTTCCAAACTAGGTGCGTGTACAGCTTCAAGTTTTAGTTACAAAGATAGATTTTTAAAACCTGAACATGATACACCCATAAGCAAAGAAAATTGGTATAAATTGATCTCCTAAGCAAGAGCCTTCCTATAAACTTCCTCCACCGCAGCAGCAAATAGAACAACAAAAAATCTCAACCTGAATCTAAGTCTCCTGGGTTACCGTCACTACCTGCAAAAATGTTTACCAATGACGCTCTTGAATACTTTGCCAGAAACCTGGATGAATTAATCGATATTGCTGTGTGTGATTATGATTCTAGAAAAACATTTAAAACCTGAATATGTTGAATTAGTAAAACCTGGAACTTGGCATCCTTCATTATATTTGATCGCCACCAAAAATTTACGGGTTAATGTGAAAGATCCAGAGTATATAGCATTTAAACAGAGTGTATTAGATCAAAAAAACTAACTACTCAAGCATAACCAAAAGAACAATACGGTACAACTGGAAGTGGAATTGGAAGTGGTCCTGTTGTTTATCCTAACAATATTGTCAATGATGTGCAATGGTTAGTTCTCATAGGAGGAAAACAAGCTGGAAATCATTTCTCTGGAAATAATTAATAAAGCAGCTGATATTTGTCAACGATTATTTCAAGGCGGCATCATGGATATTAATGTTTATTGGGAACCTATTGATGAAATCGTGGATGGCTACCACAGTGATTAAACAAATAACTAACAAATAAGATGATTATACACAACAACGGTCACTGCAGACCCGAGATGGTCAGAGTAGTAAACTCACGATTGCCCATTTACAGCGCATATTACGGGATGTACTCGGCGATGTTGTTTGGGGATTATTTACAAGAATAGCTCCCAAAGTAACGCCAATTGCAAAACAATTATCAATGAAAGCCATGGATGTCATTCGTGAAAAAGCTCCTGGAGCAATCAGCGATGTTACTGGTAAAGCGCTCATGGCAATCAAAGACAGAATAGCACGATTAATACACAGGCAAAAAGTAGTTCGGGGGCCAGAAAAACTACCTAGCACCGAAGTTGTCCTGCAAATGTGAGAAAAATAATAAATCAGGCTGCAGATCAAAAACTAGTAGAATTAGTAGGATAAGAACCTAGCAAAACAAACACAAGTTTTATTTTGGGAAGTAGTCTTCGTAGGTTTGCGCGATAACCATTTGGAAAAACGACAATGCAATAAGATGTTCAAACGCATATCTGACACAGCATTCAATATGGATGAACCAATTCACAAAGATGAATCCGTGCGTGATTATCAATTTTTTTTTCTTACGATACACATGTACCTAATGCACGAGGAAGAATTGAATTGCATGTTCATGATACAAATAGATATGTTCTACCCTCCGAGGCATTTATTGATGTAGAAGGTGAGCTTGTAACAAATGTTGCTGACAATACACCATACGATGCTGATGCTATAGTTGGTTTTGTTAATAACAGTATTATGACGTTATTTGACAGTGCCACCTACATGATTGATGGACAAAACATCGAGACAATTCCAAAGGACGTTGCCGTTACCACAACGATAGTAGGATTAGCAAGAGACTCCAACGATTATACAAAATCAGTTGGTCCATCAATGATGTTTTACAAAGATAACTCTAATCATCCTGATCATAGGCAATTTCTTCAGGTAGAAGTTGCACAAAGTACCGCAACTGACCCACAACCAGGTCCACCTGCAACAATAGATAGACCTGGTGCTGCTTTTTTAATGCTACAAAGCACCAAAAACAATTACAATCTTGGATTTGCTGTGCATAAGAATTCGCTGAGGGTGACCCTAGAAGACTTTCATGCGCGATTCCACTGTCACATACCTTTGTATTTTGCAGAAATGCCAGAAAAGTTATCTTTGGAGCGAAACACGCAGTTGTGCTTGTACGAAAAAGTAGCTATAATGATGCTATTTGGCTGCTGGTAAGATAAATCTACATAAACTTTCACTGTGGATGCCAGTAATGACTCTATCAATCGCTGAAGAAGAACGATTACTTTCTTTCATGAACACAGGTGGGAAGTCATTGCTGTCATGGCACACAGTGTCCACGGATAGCTTTCAAAGTGGTGTTACTGGGGTATTTACATGGCAAATAGCAACTCAGCATGGTGTTTCTGCACCAAGACATATATTTGTTGCGCTGCAAAATACTAAATTCTTTACGAACAAATGGACACCAAGAACCGTCCGAGGATATAATCCTGAATTTTGAAAATAATAGTGTTGCCCGTGCGTATCATTGATTGCTCTCGTATATGAGACGTGATCAAAACATAGACACTAGTTTATAAATCTCACAGTTGGATTTTACAAACTGTATCCGATCTATTACTTTTCACTGGAGCATTTAGATTTATTTAGGCAATCTGTCATTGATATACACTTCAGATCCAGAGTAAATCCAGGTGGTGCTAATTACAGAGCAATCGCGGTTATACTCAGCGACAAGGCAAATGTTGCTTGAAGGCACTCGTGGTCGAATGAAAGTCATTGACACACCAGCAGAAAACATGTAGCGATTTAAAAACATGAGTATTTTATAAATGTGGTCTTACCATCACGTTAGTGTTAGTGTGACTCCTGGTCAGAATAAAAAACTACAATCCGCGTCAGTGAAAAACAGGAACCACAATAACCCTAAAGCACAGTCAAATCACAGGCTGTGAAAATAAACTGTTGTTGACCGCGCGTCAACTTAAACATCTCGATAAGGCCAGACAAACCAAAACCGGAATACGACTTAAACTTTCCACTGGTGCCATGAGCGACACCGTTAAGACCGGAGGGATATTTCCGCTTCTCACGGCAATACCAGCACTAATAGCCTCAGCCGCACCATCCGTCCCAAAAGCAGCTGCGTTAGGTGCTGTTGGAACCGCTGCTGCAATGGCATTAAAAAAAGCAACTGGAAAGGGCTTAAGGCTTCTGGGAACTTATCGAGGAAAAGGTCTAAGACTTCCAGGAACACTGCGTTAAAAATCAGCGGTTTTACACCGTTATCAAATTTTGATTTACTCGATGCTGCCAGGAAACTAAAAATTAAAAACTCAAAAGGAGTGTTTATGCGAGATCAGTTATCGCAATGACCAAGCAATCCCAAAACAGGTATTATTAATCTTGATAAACGCACCTTGGTTGGAACTTACTGGGTAGCATACGCAATTGATCCACATGGAATTATTTATTTTAACTCATACGGGTTAGCTCCACCGCGGTAATTTATCAGCTATGTTACACTGGTCAAAACCTCAATCTGGTATTCAATGCTGCCAACACAAACACTAGCTGGCCCACCAATATGCAGGTATGAAGCAATTGCTGTACTTGACACTGTGTCAAAGACGCCATCGTTACCACCTCACAAAGTTTTGCATAATTATACAAGTACGTCGTTTGTGAATAATGGTAGATATTTATGGAATAACCCGCAATGATACTGCTAAGAGTAAAAAAAAGTTTGACGAAATAGATTTGTCAAAATACGCGACCAAGGATGAAATCGCCGATATTATAAACCTGGCCAGAGTTGACCCCGATGAGGTTGTTATTTTTTAGGACTGATATGGTGCTTTAAAAACAAGTAATATTAAGTTGAATGACATAATTAGACGAGTTCTTGGTGCCATCACGGATAACATCCCAGTGTTTACCGATAGCGGAAGAATCAGAGACTCAAGTATATCTATTGTGGCCATCATAGACGAAATTGCAAAACATTTAAAAAACACCGGCGACACAATGACAGGCAATCTCGACATGAACGGGAACAGCACAGTCACGTTAAAACCCCCAACATCTGACGATGACGCCACGACACAAAAATGTGGATGTCATCGATGATAAACTATTCATGCTGCGAGCTGAGTACAATGTTCACGTAAACGCATTTGTTAATACTCGCAGTAATTTTTCAAGACTCAACAAGATCGCAGAAGATTGTTTGGTACACCGCTTATTGCGCCTGTGCAACTTAGTAGTATCATCAACAACACCGGTGATATCAAGCCTGGTCTCCCCATGTCGCAAAGTAATCTTGTGTGCACGATGCAGCATGGGGATTTTACCTGGATGCACCAAACTAGCCTTATCAGATAAACCGCAATGACCAAAGGCATTTACAGGTTTAAGGTGTTCTCACCGGTACATTTTGATGTGTCTTCGAGTACATCCAAAGGGGTTAACAGCGTCAGTGCATTAATAGACAATAGCATCAATGAAATATTTAGAATAGTGCCCATGGATACAGGTTTGACAACAGGGTCAGTTACATGGTATGTTGAATTCTTAGCTTATTAAATAACATGGACGTGCAGAAGTTCAGATACAATCATGTGCGTGAAGCCCTATCAGCGTTAAAGAACATTGTGGATGAAATCATTATCAAAGTATAAAAAAATATCGTAGACACGCAGTTATCATTGACATTGTGGTTTATTCTGTGTCCGCAGTGGGAGGTGCCATGGGGGTGTCATTGTTGGTAGTGGCCCCGGACGCATTCATGATTTGCGTGGGTGCATTCATGACGATTGCAGGGACTTTTAGTATTATTGTGAAAAAGATATCTACGTGTACGAATGTAAAATTAAATGATTATTTGGTGCGATTAAACGCAGCCACGACCGCTTATTCTAAATTATCATCGATGATATCATCAAGCCTCAATGATGGCTTAACATCAGATTCTGAATTTACCACAATGATTAAAATATACAATGAAATAATTGATTTAGATAACCGTGGAAATAATAATGATGGAATTGTTACAGCAGAGAGTCGCGAACACAACCCCGTTGAGAACCATGATGGTATCAGTAAGCTCAACCAACCCTGAATTTAGTATTAATTTTCCAATCGTGATTCCAGTAAAAGAATATACTACAGTTGGCCAAATATCAGATCATTTGGCAGTTTACAATCAAATAATATTGCTTGTATTTGCAAATAAAAAAACCCAGATGGAACACCCGACTAGCAGGTTGTCGGAATACCCATGGTAAGTTATCAGATCGAACAGATCAATGATGAATTTCAGCGCATAATTAAATCTGTTACCGGAAAAGAATTCAAGATAAGTATAATGGTTCATGAACCAATACTGTCCGCCGCGATAGAGATAAATTCTCCGGATTTCGTCATTGATATATATCAGTCATCGATCCGATCTGTGATCTGTGCTTGGATGGCCTGATGTAGCTCCTGAATACCAAGGACCACCAGAACCAAACTAGTCTGATTGTTTCACCAATAAAATGAAATCTATAGCAGAGCCAGGGTGCAGAAAGGTATTGGGGGGAATGGGATCATTCTATCCTGTTTTTTTATATTTTTATAACTCAGTGTTTACATTGGATCTTCCGTTATTTACGATGGCAAATGGTCCAAAACCAAAAATAATTATAAATGAAGAATTCATCTATGAAATGTCAGAAAAAATTAAGTCTAAACTTGCATGCATATTGGATAATTTAAAAAATGTATTTGTTAGCATTTCACAACATTATTTTGATGAATTAAAACAACAAATCATCGAAACGATACAGCATTTAAATCAGGTTACAGACGACATTAAGTTTATTAATCTGCGAATTCGTGATAAAATATTAAAAATTAAGGGAGGAGGTTTTATTGATCTTCGAAAAATATTTCTTGATCATTATGAAATAACCGAACAACAATTACCGACATTTGTGGTGCCATCATTTGCAACTGACAAGTTAAAAGAAGTAATTAACAATTGAATCAATGAAAACTTTCCAAAAATACTCAAGTCATGGAGAAAAATAACGCCGCCGGCAAGTATTCTCCTATACAACAACGACAAATACGGACAAGGCCGTCATATTTCACCAGGAATTGTAAATATAACCTCAACGATCGTGGTCAATCTTGTATGTCATGTAATTGATGGCAGCTATCAGACAAATACAGAAATATCAAATCATGCACAGCAAGGATATATTATTTATACTTTTACCCTGCAAGTCCCACCCGGGCATCTGATTGTGCGAGAACCGATCAATTCGGTCTATCTACGATGTCATAACCCACATAACTTTAAACTTACTGACCAGCACGGACACTTGCTTGATCTCCGTGGGAAAGTGTTAAGTTTATCAATGTATGTGCATGGGGAATTATAGCGGTAATCATGAAATTGGTAATTATAGAGTAATCATAGAGTAACAATGACGGTAATTACGATGGTAACAATGACGGTAATTATGGAGCATGATTTTCTCCGTTGACCAAAAACACCCCTGTGTGGAGCTACATGGTGTAGCACTGTTTGTTTTTTTCGTGTTTTACTGGGATAATTACCGCTATGATTACTCCATTATTACCCTTCGCGGGTATAATTACCGCTATGATTACCGTCATTGTTACCGCCATGATTACCGATTCCATATTTTTTCCATAATTACTCCATAATTACCCTGAAATATCTGCGTGGATAATATGCCTAACGCGCCCACGTATTTGTCTGACGCGGATGAGAAAAAAATTATTGCTGCACGAGGAGTTGAAAAACCAGTAAAAGTTGCATCTGATTACCGTATCGAATTATCTCAGCTGTATAAGATCTGGACCCGCGCGGGTGTGTATGATTACCCGGCTGGAGTAACCGGAATTGCGCGTGGTGATAATCTTACCGTGAACGTCCAACTGATCAGCAAAAATATCAAAGCTAAAAAAAATTAAATCAGTGGTGTCACACAGGTATAAATAACAGTGGAAGCCACAACATACAAGAATAAAATCCCTGAACTGAAGGACAGAATTACAATGTTGACAAATAAAATCCCCGAAATGGAAAACGGATTTAACATGATGGTAAATTACCGCGATAAGTATTATAATCACATCTTTGAAAAAAATCAACAACTGGCCACTGATTATAATCGCATCATTGAAGAAAATCAACAACTGGCCGCTGATTATGATAACGTCATCGACGACAACAAATAACTAACCACCGCGATTAAAGAATTAACGCAACGAAATAAAAAACTAACTAAAAATCTACCACAGGAAGACCCTATCACGGTGATATCAAAACATTTTAACTCCTAGTTGTCGTCAAAGTTAACAGTGTCAGGAAGCATTTTTGCTAATTCTCATCTGCGCTGTCTTTCGATCTCAGCTTCTTTATTTTCTTCATATTTTTTACCTATTTGTTTAATGATGCTTCTTACCATGGTAGCAAGTGGTAAAAATTCCCTAACTAGAACTCTGGAAGACTGAGCTGCCTTTGTTACTGCACCGCTGATATCCTTCATTATACAATACTCATTTATGTGTGATGCCCAACCATTGAGTTGACTTTGTACAACACCTGCATATTCGCCGTCGATGTATACATCGCTGAGGTTAGCGATGTTGGGTGGTATCGCGGACATGTGTTGGAGACGCTTGATCTCTTTTTTCAACTCATCAACTCATCATCGATGTTTACCGGGTTCATTATATACATATCGAACTGATTTGTCTAATTGTTTACTTTTCAGGCATATGCAAATGATACCCATATAAAGTATTTCCACAAAACAGTTGCATCAATTATACCATCGACGGCGTGTTTCGCTGACATCTGGCACACACCAAAGTGTTTAGCCACAGAATAAATCGATGTAAACTTAATTTCAATTGTATCTACAATGGCAATAACTGGTCGTTTAATTTTATACCCACCAGAGTTTCCCCCGCAGCAGTTATCGTGTTGAGTAACCTCTCTCAAGTTGAATAAGCGGTTGTCTGTCTTGTTTGAATTAATATGGTCAATAACGAGATTGTCAATGATTATACCGTTAAAACACTCGTAATTAAACCTGTGAGATGAACGTGCTTTGCCACCAACACCAACTATGTGATAATTGGAATTACAAAGAGTACCTAATTTTATTTTTCGTTTACAGTGTCTGATAGTTCCTATTGAGATGCCTCGTAGTTAATGAATATGGGGTCTTTTACGAATTCGTTCTCCATAATATACAAATTGTATTTAATTGCGCCTAAACTTATTTAAATAATGTCGCATAATGTAATCTTGTTCAGACATATAAAAGTTGTACCTACGCGCATAATATCTAGACAATTTTCGATATTTCTTACCGCCACATGCGCTGCATAACTGTGAGTTATGGTTGATAATTTTAATCGGAGCTCCTCTTGTTTTGTAATGTGCTGAATCATGTAAAATCTCTCCCAATAACGTTGCCACAATTATTGGAAGCTAAAAGTTTTTCTTGATTGGTTACTTTTGAAAAATACCATGGTGATTATGTGCAGTGATCATGGTCAACCACTGCCACTTTTTGGAAAGTCCCCCCTTGAATGGTTAAAGAGTTTTTTAGATTATTGCAAGGAAATTGATGAAGACCACAGATCACTCAATGAAAAACTAAAAACGCTTAAGCGGTTAATCAGATTACAACCGAATAAAGATCAATGTGAGACAGTACGTACAGTAATAAAAGAAACCTCGTTGGATAAGTTTTGGAATACATGGAAACCAAGCGACATAATAATAGCAAGTAGAAAGATAGTTTGTGATGAACTTCAACAGCGGTTATTTACCACGCATAAAGAAACATTTCCAAATCTACCTGTTCCATTATGTTATAGATCAGTTGATACACGATGACAAAACATTGACGTTGATATACCAGGATCATCAACGCAGTGAAATCTCTTAGTAAATGATGCTGTTGAAATTGATATTAACATGGTTGAGGGCGCACTAAACATGGATAAATCTCTGTGGAAGTTACGATATGCAATGATGATCCATTCATCTCAGGGATTAACTATTACTGATATGCAAGTTTGGATTGTTGATGATCGTATTGAGTGGTCAACTTAGTTTATCTTGCAGTGTTGTGGGTTAGAAAGATAATCAGCTATGGAGAATTGTCATTGGTGCGGATTTTATAGAAACTAGCAGCAATGCTGCCAGCAACATCATAATAAAAAAAAAAATAGCTAGTTATAAATGTGATAAAAAAATAATCGCGACTTTGATCTTGACGCCGAATTTATTATGGCATTGCAGCAACAGCAACATAATCATTGTGCCGACTAACATGGTAATGCTGTGGCAGTACTTGAGTAAGCATCCAAAACAGTTCACCATGGATAGAAAAGATAATAGCCACAGCCATACACATGATAATACCAGGTTAACCTGTCTTGAATGTTTTCGGCGTAACAGTGCTGGTTTATAAAAGTGATCGCGGTGGTAACTGTGTGTCTTCAGGAATTCTTGTAATTGTTCACATGTAAATCCACATTGAGGAGCAGTGGAATCTAATCTGTAGATTGTGGATCTACCAGTATATGTAACCACGCTGGAAATTTTATGTGTGGTAATACTCCAGATAGGATCAGTCACTCTTTTTTTATCACCTTCAAGTTCACTGGGTTCATTTAGTAACAGTAACATTACCCAGCACTGGATGTAAGAAAACATGCCAGTAGCTTCTCGAGGGTCGGTGGTTCTTTCCCGGGATTACCCGGGTTCTTCCTCCACCATTAATACTGGCTGCCATGTATAGCCTATTGTGTGCTGAAAAATGGCGTTAAACACTACAACAACAACAACAACAATCCAGCACTGGTTGTTTTGAAAAATCATGTCGTTGTACGGGTATATGCGCACTTGTAATTGCGTTAATAGGTTTCATGTTAATTGTTCAAGTTACTTCATTGTTTAATGCAGCTATCACACTTAGTAATCTTGCAACCCAATCGCGAGATCTTTTGTCTTGAACTATCTCCTTGCATATTGATATCCAAATAACCACTCAACAAGTGTTTGATTAAATGGTTCAACAATTGCCTGGTCATGATGTATTGCAGTGTGTCCTCATCATATTTTAATGCATTGTTGCTTCATCAGCGTTGATACTGCACCTTGAAATTCTCTGCCAGGATGAACTTATAGCAGCTGTTTTAGTTATTAGCGGTTCTGCTTCCTTGTGTCGACTTGCAATGTCAACAACAGTTAATGCATATTTGTATGTTTTATGATGTCTTTATATTTTAATAGTATCGTGTGGCAAAAACAAAATATCCACCCGATGAACTTCATTTGGCATGCTAACATCAAAATGTGCATGCTTGATTCATTTAGGCGGTGTTAGATAAATTTGCCATATTGGCGGTCATGCCAACCATGCCTCAGCAACAACACGTTTAACAGTATCCTCTTGGGCTATAATAAATTGACTCCATTATTGATTAATTACCAGCCCCTAATACCAATTTACCTTTCATTGTGGATCTTATTAACCAATTAGCTAATGATTCTTTGAAGGATTTATTTTTTATAAAATTTAGCGCGTGAATTAATTTTACATCCACAATATGTCGCTGCTGAAAATATTTGCTTTTATAAGACACGTCATGAGCATGACAAGCTTGATCAGTAGCATTTATTGGATATTCACCAGGTTTTGGTTGGTCTTGTTTATCAAGTCGGATATCAAGTCTGGTACCAGGGCCACAATAATTATATCCTGGAAGATGTTTTTCTCCTGGGTATTTCCCCCATGGAGCCCCAGGTAGCTTTGTTAACTGTGCAGCAGTATCACCTCCTTTTTTTTTTAACACTGTTTAGACCGGGAATAAATTAAAACTTTTTTGTACCACATCATTCACATTTGCCCGTGAGTGTTTGTCTGTTATTTTTTGTTGTCATAGTTGTTACTGCTTCTTTGCAAGTGAATGCTCTGCACTTTACACAATATAAATTCATATTATAAGTATATGGATGTAATTGATTTTTCAGTGACACGAGCATGGAAACCGGTTAAATATCATCCAGTGTTACCAAATCATATTCAAATGATTATTATAGGACCGTCCAAATCTGGTAAAACACAATTGCTACTTAATTTAATAATGAGGTGGATCAAATGGGATAAGTTGTATTAGATAGCTCCATCATTTGATGATCAGTGATGTTATGAATTACTTAATGATTTTAATATGCATGCAGCAACTATGCACGAAAACGTCATTGAATTTATCACTGACATCAATGATGCCCCCGCCGTAGATGACCTTGATGGAGCTATTAACAATTTAGTTGTATACGACAACGTAATGCTAGACAAACAGTCAAATCCAGCTAGAATATTTTCCCAAGGAAGGCATATAAACACTGATGTGATTTATGTTACTCAGCGGTACACACAAATACCTTAAGTGATCAGGGATAACTAATATTATTGCTGTGTTTGACGGAGTTCATACGCATACAGTAAGAAATATTTATCAGACTTGGTGTAGCGTTGATATGGATTATAATCGTTTTAAAATTTATTTAGTAAAGCAGAGTCAACCCTGCATGGTTTCATAACAATAAACTTGTATGATCCACGGGCACGATATCAAATCGGTCTTGATATATAATTAAAAAAATGATAGCAGCAGGGAGGGTGCGACTACGGGTATGTGTCACGTAAGGTAAACCCATGGTTGTGTCATCAGTGACAAAAATTAGCTGCCCCAGAACAACTTTTGAAAATTCAGAGATTTTTTTGCAGTTTTTTAAGAGTTAATTTACCAAATGGGACCTTGTAAAAAATGGTCTGTTCACCCTCTCTGCTGCTAAGCATTTCTGTATTTCAAGTCAAATATTCTTATTTACTAAAACAAATTTATATCAGTTTAAACAATTCAGGAATTTTTTTCTTCATGAATCAATCACTTACAGTATCTGTACAGAGATTACTTTCTACATTGTTTTACAAGATCCATGAAGTCTAACGCATTTTGCTAGCCACTCCAACATGATGCCACATGTAAGTTTGAAGTTATTATGAAAAACAATACAATATTTGAAAATTATGACTTGAGTTCATCTTGATGCAACAAAAGGTTTATAAATCAAACTTAAATAGATGATCTAGAAATTAGATTTTTCAGCAACTTGAGTCAAATTTGCTTTAAAAAGTGTTACTTTTTGTCATGGGAGTTAGTTAGCTATTTATGGATTTTATTTGTTACATTATATACAATATATCAGTTTGCTTCTTTATATTGCAATAATTAGCTCAGAAACAGCATCTTCCTTATTGTAATGACTACATGATTGTAGTTTATGAGTTGAAACATTGCCATATTTATTTTGTAAAATATTATCATGGTCAGAGTTTGTAATGGATTGAGAGATTAGATTTTTTTAGTGTCATTTCTGTACAAGAAAATTTAGAGTTGAGGTCTTTATTTCAGTAAAGTACTGACATTTTTAAATTCATTACAACCATTTTACTATTTCTCATTAAACTATATGCTAATTGTACATTGCAGGCCTTATGATGGACATACCTCAGTGATACATTCTGAAACCTTATTTAATCTGCATTGCAAGATTCAAGAGTAGCAATCTACAAAGACAAATATCTTATAAACTAAGTAGTCTTTTGCTAGATTCCTTCCTACCTTTTCACTTTTACTACTGTCTTCTTCCAACATGCGAGTTACATTCACCATTCTTAGGACACTTTCCTGTTTCATGAAATCTGTCTGGAGGATGGTACACAGAAAATACTGCCTGTACTCATAAGTTAGGTTTAATTGTAAGCAACAAAGAGCCTGATCTACCATAGTGCAAAGTGTGGGTAGATAGAATCAGGGTCTACTAATTATTCCTGACAAACTGCATAGGCCGAGGACTGCCAAAGCATTATTATGTAATGGCAGATCTGGATCTGTGCAGTTTTTAGTTGAACTAAATGTTTAAGAAGATTTATTTAATATGTCTGACGCTTTTCTTGTCTTATTCGCAATTACATTTATGTCTTCTACAAATTGGCAAGAAGCAATTTTTTAAAGTATCTGAACATGAATTATTATTTGGGATTAGAACTATGAAAGTTGATCAATATCTTGGAAATATGTTGGTAGAATGAATGAAAGTATGATTCTCCACATATCAAAATCACGATGTACAAACTTTTAACCAGTTCTCATAATGCAAGGTTTCTTTCACAGATTGTCATGCTAATTAAGTTGTCTTTTCCTGCAGGAATATATGCTGTACCACAGGACATGTGTGCTGTCCAGTATGCCAGAGCTGTTATTGACTACAGTAGAAAATCTGTACCAGGAAAATGCCTGACAGAGATCCACTTCATTGACAAACTCCCAAATCTTGTGAAGCTGATGCAGGATACATTCAGAACCATGATTGAAAATGGGAAGGTACCAAAGTACAACATACAAAACTATGTTGCTTCTTCATCAAGTCACCAGAAAGGACATATAAAGGGTTATGGAATGAAAGGATATAAAAAACAAGATGTTGCAGTAAACAATAATCAGTATGAAAATACCAAACCTAAATTGTCTCCTGAATATTATGAACCAGTAGTAAGTACACATTTATTACTTTTGATTTTGTTGAGCCCACCTTAGTGGACATTTGACAAAACAATTCTTTGGGCATAAGTTCTTAAATACATCTCTCCATGCCCCACATTGACTTCATTGTTTGTGAAGTTTTTAGACTAAATTCAGTGTTAAACTTTTTACTTTCCATTTATGTCTATTATTTCTTGTGAAATAAAAGGCAGACTTAGCAAGCAGCAGGGGTCTTTTGTTTTTCCAGTGTATGAACATAAAACATACTGTTCTCATTTATAGCACCATATAACTGGTTAGGGTTAGAAGGAATGAATACTGAAAGTTACATTTAAATGCCATGTGCTGCATGCCTGGTTCATGGTCTTGTCCTCATAATTTTACATGTTTGTGTGTGTACATTTTGTTTGGGGGAAAGATGATGCTTGGTTTAAAGTAGTAAAGAGAAAATGATTGATGTGTCATATTGTGTTGCTACAGTCTGTATAACATGATTTCTTTAGAAGTATACTTACATATTTTTGTGATGAAATGTTCTCTTTCAGATCATTTGTTTTATATTTTTCCTATTAGGATTCTATGTCAGGTCAACAACACAAATTAAAGAATGAGGAGGGTGATACAGATGACAATTGTGCAATATGTTTGTATCCAAAAACTGATCCTAAAGCTCTTTCCTGTGGCCACTCATTGTGCTCAGAATGCTTTAATGAAATGTTTAAACACAAGCCTGTTTGTCCAATATGTGGTAAAATTTTGGGCATACTTACTGGGGACCAGCCTAAAGATGGGAGGATGGATGTCAGTACTTCCTCATTATGTTTGGCAGGATATGAGAGACATGGCAGAATTGTGATCACTTATGATTTTCCAGCTGGCAGACAACGGGTTAGTATGAACTGTTTTAGTCAGCAGGAGTTTTCAGTCACATCAGTAGGATGGAGACAACCAATAAAAACCTACATATGGAATGAAGTTATTGCAAGCTTTCTGTAGATAAAGTAGGATGTAGAAGTTTTGATTCTCCATTTTTTATTGTTGTGTATAACTTTCATTTACAAGGTCTTATTTGTTATTGCAGTGCTACCCATTTATTTTGGCATCCTCATGTCAAGCCATTTCTCCAAATTAGATGGTCTTACAAACATTTCCTTAATTAAAACCACTTTTTTCTTTCAATACCACTACATGTATTTAATTTTCCATACATACCAATATTAATGTTGAAAAAATAAAACTAATTTATGCACTAGTGACCCTGTGCACAGCACATTTTCCTGACTGAAGCAAGTGCACACATTCTGAACAATCTAGATATGTGCATCACACCATTTTCTCAAGATAAATGTCATTACAATGGGGGTACAAACAAAAATTACCTTAGTTATCAGTTTTGCCAGAAAAAATTAGAAATCCTGTACATGTACTGAAACTATGTAGAAGTTAAAAGAACTGATAGAAGTCTTGGAACATTATTTTAAAAATTCCACTCTGGTATTATAACAAGTGGCCCAGCCTCCAACATGTCCAAGTAATAACTACAGTATCCAGTGTTTAACCAGCTTGAGAAGGGTACCCTTCTTAATTTATAATTAGTGGTCCATTTCCTATACAGAAAAGCAATTTTACAGTAATCAGTCATATTATTGAAAAGGCAATTGCATCTTGGAACATTATTTTAAAAATTCCACCCTGCTATTACAACCAGTGGCCCAGCCTCCAACATGTCCAAGTACATGTAGTAACTACAGTATCCAATGTTTAACCTGTTTGAGAATGGTGCTTAGTGTATAATTAGTGGTCCATTTAATACATAAAAATGCAATTTTACAGTAATCAGTCATATTATTGAAAAGACAATTGCATCTTGCAGTAAATATTTACTGGAAAATTTCACACTTGTGCATTTTTTAACCCACTCTGGAGTTGTCACTTTTAAAATTAACTTCCAAAACAAGACCTATTCTGTCATCTATTTGCGTATGGCATACAATTTGCTCTGTTGACACTTGTTCTGATTAGATGATTAGGATGACTAATTATGTTTTTACAGCCTTGATTTTCTTTTTTTTTTCTTTTTCATTATCTTTACTTGCATAAATAAATCATTGTTATTTATGTTTTATTGGCTTCCAAATCTCATTATTACTAAGGAACTTTACCGATAATTTTATTGTGATACATTTCTCTGCCAATAAGCACAATTTTTTTTACAAATATGCCTTAGCTGTACTTGTTTATAGGGTTTATTATGAATATTCATGGATAAGTGTTAAATTGATTTGTAGATGAAAATCTCTAACACTTTATTTCTATGAATATTAGCAGAAATTATAATCACTAGATTTGTATTGATTGCAAAGCTTGCTTGTACATATATGACACTACTTTAAATGCAATGTATTTCAGCTAGATCAAGATCATCCATCCCCAGGAAAACGATATAGTCAAATGACAAGAACTGCATACTTGCCTAATTTACCAGAGGGTAGAAATGTGTGCAGAATGCTTCAGCTGGCCTTTGACAGGAAACTGGTATTTACAATCAGCCAGTCACACACAACAGGAATGGAAGGCCTCACTTGGAATGGCATTCATCATAAAACCAATCCTAACCCAGGAGCACAGTAAGCAACAGTTAATAAGTTTAGTGCTATAGTCTCTTTCTTTTCGATGAGGTCAAGTGAGCTTCTTGGGATGGTTCTGCATGTGTCATGGGGCATTCATCCTCAATCACTATTTTTATATCCTTCTAAAAATCAAAGGACTGTTTTTTAACTATACTGGGCAGAGAACACTTGTGCATGAGGGCCTTTTAAGCTTGTCCAATTTGTGCCAATCTGAATATCAGGTATGGCTGCTTTTACAAACAAACAAAAAACATGGACTGATGCTTTACTGTTTAGAAATTATAGATGAAATTATTTTATTTTTTTTCAGTTGCTGAGGGTTAAAACTGTCTCTGATATTCTTCAGTGATAAGATTTTCAAATTAGCCATTGTGGCAGCCATATTGACTATAATATTAGCAGCATTTTCATTTAGGACAACCAGAAGATATCATAGAAGATTTTTCTTAAAGATATGACCATCCATTCAGAAGAATTAGATTTTTTATACCCATAATGGATGTAACATTGGCAGATTCATTCTGTCATTGGATTGTTGCTTTTCATGATTTGTTCACCAAATCAAATGTAATATTTCTTCTGGACTTTGTTTTCAAAATGTATTATTTATGTGCCAGAACATGTGTAATTTACACGTGATCATCAAAAAAAACCAAATTATGGTCACTTGTGGTGTGTACTTCTAACTTTGGTTTCAGATTCCAAATATTATGTGCAGTTTTGTCTTGATGAAAGGAGTTGGATTTCCGCATTTTATGAGGTCATTTGGAAGGATCAGTGGCCATATAATGGTTGGATTTAAACCAAATGCCATTCTACTTAATCATTTACAACAGTTATGACCCTTGATTGTACATTTTTATTAACTTTAGTTTCCCCACATAACTTGATCACAGATTGTTAGATTTTTTACTAGTTTTTAGCATTCAGTTTTATTCTGATGCAACCTTGAATGAGTTTTATTTTCAATATTCCATGTTATTATGTACAAGAGTTATGACCCCTGATTCCTGCCTGCCTTTTACTTTGGTTCTGCTGTAAACTTTTGCATTGGATTGTAGGTTTTCAACCAAATTTGGCAACATTACATTGATGTGATCTTAGATTTGATTAATATGGCTACTTCAAATGAAATTCATTGTAAAGTTACAGTATCATTAATTTGTGCCATGATTGCGCATTTTGTCATCTTTGCTTTTTGCAGAAGGTCATGCAGAATTTCAAGTAAATTTAATGAGCTGTTTAACATTTTTAACTCTTGAATGAGTTTCTATGCCGTAACTTAAAATCAATATTGTCTATTATTGTTATGCTATACATCCTGTTTGTTCCAAGCAGAGATGTATGTGATGCACCCTTCACAAAAAAAACCTAAGAAGGAAAATGCTGCAGGGTACTAACTCTTATTCCAAAAACATTCCTTGACAAGAACTTCACAGTTTGGTTTTCTTTGAAGATACATAGAGACCAACTGATATCATCACCTCAGCCCCTACATGTATATGGTGATTTTCACAATAAACAAGAGGAAGGGGAACAGTTTGTGTATGATGACTTGATATTGTTAGCATTTTGTTCATCCTTCAAGTTTCAAGATGACTGTGACATCCGTAATTGGTTGGTTTCAGTGAAGATGTGAGTGGCTGATCAGGCCATTTTGTGTTCTGAAAGTGTCTGGTGCACTGGACAGGAGATGCTGCACGGGGTTGCTTGATCAATATGAGATTTGATACAGTTGTGAGGGTTAAACTGCTCATGCTACTGCACTACCTGTGCATTCTCCTTTGATCATAGTTTTTAACTCCATTATGGATGAGACTGTGAGAAATCTCCCCAAGATGCTTTTTCATTGTTGAAGTGTTCATATGGATTGCCAACTAATACCTATTGAGTAGATATATACATATTTTAGGGTAAAAAACTCAAAAGTCAAGGCCAGTGTTAGCTTAGAAAGGAATAGTCATTCACACACAAAATGAGTTCTGCTACACATGCCTGCAGCAATCTTTTCATATTTGTTATCCTTATAGATTAAAACAGCAGATATATTTTCAGGTTCTAGCTCTAATATAAAAGTCAATATGTACCAAAGAAACAAAATGGTTTCTTAATTATGATTAAGTGTGTTATACTGCACCTCCTTTCACAAAACTTTACACGTAGGCTGCATTTAGTAGTAAAATGTCACATAAACACATGTAATCACAGTATACATCTATTGCACATGCAAAGTAGCAGTATGACATACCATTGACAGTACTTCAGTTGTCAAAATTTGTTTCCTTTAATTCTACCCCAGCAATATTTCAGCATTATAATTTCTCCTGTTCATATTTGTGAGGTTGTTTTAACTGCATATCTTTTATTGATTCAGGTGCAGAAAGACAAAAATATAGTGTCATATTATTGCAAATAATATTGGTGATGTTGAAAGAATACATGTTATTTCAGAAATGGTTTCCCGGACCCATATTATCTCTCAAGGGTGAAGGATGAGTTGGCTTCCAAAGGAATTACAGAGGCTGATCTCCCAAAAGAATAAACATATGTCTGAGAGACACTTGTCTGTAACAGACTGGATTGTCTGCATATGGCTGTACTGCATAAGATAGCTGTAAAGTACTGTACATATAGCTGTGAAGTTTCCATGAGGCTTTGTGCATATTTGCAGTTTTACATAAGTGAAAATTCCATGAGTCTCTATGCATATTTGCAGTTTTAATTATGGGACATTTCCATGAAAATTCTATGCATATTAGCAGTTTTAACAAATTATATCACTGTAGTAACCACCCCAGGCAGATGGTTATTCTTAGCATATTAAAATTTTGTTTCCAATATTTTGCCTTTATATATATTATCCAACATATGATCGTCTTGCTTTACATGTTCTGAAATGTCCCTGTCATATGTGAGGCTATGTTTGAGATAATAGTCCTAATTGATTGATTTTGTAATAGGTTTTGTCATTTTTTCAAAACTTAAATAGCAGTTTAGGTCATGTAAATATGCCTGCAGCCACCCACAAAGTACATATTACAATATGAAATAGTCCAAAAAGTTATGTTTGTTTTTCAAATCATTTTTGTTTATTTGATTGCTTTTTTTTAGCCCTTTTTATCAGCATGGATGTCATTTTAGCATGTTTTAAATATAATGAAACATTATTGTAAATTTACTAGAAATGTTAAACTTGGTCATAGTTACAAGTTTAGTTTGAAATATTGGGGTGGTTGGCAGCCACCTTTCTGCTCTCCCACCAGTTTTGAGCTGGAGACCTTCAAGGTGACCCCCATCTTGTTCCAAAATGTTTAAAATGATTTTATGTTTCTGTCACTCCCCCCTCCCCATAGTCTGTACAAGTTTTGAATAGAATTTTGGAAAAAATGATTAAGTTTGAGTAGGGTTCATTTATAAATTTTAGATGGATGCATGCATACTTGTACAATTCTTTATCAGGATTCTGTCCTTTCTGCTTCTGGGTCTAAAAGTGATGGTTTGTGCTTCCATTGGTAAGGTATCTCACCTTTCGGCTGGTTTCCTTATCATATTCCCTATCAGTTATCTTTGCTAGAGATTTATTGGTGTCCAGTGTTTGCCATGTGTACTTTTGCTATATTGTTTGGATGTTGCTATACCTTTGTTTTTTGTTTGGTCAGATTCTTGGTTGTCAGTTCTCTTTATTTAGCAGAGGATCATATGGAAAAAAAATGGAAAATAGACTTGCTGGTGTTTCTTCATGCTTCATTTTGAAGTGGAAGGGGGTGCCTTTGGTCTAACTCTTTCTTGATTAGGTGTATTCTCACTCTCTATTTTGGGGCCTTCTTTTCTTCAGTCATGTCTGTTCCTTATTGATCTTAAGTCTATCTGATTCCAGTAGCGAAAATATGGTTGATAGCAGTAAAAAGAAAAAAGTAAATAAAAGTAAAAAAGGAATGTTAACTTGCTATTTCCTGCATATTGGACAAATTCGAACTGTATTTGTAATATATCTATGCAATATTACTTCTCCTATTGGACATGTGTTATGTAAATAATTGAACGTGTTACTTTGTTTAGTTATTGTTTCAGTTTTGCCCCACAGCCCCCAAACTTTGGACCACTTATCTTATGTCTTGTTTGTATACTTTGTTCTTTGTTTAATATGTGAAATGTGTTTTTCTCTTTTGTCTCTATTGACGGGTTGTCTGTATATTTGAGAATTATATATTATTCCATTCATTGTTTTGTGCAGTTTTAGAATTTCGGATAGACTATTTTTTCTGTAAATCTCTGGTTTGTTTCTCATTATATATCCAAAGAAATAAATGTATAGTGCTGCCCAAATGTAATCCATTTTGTATTTTGTGTTCATAATTCTATTGATGATATTTGCTGTTTGAGAGTTATGCAAATTCAGTATTCCTAAGCCTCCTTCATCTTTAGGTTCGTTTGGACACTTTTTGTATTAATATATGTTTCCCCCATATACAGTGTATAATGTATGTTTACCCCCATATACAGTGTATAATGTATGTTTCCCCCATTTCCTTTTCTAGATTGTTTAACATTTGGTTCATTAAGTCTGTTGTATTGTTAATATACCATATCTTTGCCGCTTGGACTCTATCCATTAGGTTTATTTTTTCAAATTTTGTCTAATAGTTGTTTGAAATGTATTTTGATCACATTTTCCCTATAGGTTATTCCTAATGCTACAACTTTGTCTTTGATTAGTTCTGGTGGTAATCCCAGGTAATTTTTCCCTCCAGTTTCCAATCAGTAATATTTCTGTTTTCCTATGGTAGACTTTTGACCCCAATGCCCAAAGCTTTCAAATTCTTTTTCCAAATGTTTGAAAGAAAATTAATCCTTTATGAAGTTTGTACAGTCATCTGCATGTTTTAGCATTTTCAGTTTGTATGCCAAATTTGGTATTCTTTATAACTTATATATTTCTATTATTATTAATTTTAGCACTAAATACTTCTCCAGCTAAGATATATAAAAGCATATTAAGTGAATACCCTTGTCTCACAGACCTTTCCATTTTGAAGCTTTCTGTTTTTGCTCCATTAGCTATGACAGAGCTAAAGTCTTTATATAAAATTTTAATCCAACTGCAGAAATATGACCCAAAACTGTATTTTATCAAGATGTTATCAATAAAACTATGTTCAATTCTATGAAATGCTTTTTCTTGGTCAAATAAGACCATTACCCCCTTTGTATTGTAGATAATCTTTTCACTGTCTTTATTGTAAGTGTATTTATTATATTCCTCCCCCATTCCCCACAGATTTGATTAAAATTAATAAGTTTTGATTCTGTTAGTACCGTATTTGCCGCATATGTTGGGACACGATAAAATAATTCTTTTTTGTTCTGACCCAGAACTTATGGTGAAACATTTTTTTCACTTTGGTCATATGTCCCAAGACTTAAGAAACGAAATAAAATTGTATTGCATTTGTGCTTCCCCCCACCCCACTGCACGTTGCAATAAAATAGATAAATAAAACGTTGAATTGATAATAAAAAGAAAGAAACTAACCTTGTGTTGTTATCATTTATTCCTTTTTTTCAATATGAGCATTTAAGAATAAAATATTTCCACGAAATCCGTAAGCGTAGGATTCCATACTGTATCGTGTATCAATTATGTCCAATACCACACACCATGTTGTTCACATGAACACTGAGAAGCAATTGTGTGTGGTTGTGCTCCAAAGTTTGAACATGTTATCCGACTGAAAACTGGAGCCAACAAAATCACAAACAAGAGGGAAATAGTCAACCGATATCTTGAAGACGCCATTCACGCATGACACAATGTTGGGTGCAAAATAATCAAGATTGAATTATATCCAGGTCTACTGTATGACAGTATGTCGCAAATAAAAATGATCATTTTAAAACATATTCACTTAAGTGTAATTGACAATCTTTTCACCAGCTTGGGTTACAAAATTATCCTTACTATTTACCCGCAGACATCAATGATACTTTGTATTAATTGTAACCACAGATGCCAAACACATAGAACATAGAAGCCCTGGTGGTGAATAAACATGACTGGCAGCAATCAGTTAACTCCTTCTTTGAACCTACCAACAGGACAAAGACAAAAGGTGATTTTTATTACAAAGCAAGCCGATCTCAGAAGCCGACTTTGGTTACTTTTTTGTTGTTTGGTAAAGGATATCAATACAAAGGTTATTTTATTGCAAAGCAAGCCGACATCGGAAGCTGACTGGATTTTGTGAAGTGAGCCGATTTTTATATATATATATATATTTTTGTTTAATATATAAAGACGGCCGAGATATGGAAGCAAACTTGGGTTCCTTTTCAATTATATTCATGGGAATTTTGAAAATAAATTGAAACAATGGAACAAATTTTGACGCAATATAGTGCTTTGTGCACAGATGTCGATGAATTCGCAAATGAGAGGGAAAGAATCAACCGATATATTGAAGACAACTGCCATTCACGCACTGTATGGTGTTAGGTTCAAAATAGCCAAGAATAATTTTTATCCAGGTCTACTGTATGACAGTATCTCGCAAAAAAAAAATCATTATTTAAAAACACATTCACTTGAGTGCAAGTGAAAATCTTTTTGCCGGCGTGGGTTACAAAAGTATCATTACTATTTATCCACAGACATCAGTGCACCTTTATAATAATTACTACAAAAAATGCCAAGCACATAGAAGCCCTGGTGGTAAATAAACACAGCTGGCAGCCAACAGTAAACTTCTTCGTTGAACTTACCGACAGGACATCAAAGACAAAGGTTATTTTTATCACAAAGCAAGCCGACTTTGGACTCGGAAGCCGAATTTTTTTTAATGGATATCAATACAAAGATTATTTTATTGCAAAGCAAGCTGACCTCAGAAGCCGACTTGGATTATTTTACGTGTGCCAATTTCTTTTATATTATAGAAGCTAACTTGGGTTTCTTTTCACCAGTATTCATGACATTTTTTAAAATAAAGTGAAACAATGGAACAGTTCTTAAAGCTTACAATATAAAGCTTCGTGCGCGAACATCGATGACCCAGCATCATCCAGAAGATTTGGAGCAAAATAAAATCACGTGATGAATAGATCATTTCGCTGACAATATGATCATTAACATGGATAAAACTCTAGTGTACTTTGATCGCATTCCTGGATGGACTGACTATAAGATGGGCATCAAAAGTGTGAGAATTAGCAAGACTAGTGCAGATTTGAAAACATCTGACTTTTGTCCTTGCAGTTTCCGCTTCAGGTGGTGTGTTGTCTCTAACATTTTTTCACGGTATGAGAAAGCTAAAAATATATTAATGTACCAAAAGAATAGATCCTACGTGTGCAGGAGAAGGGTTGTGTTGATGAGATGCTGCCGCAGTGGATTGAAGAGTTTTATGTCAAGTATACAGTTTTATATTTTTTAAAATAAAATTTCAGTTGGAGTGCAATTTCCGACATGTAATTTTCAAATGATTTAAATGGTGTCCCACAACTTACGACTCGAAATAAACGATGTGTCCCAGAACATACAGCGCACAAAAAAAATTACTTTTAAAATTAATTTATGGTGTCCCAACAAATACGGTGTCCCAACATATATGGTAAATATGGTAAGTTTTGATCCTGTTAGTTTGTATTTTACTTAGCATTTTATAGTCTGTGTTGGGTAATATGATTGATTGCTAGTTTTTTAATTCTTTATCTCCCTTTCCTTAAAAATATCAAATGTACATTCATTTTTTCATGGTTTTGGTCACTTTGTTGTCAGAAATATATTGTTGCACACATAATGTAAAATTGTTTTAAGTTGATCATAAAACTTTATTTACAAATCTTTTTTTATACCAGTGATATCCCCTTATTTAATTGTTGAATTTTTTTTTTTATTTCCTCCCCTTGCATTCATTTTTCACAGTATTTTATTGAATCTTCAGTTATTTTGTGGAATCAGTTTTGTTGCAGTATTCATCTATTTCATCCTGCCTAATATTTTGCAAACTGTACAAGGCTTTATATTAGGAATTAATCTCTTCTATTATGTCTTCTTTACCATTGTATGCTGTGTTATTCTTCTTTAAAGCTTGCATTTTTTTAATGCCCCCCCCCCCCCTTTAATTCTATTATTCTCTATATCCCCTATGACATTGCATATACTGGTGAAACTTTTCCTGCTCTTAACGTGGGGCTCCCTGTGTTTCACATCCTTTTGTTAATTGTTCTCTAACATTTTGTTTTTCTTCATTACTTGTCTGGTTATTATTTATTAGATCTTGGTATTTCTTTTTTGTTGCTTTTCTCTGAAGGTTTTAAATCTTACAATACTTTATACTTAATCTTTTAATGTCATTTTTAGAGTTTTCCCAATCTCATAGGATAGTGTTGCTTCTTTTTTTAAAAAGTTCATTTAACATCTCAATTACACTCAATGTGAAGTCTTGTTCCTCCAATACTGAGTTATTTATTTTCCAAAATCCATTCCCCCATTTTATCCTTTGTGTCATTTCAGTGTCTACTTCAGTTGGATTGTAGTTTGATATATCTGCATTTATAATTTTACAGTCTTTTATGTTGTGTGAGTTTACTTTATAATGTATGAATAGTTTATTCTGCTCCCATGTGCTATAACATATTTATATGTGTATTCTCTTTTGTCTCTATTTATCACTCTATACAAGTCTATTGAAGCCAGACTTCTTGTCTTTTATGTTATATCTTGTGTCACAATTTTTCCATATACAAATTGATAATCCCCTAATCATCTATATATTCTGATACGTTCCTTATAAAGTCTTCTTTTCTCTCATTATGTATTGAAAGTACATAAATATTAATTATAAGCGATCTGTTAATGTATGATATGTAAAATTAAGAAATCTTGAAAATAATCGTGTGTAGAGTAGGTGTCCCATGTTTGTTTTAATGCTTTTCTCCTTAATGTCTATTTTGTTCTGTGACTTTGATGTATTCCTTTTAAATGTGTCTTTCTTGCATATTTATTTTTTGTGATTTAATTGTGAAAAGAAAAAACTGCCAATCAGTTCCCTTTAAAACTTGTTATGTCCTTGTCAGATCTTTTAGTGGCAAGATTGATATTTCAGATCTCATTTAAACTTAAGTCTCTGCAAAGTGTAGACATTGAGTTCTTCATCAACCGTACATGTGATATTTTGATTTAACAGGCATGACCTTCAACTAGAATTTTGCAAAGATTTTTCATTAAAAGCTAACAGTAATATTTCCTGGACATGTTTATGAATCTTTCTTACCTTTCTTACCAATATATTCTAAAATGTCATATGCATCTGCTTTGATTAAAATTTCATTTCAAATCATAGGTGTATGTGGTGTATATGCTATTTGCAAATGTGTAATATAGACATCATTTTTGCACAGACTTTATTCAATTGATGAGACTGTATAAATCATGCCTATTGCATTTTTAGAGGAAGTGCTTTTTTATTCTTCTGTGAATTAGTCTACATTCTAAATCCAGTCCTATTCATTATCAGTATTATTTAGGGGACACGATGTGCATAAATTACATATGCATGGAGGGGGTTGAATGGGGTTTGACAAAAGTGTACACATGCATATGGGGAGGGGGGAGGGGGGACTGCTTATAAGTACGGTTTGTATGTTCAGCACTGTAAGTATTTTACATTTACCACAGACAATCAGTGGTGACAGTTTTGTGTAAAATTCAAGTTACATTTTATAGTTGATGTAAATTATTCCTTTCTTTCACTTTGAAGCATTATAAATCAGTGGGTTTTTTTAAATAGCACTAAAACTTAAAGCTGCTTATTTTTAATGAATGTATTAAACTTCATCTTTAAGATTTTGATTGTCCCAGCTGTTGTTGCAAGAGGGGATGGGGTGATGCAGAAGTGTACCTACACAAGGGGGGTTATAATAATAATGTTAATGACTTTATTTAAAGAGGGTAACACAACTATCTGAAAAACTGATCTACTTTAAGGCCCTCAACGAAAGCATATGTTGTGTAATGGAGGGGAGGGGGTCAAAACTAGCCAATTTTTTTTGCATACATACTTTATGGACGTCCACTTTTTACATGTTACCTGTTAGAGATGCTTTTTTCATTAACTGACATGTTGTCATGTGATTTATGACAATTGATCATATTACATGTTTGTGACATAATTTATTTTTTACATGACAGCATGTCTTTTGTAGCATACAGCAGCTGAATTGCATTTTTTCCATATAAAACAACATAGAGATTAGAATTTTGCACAGTTTTGATACAGACAATTACAGACCTGTGTTAAGGTGAATTTGAAGTCCATTGGTCCATATGTAATGTAATGTTTACTGATTCATAAATAGATGATACCTTTGGGTTTTTTATTAGTAGATATAAGGATATATTTCCCAAAAATTATAGATTTTCTTTTTATTATATATATTTTTTTTCAGTTTGTATGGAATTTCTTTTATGTGGCAATATAATTTAACTGCTTTGTAACTTCATCAATAAAATATGTTCCAAAATTTTATAATAAGTTTAGGACAGGTACTTTATTTTCCAAATTTTTCTGATTACATATAATGCTTCAAAATTGTGTATTTTGTTATATTAAGAGCCTGTCTAAAGCGCTCTTCGTTACGGATCACTGCCATCTCACCTCTGTCTGCGGCGGTTCGAGTCTAAGATTCAGCCAATGTGGGCATGTGAGAAAGCTTGCCAGTAGCTTCTTGTGGGTCGGTGGTTCTTTCCGGGGTTTTCCGGGTTCTTCCTCCACCATTAATACTGGCCGCCATGTATAGCCTATCGTGCTGAAAAATGGCGTTAAACCCCACAACAACAACAACATCAATACAAAAATGTTTATTAAGACATATCTTGTATTAACTAGTACATTGAACAATGACGCGGTGGGTGTACTGTACAAACATGCACACAGACTTCAGAGTATACCATCAATAAGCAAAAATATTTTAATGATTATGAGTTTACTTGTGAGGATTTTGTTTTTATTTTGTTGATTTTTGCTTTCAAATGTGAATTTTTGGTGAGGCCTTTGCAAGATGGCAGTAAAGATCAGTAATAGATGCTACACCCACATTCTAATTATCACTTAATTTCAGTTTGTAATCAGCACTCAATGCCTGATTTCTCTGTTGTTTTCAAACATGATTATGATTGTGATGAAAGTTAAAATCACTAATTAAACAATTTTACTACATTTAATCTAGAGGTTTTCGTAAAAAGGTAATGTTTAAAGCAGACTTTCTGTTGTTTGTAGCTTGTTTTTAGGTATTTCTTGAAGGTGCCGCCTCATTGATATCATAAATGTATACTAAGCCTGTACACATTTTGAGATATCTTCATCCTCATGTTGTGGAGAGATAGAGAGAGAGAGAGAAAGAGAAAGAGTGGGCAAAAGGAGCAGGAGAATAAAAGTAAGACAGGCCAAAATATGCAAATACAGGTTTCCGTAACATATGCAAAGGCAGATACATTTCCTGAATGAGAAAAGAAAGTGGTTCCGTAAGTGATATTGCTGCCATGGTAGTAAAACTGGTATTGCCACAGTAGTGATTTCACTTTTCCCCCACTTATATATTTCATCGTCTCAATATAAATTTAAAAATAAAAGTGTATATTCACTGCCGTCTCTCTATAATTGCATAATATCTCGAGTTTCCCCATATACTTGTCTTAATGCCATTTAAACCTTGTATGATAAAAATCTTGTAGTTTATTCTTGCAAAGAGTTCTGGTGTCTTTGTATTAATTATGACTCTACCATTTTCCATAAAATCACAATGATGGTTTACAATCAATGGTTTTTAAGAATTACAATGATGCTATTTGAAGGGCATTTTACATGAATGTTTTGTACATTCTTCATACATTAAACTTTCAGTATTCTTAAGTACATCATCATTGACATCCATTACTGTAAAAACAAGAAAAGCATTGTGCGCAATTTCTTTTCAAAATGTTTGTCCAAACCATTTTTATGCTGAATGTTGAGTCAGAAGTAGACAGGTTTGATTATAGTACATTTCCATTAATATGATTTTTTTTTTTTAAACTGATGCACTCAAACTTTTGCATAGAATTTGCTTTTGAAATATTGAAGGTCAATCACATGCAAAGTGTAATGTATTATGTCCCAAGTTAATCAAATGCACATTAAAAATAATGACATAATATAGAAAATATGACTGTTTTTTCAGAGGTTACCCCTTCAGATGGATACATTTTGCTCTTTGATCTTATTATTCTCAAACTTTTCTTAAATTTATTTAGAAATTGATTTTAAAAAAAATATTATTCTAGAATCATAAAGATAATTTCATGGTTAAATTAAACTATAAAGATTTTTATTTGCTTTTATTTAAATCACTAACATGATTAAAGATTTATTTAACAGAGGCAGGAATAGAAATGAGCTATGATATACAAGTTCAATACACAAGAGGTTAAATTGTTTATGCAAGAATCTCTCTGTTCTGAAATGGGTCTGTTATATTTGTAATTTGTGTGATAATTGCCTCATTAATAGCAAGGACCTTCATAATATACTTCTGAGAAATTAAGGAGAAAAAAATTTGTGAGCAAATTATAAGAATGCTTATCATGGTACTGGTAAGAGTTATTGCCCTGTATTCTTCAAACTTGCTTGGGTCACAAACTCGAGTTAAACACCCCAAGGGGAACCTAATATCTACAGACAGGGAGGAATATCAGTATATTAAAAAAAACAAAAAGTTCTTGGGTTCTAACCTTGCATTTGATATAGAGAAAGTCGCAGCATTTGATCCTTGGATTCAGAGTACAGAAGAACTTTTGCTTAAGTTTCCAAGAATACCAGGTCTATTGATTTCTAGAAAAATATCAGTGGCCATCACCAAAACCTGGTCAACTGGATTTTGCAAAAGCAGTAATGAGAATTAGAACTTGATAGCATTTGTGGATTGTGTTGTACACCCCTGTACCTTAATTATAATTCATATATTTGGCTCAGTTTATTCTTGATAAAGAACAGAATCTTGAAAATGTTAAGATGATTGTATTGACAAGTAAGTTAAGATGAAAACAATTAAATCTATAATCTAAAATCAGGGTATGTGACTCTTTACCACAAAATCTAATTTTATGCAGTTATAATTTTGCATTTAACAATAAAGTATTTCCAATTACTCTGCCATTGCTTTTATTTTATAAAGTTTTATTTGGTCACATATTTCTGCACATGTAATTTGTAATTATGATGAGTCCGGCAATATAAAATAGACTTTGATATAGGAGAGATATTTCCTGGTTTCTTTAATTGTGATTTCAAAGAGAGAGATTAAGGTTAATTTTGCACTAATGATTTAGAGCTGCTAAACTCTGGAACAAACCATTATTGATCTTGCTAATCCTATCTAAGTTTACCTCTCAGATTTTAAGAGAATGCTCTGCCTGCTGGTTTTACATGCTTGTTTATTTAAAATTGTCATTTTTTCTGGGACTGACAGACTAGATTTAAGAAAGTTTTGTAAATTGGACTGAAAATTTTTAGAGTTTAAAATAATTTAAATTGTTCATGTAGCACAGCTGTATGTATGCAGGTGACCCACTTGGATAAAATTTTTTCTGACTACATGTACCAATTCATACCAGTAAAACTGCAAATATGTTTGGCATTTGCTCCACCTATTCAAGCGGTCATGTGAAAGATTATTTAACTGTTTCACACAGAACATAATTATATGAGAGAATTTATAACCCTCCTGATAACAGTTATTTAAGGTCACAATAGTTCTGACAATAAGGGGCCATAACTTGGCTAGACAATTTAGGATACTGACAAGTCACATGGTAGAGATCTTTTCAGTATCAAGGTGCTTACCATATATAACAGACTTGGTTGAAATCTAGTGTTAATTAATTGAGTCACTGGATAGAAATGAAAGTGAATGGGTCAACCAATCAATGGCTATAACTCCATTAAATTATGACACAGAATGCTGATAATTTAAGTCTGCTAAGGCCTTATCTGTACAAAGTGGTCTAATAGAATGGTTGAATCATATTTAAATTAAAGATGTTTTGCGAAAATGACACTCTCTGGGTCTGAGAATCAAGGGCTATAATTACATTAAGTTAAAGCCTAGAACACGGGAAAATCAGCTAAGCTGAAGCTTCGCCCTTATAAAGCTATGTGTAAAATCCAATAATGATTAAAACAATTATTATACAGAAAAGGGTGTGTGTCTCAGAATCAGGGGCCCTAACTCAAGTAAATGATGAAACAATCCTGACAGTTGAATACTAGATTGCATTAGTATCTAGATACACACACAAAATTTAGCTGAAATATATTTAATGATGTTTCTGTGCAAAAATAAAGCTGGGTGGTTCTGACAATTAGGAACTGTAACTCCTCCAAATAATCAAAGAATGCTTACAGTTGAACTCACCAAGGCCTAATGAATATAAACTCTATAACATATTTGGTTGAAACACAAATATGGTGATAGAAGTTACTTTCCAAACACATTGATTATGATCAGACTCTGCCAACGTCTCCTCAGCGACAAGCTCCATATCAAATTTGGCTGAAAGCAGTTTGACCAAAATATGTTAGGAGTCAGAAAGCTTGCTCCTGGAATTTATATACAGTGTGTGTGATCTGGATTTTTAACAGAACTTTAACAATTTTTCAGTCATATCGCTAAGATGTCTGCATTGTGTCACTTTATAGTGATTTCTAGCAATGGGGCATCATACCACAGACATGTAGCAAGATGCCCCACCCAGTCACATTATCCAGACACCAGGACGACCAGTCTTAACACTAACTCTTAATGCTGAGCGCCAAGCGAGGAAGCTGTTAGTACCATTTTATTAAGTCTTTGGTATAACTCAACCGTTCTTCGAAACCATGATCTTCCGCATCCGAGGCTGACGCTCTAACATCACCTGTGCATTTATTTGGGTAATGTTATTAATGACATGTTAGATTCTGGTGACGTTTTGTGTCAGAAAGGAAAGCGTTTATGATGAACTGTTGGAGAGACAGCCTGTATACTGAAAGATACTGAACATGGCAATACATTGGAACCCCGCTATAACGCGATAATTGGGGTCCCAAAAAATTGGATCTCGTTAATATCGGGGTCGCCTGAATACGGGGTTTTACAGTATTTTACTTTTTCAGAGAACGACTCGTTGGCACATATACGTGTATTCTTGTCTAATGTGTATGATGAATAGGGTATAAACACCGTTTACCATAGTGGCATGCAGTTCATCTATAATGCATGTAATTCCAGTTACATTATTTAAAAAAACAACTAACAGAAGACACTAAGAAAATATATAAAGAAAAATTAAATAAAATTGTGGAGGAAGAGAATAAAGGAGGAGAGATATGAGCAGGTAAATTCAACAATATATATATATATATATATATATATATATATATATATATATATATATATATATATATATATATATATATATATATATATATATAAAGGAGTGGGCTTAAAGAAAAGAGAAGAATTAAAGGGGGGGGGGGAACGACTAGTAAAACTAATAGATGAAGGGAAAGACAAACAAGAAATTATGAGAGTTATAAGGCATTTCTATGGAAGTTTATACACCTCACAAAAAATAGGAGAAAATTCCATCACAGAATATTTAGAAGAAATAAAATGCGAGATGATACCATCAGAACACAGGGACATGTGTGATGATCTCATCTCTAGTGAAGAGATATAAAACATGATAAAACAACTAGCAAAAAGCAAATCACCAGGTAGAGATGGACTCACTGCGTAATTCTACAAAAAATACTCCAAAGTGAGTTAGCGCCGATTATTGTAGGTTTATTTAATAATATACTTTAAATAAAATGAATCAATGTCAAACTCCATGAGGAAGAGAATGATAACTATAATTTATAAAGGGAAGGGAAATAGAGAAAAATTAAAATTGGAGGCAAATCTCCCTCCTAAATATCGACTACAAAATTTTGAGTAGAATCTTAGCAAACAGATTGAAAAATGTATAAATGAAATCGTTAATATTAATCAAACATGCGAGGGAAAGGGCAAAAATATACAAAATAATATTCTAAATATAAGATCCATAATAGACTTTCTAAATGATACAAGAAAAAGCCTTTGATAGATTGGAACACAACTTCATAAAGGAAGTATTGGAAACATTTGGTTTTGGAACAAATTTCAAAACTTGGACTAAAATCCTGTATAACAATATGACTGTAAGAGTACAGGTAATTGGAGCTGTTATGGACAATTTCAATATACAAAGATCAGTGAGGCAAGGATGCCCACTGTCAATGCTATTATACGTAATAGCAATAGAAACTCTAAGTATAAAAATAATGACTAATAAACATATTGAAGGAATAAAAATTTCAAATCTAAAAGATAAATTCAAAATGCTCCAACACGCGGATGACTGTACCAAATTCATTAAAGACCTAAATTCCTTTAAACACCTAGAAAAGGAATATGAATCCTTTGGTACAGCCTCAGGGTAAAAAATCAATCATAATAAAACTGAAATTTTGAAAATAGGAAACTGCAGAGGTAATCACCCGGGATTACCGCCCCATTTAATAAAAGGACAAGGTCAAAGCATTGGGGATATTTTTTTCGGAAAAAAACGAAGAATTTGAAAACTGTAAAACTCTAAAAACGAAAATCTAAGAAATCACCCAAACCTGGGCACTGACACCACTGTACATTATGGAGCGAGTACAAGTCGCAAAGATATATATATGTACTCAAATATGAACTATCTTTTAAACTCTATGGACATAAGAAACAATATCTTAGAAAAAATTGACAACAACATTATTAATGTAAACCTATAAAAAAAAAAGAGAAATATCAAAGGAAACACATCTTATATTTGGACGGAAACTTAGATACAAATATAATAATTAAGATAACAGAGTATGTGATTAAAACAATGATGGTCTGTTGACAAGTTATAACAATTAAGAAATAGTTAACACAGTCCATCATAAACCACAGAGATAAACAATTTATTTGAAATTCCAAAATTAAAAACATTTAAAGTCAGTAGAAAATCCTTTGATGCTTCCCAACATGAATAAACAAACGATTTAAAATGTACTGTTAAACAATGGAATAATCTACCAGCTGGGGAGCAGGGGTGGGGAAGGAGCCTTGATATAACGCTCATAGAAGGCGTTAACGCAAACGCGGGCCGAGACTTCGGTCCCACCCCGGTTCCATGGAAGGGGTAACCCTAAAAACACAAACATAATGTATCGTTATAAATCTAACAGTTTTGATTGTGTAAATCAATATATAAAATCTCAACATACAAATCCTATCAAAAATTCTTCCTTTTATAATAAAAAGAAAAAACTACCAACCAGGCATGGGTGGGGAAGGGCCTTGGTATAACGCCCAAGGGTGTTAACGCAAGAACGGGCTGAGACATTGGCCTCACCATGGCTTCCCTGGAAGGTGGCATCCTTAAAACACACACTTAATGTATTGTTATACATTTAATCTTTGACTGTTTTGAATCAATAAATAAAATCCCTACACACAAACTGTATAAAAGTTTTACTATTTCCTTTCATTTTAAAAAAGGGGATGGGACAGGGAATCTGTATGGGAAAGTGAGAGGTAATGATGTCATGGGGCTATATCACATGGCGCCACGCGAAGTGGAAAGGCCCATAAAAGAGCCTAAGAAAAACGCCCTATATGGAACACTAGCACATGCAAAACACAAAAACAAGCACAACACTTCTATTTCTAACTCTCTCTTAATTATATAGCTCCCGTACTGTATAGTTAACTAATAATAGTTGAATTTTGGCCATAATAAATAACAGAGGGATCCAAAACTCGAGTCGGGCGAAATACAACAAATAAATAAAGTAGACACCCTCAGAAGTAAATCATGCGATGAGCGACATATATAAGCACACATATAAAACACTAGGCTTTTTTTTTTTCTATTGCAAATAGTACACCGCTCAGTCGCCCTTTCAAAAAGTATTAATAAAAAAAAATATTAATTAATAATATAAAAACCGGTACTAAGGAAAACTGTGGAAAATTGACTGATATGCTGTCTCAACATGAAAACTATTATAGCATTCATACACATAGCAATACACTTATAGCAAACACAAGACTAAGGAGACCTCTAGCTAGGTGAGTGAAACTTGGCTCGGATGAACACCCCTATAAATAATACTAGGGAATATAAATACCCCATCACAAATTTAAAACAAAAAAAAATTTGATTGAAAATTCTTTTTATAAAAATAAAACAAACACCATACCTGGGGGATACACATACACATAAAACACTTTTTCCTTTTTTTGGAAATGGGGGAGGGGGTGGCATATTGTTATTGCTCTTGTGCATCAGATTTTATGTCAGGCTAACCATTTGTCCTTCTGACAATCTGTAACACGTGCATATATATATATATATATATATATATATATATAGAGAGAGAGAGAGAGAGAGAGAGAGAGAGAGAGAGAGAGAGAGAAATGGATAGTATCAATAAATATTTTTCCTTATGGCCCATTTTTGTGGGAATTGTCTATAAAAATTGTCATATAGGTCATATTTCAGGAATTCAATTATCCGTCGTTTCTCTTGCTATACAGTTTTCAGGATTGTATTCAGACTTTATGGATAAGTGGTTACTGTAGATGCAAAGTAATATTTTTCTTTTTCCCTCCGGCCTATGTTTTGAGTCATTGCATAAAAAACTGTCAAACAACAGGTATTTAAAATAGTTATGTTCATCTTTGATAATCTAGTTCCACATTATTGGATTGCATTGAAACTTTGATGGCTGAATATCAGTCACAGAAATATTTTTATCCAGGGAAAAATTATATACCCTGAAAATTGTTTTCTTATAGCAATTCAAGTACCACAAACATGATTTAGCACACTTTACTTATATTTCTTAACCTATTATCATACGACATATGCTTGAGAAGTTTGAAAGCCAAAATTAAAAGAATTAAAGTCATAGTTGAAAAATTACTAATGTCTATACATACGTGCTGACAGTATACAGAAACAACATTTAAATGACTTATGTTGGCAAGTTATTATGTGTCATTCCCTGTGACAATTGTGACTAACAATTAATATATTTGTTGGAGATTCTAGGTTTTAAAAATTGTAGCCGAAAGAAAGTTAAACCAACGATTTCAGTAACAATCAACAAACAGTGTATTTCCATAATATTTTAAAGACACTTATATTATTGTGAACTTAATCCCAAATAATTATAAATGTCCTATAATTACAATGTCCAAGAATATAAAATGTTCCAAATGAATTCCAGTAATCTTTAATGTCATGATATACCAGTACATTTGAATCTCCAGATATATCAATGATATTATCTAAAAGGTCTTTGAATGAATTCCCAATAATCACAAAGTAATATATTTTAGTCCAAAAAATAAACGAACACTTCGTTAAATCCAATAATTTGAATACTAACTTCCTTCCAAATTTTTTGGAACATAGTTTTGATCTTAATAGATTCCCAGAAACTGATTATTAAAAAGGATTGAAAAATGTTATTACCAACTGACAATATATACAAATTTTCACTTGACCTAAGATGCATTGGAATGCCCCGAAATTCCTGAAATTTCTTTTTAATTGTAAACTGGTTTGCTTCAAGAATCTTCTAAGCTTGTAAACAAGGCTATACTTTGAGCTCTAATATCAGTAAACATTTTGATAAATATTAGGTAGGCACACACTTCAATGACATAGGCACAAAAATATTTTACCATCAACAACAGACAAAATCAAACACACTATAAACATACGTATCAGTTGTTAGTTTTCAGTCAACTTTTAATATTCCTGTATGTGATATAGCCTCAAAGCAAATTTTTATTTAATTACAAATACAACTTGGAGCTCACTAGCATAACACAGTGAAAACATTTTAAAAATGTCAAAAAATCTCAATTATTTCATATATAGCTTGTTTTATGAAATTTAAAATAAGTGAAATATGTGGAATATTTTGTTATTTAAACTTCTTTATAATTCACATAGGAGAGAATGACAAACACGGAAAGGAGAAGATTCTATGGACCTACCCCAACAAAAAAGTAATTGCTTTATTGAGAGATACTACATGTGAAGCTGAATTTTTCATTACACCTGAAAGAGATAATGGAGGCAAGTTTAGTGACTTCTGCTTTAATTCATAATACAACTACTGGCAGGGTTTCTCACGCCTAAGTGTGAGATTCGAACCTGCATAGAGAGGGTTGAGACACACATAACAATTATACAAATATTTTATTTATGACTTAACACTTATACTTTCATATAATAATAATAGTCGGACTCTCTAACCACTAGGCCGCTGGATCGGTCACCATCTCTTTGGTGATCCACCAGTTGCCATGATCTTGAACTGATATTACTTCGAGGTTTATACCATTCAGGATTATAAGATAGCGCTTAAAAATACTTGTATGAAAATGATTTGCCTTTATTGAATATTTTTTGTATACGTTTACTTTTAATACAATATAAGCACACACACAGATATATATATATATATATATATATATATATATATATATATATATATATATATATATATATATATATATGACACTGACAGAGCAACCTTTTCATAGTTGCAATATTCCTAGAGGTTGTACAAGGTAAGAACCAAAGCTAAAAACACGGTTTAATGGTTTATTGTGAATGCAAACTAAAAGCACAAATATTTATATAACGACACAAATGTTGGAAAGCAGCACAGGGAAAAATGACTCCATATATTTTCAACGTTAATCATGCTCATCCTTAAGATATAATTAGTGACATGCCTAATGCATGAAGGAATTACCTCAAATTATTATTATTATTATTATTATTCAGCCGTATCATCACAGGGCAGGTGATCCGTGAAAGTAACTAACTCTAACACTGGACGAAGTGATTCAATATGATTGTTTTGAAGGGAATCAAATATGCATTCTGTGATCTCATTAATCCAGATTTTGACATCGCTCGCTAACCGATTTGCGAAGACACGTGTTCCTGATGATCGGTGCCATTTTAGAATTTGCAACTGTTCTGCATAGAAATATAACTGCATTGTATTTTTTAGCGTTTTGGAGGCGCTGTTTTCCCATTGATCTCGTGTGACATATGTCAAGAATTTGTCAATTTTATCTGCTATGGTCGTCAATCTTCTGATCATGCAGATTTTCTCTGTAGATGAAACCGGGCGAATTCTATCAATTTCTTGTCGAAGCCCTTTCGAGTTGATATTGTCATATAATGACTTGATTGCAAAATATTCATCGAACGATTTCACACTGCGGAGTGTATTCAAAAACTGCCATAAGGGTTTTAACAGTGGACCACAGTCAAGTCTGGCAATGCAAGGATGCATTAGCCATGCACCGATATAAAGATCATAGTAGTATGAATAAGACTGGGACCTGGAGCTAGACGTTTCTTGTAGCTTTAAAGCATCATCTCCAACAAGGTTACCAATGGTAGCGAAATCTATGAAAGCACACGCAAGGTCATCATCTGTTTTTGAGTCTTTGCAGCGGTCATTTGCGATCTTAAGATGCTCCTTCATATTTAAAGAGCCAAATAAATGTCTACTTATATAGTTTAAAGATGTATTCCATGTAGGTATTAATTCGCTTGGATTTTGGTTGAAGTTACTTCCTGGAAAGACGAGAACTGTGCACAGTGTTTGAAACTCAGTAGTGGTCTCTTTGAAATATCCTTCATCGCAAAAACACACGAGTACCAAAAATATAGTGTGCAACCTCATTTTTGTTCATACAATTTCGTTGTTTACTACAGCAAATTTTGACACGTTCCTTCAAGATACTAACTTGCGTCCCACTTTCCGCCTTTATACAGCAATGTAGTACCTGAAAACATTAGCAGATATACAATATTAATATTTATTTTAAATTGGAGCAGATGCTGAGTTTACCGGATTTTAGTACTTTTAGACAATATGTTACGTTTTTAAAATATCTATAATTTGTGCCCATAATTTTTCTTTTAGTTCTGTTTGTATGTCTGTCTGTATCGCGTTAACGAGTATGCTTGGTTGGTTTATTTCTTGTGACCCATCCAAAATTTGAACCATGTATAGCAAAGATTACATCCCTCTGAAAACTCTATCATCCTATATCGATAAACAATATCTGCAGTTTGTTTAACTGTGAACACTAGTTTCATTCTTTCAAACTTTATTTGTTTCCAGTGATCTTTTACAACCGATCACATCTATTTAAGCAGGCGTGATTGCGCACTACATGCAATATATACTTACCTCCACCGTCCGTAATTGAAGAGCTTGACGATGGGTTAAAAGTAGTATCTCTAAAACGTAATATATTTGCCTATCCTAGTTAGAGTCAGTTCTTCGGTGTTCATTCTAAGCATAGTGAACCATACATGGTTATTATAAAATATATTTCGTTTATCCTTTTATTGTTTGGAAAGGAGCAATTAGTTACGACCTTTTCAAATGTTTACGTTTATAAGGTGACATTATGCTGGCAGTAAATGGGATTCAGATTGTACATCTATGTATGTAGATACATTTGTCATACCTATTTATGAAAACACCTCTCCTCGAAAACTTCACTTATTGACAATAATCATGCATTTTTTTAAATTTTGGAATTAGTCATTTTTGTGTGCCTTATATATACTTTTAATATCCTATATATGAGATTTTGAGAAAAATGTTACAACGCAAACTTTCAGTTGGTAAAACGTTTCGATAACCACTTTGATATCATTCCGTAACAAACTAATTACTGTATCCACTTCTGTAAAGTTGCATATTAAGAATGCTATACTTAAAAGAAAGTACATTACCATGCATTCAAACTCGTTCATCCCATGTGCGACACTAGAAGATAGTATTGTATAAGCATGCAAATTAATGTAAATACATCAACATCCAGTCCCACGCTCTTAACGCCGTAGATTACTATTTTGATTTGCAACGTGACCATATTAATGTAGTCAAGCTCTGTTGTTTTAGAGAATGACAACCCTACGTACGTCTATGCTGTGCCGTCTTCAAATGCGATTTGCAGCCTTATTAAATTGACCGTTAGCTTAGTTTAAAAAAGATTTCAACATTTTGAATCAAGCAGAAAATGAAGCCAAAGTTAATTTTTTAAAACTGTTTGTAGTCGAGCACCTTTAAGCCATACAAAACGAATACACATTCTTTTAATCTTAGTATCCAAGAGATTAAGGCAATAGTCCTTTTGAAATGCGATAACCTCTTGTAAAGCAGACAATTTATTATCTCGTGGACCTAAAATGTAAATATTGTAGACTTTAATTATGGAATATATAACGTATCTGAACAAAACACTATGTATTCTCCAGCAGCTTTCTTGAAGAGAAATAATTATTGAAACAAATAAACTGAATTGAATGACCTTGAACATTGATGTGTGCCCCATCAAAAGTAGGGGTATTCTCAGTTATGATCATTCAGTTGTATTCAGTGAATATTCCTCAACACAAACCGCGGAGGATGCCCTGAGGTAATCATTTATTTGGCTTGATGAATTTGACTTATCTTGTACTGCAGGGATAAATATAAACCTATTATATTTGGTAAGCATATAAAATAGAGCCTACCATATATTTGGCACAAGTGAGGAAAATATGTTTGTTCTTTTACTTTACCTGTCAAGATAATTACCTTTTAACATGTTTCAAGAAATATGCTTGTAAGTATGCATAAGAAAATAATGTCATGTAGTACATTACATTTGTATATTATTGCGCATCTTTATTTGGCTTAATATATTCTATTGACTTTTTGAACTTCTTTCTTGCAAGTTTTTTTTTTACCTTACTGTTGTTTGAATACGTTATATTCTACCCGTTTACTCTTTAATATGTTGCTCTCGCAATAATGACGTTTTAACGATTTGATCACGTCTGTATGCACGGGAATACATTGTGTAATGCTTTAATTCAATATTTACAGATATATTGAATCATCCTTTGTATTGATTTTACTTTGCCAACGTTTTTCTCGAAAGTTGTTTATTTCGTAAAAGTGCAATATACATTTTAAACTTTGTCGACTGAATATTTTTAGTCACATCGACTATAAACACTGAATTTTTTGTCTTGAAGATCTATTTATCTGAAAACTAGTATTTTTCTCTACAATTTAAAACAATATTACCAGTCACCAATTTAAAGGTCATTATCTCAGATTCTTATTTTACTCGGTGATAATATCCTTAATACGTTACTGTCTCTCTCTTGAACAAAGCATTTTACTCAAGAATGCAACAAATATCCGCATATTAGTTTCCTTTATTTCGGCCTTAAATAGTCAACTCGTTTTCTTCTTAACCAACGTATCAATACATAATTTCGTTATGACATTTCCTGCTTGCAAATATCTATATGAGTTAGCAAACACAAAATATAAATAATCTTCATAATATAGAGTTTCTAGAGTGGAAATGTTTTTGTCCTCCATCAAAGGATGCACACGGAATGTACAGTAATAATGTCATCGCTTACCCTTTGAAATGTAGTTAAAATTTAAACATCTTTGATAAAATCAATTGATGAAAGAGTATGTTCAATAGTGTGTCCGATTTTATTTATTCCTTTAATATTGATTGTGATCCTTAACAGCAATTGCTGCAAAACTTTGTGAATTAGCATTTTCGAATGAATCTCTCTATTTACAGAGTTAGATTCGAAAATCATTTTTCATCACTCAAATTGTCACTGGGATTCATACTCACGCTAATCTAGCAGCGTGAAATCTCATTCAGTAACCTTTACTTATTTTCTCGAACTATAATTAGAAGGTTTTCAATTAATCAATAAAGCCTTAATTGAATTTGTGTTAATAATTTGCTTATTCATACATCGCCATACCATTTCAATTGATGATTGTATTGGTAGATTTATCAGCTTTTCTAACCCGAAGCAGCAGGGAAGTTGAACAGACCAGTGCGTCCAGCCAAAATAAACCTTCCTACGAGAACTTTCTCCGTAGAAGCCTCAGAATTCAAAAATAACGCCTTCTACGGGAGCTAATTTTCATGCATTTCAGACCAAGTGCATCGGGTGGTCGCGCCGGTGTGTTAGTAAATAATAGCATCCGAGACAGGAAAAATAAAATTCAGGGAATAATTTTTTGTGTTATATTTTTTGTTGCAACGTGGGGCTGCTTTGGCCAATTTTACGTCGCATTAAAATAATATACTTGAAAATAATATGAGTCGGAAAACTAGCACAGTTGGAGAGCCTCATTCTGCTAGATTAGCGCGAGAACAATTAGCAGCATTAAAGAAACTTATTCCCACGAAAGAATTATTCAAGAAAAATGTACGCGAACGCGAAGACGCGGAGCAGGGATTTACCGAATTATCATCGAAATTATTAAAGCCAATTACCGAAGTAACCGAAAAAGCCTTTTTTGGTGACGATGATGATCCGGATATCAGAAAACGCGGAATGCTTTCCATGTTGAGAGACATTGAAGAACAATCGCGAATATTACCGGATCGACTAGCAATACTAGCACAAGCCCACGGGGGACCACCAGGAGAAGGACCCCCTGCAATTGGTTTTAAAATAAGTAAAGGAAAACCTGGAAGAGGAAAACCTGGAGTAGGAAAACCTGGAGTAGGAAAAAAAGCGTTCCGTCTCGAGGATTTAAGAGAAAATTTCACCGAGGAGGGATGGGGAATAATATCACAGCCGCTCTCGACGTTGTATAGTAATATAGATCAATTTGGTCAATTTGCGGAAGATTATTTTGATAGTCGAAGAGAATATCTGACTGATGAAGGAAAAAAAAAGATACGCAAACCGTAAAAATTGGTATAATATGTTATATAAAGTTTACTCGGGAAAATCACAGGCGAGAGAAACGGATCCGCGTTACAGAAGATTTTTGGAAGCCGCAAAGGAAACGTATAATTATAATGTGCAACAAGCGAAAGAAGAAAAGCAACAAACGAAAGAAGAAAAGCAACAAGCGAAAGAAAAAAGACGACAGGAGAAAGAAGAAAAGGCTAAATCTCCACGGAAAAGAAAAGCAAAATTAAAAGAAGATATTCAACCACAGGAGGAAGAAATTCAACCACAGGAAGAAGATATTCAACCACAAGAAGAAGATATTCAACCACAGAAATTGGAAGAAGAATTAACTGAGGAAGAAATTGCATCTCGTTCAGGAAGGAAGATTTATTACGGTAAACCTGCTGATATTTATTTTAGAGAAGACAGTATCGGTATACTCGATGATAAATATAAAAGATTAATTGTCGCTGCGAATTATACTCCAGAAAATAAAAGATTTTTCTTGAAAGAAAGATACTTTGATTTATTCGGACCAGGAACGTGGCCGCAGTTAATTTATTTTGGTAGTTTAAGAAAACCGATGGATTTACTCGATATCGGATATTCAAATTTTAAGAAGGAGGTCGATGAATACAAAGAAAGGAAAAGACGATCATTATTATCACAATATCCTGTAAAAAGCGGGTCACCACGGGAAGATCCTGGACCAAGCGAACCGCCACCACCACAAGATACAAAAACAGGAAGCGGATATACCATTTGCCCTGACAGCATTGTCAACGACGTATCTCGCCTCGAAATATTAATCGGAGGAAAACGAGCCGGAAATAATTCTTCTGAAATAATCAACGAGGCTTCGGATATTTGTCGGCGATTATTTCGCGGCGGTGTTATTAACTCTCACATTTACAAAGAACTCGTTGACGAACTCATCGATTAAAACAACACAATTGAAATAACATGATTGTTCACAAACATCAGCGCAGACCTAGACAGGTCCGCATAGTTAACTCTCGATTGCCCGTATACAAATATATTCACGGCAATGGATTCGGCGATATTGTTGGAAGCCTCGTCACGCGAGTAATCCCTAAAATCGGACCCACAGTTAAGCAATTCGCGTCAAAAGCAATAGGAAAGATTGGCGAGACCGTCATTTCTGGTATTGGTAATTTGGCCAGTAAAGGCTTCGATGTCGTCAAAAGCAAAATATCAAACTTAATGCGCAAAAAAAAGCAGCCTGTCAAATTACCTAGCACCAGCGAAATGCCCGCTGATGTTAGTAAAGTTATAAATGACGCAGCAAATAAAAAAATAAATGATCTAGCACAGGAAGTTGCAAATACAAGTTTTATTTCGGGTAGTGGTCTTCGTTTTAGACGATAATTCTTAATAATAAATGTTCGCACAAGTGTCAAATGAAGTATTCGACATGGACGAGCCTGTAGGCAAGGACACCTCCGTGCGTGATTTTCAGTATTTCTCATACGATGCAGTTGAACCAAATACACCTAATCGTTTGGAAATTCAAGTTCACGATACAACAAGATATTTTCTTCCATCTGAGGCATATATCGAAGTTGTCGGGGAAGTTATTAAAACGGATAATACCGCCTATGGAGCAAATTTTAGAGTTGGATTTGTTAACAACGGCATTATGGCATTATTCAAGAGTGCCACTTACATGATCGACGGAAGAGAGATTGAGTCAATTACTAATGATGTTGACTTAGCAACAACGATAATAGGCCTAGCTAGATACTCGGATGATTTTACTAGATCAGCTGGCCCTAGTATGATGTTCGCCAAAGATAATTCTGATCATCCCGATAATAGGCCGTTTATCGTCAGACAGCCCAACGATCGTGCCGCTCCCGCTGCTCCTGCTGGCGTCGAAGATATGATTATTAATACTAATCCTGATTATAATCTCGGATTTGCTACGCGAAGATTTATGTTAGAAGGAGGTCGCAGAAGATTCTCTTGTGCTATTCCGTTATCCCATATATTCGGATTTTGTAGGCATTTCAGGAAAATTATTTACAGAGCGAAACATACCGTAACATTTGTCAGAAAAGGAAATAGCGATGATGCTATCTGGCGAGAAGTTACTATTGATCCCGCTACTAATTTGCCACATGCCAATGATGCCGCGAATAATGGCGGCCAGGTAAAATTACTCAAATTTACTTTGTGGATGCCAGCGATAACTCCATCAATAATCGAAGAAGAAAAATTATTATCATTCATGAACCAAGGCGGTAAATCTGTCATGTCATGGCTGACAACAACAACAGATTCCATAAATACCGATATTGATGGTGATTTTACATGGCGGATTGCATCGCAGCAAGGTACCTCTGCACCCAGGCATATCTTTATCGCTTTTTTGCACACAAGAAGGTATCATCAAATGTACAGCCACATGATATTTGATAGTATCCACGCAACAAATGTGTCGCTGAGAGTAAATGGCCAACAAGAACCATCCGAGGAAATATCAATTAATTTTGAAAATTATTCTACAGCCCGCGCGTATCATCGCTTGTTAAGTTTTATGGGTCGCGATCAAAATATCGATACCGGATTGCAAATATCGCAGCTGGATTTTAATACTCGCTATCCTATCTATTACTTTTCTCTGGAGCATCTCGATCTGGTAAAACAATCTGTTGTCGATATCCATTTCAAAGCCAGAATCCGCACGGGAAATAATTTATATAAAGCGATCGCGGTGATTCTCAGCGATAGAACAATGATCTTGGAAGGAATCAGCGGCAGAATGAGAGTCATCGACGCTCCTGTCGAGAAAATGTAACAAAATCGAAGATTTCTAAATTTAGATTAAACGATTATTAATATGCCATACGAACACGTCAGCGTAACTCTGACCCCCGGTCAGATGAAAAAACTCCAAACAGCAACAGCAAAGGGATGCGGTGTGAAATTAACCCTGAAAAACGATCAAATTCAGGGCGGGCCTAACAAACTGTCGCTAACTAAGAATCAACGTGAACGTTTCACCAAAGCCAAATCAGCGAATTCTGGCGTTCATGTGAATCTTAGTATAGGTGCCATCAGAGACATGGTCAAAACGGGCGGAATTTTCCCTTTCCTAGCTGCTTTCCTGGATTATTATCTGGGGCTCTTCCGGCAATTGCAAAAGCGATAGGATTAGGTGCGGCCGGAGCTGTAGGCGACAAACTAGTACACAAAGTAATGGGAGGGCGATATGGTAAAAAAAAGGGAAGCGGCCTTTACCTAAGACGACCCCCGTACGGATCCGGCCTAAGATTAGCACGGCCTATTCAAATTTAGATTTATTCAACGAAGCAAAGAAAAAAAAAAAAATTTTCAGAGGCGTATTTATGCGGGATCAACTACCAGAAAAACCAAATTCCACCGAAACAGGAATAATAAATCTCGATTCAAATACTGGCCCTGGCACACATTGGGTCGCCTACGCGATTAATCCTCGCGAAGTCGTTTATTTTGACTCGTACGGACTAGCTCCACCAAAAGAATTTATCGATTACGTGTCAAAGTTAAATATTCCAATTTGGTATTCGACACTTCCGACGCAGACGTTAATGGATCCACCGATATGTGGTCCTGAATCAATAAATGTCCTTGATGCAATTTCAAAATCATCCGGTCCATATCACAGAATCGTATTTGAATATGCCGTAGATAAATATCATGGTTGACATTTACGGTAGATCTCTCTACAGGAAGAAGGGAGCAGAAGTGACTGACGTCGATCTATCAAAATTCGCCACTAGGGATGATATTAATAATCTTCTGTCGCTGTCAGAAGTAGATCCTGGCGAAGTTGCTATTTTTCAGAGCCGCGAAGGAAGATTACAAACAAGCAACGTGAAAATAACCGATATAATCAAGCGAGACGAATATAACGATCGCATTAATCAATTTACTAGCTTGTCAGATTCAGTATCAAAATCCATCGCTGATATCGCCGATATTATAGCGAAGTTACCCCTGAAGGCTAATATCGCGGATGTGGAAAAAAAGGACAACGAGCTATCAGCAACGTTGCTTCTAAAGGCTGATAAAGCATTACACGATGATCTTCAAGAAAGATTGACAAGAAGACTTAACAGGCTAAGTAGCGATCTTAAAAAACTTGACGATACCTTAACCAAATTTAGTAAAAAAATTGACGAGGATATAAAAACATCCGTCGATAATACCTCCACCACCGCAAACGAACTAGCAAAGAAAAAAGCCGATCAAGCATCGCACGATGATCTCAACGAGAGAGTAAGAAAAATCAGCGAAGATATTACTAATATTCTCGCCGGTATCACCGAAATAAATAACGTGATGAGTCAGAAAAGCGATAAAACATCGCACGACGATCTCAGCGAGAAAACAAAAAAAATCAATGAGAATATTGCCAAAATTAACGATGAAATTAACGTGGTTCGTGAATTGGCGCGTCAAAAGATCGATATATCGTTGTACGACGGAGAAATTCGAGATTTAAACGCGAAACTTCTCGACGCAACTACAAAAATTAACGATATTAACACAAAAATATCGTCAGTGAATCTTCCAAAATTGGAGCGTTTTTACGTGCCAGATTTGGTGGTAACAAAAAATCTCCCTTGCAATTTAACATTTGTGGTAAAAACAAGGAATATTACCTGGACACCCGAGAATAACACATTTAACTTTACAGCGCCAATTCAGGGCGTATATCGAATATATTTTATCTCGAAGATAAATTTCAGTGTGACAGCAGGTGCCCATAAAATTTACGAATATTATCCCGGATTTTTTATTATTTCTATAGACGAAAATACCACGGAAACATTTACGCTATCGCCACCAGATAGAACGGTCACAGAACCAGTTGTATATTTTGCAATTTTCGAATTTTTATCGACATGGATTGTATTTGGTAAATGAAGCGACTGCATTTGGTCAATCCGAAGCAACTGTTAGAGTTGTGATTCCATTTGTTGGGTAAAAGGTAATATAAATGACCGCATCGGACTACCGATACAATCAGGCGCGTTCATGGCAGGATTCGCTAAAAAAGCTCCTCGACGAATATCAAACAAAAATAAAAAAATATCAGCGCAGATTAGTTGCCATCGATGTTGCTGTGTACGCGGTAAGCGCAATAATTGCCGGCGCAGGTATAATCTTATCCGCGGTAACAACAATCGCGCCGATCGCAGCAACGATAATAATCTCGTCGACAACAACAATCGCTGGTGTTCTCAATATTATCGCAAAAAAATATCATCATGCACGAATGAAAAATTGTCTCTATGCACGAGTAAATTATCCCAGGTCAACGAGGTGTATTCGAAATTATCATCGTTGCTTTCTGAGAGTCTCAACGACGGCGTTATATCCGATCTCGAATTTTCTGTGATGGTAAATATCTACTCCGAGATTGAACAAATGAATATCAATAATGTCGGAACTAGCCCAAATCGTGACAAACACGACACCGCCGATAACAACGCTGATATCGGCAAGCTCAACCAGGCCAGAATTTAGTATCGATTTCCCAGTACCAATTAGCGTCAAGGAAATTGCGCTGTCACAGTTACGCGTCTATAACAGCTGGCCCAATGTTAGATCGAAATCATTCGGTAGATTATCATCGAATAATTCGCTTGTTTTTGCCAATAAAAACCGTCCCGATGGAACTCCCGATTGGATCGTCGTTGGCATACCAACAGGCAGTTACGAAATTGAGCAACTAGATAAGGAATTTACCAGTAGGATATCAAATATAACCGGCGATGCTACGCCAGGAATAAAAATATTAACACACGAACCAACGTTGTCGTCGATAATCGAAGTAAAATCACCATATATTGTCGATATTTACCAGTCGTCGATTAGGACAGTTCTAGGTTGGCCCGAAATCGCACCTCTGGCAAAACCAGAAAAATCTGATTTTATTATTCCAGGTTGGCACTAAGAAGCTCCTCCAGAGCTACCGGAGCCAAAAAAATCAGATTTTATCACCGACGAAGGATGGTACGGAAATATCAAACACGAGACTGAAATCAACATTGCTATTGGCTTCATAAAAATCCACAAATTTAACATGTTAATGTTCGCTTTTACTTTTAAGAAAGAAAAAATTCTCTCTTGGTTGGTTCTTCCTAAAATTCCCCCCGGCACGAAAATCTTCGACGTTACCAACATTAGCAGGCCAATATCCATAGAAGGCACCTCGATAAGAAGAACCATCAACGAATTTAATCAAGCACATAAATTACATTTAAATTTACTACGGGAATCCTTTCATGAATGCATCTTAAATAAATCAGGCTCATGTAGCGAAATTATCGGACGTGTGAAGATTTTAAATCAACTCGCGAATGATGTTGAATATTATCACGGTATGTTCATTCAGGCGATAATCGACGATATATCAATTGCCGATTATGTTCTTCCTATTAGCAAATTCGAGTTAATCAGAAATTCAGGAGAAAAACAAAAATTTATGAGAGTATTTGGATTAACCGAAGAAACGTTACCAAATTTCAAATTTCCTGATTATGATGTTGATAAAATGAGAAAATCCGTCACTGATACCATCGATGATTTATTTCCGAAATTACATGCCGCGTGGACTAAAAAAACACAATCAGCGATGTTTCTCAGACACAATAATGATCAAGCGGAAGGGGGGCGGCATATCTCGCCGGGTATCGTTAATATAACTGAGGTCATCGCGATTTATCTTCACGCGGATGTCGTTGAAGGTAGCTATAACGCAGATGCGTCTGTGTCAGAGCAGGTGCAGCAGGGATTTATCTTATATTCGTTTTCACCTAGCGCATCTCCGGGTTTTTTGATAATAAAAGAGCCAGTAAATCCGTTTTACCTGCGATGCCACAATCGATTATTGTCGAAGATAAATTTCAAACTGACGGACCAGATTGGAAATTTGCTTGATATACGCGGGGAAACGCTTAGTATCAATTTGCTGGTGAGATCGTGAAAATCGAAGATTCTTAAGATTCTTAAATCTTTCCGCCAAAGAAAAATGGCCAAAAAAATAAATAAAAACCAGGAAATTTTTCAAAATTAGTAAAATTTCTTAATTTTGATGGGGTAAATACCCGTCAAATTGAGTAATTTATATAATTTCGTAAATCTGTTGGGTAAATACCCGTCAGATTGTGCAATTTATATAATTTTATGTTTTTGATGGGGTAAATACCCGTCAAAATTAAGAAAATTGTACAATTTCAGTAAATAAATTAATTTAGTAAATAATAAAAAAAAATAATAAAAATTAGAATCGGAGATTCTTGAAATTAAGAAATTTGTGTAATTTTATGTTTTGATGGGGTAAATACCCAACAAATTGTGTAATTTATATAAGTTCGTAAATCTGCTGGGGTAAATACCCGTCAAATTGTGCAATTTATATAATTTCGTAAATTTGTTGGGGTAAATGGTAGTCAGAAACAAGAAAATTGTACAATTTCAGTAAAATAAATAAAAAAAATAATAAAAATTAGAATTGGAATTGAAGATTCTCAAGATTCTTGAAATTTTGTTTTTTTTTGTGGCAAGAATGAAAATCAAAGATTTTTAAGAATCTTTGACTCTACTCTCATCGACCAGATTTTTTAGCTGCCTGACGCGCGAGCTAGTAATTTTTCTTGACTCGTACTCGTCTGATAAACTCGACCTAACTTTTTCTATCAGCGTCGATAATTTAACGAAATCCTCGATTTGATCATCGCTGACAGTCGCAAGAGATTGGTACATGGCAATTTGGATTTTCTTTATGAATTTATATTCGGATGGTAGCGTGTATCTGTATTCGAGTTTTCCTTGGACAATCGTTTCAAATTCGGACCGGATTTTACCTGTGTCCAAATCTGAGGATAAATTTACATTTTTATTTTTCAGATCCTCGATGGCTTCGATGATGTTGTTTATATTTTCCTCATTCATTTATATTATATTTGTAATCTTCAATTTCAAAAATCTTCGATTTCACTTTCCGAATCGGATATTATTGGAATATAATAAAATTCGATCCATGAGCCGAGTTTGTAGGAGAATGTCGCGTTGATTATTTTTTCTGTCACACGTTGCACCGATGCTGGATTAATACTAAAATATCTTGCAGCGGCACTCATCGACGTGAATATAATTTCTTCATTTGTTTCTCGGTTTACTGATTTAACTGCCTTAGATGGTCGCCATACGCCACCGGTATTACCAAATTTGGAATTTTCACTCGGAGTTACCACCCGAAGATTTGACAGTTTGTTGTTAAGTTTATCTCCGTCGATGTGGTCGATAACAAGACCGACTTTTATTGGTCCGTTGAAACATTCGAATACAAACTTATGACAAAAATAACTTGCGCATCTTTGTTTTTTGCTTTTGTTGATGGTAAAAACAAGATAACCTGAATTACAAACCCTACCGATCCGGTTCTTCGTTTTGGTATTTCTGACAACACCATCCGATGACACCTCGTATCCAGTGATCGTTGGGTGAGATTTAAACTCGCATGTCATTGTTGTTTCTGGAATTGCTGATTCAGGAATCGTTGATTTTGGATTCATATATAATAATTATATGTCTAAATCGTTATTTGACTTAAATCGATTAATATAATCTTCTTCACATGTTATGACCGACGAGGATCTTTTTTCGTAATATCGCCGCAATTCTCGATAATTTTTTCCTCCACAAACCAGACACAATCGAGTTTTTCCTCGCGTGCCAACTTGGCAAACTAAACATCGCTGTGGTCCTTTACTGCCACGCCGAATCGCATGTATATGAGCACCGCAATAATCGCCTCTGCAGGATTTGTCACAGAATTTTGTTGAGCCGATTAGTATCCATTTGCATTTACTCATTATAATTTAAACATTTGTCTAAAATATAATCAATGGATGCATTTGATCTTGATGAGGCAGAATATATTATTCCTGAAGTTGACCGAGCCAAGAAAGAGTTCTTCGACGATGGAACGATTCACACTTGGTCGACTTGGAAAACAAATTCCATTGATGCTACGATGAACCTGGAACGAGCCAAGAAAATAATCGAGCATATAAAAACCGAGCATAAAGAAGAGCGATTTATCTTTGGAATAAAATTTATCGCACAAATGCCTGACGATACTTGGATTATTCGCGATAAACGAGATCCTGTGCGTGGCGGTAAGAAAAACGTTGTTCTCGATAAAAACTCTAAGCATGGATTATTACTGGGAATCGATGGTCCTTATTATGCTAGGGCATATCCATCTAGTGCAGTTGTTTATGGAATTTATCGGCTAAATAACAACCCGGATGTGAAAAATCTACCTGCGATGAAAGAATCACCGATGATAAATTGCGTGGCCGAGCGTGTTATCGAGCACATGAAAAACGCTCGACGTGGATCTGGTTTGACCCAGTTGAGGTTGAATAAAATTAATGCGTGGGCGAAGACTGTCGCTGATGGTGCGTCGGTGGACGACTATGCTGTGTTGAGCAAAAATCTTAAATTTCCAATCACAGTGAAAACGTTATCGGGAGAAATATTATACTCATCACCGTATAGATCCCGAGGAGCACCAATCGAGATTGTCGATCACAATTCACATGCGTGGTCACAGTCGGTAATGATATTTCCACGAGATCGTATTGTCAAATTTTATCCTGTAGATACGGAGAATAATAATTCCGATGCTATGTTCAGATTTATCAAAAAATTAAGCGCATCTGATCCAATATCGATATGGTTATTTTCGAGTGAAGAAAGATATGATCAATTTACTTTGCCATGCGGTGATATTTACAGGGATGAAATATTACACGAGTCGATGAGAAATCTCGCGGTGAAATATTCGTCTAATCCCGACCAGTTGCTAACGAATTGCTTTACAGTTCCGTCTGTTGCTGCTCATGCCGCTAGAGAGAAAAACTCGTGGAAGCCTACAAGGAACGAATATCTTGCTGATATTCAACTTATTTGTATCGAATACGGCCATGGCGGATTGTGGAATACCAAGTACGATTTCGAAGATATGATCTCCGTTGACATGAGCGCGTGTTATCCTGGAAGTTTTCTTGGATATGGCGATTGTGCAGATTATTTTGCTAAATTCGGCCATCCTACCAGCGAGATGACAAGAGTAGCAATTAACGGACCGTTACCTGATTTTATCATGACCGGATTCGCTTGTGTTACTTCGTTCGAGTTTGCTGAAAATTTGCATAAAATTTGCTACATTTGGTTCGGCAGGCATTTCTCTCAACGTCGTTGGGTTCCTACAGTGTTATTGAGATATATGCTGGATTCGTCGATGTTAGTGTCGTTGACAGTGAGCGAGGCAATTATATCCTACAGAAAACAAACTAATGTGTGGCTACCGACAGATTGTGATAACGCGAAAGATATCGAAAGAAAGATAATCGGTAAATTTACTCAAGGTGGATCCGTTGATCATAAACACCGGCACGCTAGATTATTTATCAACGACGCCGAGATGGATTTTATAATCGCCGATACGGTATCACGAGGAATATTCTGCAACAGAGAGAATATTATGATTGATGGAGCAAAGTTAGGCACCGTGATTAGCTACCTTGACGGAGAATCAGTGCAATATACGCATTTACGATCATCGATGCTCGCTTATGTTAGTATAAATTTGCTGTCGATGATAAACAAATTTTCTGATATCGCAGTAAGGGTCGCGACGGATTCGTTTTATATCGATAAAAAATATCAGTGTAGGCTGGAAAATTTAATCACCGATGGTAGCTCCTGGGGAACTTAGAGGATAAAAAACGAAGATATCCTAGATTATTGCGAAGACGCCGATGTCGAAGATTGCGATAAATTTCACCAAGGTAAATTTGGAGAAATATCGGCAGCCGCATCTGCATTTGACCCAATTTCACGCAGCAAATTCGTCTACCTAAATGGTCCTGGTGGTAGCGGTAAAACAACGCGAGTAATAAATTTATTTACGAACTCTGATATGATTGTATTGACTCCGACACATAGATTAGCGCGAGAAATAAAGCAGCGCGGTGTTAATTCGTGCACGTATCACAGTTATTTCAAATACAGCGGTGGATCATGGGACTCGGCTCGCATGGGAGACAAATATATCAACAAGATTATTATATTCGATGAGATTTGCACGGTAAATTTAGATATACTAAAATCGATATTAGCTTGGCTGGAAGGGAAAAATACCGCTGTGATAATGTGCGGGGATCACGGCCAACCTGATCCGATTGATGGTGAATCGCCTCACGAATGGCTCAGAAACTTCGTTGATTATTACGAGGAAATCGACGCTGATTATAGATCTACGGATATTTTGTTGACCGAATTCAAAAAATTAATTCGATTACAGCCGAATAAGATTCCGTGTGACGTCATGAGGAAAATAATCGACGAGACTCCGATGAGCGATTTTCTAAATTTGTGGCGTCCCGATCATTTGATCGTCGCTAGTAGAAAAATTATTCGTGATATTATTCAGGAAATGTTATTCAAGCTGCATTGTGAGAAATTTCCAACATTGCAGGTACCGTTATGCTACAGACCCGCTAATACTAGGCGACAGAATATCGACGTTACTTTGCCATGCGGAAAGGAAAAAAACTTGGTCCTAAATGATATTATCTTTGTTGATATTAATCTTGTCAATGACGCGATAAATACAGAAAAATCACCGTGGAAATTAGGCTACGCAACAACGATACACTCGTCGCAGGGATTGACCATAGATGGACGAGTTTGGATGGTCGATGATAGAATTTCTTGGTCAAATCTAGTGTATTTGGCCGTGTCGAGAGTAAGAAAATTATCTCAGCTAGGACGAATTCGAGTAAACTACATAAGTGACGCTGGTGGTAGTTGAGTATCTTCTGGTACTATTTGTAATTCTTCCTTGGTAAATCCGCGTTGTGGCGCCAACGAATCTAGGATATAAATTGCCGGTCTTCCTGATGATCTTGTTACGGCGGATATTTTATGTGTTGTAACGCTCCAGGTTGGATCGGTCGCTCTTTTTCTGCCTCCTTCGGCTTCACCTTCTTTATATAAATATCTGACTGTGACGCTACCTAGTACAGGCTGAATTGTAGAATCTCGCTTTAGGGGTATATTCGATTTTGTAATTGCAATTGCGGGCTTCATTGATATTGTTCGAGTCGTCTCATTATTCAGCGCGTTAATTACCTGAGGCAATCTTGATACCCAATCGTGAGACCGATTATTCTGAATAAATTCACGCGCGTACTGGTATCCGAATAATCGTTCTGCGAGCGTTTTGTTGAATCTTTCGACGATAGATTGATTGTGATGAACACCTACAATACCGCGACGGATTTTAACATTATTCTTTTTCATCAGTGAAGTAACCGCGCCAAGAAATTCTCGACCTGGATCAACCTGGAGAAGATTCGGCCATGTTAACGGGGATCGTGAATAAATTTCGCTAAACGCCTTAGCGATCTCCGTTGCTGTTTTATTCGATAATGGCTCCGCTTCTTTATACCTGCTAGCGATATCAACGACTGTCAGGACGTATTTGTACGTGACGCCGTTGACGGTATCGTGAGGAAGAAACATTAGATCCGCTTGATGGACCTCATTAGGGACACTGACGGTGAAACTCGCGTACGGTATTTTTTTAGGCGGAGGAAGATATATTTGCCAAATTACCTGTTTCGATAGCCACGATTCAGCGACAGATTGTTTTACTTTAGCGGCTTTGGCGAGTTTGGCGATTGCTGATTTTCCTCGCCAGAATCCTCGCGGAGAATAATATATTTGCTCCATATTATTTACCAGCGCCGAGTACTAATTTGCCTTTCATCGCGCCTTTTATCAACCAGGATGCCAATTTCTATTTGAAACTTTTGTCAGGAATTGCGTCTAGTGCGTGAATTAGCTTGATATCAGCGAGATGTCTTTGTTGTAAATCTCCGCTGCGGGTATGCGAGGTCGTGGTAGTAACAAGCTTTATCGATTGCATTTACCGGATCTTCACCCTGAAATGGTTGGTTATTATCGTCGAGTCTGATATCGAGCCTCGTTCCGGGTCCACAATAATTATACCCTGGCAGATGCTTTTCTCCGGGATATTTTGCCCAGGGGGGTCCCAGGTAGATTTGTCAAGGAGGCGGCAATGTCTCCTCCGGTTCTTCTAGTTTTTTTTTTTACAAATCTGAACTTGCGTGTCTTACAAACTTCGCATTCTCCTGCAATTGCGTTCCTGTTGTTGCGTGTAATGATTTCGGTTGGATTTATCGTAGCTGTGTGAGTGTACACTTAACACAATATAGATCCATGTATTTTAGTAACATGAATGTAATTGATTTTTCAGCCACGAAACGACGCGAGCAGGTGAAACATCACGCGGTATTACCGAATTCGATTAGAATGATAATCATTGGCCCATCTGGATCTGGTAAGACGCAATTGTTACTGAATTTGATCATGCGATGGCTAAAATGGGATAAATTGTATTTGGTTGCACCATCCGTTGATGATCAACGTTGTTATCAAGTGTTAAAAGAATTTAGTGATAATACCGACGAAGGCACAATCGAATTCATCACAGACATCAATGAAGCTCCATCCGTGGAGAATTTGGACGGCGACGTTAATAATCTTGTTGTATTCGATGACGTTATGCTGGACAAGCAGACCAACCCGGCTAGGATATTCTCGCGTGGCAACACAAGAACACCGATGTTATTTACGTAACACAGAGATATACGCAGATTCCAAAGGTGATTAGAGATAATTGCAATATTTTATCGGTATTCAATGGCGTAGACACGCACACGCTGAGAAATATTCATCAGACTTGGTGTAACGGTGACATGGACATAAATAAATTTAAAAATTTGTTCAGCCGCGCTCAGGCAACGCCGCACGGGTTCATCACGATAAATCTTCACGATCCACGAAGTCGGTATCGAATTGGTCTTGATCAAATTTATTCATGAAAAAGCAGCCCCCTAATGATAACAAAAAACAAAAAATTATTCCCTGAATTTTATTTTTCCTGTCTCGGATGCTATTATTTACTAACACACCGGCGCGACCACCCGATGCACTTGGTCTGAAATGCATGAAAATTAGCTCCCGTAGAAGGCGTTATTTTTGAATTCTGAGGCTTCTACGGAGAAAGTTCTCGTAGGAAGGTTTATTTTGGCTGGACGCACTGGTCTGTTCAACTTCCCTGCTGCTAACCCGAGTTGTAATTAGTAACAATGGTGAGCGTTTCTGTCCATGTGAGTGTCAAATGGAATGCTTCTTTGAACTCCAGTATTTGCAGAACATGACCACAAATTCAAAGGTTTTGACCAGTATATCCTTGGAGCAAGCATGATTTTGGTTATAAGATATAGTAAATCTCATCATATCTAATTGTCTTTAATTTGTGTATCCATTAAACTGTCAATTAAATATTTAAGGAAAGTATAGTTCAAGCAGTCCATGTGTACATTTTAGATTGTTTCATTGTCATTCAGTTGGTTTCTTTTACGGGTGACTACGTCTTTGTTACTTAATTACTTTTGCGAATAATGAAAAGAAATGAGGCCGATTAAACGTGCTTTTGGTGAAGTACCTGAAGTCAAAACATTTCAAGATTAAGTATGACAAATAGGATTAGAGAAGGGCAATTTACAATTGTATCTCTACATATTCCCTATTTAGAAAAGATTGGAAGAAAGTACTTCAGCCATACAAAAATCAGCTAGTCGGTGCAGAAGAAATGGAGCTGTAGTCTCCACTAATTAGTTATTTAGCCTTCTGAGTTTGAATAAATAAATGAATATATCGAGTTGATGAAACGATGACGAAAGCAGCTTTTTTCCCAATGTTACCATGTGCCTGAATGTTATTTTTCTACGTCAATATACGTTAAACGAATTAAAGATTAATTATATTGAAAGAAACGAATGCATTTTGTTTCTTCACAATGTCCTGTATATTCTCTAGAAGGACTATTTTATAATGTGTACCTTAACGTAATTATCACATAGGTTATATGTATTTAAATATTATGTTATATACAAGAAATGATAAATCAGGAGGGTGAGGTAAAGGTGTATGGAATGTTATATTCAGAAACAAATATATATAATACATTAGCTGTAATTAGTGTTTTAAGTAAGAGTTTTAGTTCTGTCATGATTTAAGCTGTGTATCCTGCTGTGGAATGATCTTGCCTTATGTTTTCTCTGTTGTGAAGTTAGCATACCGGCAAATGTAGATTTCAAAAACTGCTGAAACTCCAATCAGTGTTTATTAGCGGAAGTACACGATCAAACAAAGCTGCATAAATGTTTAAGTAACAACTTTTATATTAAAGGAAGACACGACTGGTAGTATTTTTGGAATGCAATAATTCTTTTAAGTATTATATATAGTTATAAGATTAAATGTTTTGCGTGTTTCCTTTAATTCATTATACAATACCCAATGAACGCACGTGATATAGTTTCTTATGTCGTTAATCCTGTATATGCTGAATGTAGACGCAATAATCTTAAACCACTAAAAGATAATGCACATTTTAGTGTTTTACGAAACTTTTCCCACTAAACACAATCGGTCATTTTCATTAGTTATGCGATTCAGAAAGCTCGTGTATTCATGGTATCAACAAAAGCAAAATGTTCATACATGTAGGCGAAGGACATACTAATGCATCTGCATTTCCTGTACATTGTTAGAATACTGGAACAAATTTGCCCTGTGCTTTTCGTCTTCCAACGATGCAAAAATAAAACAACCAGTTCAAAAACAGAAGAGCTCGACAGTTTTTATTACTGTATGATTTAACTTTGGTTGCATTGTGGTAATAATTTAATTTGTTTGCTGCTAACCCGTCCCTCTGAGTAATTTGCATGTATTTTGTTCACCTTAACAATATTCGGTATTACCAAAGTTTCACACAAGCCTTTCAAGACTTGAACTCCAGTGACATACATTTGTGCAAAGTAAGCTATTCTTAAATGTTAATTACATTTTCTTTGAAAATGAGGTCAATTGTATGACCGGGATGGGGTGGGTTTACGGACGTGTGAGTTCACTTTTCTAAGCTTTGATTCTGAATCAATTTGGGTATGAAATAATAAAAAAATGTTATTATCTTAAGTTAAAATGGAATATGTTTCAACATATGGTACCACTCGTTAAAATATCACATTTTTTTCTCTACCACATAAATTCAGTATTAACGTAGGAAAAGAAAATATCCTCTATTTTCTAATAGTATTAGTAGTAGTTGCAGTAGTAGCAAAAGTTTGTTTTTTTGTTATTAAAACTTCCACAACGACCCATAAATCTTAATAGTAGCAGTCACATAAACAAATGCTTTGAAAGATAGAAAAAATAAACGTTTTTGAAACCCAACAAAATTAGAGAAGAGCGAACTCATATTCCAAAGAAAGCTGCTTGTTATTATTATTATTATCATTAGTACTTTTATTATTATTACCTTAACGATCTATATCAATTTTTAATATGCATTCCCATAAACAAATGTTTTCTGTAAATATATAAACAGACCGATTCGATACCACAAACACCACCCAAGAAAAATTAAACGCACAGCGGTGAACTGAACGTACCAAAACAATTATCATGCCACGTCAACAGTTTGGTTTCACAAGCAATTTGGTAAAGTTGTATTCCCCAGTCTTTCTGAACATACTGCGATACCTTGCATATGACTCCGCAAGCATATTACGGACAACAATTTAGTGTTCTCAAGCAGGAACCTGGGATTTTCTTTCTTCAAATTTGCGGCTCCCAAACAGGTGCAAGAAATACTTTTGTCTGATTTATAGCAAATAACACCATATTATATCCATTGCATTTATTACAAAGAAACTTTTCTTGATATGAAAGTGTGTGTTTGTGTGTGTGATTTGGATTTTTAACGTAGCTTTTACAATTGTTCAGTCATATCGCTACGGTGTCTGCAGTGTGACAGTTTATAGTGATGTCTAGCACTGGGGCATCATGCCTCAGACATGTACCATGATGTCCCACCCAGTCACATTATCCTGACACCAGGCCGACCAGTCCTAACACTAACCTCTTAATGCTGAGCGCCAAGCGAGGCATCTGTTAATACCAATTTTGAAAGTGTTTGATATGACTCGGCCGGAGATCGAACCCACGACCTCCCGCATCCGAGGCGGACGCTGTAATTTGATATGAAAGAAAATAAAACATCTCGGCCCAAAAGAAAATCATCTCTCCCTCCTCTGAAATCGCATGAGTTCAATGCACGGTACGTTTGGTGGGTATGCGTGTATTAATTGTTGTATAGGTTCTCATCTAAAGGCTATAGAGTGAGATGATAAAGTTTACGCTATAGCTGAGAGCTCGTTGATAAAAATAGGAAGTATTGACCCCGACACCTTAAAGTTACATAGACTCGTGACACGTGTTTACACAGTCATGCAATCAGTACAGACAAGGGCAGATACTGCATGTAACGTTGTACAGTAATTTAAACAAATTGATCAGAATATCATTTCTGTGCTCCATGCCATAGAGTGTTATATGTAGAGTATGAATAATCTCTGCAAAAGTTTGACACTTTTCAATCAGATCTTGATCTCTTAATGATTCACGCCAGTATGAAATTCAAACCCCATCAAAATTATAAAATGCCTCAAGACGTTGATACAACAATACAAAGCAAACGATTCAAGAACATCGCAATGCTTCGAGTTACGAAAAGTAATTACTGAACAGGGTTCAAAAATGAAAGAAGATGAAAAGACCGAAAGCAAAACGAATGCAGATGAAAACTTTTTCATATTTATGGCAACAATATTCATATAATTATACAGATTTAATGAAAGGTTTGTAATTCACAAGGTTTTACATAAAACTGCACGCTGAGGTGACTTATGCTTATTTGAGACTAAATTCCAAAGTATCTTTGAACAGAATTTCCAGATTTTCAGGTTCCAGTTAGTTTGCTGGTGAAACACTGGTTAATAGTATTTGTATTGCACAAGGTATTATTGACAATCTGTTTAAAATAATGAAAATAATAAGCAAACAGTTATATGATTTGGACAATGATTCATGATTGATAAAGAGACTGTTGAAATTTAAACGAAGAAAGACTGGTTGTAAGTGTTCAAATAACTAGAGCTAACAAAGAAATACACGCAAGCACCAAGATGATCAACACATCAACGTCTCTCTCTCTCTCTCTCTCTCTCTCTCTCATATATTCTATTTTGATGCATATTCATTCATCTGCACTACGCTTCACGCCTGCCGATGATCTGCTTTGGAGCATGCGCACTTTAATATCGCCTTCCGGAACATACATATATAGCAAATTCTGTTCCAAGAACTTTGGCCATTTAGTCTCAAATTAACAGAAATCTTCCAAAATGTTGTTTAATGGTTTGTTTACATGATGTGGTTTAATTGCATATGAATCCTTGTGTGAAAAAGAACCGAACTAACTTTCTGTTTCCGCTGTTATACAAGCTTTGTTTTCTTTTTAACCTTTCTCGACAATTTTGTGCAAGCACACTATTTTGAGACGTTGAGATCTATTGATGGTGCATGTTTTGTGCATGTGAGTGTCTAATATAATACTACACTGAACGCCGGTATTTGCCGAACATGACCGCAAATTTAAATATTTTGACCAGTATATCCTCGGAGCAACATGACCTTGGTCATAAGATATCCTAAATCTCATTATATCTAATCATCTTTAATTTGTATAGAATTTAAACTGTGAAAGAAACATTTATGGGAATTAAAATGCAAAGTGTACCATGTATACATTAAAGACTGTTTTAATGATAAATAATATGTTTCGTTCAAGGGTGACTCAGTCTTTTTGACATAGTTTCTTTGTCGAACAATAAAAAGAAATGAGGCCGAGTAAACAAGGTACTTGTGAAGTGCGTGAATGCTATAGTTATAACGGTTAAGCTTGCAAAATGAGATTAGCAAGAGGGAATTTACAATTGTACCTCAAAAACGTTCCATTTTGGACAATGTTGGAAGAAACCGCTTTACCCATACAGAAATCGGCGAGTCGATGTAGCAAAATTGAAACTGTATTGCTAGCATACAATAATTAGTTATTTAGCCTTCCGAGTTTGAATAAATCAAAGAATGTATTGAGTTCAAAACACGATGTCAAAGGTTCTTTAGGGATGGGGGAAGGTACGAGTGGAAACAGCTCTTTCCTAATGTCAGCATGTGCGTGATTATTATTGGGGGGGGGGGGCACCAGACATATACCCCCCCCCCCAGCCTAAGAATAAAAGTGTTTTTATGTTTCACTGGGTCCCCCAGATATGTTGCTTTGTTTTTTAATTTAAACAATTTCGATCAAAAAATTTTAAACGAATTTTTGACGGGGTATTTATTTCCTAGTGTATTCTATAGGATTGTTCTTCCGAGTCGGTTTCGATCACCTGACTCGGAGTCCCTCTCCTAGTATCTTTGTTACCTTGGCTAAAGGTCTCCTACGTCTCGTGTTTGCTATGTGTGAATGTGCTATATGTTTGTTCGTGTTATAGTTGTGTTCGTGTTCGGACAGCCGTCTATATTGAATTCTTCCCCACTTGTCCTGCGATCCTTATAACATGAGTCTTCTAGATTTTGTACATATTTATATTTCCAAGTTTTTAGAATAAGAATTTTGAATTTTGGGCGAAGTCATGGTGTAATAATATTTTTAGGGAGAAAAAAAACTACTGTTTTAGTGTGTGCTATTTGTGTGTCGTTCTTCGCAAATCTATATTCTGCTGAGGTCAGCTGTGTTCGAGAGAGCTCCAAATTTACTTTATTTTTTTACTTCACTCTCTCGAACTTGGCTACCTTTATTTATTTATTATGTTTCCGAAAAGAGTTGCCAAAAATTTTATTTCCTATACAGTTGAGTGACAGTGATGGTGTTAGTATATATTGGTTTCTATTGTGTTGTATGTCTACTTTTCCGGACCATGTCGCATGTCTGTTCCTTCCTTCCTAGCTCCATGTGAGTGTAGGTCTCAGTCCGTGTTTCGTTCCTATAATTCTCAAAGATAAAAGAAAGGTATTAGTATTCAATATACATTTGCTTAAGTAGAAATGGAGAGGTATACGTTCTACTATTATTTATCAAGAGTAGGCAGGAGTAATGTCCCATTGGGGTAACTACCGTTGGTAGTTATCATTACATATGCCTCCCACTCTAGTTTATTTTCCTATGACTATTATTTGGCCACAGGCTCTCATTGTTGTAACGATATATTCAGCAATTTTATATAGCGTATTTTTAGTAAAATTCCCATCAAGATATATAATGCTTTGTTGTTTATATTTATCTGTTTTGTTTATTTCAGCTATTACCTTTTCCCTAATAATTTTTGTTTTTTCACATTGTATTATCACATGGAATTTAAAAAATGGGCCTCTTTTACACAGTGGACATTTTGGCGGTACTCTGACCATGCGCCATCTCACTGCAGCCTCTCCTGTCAACCATGTATTGTGCATGTATTTGAAGCAGAGGCTTTGAATTTTAAGGGAGCCTAGTTTCATCCAGTGCCCCCATGCTCTGTCCCAGTTAACGTATAAATTTTCTTTTTCTGCCGTGCTTTTAATATTTTTTGTTACGTCCTCCCTTATCCAGTTATATGTTAAGGTTTCTTCTTTATTCCATAGTTCTTTTTTTATCTCTATATTTTATTAGTAAATCTTTTATGTTTTTGAATTTTCTTGGAATTTCTAATTGTTTTATTAATGTTTTATTATTGTAAATATCGACCTTATTTATAATGGAGAATCCTTAACGGTATATGTAAATACCTTCCCATGGACTCTTTGGTTCTACTCTTAGCCTCTTAAATCTATTTAAAATATTGCCGGCTTTAAGTAGTATAGGGCTGGGGAGTCCTACCCCTCCCCTTTCTTCAGCTTTATATAGTGTTTCTTTCTTATTATAATGAAGTTTAAAATCCCAAATGTAGTCTATTATATTATTATCTATTGTGCTTAATGCTTTGTTACTAATATCTATAGATTTTAAGATATAATTAATATGGGCGTACGTGTATGTTTTCGCTACTTGTACCCTCTCCATTAGGCATAGTGGCGTTAGTGTCCAGATTTTCACATTCTGTTCGATTGCTTCTCTTATTTGTCTGCAGTTTTCCTTCTCTTCATTTTCTCCAGAATTGACTCCCAAAACTTTGACCTTTTTCTTGATTAAATGTGGGGTAAACCTGGGTGGCTTTCTCTCCAGTTTCCTATTTTGAGTATTTCCGTTTTGTCGTGACTAATCTGTGATCCTGATGCTTTGCTAAATTTATCAAATTCTTGGATCAGGTGTTTAAAGGAGTTATGATCCTTTATAAAGTTTGTACAGTCGTCGGCGTGTTGTAACATTTTCACTTCTTCTTTTATATTCGGTATTTTAATACCTTCAATATCTTTATTTAGTTTAATGTTCATGCTTAGTATTTCAATCGCTATTACATATAATAGCATAGATAGTGGGCAGCCTTGCCTCGCCGATCTTTTAATATCAAATTTACCCGTCTTTGCTCCATTCACCTGCACTCTTGAAGTTATTTTTTTGTACAGGATTTTGGTCCATATTTGAAATCTGTTTCCAAAGCCAAATTTCTCTAAGACTTTTTGTATAGAGTTGTGTTCTAATCTATCAAAGGCTTTTTCTTTGTCAAAAAGTACCATAGCAGCTTTTTGTTCACTATCATTTATATGTTCAATAATTGTTTTTATACTTAATATATTATTTTGTATATCTCTGCCTTTGTGACCACATGTTTGATTTATATTTATTATTTTCCCCATTTCCATTTTTATCCTATTCGCTAAAATTTTGCTTAGTATTTTATAGTCCGTATTTAGGAGGGAGATGGGCCTCCAATTTTTTAAATTTTTCCTATCGCACTTCCCTTTATACAGTAGTGTTATTATTCCTTCCCTCATACTCTCTGTCATGACATCATTTCTAAGTAAAATATTATTATACAACCATTCTAAGATGAGCGAAAACTCACCACAGAAGTCCGTGGCGAGTCCATCTCCACCTGGGGATTTTCCTTTGGTGAGGCTTCGGATACTTTCCACTATTTCTTTTTGCGAGATGAACTCATAAGTCTTTATGTGCTGATGATATCCTCTAGCAGTGAATATTTTTTAGATAGTCATCAATTTTGTAGTCTTCAATTTTTTGAGATGTATATATTTGGGTGTAGTATTCCTCAATGTATTTGAGTATTTTATTTTTATCAGTAGTTTTTTCCCCATTAATTTTCAAGGTCTCCATAATTTTTTCTCCCCCCCCCCCAATTTCTTCTCGCTTATACAGCCCTTCAGCTTTTCTGTATATATGTGTGAATTTTCCCGCTCTCATTTCTTTACCCCTGCTGTTTTCTTCTATTATTTTGTTTATTATTTGTCTACGCCATTAGTATAGGAAATGAGGGTTCTGGCTCTCCCAAATCCTTACGTTAGCTATGTGAATGAATCCCCCATGGATCTATACTACTATGGGGATGGGGCTTCTGGCTCATTTTTGTGATCGACGGGGGCTCTGGGTTCCTGCAGGTTGTTTTTTTTTTTGTTTTTTTGTTTTTTTGTCACTGTGAAAAGACCTCGCGCCGAGAAATACCTGAATGGATCGAGTTGGTAATGATTAAAAATTCGCAACGCAACATACACCTTAATGTGTTGTTAAATTAAAAAGACTAAAAAGAATCCGAGGGCCGAGCCAAGCTGTTGAGCTTGATTATGTCGGATTTGGGCACTCAAACTGACCACCTCGGACCTACTCAAGTTGAAAATCTGATCTACTCAAGCTGACGGGCTGTACTCCACGCTTAGCAGGCCAGTGATTTTTACAAAATGAGTGCTTGGAATTTTAAGTTGGATATGTTAAGTTGTAGCTAAATACGTCTCTATTAATTCCAGAATTCAGTGGGCAGATACGCACACTGGTATTGAAACTAAAGATGGACAAAAAGTCTACATCACACTGACATTCAGTAACGATTTTAGATCGGCATTTCATAAGAATATATAATCCGATCTTATTGTGTAAGATACCATTAGGTAGGGTATTTTCACATAGTATGCTCCTGGCAAATATCATTACCATAACTTCTACTGTTTATATAGATATCAGCATTGGCGCATGGGGTGTAAAGGCGTGCTGGCTTGAGCAGGTCGGACTTTGACTTCGTACCAGGCCGAAATCCAACCTACTCAAGCTGACGGTCAGTACTATACGCTTAGTATAGCCGTGATTTTTACAAAATGAGTAATTAAATTTTTATATTGGATATGTCAAGTTGCAGCTAACGACGTCTCTATTAATTCCAGAACTCAGCGGGGAATCACACACTCTGGTATTTATAATAAAGATGAACAAAAAGCATATATCATACTGACATTAACTAACGATTTTAGATCAGCATTTAATAAGAATATATCATCCGATCTTATTGTGTAATACACCATTAGGTAAGAGTCAATGTGATAATCCATTTAAATCGTTCCAGTCGAATGTAAATAATTCCAATTCCTTTCTTCCTCTCTTAAAATGTGTTGCTTATATATATCTCATTTGCAACGGGTTCTCTCACTTGTGTGATTAGATATTGCGTTTTCTTTACTTTATATATATATATATATAACATCTTTATTTTTTTTTTTTGGGGGGGGGGGCACCAGACAGATCCCCCACTTACATGTCTTTTCCCCCAGGTGTGTTGTATGTTTTTTTTTTTTTTAAAGAAACAATTCCGATCAAAAATTTATTTTAAAACAATTTTTGACGGGGTATTTGTTGGATTTCCTAGTGTTTTCTATAAGGTAGTTCTTCTGAGTTGGTTTCTATCACCTTACAAGAAATCCCATTCCGGATTTTCTAGTTGACCTGGGCTAAAGTAGTAGAGGTCACCTATATCCCGTGTGTGCTATGTGTATATTGCTATATGTATGTGTGCTATATATAGTTTTCTTTGTAGGGATAGCCAGTTATTTCAAATTTTAACCCAGTTGTCTTACAATCTTATATTTTATTAATGGTTATATTTATTTCAAATTTGCAATTTGGCGAAGAAACGGTGGACTATTGGTTTTGAAAGAAAAAAGAAGCTATTGTTTTATGTGTGTGTTGGTCTGTGTCGTTCTTCGCTTAAATTAATATGATTAGGTCGGTTGGGCTCGAGCAGGGGTCAACACTTTCTTTATTTACTGTATTTCTCCGTGCTCGAGTTAGTCCGCCTTTATTTATTTAAGATTATGTTCCCAAAGAAAAACAAAAAGGTAATTTTTATATTTATTTCCCGCTAAATGGGGATAGATACACAGTACGAGAGCTGTGTAACAGAGAAAGAGTGAATTAAGTCGAGAGTATATACGAGTAGTTATTTCTTTGTGTTGTACGCCTGAGTTTCCCACCCGGGGATATTTCCAAAACTCTTCACGGGCCTGTTCACTTCGCGTAGCGCCATGTGACGTAGCCCCATTAGGGATCACTGTCCCTCCCCGTTTTTTCCATTTCCTATACCCATTAAGAATGAGAGAATGATGAGGGAAAAAAAGGTTTCTCTAGGTTTAGGAAGTTCTATGACTGGAAGATTTGAGAGTCATAATAACAATTTACGTGTGGGATATTTCTACAAATATTCAGTTTTAGCTAGTTATATGACTGGGAGATTTTTATATTTACTTGTTAAATGTTTGAAATTGTGATTGAAATAAAAAATTGATTTTTTTTGTTTGTTGTTTATTTATTTTTATATATTTTTTACATATTTTATTTCCCTATCACTATGATCTGGCCACAGGCTTTCATTGTGTCGACAATATAGTCAGTTATTTTATATAGTGTTTCTTTCTCAAATCTCCCATCTAAGTATAGTAAGTTTTCTTTTCTATATCTGTCGTTCTTACTAATTTTCTCTAAAACTCTTAGTCTTTCTACTTTTCTTTTCTCGCACTGAGTGATAATATGATGTTTGCTAAAAATAGTGTTTTTTTACACAGTGGACAATTTGGCAGTACTTGGACCATATGCCGTCGCACTGCAACCTCTCCCGTCAACCATGCATCATGCATGTATTTGAAGCAGAGGCTTTGTATTTTAAGGGAGCCTAGTTTAACGCAGTGTCCCCATGCTCTTTCCCAACTAATATATAGTTTATCTTCTTCTACTTTACTTTTATAATTTCTGTAGTTATTTCCCTTATCCATTTGTATGTGAGTTTATCATCTAGTTCCCATAGCTCTTTATTATCTCTATACACCTGTAGTAGTTCTTTAACATATCTAAATCTTCTAGGTACTTCAAGTTTTTTTTACAAGTTTATTATTTTGATAGTGTGCTGTAAATCCATTAATGTCAAGCTATGTTCCTATCTCTGAAGAGAAAGAAAAGAACGTAATACATCCATACATACATGCATACATACACACATTTTTCTGGTGTGCATGATGTGCATGATGTATGTCCGTATGTGTTTAGGGTTTGGTAGTTCATCTTCGATATATATGTTATGAATAAGCGGAAAATTGTACATGTCAACCTTGTTGTTGAGTCAAGGTTACAGCTGATTGCGTAATTAACGTCACATCAAAGAGAATGTTTGTGATTTACTCAAGGATACTGCGCAGATCAGGATTACCGTTATCAAAGGTCAAATGGTACTAATTTCCGCTATCTTGTAAAATCAGTCTTGCAACTGCTCTTTTATCATATATTCGATAGTATATTAAACAATAATTTATTCGTCATCGGTGAGCATGGTTTATCTACAAAATCAGCTTTATACAAGCCTGTTACGGTCTCTACACAAATACAATAAGAATATTACAAACTTTTTTTGTGCACTAGTCAATACATGTTCGGGGTTTGGTGGACTTTAAGAAGAAAGAGATATATTTAATTTTCTTAGGATATTGAGTTCGACACATTAGGTTAGTCCAGTTCTTTTACTATATTAAATCGCTCAAGGATATTGTGCCTTGTTAATATAGCAGTACGTTCTAGGTAAAAGCCACCTCAACTAGACAGGAAATGTACTAATCGAGACTCAGTAAAAAAGTTAAACTTTTCAATTGACATTTTAGATAAAAGTTGATTACACAGACGTTTTAAAAATTATCAGAAATATATGTCCCCATATCTTATTTATAAAAATCGGTTTGTTTTTAAACAAACACCATACCTATGTAAAACCCGAGAACTAAGTGCTGTAGGCCTGCAATGGTCACGAGTCACGTTTATAAAAAAAAAAAAAAAAAAAAATTAAGCTGAACGCATGTACAATTTCATACCCTTTCAATTTCAAGCTAATAAAGCGGACATTATTTACTGGTCAACTGATTGCGTCTAATAACACCGCCAAGCCCAGCAAACATCTTGGCGGCTTTCGTTTGTTGGTGCTTATTAAATTGTGAGAATCTTTTATCAACCACTGCATTGTCTGCTGCTTGGTTGTGTATGCAGTTAAAGAAGAAACACATATTGGCTATTGTTTGAGCAACGATTGTATACAGAATTAATTGAAGACAATCACAAAGACGACTTACTGGCTTTACTCATGGATCAGTAATAAGTAACATTTCCGATGTTTATTTTTGCATAACACTTCAAAAGGCTGGTGAAATTGTTAAAGTTAGAAGCGACGCCACGATCGTATTATATTAAAATTTATAAGCCAACTCTTCCCCAAAATGATAATATACATTTTACACACTATTTCTCGTACTTTAAACAAAAGTATTTTTCCGGGTACGAGAAAAATACACGTAACATTTACTTAAAATTTCAGGAACCACTCCACGATCGATCGTATTATATATCGTATTATATTCGAATTCACACACGATGTCTTCCCAAAAATGATAATACAGTTTTTTGCGCAAAGAGTAGGAAACGAATTGCGTTTGTGAACTTGTTTTTCCATAATCGTAAAATATTTCTTTTTTAAAAAATAGGAAATTAACGAGTTCATAAGCGAACACCATATACATGTGAAACCAAACCCAAGAATTAAGTGCAGTAGGCCTGCAATGGTCACGAGTCACTTTTACAAAAAATTTTTTTAAGTTGAACGCATGTACAATTTCATACTCTTTCAATAAAGCAGATATTATTTACTGGTCAACTGATTGCGTCTAATAACACCGCCAAGCCCAGCAAACATCTTGGCGGCTTTTGTTTTTATGTTTATTAAACTGTGTGAATCTGTCATCATGCGGCTTGTTTGTATATGCAGTTAAAGAAGAAACGCATGTTGGCTATTGTCTGAGCAACGACTTTATACAGAATTAATTGAAGACAATCACACAGACGACTTACCGTTGTTTTCACGTGACGTCACAAAACGTGCGTACTTCCATATCTGCCATTTTGAGCCCCCTAGCCCCTCAAATCAGCACCTAATAACATTGTTCTTCCCGCATAATTACGAAAGCATGTCTCATTTTGTGCGTAAGAATACAATAGAACATCACATTCTGCTGTGCATGTCAACCACACGAGACCGAATGCTTGACTTTTCTATTTGTTTTCTTCAGGTAAAACGTTTAAATTTCAATAATCTTTGTTATTCTTTCATAAACAAATAGATCGATCGATAAACAAACGCATAAACAAATGGATACACAAACAAGTAGAAACATTTAATGATTTTCAATTTTCATGGGCTGAAATCAATCATTTGGTTATCTTTCAAGTTAAAAAGCTAATTGTTAACATATAATTTCATATTTCTAAAAGCATTTCAGGAATACTTCGTTTTGACATTTGACACAAAGTCATGTTCCGTTTTGCACGTGTTTCGTTTGAATACACTGAAGATGAAACGTCTTTTTGAACGGTTATCGCTTTCTTTCAGTATCATCCTACGTCCATCATCTCCACAACAAATACAACATTTGACCATACTAATTAAACTGGTTTGTCAACTGTCATTGGCACAAACACCTGTTGTCGCGAAAAGTATTTGTACATAAAAGTTCTGTCATAAAACACATGCTCTGAGATTTTAATTCGTAACTGATATTGTATCCCAAAAATCATTGTCCGGAAATACTCTTTCAAGATGACAAGCTTAGGTACATGATATGACACACTTTTTAAAAATGTCAGTATTGTCTGTTTGTAAAATAAAAATACATTTCTATTTGATAGCAATATACATGATTACGTGTCAGATTCACTATTCTGTCTTTCGATACAAGCAAGGGAACTTCAGCTTTATTTTTATTTTCATGCTGTAGAGCACTTAATTTCAAGTATAATCTATGTATCCTTTCGATGAAGTAAATGTCTTTATCGACAGTTAAATCAGATTATTATCTTGAATATACATGATGACTAATGATGACAAAGGTTTGTTAGGGACTCAAAATGGCGGCACAAGGTGCAAGCGCATTGCATTGTGGGTATTTGCGTACTCAATCGTGATGTCTGTGAAAACAACCCATACTCGTGGACCATTAATAAGTAACATTTCCGCTAATGTTTATTTTGGCACAACACTTCAAGAACCCGGTGATAGTTAAATTTAAGAAGCTACGCCACGATCGTATTAAATTAAAGTTCATAAGCGAACTCTTCCCCAAAATGATAATGAAAGTTTTACACACTTTTCTCGTACTTAAAAGAAAGAAAAAAAATTCCCAGTATGAGAAAATACATATACATGTATTTAAAATTTCAGGAACCACGCCACAATCATATTAAATTCAAATTCTTATGCGATCTCTTCCCCATAATGATAATACATTTTTTATACACTATTTCATGTACTCTGAACAAAAAATATTTTTTCATGTGCGAATGAACATACGAAATTTCGAAAGCCACGCCATGACCGCGTTATATCCTAATTCGTGTTATAGCGGGGCTACACTGTTGTTGTTGTTGTTGTTCTTGTAGGGTTTAACGCCATTTTTCAGCACACGATAGGCTATACATGGCGACCAGTATTAATGGTGGAGGAAGAACCCGGGAAATCCCTGGAAAGAACCACCGACCCTCGAGAAGCTACTGGCAAGCTTTCTCACATACCCACATTGGCCGAATCTGAGACTCTAACACACGCAGGCAGAGGTGAGATGACAGTGATCCATAATGGAGAGCACTTTAGACCACTCGGCCACCCGGTGCCCCGGGTTGCACTGTATGTATATATATATATATATATATATATATATATATATATATATATATATATATATATATATATATAGTGTCAATGGGATATACTGACCAATGGAGACACATGCATAACATATTGAAACTGAAATCTAGACCAAATATAGATCAATAGTCTAATGTGTATTTAAAATTTCATAAAGGTATCTTGAATGATTTTGGAGTGTAGCCCAAGATATAAAAGTAGTACTGAAAAAATAAATTACAAAGAAGCAAAAAATTGCAAATGGTACATTTATACTATGTGCACCAAATTAAAATGAGATACTTTACAAGGCTTTTTAGTTCTGTCCAGGAAATGAGTTTGGACAATGAATGGATGGACAAAAGGACAAAAATATGTTTTAAAATAACAAAAATGAAGAATCATGAATGCCAAGAGGAAGATCTACACAACTAGTTTAATAAGTAAACCGATTTTCCTAGACATATCTAAACTGCTTATGGAGTTTTGTCCTGGAAATGAAAATTTGTGTAATGGATGGATGAACAGACAAATGGACAAAAAGAAAAAAGTACTGAAACTGAATAGAAAATGACTCATCTGGAGAAGGTCTATAATGTGTACCTTTCATATATATATATATATATATATATATATATATATATATATATATATATATATATATATAATGGTTTAGGAGCTTTGCTGCAGGAACAAAAGTATGGATGAAGGCTGGATGGTTGAACACAAGTGGACAAATAACAATAAAAATACATAAACTCAAAACTTGTGAGCAGTAATAATAATACAATTACATATATAAATTATAATAATGAAAATAACTTTATTTTCAGAGATTGCAACTCATTTAGCCAAATTTTTAGATAATGTCACATGTAAAGCCTTCAAGTGCATGCAACGTTCTATATATGTCCACAACATTCATAAAAGAAATAATGACTGTTAGTGAGTTTAATGTCACACAAATATTTTACTTAAAACTTGGAATGTATGTAACATATCTGAAGCTGATTTATGTAAAATTTAATGCATAAGACCAAAGAAGAAACATAAAAGTATTTGGTAAGAGATTTATGTTTAAACTGTTGAGAGATCCTGATTTGAAAAAAACAAAACTGTCAGCCAGCCGTAGCTTAAGTGGTAACTGACTCCATACAGAAGATCCTTTATACACAAATGTCATTTTCAATGCATTCTTGGTCTTGGTAGTTTTAAACACAAGTTTCTTTCTGACCTTAAAGAATACACAGGCAGTATTGGCAGTATGGACAGGTGTATCAATAAGGTTTACTGGTGTTTGATCACGAACAGCTTAATAGACCAAATCACATCTATATGAGATTTCTTAGCTAAATGGAAGTCAGTTTGAAGACTTATGCATGTCAGCAGATGGCATCATTGGATTGAGCATAATTCAAGCTACAGGCTACTGAAATTTGATAATACGATTAATATTAGTTTGTGTGCATGAGTCCCATTCTCGACACCAGTAGTCCATAACAATATGTTGAACGGCGAAAGGTTCATTTAAACCAATTGGTCTAATATATGTACCAAGTTTCACACAAATATCTTGAATGACTTTGGAGTTGAAGGATGGAGAGTTGCAACCCATTACCATATCTGCCACCAACTTCATTTGGTACATCAAATTAGGGAGTTACTGCATGGATACAAAAAAGTGGGTGCATCTGAAAGAGCTGCCAACCCTCCTGATTCAGGCACGAGACTCATGAATTTTAATGTAAACACCCACTCGCCCTCTTGAAGTATAACTTGTCATGATTTTCATCATCGCAAAAAATGGTACGATAGTAAATTTGCATTTTACTTCCATGTCTCAGCATAGTGTCTATGTATGTTTATAAACTGTGCAACAGAATCAGATGCTTGGTTTCATTACATTATGTAGTAGTGTTCTTTGTTCAACATCGATAAAATTTACACCAAAAATGGCAAAAAGATATAAGACCAATTTCAAAATGGTGTATGCACAACAGCTCTTGTGTATAATGGAATCAAGGAATAGTATTTCTTACACATTTTTAGGCACTGTGATTTCTCAATTTCTTGTGAATGACATAGTGAAACACATGGATACAAAATAAAAACATAAATAATAAGTGAAGAAAGTAATAAAAAAATAAATTTAAATTTTGAGCACATGACATCATTATTAATGCATAATGCTTGTTCATGTCATTTCTTATTGAAGACAATTGATCCTTAAGCTATGCCAATCATGCATTACTTCAAAAAATGTTCCCTGATTGTGAAATAGCAAAAAAGTATTTCCTTGCTAGAATGGTAATTGCAGCTACTGATGCAAAGATGCATTTAAAGTCTAAGGTTGTGAGAGGGAAAAATCTGTTTTTTATGTCTGAAAGTGGTAGATCTCCTGATTTTTCATTTTTGGAAAAGTTGGCAGCTATGGCAGGGGTTATAACTCTGACAGTCATCTCTATCTCCCACCCACAAAAATGCTATGAGAAAAAAGATTTGTCAAAGATTTCATACTTAGGGAGTTCACATTTTAAGAGTTTAAAGGAAAGTGAAAGACATTAAGTACAATTAGATGCAAGAATAGTGAATAGATGAATGGATTAAAACATTAAAAATAATGAAATTGAAGCATTGGGAAACCAAAAATAATTAAGGCAGATCTCTGATTGGCAATAAAAGTGGAATAAAAACATAAAGAACTAAAAAAACAAACTCAGTATAGATGCAGCTGCAAACTTATTAAAATTTATATACATAAATACTGTAAAGATTTTTTTTTATTACATTTTTTGATAAAATATTTCTATGCTAGAATCTCTGACAAGTTTCTAATTTTGTACGCATTCTAAAGGTTTTGTTATAACATTGCTTTGTGACAATGTATTGGCTCATAGCAATTGATTTGTGTGGTCTTCCAAAGAAAATTAGCTCATTTATAACATTTTATCAGCTGACATGCCAAAGCCAGATAAAACAATGGCAGTCATTAAAAAGGCAAAGGCATAACAAGAAAGATACTGGGTAACAAAAAACATAATAATCACAGCTCATTCATAACTGGTCAAGAACAAAGGTCTAACAAAGGCACCATGCAACAGAATCATGTTAATCACACTTCTTTATTAAATGATACTTTATAACGACTGGTTTCTCATTCAATGCAAAGAAATGTTTTGTTTTGTATTTATTTCACTAAATAATTTTAAAATAATGTTTAGCTTTCATTCTATACTTGTATATTGATTGACTGAGTACAGTTTAACGTAAATCTCTGTATTGTTCATTTGAATTATGATAGTTGTGAAAATGAGTGAAATTCTTGTTATACACAAAGCTGAGGAAGAAAAAAACACCAACATGCTCTAATCCAAAAATACCTTGCAAGCCTCGACAAAAAGAATGAACCTGAAATGCACTGTCCACAATCAGGATGATATATCATGCATGTTGTAATGTTTCCACAGACTGTGTTGTAAATGCTGATGATGACGATTGCCAGTGATATGGTGCATGATGCCTAATTAGTTCGATGATAAGGAGGCCAATTTCTTGAATTATATTAATTCTGATGGTAACACTCACTGCAACAATTTAATGTAAATTTGTTGCAGGTGAAATTGTTCATGAAATTAGTGCTCACTAGGAATCAACCAAGCTATTAAACAAAGACAATTTCACATACAAGTTAATTATATGATTCACTGGCTGGTACATGTTCGTGTATGTTGACACTTTCACTAGATGATAAACTTAATTGTTTAGGTAATTTGTTTGCATGATAACATGTATTTATACAAATGTAAGTTGTTTCAAAAACTGTATTATCCTTAAATATGAGTTCTGAAAAGAATGTCTACAAATTCAAGATATTTCTTCTTGTTAACAGCTAAGTGATGAAACCATCTCTGAGATTCCTGCATGAAATACCACGCTGATATGACCAGCCACTCCGGAAACTTAGTGGCAAGATTTTTAATATTTTCATTATAACAGTCATATTTGGGGTCAGATTGGAATATTTTCATTCAGGACTAAGAGATCATAATTAGTCTTTTGATGAAAACCCTATATAACCTTACGTTTCATAAGAGTAGCAATAACAAGATTTACAAGATGGGTGTCATGATGGCCATAATGGATGTTAGGTTGGCATCATTTTTCAGCTATTACCAACTGCAGTCTTTGGGTGACAACCAAATGTTGATACAACTTTTCGTATAGAAAGAGTAGCAATTGAGACTTTCAAGATGGCCAATAGTGAATATCAGATTGGCACAATTACTATTTAAGACCAACTAGATATCATATGATGTTTATTTGTGAAAACATCATGCTGATATGACTTTACATTCAGAGGGAGCAGCATTGACAAGATTTTTAAGATGGCTGCTGTGGTGGTCACATAGGATTTCAGATTGGTGATAATTTGTGCCAATGGATTGATTGACATCAGACGAAAGATAACAGTCCATCCTATAAGTTCTTCTAATCTATTTAGGCAAAATTTAAATTTTCCACAAGAACTTTTATTGTATAAATTAATCCTGTAACTGCCTTGTAAACATTTAATTCATTACTGCAGAACTCTGAAAAACTAAAGTACCGGAGTCCCATATTTTGGATTAGAGTTTTGACTTTTTTATTTTTAAATTTACATAGTCTCATCAGCAATAATATCAAACACATTTTCAATGACGATTGCAAAGTTGATAAATTCAAGATTATAATTTAAAGATTTACTGTTTTTCAAATATTATGTGTACATAAATTATGAAAATGAGATAAAATCTTAAAGATATCAGTCTGAAGTTAACAATTTTGTATCATTAAAAAAAAAAAGACATGCTGGAAAACATATAAAGATAAATAAACAAGATATAAATAAAGCAAACTATCATGTGTTATATGCTAGGAGTTTATATGAAAAGTTACTGGATTAAACAAAAATTCAGGTTATATATTTATATACATACTTATGAATCCACAGTGGTTTTTCTTTGTGCCTACATGAAAACTAACAAACTTGTCTGAAGAAGCCAAGTCCAAAGAGTAATAACAAGTCCCAAAAGTTTGCATTTCTCAATGTTCATTTTTTATAGATACTTTTACCCAATCAGCAAAGATTATTATTCTTAAATCCACCAATGATTTTCTAATTTGCCATGATTTCATGAAACCTTCGAGCCCACTAGTGTCATACCAGTCCATAAAAGAAAAGAAGCAAACCATACAGTCCAACAAATTCATTCTTGGTAATGACTTTTGGGATAACGAATTTTAGTAACTGCTAAATATAATATTGAATCCATCTCTTAATACTGGATCTACATTTCTCAAGGACAGCAATAAATAATGCAATATCTTCATGGAACTATTAAATATTCCCACTGTCAAATGGTATAAACATCTGAATTTATAGAAGTTATGACTTATGAACCTATACAGCATATGGCAAGAGAATTTAAAAATAACTTTGGGCCTTATGTCCTCACTATAGGAACCCATGAAGCATATGGCAAGAGAATTTGGCAATAGCTTTGGGCCTTATGTTCTCTCTACGTGAATCTATGATGCATATGGTAAGAGAATTTGGCAATAGCTTTGGGCCTTATGTTCTCTCTACGTGAATCTATGACATATGACAAGTGAATTTAGTAACAGCTTTGGGTATTATGTTCTCAAGGATATTTATTCTGATGCAAACATTTTGGGCCAAAATAAGAGAGGATTAATAAGCAGCTGGATTAAATTCTTAGATGTTGAAATAATTTTTGAAATGGTTAAATCTTAACTTCATTTCCAACTTGAATATGGTGCTGCATATTTCAGAAAAGTTTGTTCTGTGTATACCTTCTTTTGATGTGCTGTCATAAGAGATATATTTTAACTACAATTTATGTTCAAAAGTATGCCTAGGCACCTGCATCTATATGCTTTTAGAATGCATTTTGTTCTACACATAAAGAGACCTTGTCTTCTCCACAAAATTATAGTACAGTACAGCTAAACTTCAACACAAAAACCAAGCTACCCATTATAAATCTAGCTCACCAAAAAAGCCCCAAAACAAATCCTAGCTTAATAAAATTACAAACAAAAGTGCCATGGAATATTATATGTGAATTTTTTTCAAGTTTATTTAAACAATACTCCATCCATTAAATAAAAAGCATTCAGTAGATTTACCCATTTCTATACAGTGGGAAAATTGGATATAAAGAATATATTCACACACAAAGATTCATCTGAACAAAGACTATATTCCAAAACTGGAAGAATTTTTATGTTACAATCTTATTCATTAATGTAGCCAACCACAAAAAATTCAAACAAGGCATAATATTAAAAGTGCAAAAATACTACAACTAGTGATGGATGCAATGCAGTGGGCACTGCCCACTTTAATTTGTTCAGCAAGGCTTTAAAAAGAAGAACTTGAGTTATGAATCATGCTAAGGGGAACATGCATTCATGAACCCTTAACTCTTCCAATGGTGATGTGGAATATAAGATATCCAACTCATTTAAGGAGTCATCAGTACAAAGGTGTGTGATAGGTTTGTTTAAAATCAAACACTGATTCCTTAGTTAAGTTATGTAAATCTAAGTCACCCTCTATTGCATGAGGTTATTTGAGGTATGATATTAGAGAAACATGTTGAATCTATGCAGTAGAATCACCAGTATGGCAATGACATAATTGTCATGGCAGAATTGCTGATGTTTTCAGCCAGAGTTGCCAGTATTACTGAATGACTTAACTATTATGGTAGAATTGCCAATGTTTTCAGACAGATCAGTTGTCATCTTGTTATCATGAAATTTATAGGAAATTAATCTGTTAAGTTTAGAGACTTAGGATAGAATTCCCAAATTATATTGCATGCTGGGAATGTTACAGTTTGTGTAGTATGCAGTGGAGAGTCCCAAGAAATGAACTTTTATGGGGGGAATACCAACAGTTAATATGTCAACACAAAAACGACACACAATACAAAATAGGAAACAGATAATGGACAATGAAGACAGTAGATAGACTAGAGGAACAAGATTTGCATATACATGAACAACAAGGAAAATCGGAATAAACAAAACATTACAGCATAAAACAAAAATACAACATTAAGCTATATATTAACCTATGTACAGTTATAGATCACTAGCAGTGATGAGAGATATGATAACAATAATCAATATATCAAAGAGAAATAATAATATATAAAATAATAAAACTTTAGAACTGCATATGATGCTAACTGTGCATTCACTGTTCAGGGATCATACCCAAAATGTTTGTGTGTGTAAACAGGACTCCTAACTGTTAGGGAATGTGCCCAATATATTTGTGTGTGTAAACAGGACTCCTAACTGTTAGGGTATGTGCCCAATATATGTGTTTGTAAACAGGACTCTTAACTGTTCAGGGATCATGCCTAAAATGTTTGTGTAAACATGACTCCTAACTGTTAGGGTATGTGCCCAATATATCTGTGTTTATAAACAGGACTCTTAACTGTTCAGGGATCATGCCCAAAATGTTTGTGTGTGTAAACAGGACTCCTAACTGTTAGGGAATGTGCCCAATATATTTGTGTGTGTAAACAGGACTCCTAACTGTTCAGGCATCATGCCCAAAATGTTTGTGTGTGTAAACAGGTCTCTTAACTGTTCAGAGATCATGCCCAAAATGTTTGTGTGTGTAAACAGGACTCCTAACTGGTCAGGGATCATGCCCAAAATGTTTGTGTGTGTGAACAGGGCTCCTAACTGTTCATAGATCATGCCCAAAATGTTTGTGTGTGTAAACAAGGGTACAATCACTCTCTATAGTTATATAGCAGTGACAATGCAATGATGAGAAGAAACTAACTGCATAAGAATGTCAAAAAGTGTAACTAAGTAGCCATATATAAAGTTGACTTAAGGAAACAGCAAGTTAGATATGCAAGTCCTATAGTACATAGACTTAGCATACTGATGAAACTATGCTAGTCCAGACTATGAGTAATGCGTGCCTAATATTAAACAAAAATATGGGGTAGACACACCACAGGTGTATAATATACCAAACCGTCAATGAATCTTAAAACTTTTAAAGAAAACCAAAACATTTAGCACTATAAACATTGTAAACATTCTTTCTATGAATACCCCTCTGTGAAAGGAATTTCAGAGGAATACATCCATAGAAAAATCTGAATGATTACATCTAGGAAGAATACATTCAAACACAATATTTAATAAACTCAAAATAATGCACAACATGGCCACATAAGCACAGGACAAATAAAACAAAGTGGTATAATACAGTGAATGTGTTGACGAAAAATAATAGTAATGAAAAAATAACTGCTCACAAATGTCACAAAGTTTAACTGAGCTCTGACACAACTGTAGACACAGTAACACCAAATTAATGCACAAACACTTCCAAGTAATGAAAAATATATATGATGCATGTACATGAAGCAACACATAACCCAATATTATGTCTAAAACAGGTGGATCTACACAAAGTCTAATGCATATGTTGAATGGTGTCATTTGAGGTCCAGTTATAACAAGGTCCAATGTTCCAGCATTTTATTAATGTCGTCCTCAATCTGTGTTTTAGTTGCTAAAGTGGCAGCCCTTGTCCATACTGATCAATCATTGAATTTGTGATCTGCATAAACTAGGAGCAGATGCGACTTTTCTCGAAATTCAGATTTAGAAAGTGGATTTGTACCATCTGATGCAACTGTTAGATCTTTAAGTTTTAAAATAGCCCTTCCTGCAGAGGACTGTTAAATAATTGTTTATAGGGGCAAATATAGTTATCCATATTGTATGCCACCAGAAGTAAAGTACCACTGGTATTATCTCCAGCAATTATGTAGTCATAAATATGTAAGTTACCTCCACATCAGTGGTTTACACAACAGTAAATTCAGCAATGTGTAAAAATGCCCAAACAAAGCTGTTAGCATTATAACATATTCTAAAATTATGAAACCATTCTAATGCAAAGTACACATGTACAACAACGTACAGAATTTAATGGATAGCCTTGTGTTAAGAATGTTGGTCTGAAATTTCTTTACAGCTCTCAACACCAGTTACAATCCTGGACAGCATGAATACAAGTGGCCATCAAAGTGATGATATAAGTCCAGCCTGATGTGAAATGCATGACACCATATAAATACAGCTTTATAGGTGAATATCAAATATGAATAATCTTGAAGCAATAGACCATAAAAAAATCAACAAGGGAATATTCATAAATGGGGATTACAGGCTGACTACAATGTGATCCCTAAGGACCAACATGACCAAGTAATGTTTTCCAACCTGACAAATAAACAGATTGAGTATGTTGACTGTGTGCATCATGCAGAAACTGGTCCACTGTTTTATTTAGCAAATAACTGTCTTCTGTATGCTGGGCATGGATGGGGAGTTTTCTCTGCTGTTGGAGCCAGGTGTCAGAATTTTTCCATCTTAAAATAACAGCATCTGCAGTGAAGTGATCTTTCCCTGGAATGTATTTGGCTAAAGGTTCCCAACAATACTGAGATGAGATCTATGTTAAATGCTGGATCAATTTCCCTGTCATTGGAGACTTGAATCAGCATTTCATAATTATTTTTTTACTGTACTGATATTGTCACAATGGAACTAAATCCACCTCTTCTGCCACATACAGCACCTTTGATATCAATGCAGCAACCACTGTGGTATATATTTTTGTCACAGCCACAGAGAACTAGTCTGTTCCCATTATTTAAATAATACCAGGTTAAGATCTTTGGAACCATTTACCTTGGAATAAAGCAATGAATCTGAGAGTTTGTCCTGGCCAAGTAAAGAGCTCAACATCTACAGTAAAAGTAATATTAGAGGCCACGAAAAAGGAAATTCTATTCCTTTGAGACAATGAGTCACCTCGTATCTTTAAATCCAGTCTACATTCATTATTCAGTTTCACAGGAAGATACAATTTCATGACAGAGCTTGAACAAGATATCACATATGACATGAAAGAATGACCAGTGGCTATCACTCCACATGTATAAGGTAAGTGGTCCAAAAAGATTCAGCATTTCTATCTATGTGCAAGAGTTAACTTTGCCAAATCCATTAAGCTTGTCATGTGGTAATCTAGCTTCCATTTTTAGCATCTATTATTGATACCTAAATATTTCATAGCTGGTGATAGTCCCAGAGTCATGTGAAGAGCAATAGAAATAATTACCTACAGACTATCAATGTAATTAATGTCACTGTTCTTTCTGCTGGAAAGTCAGGTTTATCAATGGATAACTACTTGTCCAGTAAATGTAGGAAATGTGAAATGCCATAATTATGTAGTGATATCCATTAAATTGCTCTGGACAGTGAATAAAAAATCTGAGTCTCTTCAACTGCCAAGCACTAATCTATTGTAGAAATAATTATAGGTTACTGCATTTGTATGGGAAATTATGAAGGAGTTTTTTCAGATGTAAATACTGCATGTCCTTGGGAGTGCAGTATATTCATCTGAAAAAACAAGTTCATATTTTCCCATACAAATGCAGTAACCTTTTTATTATATGCTAATTTTTTAAAATTCTACCTAATGCTTAATTATATTAACAAAATACACAACAAGCAACAAAATAACTGAATATATTCCTTATTCCAAACTAAATACACAGGCGCAGATTCATCATTACATAATAACAACATTACTAATGCGCATATAACTCCACCCAGATAAATTTGAACTTAGTCGCACGCTTGACATAACTTTCAAAAGAAAATGGCGCATCTAGTTAAAATTGAAATTTGGAGTCATATTGTGAATGAATGCTCATTGCAACAACTTTTCCATTTGATCTGGAAATAATAGATTTTGGTGGGGTTTTTTTTATTCTACGAAATTTCATGATTATGGACTGGATTTATATGACAATTCCACATGAAATACAATGGGTTGAAGAAGCAAGGGAGAAGCGTGTTGACATCTGCAAATGTGATTTTGTTTCTGTCTTCGAATGTTTGAAATTATAATGTGGGAAAAATATGAAGTCTTTCAATTGCAATTATCAAAAAGACGCTATGAAATTAAATGCTTATTTCATTTTGAGTGCAGTAAGGTGTATGTAATTGCACTTATATTCAAAATTACAGTACAGTTTCGAAATGTGTAATCAAGATTGAGAACCTATGACATGGCTAATGTAATTCGGATTTACAGAACTAAGAAAGCAAATTTTGAGGAAATTCAGGATGTAAAACTGTAAGTGTATTTTCTGCCATTCTTATCACCAGCTAAAGAAGACAGTTTATGTCTTGACACTTGTATGTTATTTGTAAGGTCAACCCTTTCTAGTGTCTATTGTATAGCTAACCTAAATCCGAAACATTGTATCAAAAGTTAACGCGGGATATGCCAAAGCAACTGGTATGTGTCAGTCCACAAAACAACTGCTTTACTTCATTCAGAAACAAATTTAAACAACCACAACATAAAACGCCTACAAAGCGAGGGTACATGATTTGTTTACAAATCAAAAGTGCTGGCATCTGCATCCATTGTTTGTTTACAATAGAAAGTAGTTCCTTTATACATGTGAATGGAATATGAAGGTGTGCAGTAATTAAAATACTGAAAGATTCTGACAATGTAAAGTTAACGGATAAAAAAATGAGCATATAATAATATTTAATTCACAACTTGACAAAATAGAGAGGCCACAGTGTTGGGTGTATGTGATTTAACACACTCTGCTTGACTGTCAACCACAACTCTGTCCATCTTATGTGACTGTTTAGGCCAAAACTTATAGGATGCCAGGGTTTCTGTGCTACTCATAATGACCCTTACTCTTTTTTTTTATTATGCTCATCAGACTTGCTAACTTGTCTTGCTTTCTAGCTTTGAAGACTGTAATTTTCCAAAGTGGCTGAACCTCTTTCCCTGCATCCAGGATTTGTCCTCACAGAGCTCAACCTCTTTTCTGATTTAAAATGTTCAGCAAAGATGTTTGTCACACATGCTATAGGTCCATCATAATTGTTTACAAGATGAACCTCCCTGATGGGTTCCTTCTCTCTGTGTGCTTTGCTGAATTGTAACAAGCAGCGTAACAAAACTCTCCCAGAAATCTCATCTTTATAATCTGCAAGGAAATCGGAATTGATTAAATATGTCTATGTTATGACAAAAATGCTAGCAACTGCATCACAAGTGCTAGTAAACAGCATGTACAGTGACAGCCCAGAGTTTGTTAAATTACCAGGTTATTGTTTCACTGGTCATTGTCAAAACCAGTGAATGTAACAGATGTCATTAATCACATTTTCCATTGTTGTGAACTTTACTCTTGATACTGCACCTAATATGAACATCAGAAATATTGTGGAATAAGCACATCCTCAACAGTTAATATCAGATTGTTTTTGATACAAATTGTTTCTCTAATTAAGAGATTTCCATCAGCTTTTCTGTAGAGATATTATAACTAAACATGCTGATCATTGTTTTCTTTGCCTTCATCTCTGTGCATCAGTCTTAATCTTTTATGATACTTTACAAAGATTAACTTTATCCTCTTTCTTTACCTACCTATTTTCCTGTTTCTCTGTCTGTTTGATAGTTTTTAAATTGGACAGTTCTGAAATGAGGTCATATCATGTTCTTTTTACGTGATTTTAAGGTGGTTCAGTAGTAACCATTAGTTAGATGCGGTCTTGAATCCTGCATAGCCAGGTGCAACTTGGTCACCAGCTATGGTGTGTCTTTAGTTAAGGCACTTTACTCCAATTGGCCTCAGCACAATGTATCCTGTCAAGTGTTCAGGGATGGTCCTGGCTTTTAAAAAGCTGTCGCCAAAAAAATCACCAACCTCAATATTTTATCGCCAATTTTCAAAAAGTGTCGCCAGAACAAGTAGTGTACATTTTTCCAAGTGTTAATTTAGTCTTTTAATGTAACAGGCAATGAAAATTACAAAAGATGGGTTAGTTAATACTCAAATTACAACAAGCATTAACAAAATGTTACAAAGTGTTACATGAAGATCCGTTGCGATCTTAGGGCTGCCCACTTGTTGAATGCCGTTTCAAAGTCTAATTTTTCACATCTGTACATGCTGATTCTCATGAAATTCTCGAGAGATGAGATGCAGAGTTTATTTCTGATGTCAGTTTTTATGAGGTTCATCTTACTGAATCCACGTTCACAGTCCACAGTGCTGACAGGTGACACCAGTAGTCTATCAGCAGGTCCCCCCCACCCATGGCTAGCTTCACAAAGCTTGTAGTGAATTGCTTCCTAAATCCCAAGAATGATCACTGAATGCTGTATAAATTTTCAAGACAAGCAAAATAGGGTCACCATTCCCACGAATGAAACTTACACGAGTCAACACCTGGCAATATTGGACCGTATATATAAGCATAAATTCACACCCAATTTAGGGATTCTTTCACTCCCGTATTTTGAGAAATAAATAATTATTATTAATTATGCAAAACTTGTTGTTTTGTTTTTTTGTTATTTCTTGTTGCGGAGTTTAAGTCTCTGCAGCCGTAACATGGCAAAAGGAAAAGATCAATGAGCAAAATGCTGCACTGGCGACAGATATAATTGTGATTGAGATTTTTTCCATTTGTTTTGTATTTATACGCAGTAGTCAGTACTTCAAAGGTTATCAGTTTTCTATGAAGGTTCAGCAAAACAATTGTATTGGTATATGTAAAAAAAAAAAAAACGGAAGGATTGGCCATTCAATTAATTGTATCTGTTCTATTCGCGTCTTCAGAAGTCGGACAGTCATAGGTATAGTTCGGTAGCATGATTGACTGTATCACAGCATACAGTACTCAGCCCAGATGTCAGCATAAGCAGATTATGATGTAACAATGCACTGTAAAGATGGGGTTGTCAATACGAACAAAGGATGATTAAGGATCGTTTGTGTAACAGATAGATTCCTATGCATTGCTTAGTCAAGTGTGTGGCTTCCTTTCGTTCTCCCTTATAATTTATCCAGTCCAAATCCATGATTTTATGTACAAATTAAATAACCAAAAAGTCTGTCGCCAAAAAAAATCGCCAGATGGGATATTTTTGTCGCCAGTAAGGGAAAAAAATCGCAATTTGCGACATTGGCGAAGCCCAGGACGATCCCTGAAGTGTTGATAATGCATTAACACAAATGCAGTTCTGCATCTGTAGTAAATGATAGCCAAACCTGACATGGTCCAGTAAAAAAATTTTTAGGATAAATTCTTCATATTTATTTTCTGCCATTGTTCATCTCAATTATATATGAAGGTATCCTAAATTTAAAACAAGGTCAAAACAAGGTTAAAACAAGGTCAAAGATGGTGAATGTGGAGGATATGTTTGGGGCTTTTTTGTTGGTTTTAAAGGCATCTGTAACACACTGAATGGCTAATATTGTGCGTAAGAACCTACCCAAAATTTAAAACAAGATGAAGCTAAATGCAATGTGAAATTTGTACTGTTATTCCACCAGAATGACTCAAGTCATATTAACAAGGGGATTTTAATCAATGACATTTTATGATGTTAGGCTGGTTCTAAATCAAAATGTCCTTCAGCGGCCAGCTAAAAATTCTTTCTACACTCCATCTCCTGAATGAATGGTCATATCATCAAGGGGTTTTCACTGAAAGATTTCTTATTATGTCATGTTTCTGCACCATTTATACAGCATTAAAAATCCTTTCTTTTGAATATGGTCAAATTCTTCCAACTGGGTTTTATAGTCTATTAAAGAATATTTTATATTTAATGATAGTGATCATAACATAATTAAAGATGTTTTAGGAAGCTGACACACCCCTTTTAAGTTATGAACAAGATTTGTAGGTTACTGATACAAAGGGTCACTGCTTCATGAGACCAGTCTCTGAAACTCTGAAGAACTCGTGTATCTGGTTCATGGTGAGCACCCCATCCCAAATCTGATGCATCTGTGTACAGATGAGTGGGACTTGAGTCTGTGAGGAAGGATTCCTATCAGGATCCAGTTCCAATTTAGACAACAACTTAAGCGGTGACAAAAATCAGATCATATAGGAATCCAAGTCAAGGTAAAAGCTAGCAAACATGAAGATGGGTATGTGAAGATGCACATGATGCAAATCTGGCATAGGGCTTTAGGGCGTTCATTACTGAAGTGGCAGTCTCCATTATGAAGTACTCTTCCTGAAGGAATTAATTGTTTCAGGCAGAAAGAATGATCATAAATCTAAACTTTCCATCTTTTCTCTGAGATGCTGGGAGGAGTAAGACAATATACAAGACAGTAAAACTCCCTAAGAGATGACTGCCTCCCTTCTAAGAAAAAAGGGAGGAGTCCATAAACTTCTTCCCTTTGTTTCTGCAATCTGTGTAACATAAAGTGGATAGCAGGGAGTTTTGAGTTGAGGATGCACATACTGATTTAATTTGAAGTTGATCCTGGCTGACAAACTTGTAAGGGGGTCCATAGGTTAATTAGGACTCCTTGGCCAGTTTTAACAGATCCAGAATCATGGTCCATGACTGGTGTTGCTCACCTAAAATCTTATAATGCTACATCGTGAATGAGACCTCCAAAAAAAAATCCATATTAAATGATGCAACCCTCAGCAGGTTCTAGCTGTGGTTGGAGATGTTCTGCAGAGTGAACCATGAATTATTATTATCACACATGTTAGAGAATTTTTATTTCATACTCTATGGAGACTTGAACCCACATCCAGAGGGAAATGGCACACATGAGCCCATAGTCCCTCATGACTAAGCACACATAAACAAAAAATGATGCTATTTAATTAGTGTTATATGCACACATGTGTAGCAGACACACTCGCACAACAACCTAGTAATTATTCTCATTTATTATATATATATATGCAACAGAATGATAAAATCGCTACTGGTAATGTTCACTCTAGCTCAATAGAAATTAATCATGGTTTTTGCCCGTGGTCTTATTTAGGCCTATTGTTATTTTGTTTTCTCATAAATAACCTCCCTGTGGATAAATCACCGAAACACAGACTTATTTGCAGAAGATGTTGCTATAACAGCTAGCACCTCTGGTATTGATGTAATTAATGTGGAAGCTCTACTAGATTCCAGTATATGAAATACTGAGATGTGGTCAAGACAAAATAAAATGGTCACAAATGAAACTAAAACAAGATGTACAGTAATAGCTCCATCAAAGAAACGTTCTGCTTCTGAGAAACTGCTAAAGTTGACAATAAATGAGCAACTCTGTATGTAGAGTAAACTGCTAAAATGTAGCAGAGTGCCTCATGGGAGACTAGACACATCAATATTATAACTGAGCTATCCTTATTAAATAAAGACTTATTATTATTATTATTATCATCATTATTATTATTATTATTATTATTATTATTATCATTATAGTCAAAAGATTCAAGGAGGCAGCTGAAAAATGTTTGGCATGAGAGACTTATAATGTCACCAGAGGCCTATCCTTTTGATAAAAGCTTCAAATGATTTTCATTGGGTGATTAGCTCAACTCCCAACCAATACCACTGCTCTAAGTGGTTAGCGCATCTGCCTCAGATGTGGGAGTTCATGGGTTCAAACCCCAGAAGAGTCATACCAATGATTTATGAATCTGGTACTAGCATCTGTCTCACTAGATAGGACTTCTCAGCCTAGTGTCAGGATAACGTGACTAGGTGGATAAATCACTGAAACACAGACTTATTTGCAGAAGATGTTGCTGTAACAGGTACCACCTCTGTGTAACATAAAGTGGGTAGCAGGGAGTTTTGAGTTGAGGATGCACATACTGATTTAATTTTAAGTTGATCCTGGCTGCAACATGATGTCCCAGTGCTAGACATCACTATAAACTGCCATACTGCAGGCATTGTAACAACATAACTGAAAAATCATTAAAGCTATGTTAAAATCCAAATCACACACACACACACACACACACTCACATACACCCAACCGATATATCCACATGGGAAGCACTTGAATTCAGTGGAGGCTGAAACATAACAAATGACAGACAGATGATGCCTTCTGCTGTCTGGTGGTCTCATAGCCCCAGGAAAACCTCTGCACTAGCTCCTAAAACATCTCTAAGTACTGAAGCAGCAGCTGATCTTAATGAGAATGGGTGCCAGATATCCTTTCCAGATTAAAAAGAATCTTAGTGTCCTCAGCAATCAATGGATTTTTCCATAAGTCTGGGGGTAGGAGGCAGCAGAACTCATTTAATGCTGCATCAAAAGTCTGTACTTAGTCCTCCACCTGACACTAGAACTGAGAAGAAGCATGGGATCCTAAAAGAAGAGGAGAGCCTGCCACAATTGGTTCTTCATGAAGTCCACTGGAATAAAGAAGGCATCATTGTCTTGAATTTGTTACCAAGGTGAGACAGTGCTGTCCTTCCTATTGATTTTACATAATAACATACTTTATACTGCAACAATTGTATCATCATGAAGAGTATTCTTGAATGGTCTCTATATATAATTTTTGTATTCTATATTTTTATAGCAATGGACTTAGTCTTGGGCTAAATTTAATTAATAGCTTGCACAAATTAAACTTAACATGACTATGGCTTGCGCAAGCTTGTTTGTTACATAACTGAAGCTTGCAATTAGCTTGCGGCTAGCTTGCAGTTAGCTTCGGCTAGCTTGCAGTTAGGTTGCACAAGCTTGGAGCTAGCTTGCAGTTAGCTTGCACAAGCTTGCAGTTATCTTGCACAAGCTTGCAGTTAGCTTGCGCAAGCTTGCAATAAAGAACCTTGCAAGCTTGACAGTTTATTCAGTGCAAGCTTGCACAAGCTTGCCACAAGGTTAGAATTACTAGCTTGCATGATATCAGTTTGCGCAAGCTTGTCGCAAGCTTGCTTTAAGAGCTTGCGATTTCCATTTGGGACTTTCCTCCTATATAAATGAGACTGGAAGAGAGTGGCAGAATGCCAGCAAACTGTTGGACAAAACCAGAAGAGATGGAACAGGTATATGGCCAGTCACATCTGACATACACTGAAACCAATGCTGAAACACTTATGATGTAAGAGATAGCTGAGCAACAGAACTGCTCTTTTCCATCTTCAAAAAAGCAGAACTCACTGTTTTCAGTCACTGGTACTTAACTATGCTTGAAAGGTTGCTGCTCATTCCTGCAAGGAAAGTATGACTTGCTTTAAGCCATTGGTGTGAGTGTCAGGGATCTAAGGCCTTTGGCAAATTCTAAACCAGTGGTGTACAACTCAAACACTCATACGGGCCAGAAACAACCTTGATTGGAATTAAGTGGGCCGCACTGTGAACATTTTTTTGTCTATAATATTAGCATAAATACACATGCATTAAGTAAGGATATGGGCCGCTGGCCACCCAAAACTGTGTCCCCTTCTCTGAACCATGGACACTGATCCTGCTTCTTGACCCACTAATCCTTAAGACTGGAAGTGATCCAGACCCTTCCTGAGAATGCAAGGGATCATCCCAAGATGAAGTGGAACCACTCCGGTGGCCTAGAAGTTTGAGTGTCTGCCACGGATGTGGGAGGTCACAGGTCTGAACCCTGGTTGAGACATACCAAAGACTTATAAAAAATGGTAATAAAAGCTGCCTCGCTAGGCACTCAGGATTAAGAGGTTAGTGTTAGGTCAGCCTGAGGTCAGGATAACGAGTGGTTTTTGTTGTTGTTGTTGTTTAACACCATTTTTCAACACAAGATAGGCTATACATGGTGGCTAGTATAAATGGTGGAGGAAGAACCGGGGAAAACCCCAGAAAGAACTACTGACCACAAGAAGCTACTGGCAAGCTTTCTCAAGTATCCACATTGGCCAAGCCCAAGACTCAAACCCATGCAGACAGAAGTGAGATGGCAGTGATCCATAATGGTGAGCACTTTAGACCACTTGGCCACTCAGGGTCCCTACCATGACTGGTTGCGACGTGATGCTACATGTTTGCGGCATGATGCCCCAGTGCAAGACATCACATTAAACTTCCACACTGCAGACATCATAGCGATATGACTGAAAAATTGTTAAAGCTATGTTAAAAATCCAAATCACACACCCACACACAAGATGAAGTGGTGTGTGTATGTGATTAGGATTTTAACATAGCTTTAACAATTTTTCAGTCATCTTGCTGCAGACATGTAGTATGATGTCCCACCCGTTACATTATCATGACACCAGGCAGGCCAGTCCTAACACTAACCTCTTAATGCTGAGCACCTAGCGAGGCAGCTGTTAGTATCATTTTTGTAAGTCTTTGGTATGACTTAGCTGGGGTTCGAACGTATGACCTCCTGCTTCCAAGGCGGATGCTGTATTCACCAGGCCACCGGAGCAGTCCAAGATCAAGTGGTCGAAATGGTTGAAAAGTGACCTTCTTCCTCCTGCAGAAAGTGTGGTTGCTTCTGCCATGTCCCACAATGCATCTGTCCAAAAGCAAAAAACAAGACACTCATCTATTTGAGTACATTTAATAAGTGATAGACAGGTTGTGTGAATGTCTGATAGAGCCTTCTCATCTCCACACTTACAATGTCCCATATGGCCTTCTCATGCCCACACTTACAATGTCCCATACAGCCTTCTCATGCCCCCATTTACAATGTCCCATAGGGCCTTCTCATGCCCACACTTACAATGTCCCATATGGCCTTCTCATGCCTGCACTTACAATGCCCCATAGAGCCTTCTTATGCCCCCACTTACAATGTCCCATTGGGCCTTCTCATGCCCATCTTACAATGTCCCATAAGGCCTTCTCATGCCCACACTTACAATGTCCCATATGGCCTTCTCATGCCTGCACTTACAATGTCCCATAGGGCCTTCTCATGCCCACACTAACAATGTCCCATAGGGCCTTCTTATGCCCATCTTACAAAGTCCCATAGGGCCTTCTCATGCCCACACTTACAATGTCCCATAGGGCCTTCTCATGCCCATCTTACAATGTCCCATAGGGCCTTCTCATGCCCACACTTACAATGTCCCATAGGGCCTTCTCATGCACACACTTAAAATGTCCCATAGGGCCTTCTTATGCCCACACTTACAATGTCCCATTGGGCCTTCTCATGCCCATCTTACAATGTTCCATAAGGCCTTCTCATGCCCACACTTACAATGTCCCATAGGGCCTTCTCATGCCTGCACTTACAATGTCCCATAGGGCCTTCTTATGCCCACACTTACAATGTCCCATAGGGCCTTCTCATGCCCATCTTACAATGTCCCATAGGGATTTCTCATGCCCACACTTACAATGTTCCAAACGGCCTTCTCATGCCCACACTTACAGTACCCCATAGGGCCTTCTCATGCCCACACCTACCCACAAGTTGTGACATATTTATATGAAGAAAGAGAAAATTCGATAAAAGCAATATAAGTGGGAACCAAAATGGGTAGTAATATAAACCCTAATGTGGACACCATGAAGGGAGACCAATCAATTGAAACAAGGTGCACAAACCCTCCAAATACAGCAAAAGGGAACAAAAACACACAGACTTAATGGTGAGACAGGGGAGATATATATTTGGAGGGAAAAAATACCATTAAATATGGCAATAAAGGTGAAAGTCATCTTGTTTTGTCACAAAGCTAACTCGCATGATAGGGAAAAGAGGATATTTTGAATGTTGGCTATGAGTGAGGGCTTAAAGTGGGCCCATGTTCTTACCGATTCGTGGCCTCCAATCACTACCTGAAGAAGGGAATACTGCTCTGGACTGGGGACTAAGACAACTGGCATCAAGAATCAGATGTTTCAATACAAACCTTTTCCAATAAGTGGCATTGCAACAGACTCATACGCTCTAGCTTTCTCCAGAATGTTCCTAAAACACTGCCCCAGATTTCTCTTGTATTCCTCATCTGACATGCTGCTTGTCCACTTGGGAATGATGCAATGGATCACCTTACGTTTCATTTCACTGTCATCATATTCTTGGACATCACCCACCTATCAATCAGAGAGAATAGATTCAAAATGCAATGTCCTGAAAAATCATTTTTTGGTGACAATTTTTTTAATCAAATTATTTTCTTTTCTCTGGCTGAGTGAACACTCCAATAACATAACAATTCACATATAAGAAATCTGATGTATTCTCACATTTTATTTACTCAGTTTGTTTCTGAAATACCAATACTGGATTCAGATGACACTGTTTTCACTGAATTAGACTATTCTAGAAACAAGAAATGGACAGCGAGCAGTCTGTCTGCTTGTTTACATAGGGAGCTTCCATTTGCATTGAAATGCCAATAATTCAACAGTGTTAGGGATCCAATGGTGACATCAGGTTAGAAATTATAAATCAATGAATACAAAAGATTAAGTCATGTGCATTTTTTTATATATCCGTCACAATTGTCATCTTTAAAATCAGTAGTGGTACCAACAAATGGGAAGGTTATAATGCAAATACCATAACACTCCCCCTGATTAGGCTAGGTTACCATGTATGTGCCCAAAAACCTGTAGTTATAAATATCTTAGATACATGTAACCCTTTACCTCATATAACATATCGTTTTTTAGACAGTTGATACAAATGTAACAAAGTTAGTGGTGCAGTGTGCTATAAAAAGAATACTTGTTACCTGTTTGACTACATATGCAGAGGCCTGCCTGTTGTCTGTTACTGTAGTGTTGTACGACTGTTACATTCAACATCAATTTTAACCATTTTACATTTTTGGTACATATCTATCATGTGCAGAAAGATTTAAGAGTAAATTCTGATCGTAATAACTATGTAATTTTTCACCGAAGAATTTGTTATGTGCTTCAAAATTTTGAGAGAACTCACTGTCAAGCCAATGAAGCTGTATGACCAACCATAGCTGCTGTTTCTCATGCTTGAGATTTTAAAGTTCTCTGTCTATGTCTATATCACTAAATCATCTGAATTTGATAATTTATAAAAACTAATCATTGCCGACATCAATATCTGATCCTTTACCAAAGTTATTGAAGCATTCATAGTAGTTATTCTAATTGTGCGAACTCAAGAAAGGTTGAACAAAATCTGCAGCCTCCATTTTGGAGAGTGGAGAATATGACCCAGTTACATAAATAGCATAGTACTAATGAAGTTAAAGCTGTGACCACATGATCTGACATAATGGTCATTCACATAGATGAATGTAGTATCTAATATTGGGGTTTTCCTGACGGTGGCTCTATGAAAACCAGCTCAAAATGGCTGATGTTTAGAGCAGGCATCAAAAGACACTTGCATGAGAATGGAGTAGAGGCATCCAAAGGTGCTTGCACAAGGTAAAGGGTTAATTTATGTACTAGAATTTCTAAATATGACTTCTTTACCTTTTATTAATTATATTCTTACTACACACTAATTTATGAGCAGTCAAATGAGTTGGATGAATAGATGAAATTAATTAATTTGAATATTTATATTGTAAAGATAATTTACTGAACTTTCACCTCATAAAGGTCTTTTCTGGGGGTTGATTAAACTAGTCTCACACCTTTGGTCCAGTCTTTATCCTCACTGCCCTTTATACACCTACCTGTGACTTCAAATCTCTGTTCCTACAAGTGACCATGGCTTTGCATTTGTTGTTGGTAATGTCACCAGTGTAGATCAAAACTTTGAAGACCTCTGTAAAGGGGAATATGCGTTTGTCCCTTTCTGATACATTGTGTGGATGGCCAGTTTTCTTTAAAGATGTATCTTGTATTATTGTTTGCAGAACTGAAGGAAGCACAGACCCTGACCGAACTGTCTGTTCAAGCCTATTTTTGAAGTGCTTATCTGCTGCCCTGTTATTTTCTAATTTTGCTGTGAAGATGAGTGCAATCAATTCAAGAATTTCGTCATCCATGTCGATAAAGTGAATCTCTTTCAGACTGCAGCTGCCTTGTCCTGATGAGCTGTACCCCATGACTGCTAAGAAATACTGAACCGCACATATCTCCTTGGGAACTCCATGCCATCCTGAAAATTAAATTTTTTGTTTAATAAACAAACTACCTTGATTACAGAACAATTCCTGTTTCTCCAAAGATAATGATAACACACTATCGTAAACAAATAAATAATAGATCATCTTTTGACAACTGACCCAGCAGATTTGGTAGCATTTTTGTAAGATGTTTTAATCAAGCTAATTATTTTATGAAGGGAAGACAATTTTTGATGGAAAACACAAACATTGGACATTTTAAGCATATGTGTTATACTCATTCATTTCTGGCAAAAACATATTAGCATACTCTATGAGAATACTGCAGGAGCATAATGAAAAATTCAATCACTGATTGGGCTCAATCCTAAGTATGACCTAAATTAACTTCATAAAAATTACTATAAACAAAACTTAAAGCATTAAGACTCCCAACTAATGAAGTTCATCTAAGTTCCTAAAATCCCTACAATTTTTTGTACAGGTCTTGTTGTTTAAATCTTCATTCCTGTCTGAAAGACTAAAACTATGTGTATATGGTATTTGCCGGCCTATAATTCAATGCGGAATAAAAGTCAAATTTGCAGATTTTGTAAATTTTGCATCCTTCATCCATATATAAGTTGATGCTGAGAATAAAACATAGCCACATTAATAACTAGGCTTCATCTTTTTACATATAGTTCATTCTACACTGCATCACCAATTTTATTTTATATATAACCCAATAAATTTTCAGGTCAACATTATTAAATGTAGTTAAAAGTACCAAATTCATTACACATGAACTTTTTAAACCTCCCAGCTGGGATGTTTTTCTTCCCAAGATGAAGGGTTTCCCCTGTCCCTCATTGAAAATTATTACTCGAAATTATTATTTTTGAAAAATATCCAAAACAGATATTTTGGGGGATTTGGGGGAGTGGGGTAGACTACCGGTGATCATGTGGCTGTGAAATGGCTTTTGTGGGGAGACAATGACACTTCAGTCACTAATGAGACAGACAATAACCTACAGTAATCGCTGATTATAATATGTGTGATCAGTAGAAATACAAAATGGATTAAACACATTAATAGATTATGATTGGATTACCAAAGAGCTCAAGCTGCATAAAACAATATTATTTAGATTCTTTAGGCAGGGTTGGTTTGGCTTTGGACTGTTTAAAATTTGTCAAAATGAATTATGCTTTATAAACTGAGCCAACTCTTACAATTCACCAACACTAAGTGCTGAAGTTAAACCAACCTGAACTGATTGCTGGTAGAGCTATGGACTGCACTTGCAGTGTTTCAGCTTTATAAAAGCAACTCATCACCGCTTTCCATAAATCATCCAAGCATTTATGTTGTCCTTGTGATGTTTTGCTGTACTTTTCCCACTGTGGTCCAACTGTATGAATGACAGATGGGTAGTTTAGATTACCTCCCGATGTTATACATGAAGTTCCTACATCTAAAAGTCCATTTTCTTTGATATATTTGTTGCTTTCTTCAGTAAATTGTCTACCTGCTGTATCAGCTATGACCCTGGCAACTCCAGCAGTATGTCTGAGACCTTCATTTGCTGCATTGACAATGACATCAACTTGAGCTCGTAGAATAGGACATTTGTATACAAATATTTTGATTCCCTCAGCTGTTGTGAAAGGCCTTCTTGTATTATCTGGAGATGGACTTTTGCCATCAGATGTACCAGGTGAAAAATTCTGCTGACCAATATTTTGTAGTCGATTTATTACAGAATTGTTATTCTCCTCCTCTTCTGAAGATGAAATTTCATTGCGAGGACTAACTGTACTGGCTTGAAAACCTCTCTTAGATCTCTCTTGCTTATCATGCTTTTTATGTTGAACTTTTTCACATGATTTCTCAAGATTAATTCCTTGTTTGATTTGATACTCTCTTTGCAAACTCTTATCTTGAATCAGTTTTTCCTCCAGGCACTGAAAGGAATGACAAAAATCAAACACACTTATATTCCATAATCAGAGCATAATCATATTCTCCTTGACGACATGTCAGACATAAAATTCTCTTCAAAGTACCTGCTGCACCAATTTAATATTATTTGACATTAAATTCTGATATAAAAGATTTGGCAATGGACCTTTCTGACCTGTAAATATTGTTTAGCAATATCTTATGAAACTATCTAAAGCCAATAAGAAGGCTGTCAGTTAAAACAGGTCTCCTCTGCAACAAAACTCAACTCAGTATTACAACTCAACTTAACTCAGTATTACAACAAATGTTTACTCCATATTACTCAAAAATTGACACATGCATCCTTCTTATTGGTCTGAATAATTCTGAGTGGGACCTTGAGTCAACTAAAATGTCTGTAGGCATGGTGAATATGGTTATTAATAGGCTGTTATAAAGAATCTGAAATCTTCCCAATGACAGGTCTAAATGAAAACTTTAAGAAATGCATAGTAAGGAAAAACTGAATATGCTCAGATTTAACTTTGTCTAATTTCTAAAACTGCATCATGTTTAAAAATATTAGAGTCTATATTCATATATAAGTGAGCATGGGTCATGTGTCAGCTCAGAGCAAATTTTGGAGAGTTTCTTGTCTTACACACGTGTAAGTACAACTTTATTCATCAGCTCTAATCAAAATACGACCATGTAGTAACCACCACATTTCTTCAATGATAAGCAGATGCTTGCTGATAAGACCATACTCTCCACAAACACCATAAAAGCAAGATTCTGATATCGGGTTGTTGTACCAATAAAGGTAAAAGGCCATGCTTGGCTGTCAGAACAGTCAGGCACCTCAATGACTAACCTGGTGCCATTTCAAAGTTAAGTATAAGACTGCAACATTTACCAAAATGTCTAAACATGGTTTATAATCACTGAAACACTGTTGTTTAATCTCAATGATTTGAAACTAAATTTTGGACTCTATCAACCAGTTCAGCATACTGAACAATAACAGCTATTATAATGTACATGATACACCTTGCTCAACTGTTCTGTTTGTTGTATGCCCCTTACCTCTTATAATGACAGGCTTAGAAATTCAAAAAAGTGTTTCTTTACAATAATAATGTTCCTACTCAAAGGTTATGTTATCAAACAGGTTGTTTCAAGGTAAATACTAAACTTTAAAGCAATTTTTATGAGTAGATCAACCTCACGTTTAACATTATTATGAGTAGATCAACCTCACGTTTAACGTTATTATGAGTAAATCAACCTCACGTTTAACATTATTATGAGTAAATCAACCTCACGTTTAACATTATGTAATGTGTGCTAATACCAATTCTCTTCAAATTCGGCTTTTGTCCTAGTGATGCCACATTCGATGTGAAAAAAACAAATACATACATTAAGAAAAGACATGAAAAACCTACTAAACAATCTTCTTAAGCCTAGGTTGAATATACAATTTAATTGGAACAGGTGCTTCCTGCATCAATTACAACTTCATACATGTTCATTTAACCATTTACTGATTCTGTAAACATTTACAAACAGTAAATTATGTCCGACTGTATTCAGAGGTCTATCCCTACCATAGCCTTCTTTTATAGCACATGCACCTTACAAATTACAAGATACGTCATATCTGCATCTACATAATTAGCCATTTACTGCATGTGACTTCCTTATCACATGCACTAATCTTTTATTAAGTCGATAAACTCCACCAATGTTCTCAATGAGCAAAAATGTATTGTACCAGTCAAACAGATTTAGGTAAACCAATGTACACAGCATTATATTTGCTATAAATTGATACACATTTTACTTTGAGACTGCAAATTAGGCTTATCAGAAAAATCACACTGTAATTACAAGTGTCAATAATAAATCAAGTCAGAAATTCATGTAAGAAAACCCAAAATTAAACATCTATTAAGAACCATACAGTATATTTAGAAAAGCGGCAGAGACATATTGGGACTTCTTCATATTCTTCCCTATAACAATTTTTTCTTTATTGGTGAAAAGGAAGCATCCATGAAATACTGTCTCAAATTAGCTGTTTTTTACTGTCATGTGCAGCTACCAGAGTACTTTCATTTTCAAGTCAATATCCAACATGTACTTTTCTGATGGCAATTTTACATACTTTCCTTGGTACAAAGTGCAAGGCTGCAGATGAGCCCGATACATGACAATTGAGCCAATAGAAAGTAGATGCTGGATCTGTTCTGAAAAAACAACACAGAAAACCTAAGAAATGGAGAAATTCATGGAGTGAATCATGGAATCAGACATTTCCATGAAATGTCAGTCTTTTGGCTAATTCATCTCATTTATAAATCACCAGTCGTTTGGGGGGTTAATTAGCATATAGCATGCAAGCTGAGCAAAAGTATAAAATCTTCTAAGGAAACATGAGAACATCTAGATATATATATATAAAAGTTATACCATGTTAACAAGATTCCTTTCTTTTCATAAACTAGCGACATTCAAAACTCAAATTTTTGTATTGTTCAGTTAGTACAATATTAATATCCTAATTTCATTGGAAGTGATAGTGAAACTTCTTATCATCCTTGATCATATCTCTGAGTGCCAGTTCAGGAATTCTCTGAAACTCACTTGCCCTCAATGGTCCATGTGAAGCCAAGCTCTTTATTTTGCGCTTGGTTGCCTTGCATCGGTTAAATTAAGGTAGTTTACACAATAACATTTATAACAGTGTTCGACTGATCAACTTAAGTGAGTTCACCCAACATACGACCGGGGGCGGCTAGATTTTTAAGTTGGATGGATTTGCATGCCTTTTAACTTTCGTTTTATTCCACCTTCTTTATTTGATTCAAAAGGCATAATTGACGTGATAATACAAAGGAGGTCAGCTTGTAATTTAGTGCAACAATACATCCAATACTTCCGCCAGTTCAGTTATCAAAACACTTTTGGGACTTAATTGTGTTCTAATAGAAACGTCTGCAGACATAGCTGACACATGTTACTTTTACATACACATAGCATTTATGATGATCATACTTAAGAGGAACTAAAAGATAGAATTAAAACACAAATTTCACTTAATAAAAAGTATTTAATTGGCACTTAAAAATTAATGTACTGCCTATACTAGGCGTGACATTTTCATTGATCAAAATTTCCTTGAATATCTTTAATTACAATTTATAAAGAATGTCCTTTGGAAAGAAAATTTAACCAATTATATGACTCATTACGAAAGGATGATAATTTTGAAATGTTTATTAAAATTTACAGGTCGTCTCTACCATTTTTGACCATAAAATGAGCGATACATCAACGTTTCAGTTAGCAGTTTCAATCTCAATTTTCTTCAAGTTCAATAATTAGGGATACACTTTTGGGGGATATTTTCTGGTTTTAAAAAAATGGAATCCATGCCTGACCCCACATTATAAGCAGGTTTGTGAGTTATCAGGGCACAAGTTATCAAGGCAGTGGTGTATTTTCCTTTGTCCCTCTGTGTGTCTGTGTGTGATTTGTATTTTTAATGTAGTTTTAACAGTTTTAATAATATTGTAATGATGTCTGCAGTAAGGCAGTATATAGTGATGGCTAACACTGGGGCGTCATGCCACAGATATGTAGCATGATGTCCGACCCAGTCACATTCTCCTGACACCAAGCCAACCAATCCTAACACTTACCTCTTAATGCTGAATGCCTAGTGAGGTAGCTGTTAGTAACATTTTTATAAGCTTCTAGTACGAGTTGGCAAGGGGTTCGAACTTGCAGCCTCACACATTCCAAGGTGGATGCTCTAACCATTAAAATGGTAAGTCACAGCCCCCATGATTTGGAGGAAGAGGAACACAGTATTTCCTTTCCCCTTCGGATCCTATGTGTGACACTGTATCAAAATGGCACTGCTTTTTTGTATAATTCTGTATAATATACTGCTATAATTTCTTAATTTTCCATGAATGTGTTATTCATAACTAAATATTATTTGCATATTATTAAATTTAATGGCTATGTCTTTATTTCCTTTTAAATATGAAATTAAGGCAGTAGCATTGATACTAAACATCATATGAAGCCATTCAGTAAAATCCCCATGATGATATGACCATCCATTCAGGAGGAGAAACAATAACAAGATTTACAAGATGGCAGCTATGGCATCCATACTAAATGAGCAAGCAGTACTCTTTTAATTTTGAACCAACTATACACAAGAAGTCTTCTGGTGAAAATTGCATGTCAACACAACTTTTCATTTAAGAGATCAGTAATAACAACAATGTCAAGATGGCTGCTATAGTGGCCATATTGCACATCAGAATGGCACCATGTTCAAAAGGGAAAAGCAGACACCATACAAAGCCTTTTAGTGTAACTTGATGTGCTGATATGACAATCCTGTCAGAAGGAGTTGCAATAACAAGATTCTTAAGTTTGCCACCATTGTGGACATAATGGGTATCCAAACACTAGTATTTTTTATTTAGGACCAATTCTTGACCATGGGATGAATGTGTGTAAAGTTTCATGATACACTGAAAGGTAGTGCTGGAGGAGCATAAAGAACAAACTTGTGCTCTCACATAAGTAGTGAAGGGGGGCACTTTACGTACAATGGGAATTAGCATTACAGACCCCCCCTGGGTTAGATTACGTACAATGGAAATTTAACATGGCGAAAAATCGTGGGTCAGATTACGTACAAGGGGAATTAACATGGCGATAAATCGTGGGTCACTCTACGTACAAGGGGAATTTAACATGGGGAATAGAGTTTGGGCTTGTTTAGGGACAAGGGGAATGGAACATGGGATTTTTTTTCTTTTTTTTAAAAAAAATTTTTTAAAAAAGGGGTAGGCAATGGAAAGGCTATCTCTTTTCGAGAAATATGGCTGGCCCTGAAAAGGGCCTTTGGGTTTTTCTTCTTCTTCTTTTAACTTCTTAACTTCTTAATTTCTTCCACCATCCTCTTATTTTGTCCATCATTCCTTTCTTCTTTTTCTTTTCTGTTTCCGGCAGCCAGTCCGGGTGGCCCATGGCCCGGAACTTCTCTTGGATTTTCATCCAGTTTGTGTTCAGTTTATCGAATTCATCCCTTTTTTTTCTATTTTCTTCTTCTTTTCTTTCATTGGACCACTTTTCTTTGATCTTCTTGACCTCTTTGGTCAGCACATTCCTCATTAGTTCTTCAGCTTTCTTAAGTTTTTCTAACCCCCACTTCGCGAAACACCAATCTGTCCATTCTACAATGCCTTCTAGAAAGAACCTTGCACTCGTCACATGATCTATCGCTTCTTTTAACTTACCCACTTTGACATACGGTGGGTTAATTAAACCTCTGATTCTCTTCTCCTCATCCTCTATCATTTCTTTTACAATATTTACGGATAAGTGGAGGCTGGTTACTTGTCTTGAGACAAAGTCTTTTGTCACTGCATACCTCCATTCCTGTTCAACCCTTTCTACTACACTCAATCCATCCACCATCCAATACCAACTTCCCATAAGATCATTGTATAAAGCTGAAGCTGCTGGCATCTTCTTGTTTGCTTATTCCGTAGAATGGGTTCCAATGGCCAACACTGTTAGTTTTATACTGAAAGCGCGTATGTGATGGAAAACATCCCCTAAAAACATAAAATTGATCTTACCTAGATCATGACCTAACAACGCGCGGACATGAAGGAAAACATCCCCCTACTTTTTCATTTCATATAATATAACCCCAACTATACTCTTCACATACGCTAAGAAACCCATAATCTACTATTCACACAAACATACCTGAGCTCTTACAAACACAAACACACAAACACATACCCTCACATTTTTTAATAAAGAGTTAGTGTTTATTTTCACACTACTCTACCTACACACACATTGGCAAATTGATCGTTATTTCTTTTCTAGAGTATTGGGTAGCCCTGAAAAGGGCTGTTTTTTGAACTCCTGATGCACCTATCTAATGGTTGCACCTTCCTGGCCTGGCGCCACACACGCATCTTCTTCCCCAGTCTTCTTTCACCTTTCTTCTGGGGATCGCAGAGGGAGGATGATTCGCTTCAACACCCCAATCCTCTGTCTCGGGAATATTGAACGACATCCTCTCTTCTCTTTTCTTTTCCTCTTCTTCCCTCTCTCTTCTCTCCTCCTCTTCCTTCTTTACTCTTGCTTCTTCTACTATAGCCTCCGCTGATAGTTCGTTTACTATGCGCCTGGCATATTCCAGGTGCATCTGGAGTTCTAACAGTTTCACTATTCTGCTATTCATTCTTATGACTGTGTTGATCAATCAACAAGGGTAGCTAGACTGCCCAGTGAGTTTCAATTTATAGTGAAAGCGCGGACGTGAAGGAAAACATCCCCCTAATAACATAAAATTGATCTTACCTAGATCATGACCAAAAAAAAAAAAAACAACAACGCGCGGACCTAAAAGAAACACTCACTCACTTTTTTATGCTACCCATCACTATTTTAAATTTTTTTATAAATCACTTCAATTGACTATCCACATATGCAAAGCAATCCAATCTAACCCTGAATATACACCTCTAACAGCCAAAAAAACAAACATCATTTTTAATCTACTACCCATACCAACTTACTTAAGCCCTTACAAACACTAACACACATACCCTCACATTTTTTAATAAAGAGTTAGTGTTTATATTCACACTACTCTACCTACACACATTGGCAAATGGATTGTTATTTCTTTTCTAGAGTATTGGGTAGCCCTGAAAAGGGCTGTTTTTTTGTTTGCTATGGCATTCTTTTTTAGTTTCTAAGAATGCGATGTCCTCTGAGGATAGACTTTCTGGCGATAGGTCTGCTTCTTCGGAAAGAGAAGAAGAACTCTCTGGTGTCGATACGGCAATCGACAAAGCCTCTGTCAGGTTCAGGTTGTTGCTGCTGTTGTTGTTGCTGCTGTTGCTGCTGTCTCTGAAGTCTGTACTTTTCTGTCCATTCTTCTTTTTCCCTGTTCACTTCTTCTCTGAAGAGCTCTTCTATTAGGTCTTCAGTGATTTTTAGCATTCTCACATTCTCTATTTCTTCTGGCTTCGGTATCAGACTGTGTCTGACCCTATGCAAATTCACGTAGGCTTCGTTGAGCTTAGCTAGTTTGGAGCACATCTTCTTAGGAGGATGAGTCGACAATGGATGGTTAGACTTGAAACAACCCCGGTTCTTAAAGTCAAAGCGCGGACGTGAAGGAAAACATCCCCCACACGGTTTTCTAGTCTCAACGTTTCAGTGAGTGTCATGAGAGGGATAGTAAGAAATGAAAGAGCATCAATCCAACATTCTTATAGCTAAACAAACCACAAAGGCATTTTTTTCAAAACACAACATTTTTTATTCAAAAATCACTTAACACTAAACAACAATTCTAACATTTTTAACAATAATCCAACACTATTAACATCAAACAATCTTTTCAAATCACAAACATTTTTTTCTCAATTGACAATCTACTTTAAACATGGCTGACAACGTTGTGAATGAAATTGTGATTTCCACTGTTGGAAATCATTAGGCCATTGATGGACACTACGTTTCCTAGCTTGAGACAAAAGATAAGCATAATGGTCACAAAACCATCGATCTACTTTCACATCATTTCTAGCAGAAGAACGAGGATCGAAATGAGTCACTAAATGTTCTAAGGAATAGCCCAGGCTGCGATGATGCAGAAAATACACACAGTACTGTCCACACACCAAGGAATCTGTGCCTTGTAATTTCACATTATTGAATCGGGTGGTTTGAGCATTTCTTCTCATAAAATCGATGATATCGTCTTCCAAAGGGGGCAATCCGTACGAATCGAAATATTCCACACATCCTTCTTGAGGAAAGTAGACGGCTACCCAGTGGGTTCCTGGGAGATGACTGTCGTCCGTGTTGATCACGTAAGCTTGATGGTCTTTAGGTTTGCGATGAGGGAGTTCATCTTTAGCACAGACGACAGGATTCCAAGAAGCCGTATACGAACTGTGGTTCAAAAGGTAATAAAGTTCCCAGGTATCCATTGATTTGTGTGTGTTTTTTTCTTCTTCACAGGTAATAATAAGTCTTCAATTCGATCCTGACTTTTTGCTTGAAAATGTCTGACGAATAAACGGTTATTCGTTCTGTTTCCTCACTCTGATTCAGGAGAGCTTCGATATGATGGATCTCTTGAGTGGTTAATGGTGGACAAGAATGTTCACGCAAGTCTTTATACCACTGGTGCAACACGTCTTTGTTCGAGATGAGACTCCAAGCTTCGTCCAGATACTCGTCCAATTTTTCTTCTTGACTTAACATCAGGCATTTATCGTGTTGAATTTGACTGGGATGATCGTTTTGACATCCATAACAATTTTTCTTGATCAATTCCGTCATTTTGTTGACCAAGTGTTTGGCAAAACAGGAGACTAAATGGGCTTCTTGTTCTGGCCATCTTGACTTCATCATGACAACTTCTTCGTCTTTGTCTTGGGATTCTTCTTTTTCCACGGTCTCCTCACATTCCATCTCCAAAGTTTCTCCACTAGGTAAAGAGGGATAACAGTCTTCCATGGTTTCTAGTAATCTAGAATGACTTCTCTCAAACTGTTGATTTCTATCGTATTATCGAATTCTGCATACAGGATGACGTTCACCGTGTTTTCTGCGGGTAGTGGACTCGCAAACTGAATTTCCACACGAATCTGGCCCGATTTTATAGGGTGGAAATGTCCCTCGTCGCTGCCTTGGTCTGGAGTGAAATCAAAAGCCCACAAAGCATAGCCTCCTGCATAATCGTCGTACGTAATGCCGTGACTGGTGTTGGTTCCTAACTGTCCGGTAGCTTCGTACAGGGACAAGTACGATCTCAAATAATTCTTTGCTGCACCAAAGTTAGGCTCGAAAGGTCGGGTACACAAGGTCTTGCCATCGCGACTGACTTCGATCTTGGACACATTGTAATGCTTAAACTCAAAAGGATTTTCGTTGTAGACACCATTGAAAGCTGAATTCTTGACGATACCAACAATCAAACGTTTGGGTAACTGTCCTTGGAACAGATGATCTTCGATCATGGATCGCTGTCCAGCAGGAATGGTGAACGTTTTCACTTCTACGCGTCGTATCGGATACTTGGCGGTTGTTCTGCTCAATGTCTGACTGATGTCGTTACCTACTTTAGGTAACACTTCCACACGACGCACGTAGAGTCTGGCTTCTTGGATGATGGCTTTGTAAGTGGCATCAGCATCAGTAGCCATCAAATGGAAAGCAGCACTACTGCGATTCAGTCTCAGGCGGACATCCACCCCGTTCAGCAAATACTTTTCTTGTAACCACATGTCCAAATGCAAACGATCCATCAGTTCTAAACTACGACTTCCAGCAATTTTCTTTTGTCGTTCTACAAATCCCGTTGGATTTGAAGCATCCCCAGCAAGTGTAGTGCCGTTGAATTTAGTCGCTTGGTCAGGTTTCCATACCACGCAAGCATCCAGATGAGTGTTCTTGGCTTCTTTTCCGTACGTCAAGAGATTTTCCAGGTACGCTCGATAAGGGTAAGTATCCATGCTGCTGCTGACCAGTTTGTTATTCAAGTACAAGTCCACTTCGCTGAACAAGGAATGCATGAAATTGTTGACGGGAGCTACTGCTTCATCAGCGTCTATGTTAGCGGGAGGTGTTCCTTCCATCACTTTCACTTTCAAGTACAAGTAACTGCTATTCAGATCGATGTAATCTTCGGGCTGTCCTTTGATTTCAAACTCGATGGGAGCTGAGGCTGTCAATGAGGAGACGGGATGAAATTCCACCCATTGGGATTCTTGCATCGTCATCATGGTGGGGGGCATGGCAAACATATCCAGTTCCGTCTTGGAACAAGCGCAAGACTCTCGGTGCATCATTTTTCTCTGTGTCTCAATAATCGAAAACGTCTAAGTCTCGAACGGTTCTTCTTTTCTTGGCCTTTCTAGCTTGAAGTCTGGTGAAAGGGTGTTTTCTTCGTCGTCTCTTTCTGCCTTGTCCTTGCTGAATGCCTGATTCGGTAGCGTGCAGGGCATTTATAGGTGTGTCTCGGCGACCCAAAATGTCTTTGCCCGTTTGCAGCAAGACATTTTTGCCTGCCCTCATGAAGGCTTCTTTAGGGTTTTGTTTGTCGATGATGACATTTTGGAGAAATTCTTTGCCTTGCGTCAGTGCCGCATCTTTCAAGGCGTGCAATCCGCGTGTCACCATCGGTTTCAACACCGGGGCCACCGAACGAAAGGCCGATTTTAACATGTCTCCTAAACCGTGTCCTCGCTGTCGAGCAACCCCTCGGTACACTGGATACATGACTTACTTACTAATGTGAGAGAACCGTTTTCGAAAATGGAGTTTCACCGTGACTTTTCCTTTGGTGAATGGAATATTTTGTCCCAAATCTCCTTTTATAGTAATGTTGACCGTGTCCAAATACGACTTGCTGACCGGTAAATAGTGAGGATGGACAAATTCGCGGTGAACGTGGTAAGTGTTTCCACCTTCCTCGTCAGCGTTTGCGGCAGAATCCACTTTGAAAGGAATGACACGCAGTAACGGCACGGAGGTGTGTCCCACCACGTTGTACTCCACCACATCGGAATACACGAACATCAAATTCAGTCCTTGGTTCAGTTCTACCGGGGTACGAAAATACTTGGCAAAAGAATCGTTGTCAGAAATGATTGATAATTCGGGTTTTGTTTTTTGTTCTCCTTTCTTCCTCAGCTCCATGTCACCGCCCAACATGTCAAACAATTCAGGACAAAATAAGAAAGACATGATTTTATCCCCCTCAGGAAATTTTATCAGGAAGCGACGAGCTGTTTTGTGGTACTCCTGGGTGACACTTTTTTGGGCAGTCACCAAAGCTTTCAGAAACACACCATTAAACTTGGTGGCTATGGTGTTGACCAAATGTTGACCACTAAAATAATAACCTGGGGGGATGAACAAGTGATAGTCGGTCCACTTTGGATTTTCTTTGTTAGGGTTTTTCATGGTATATTTGCTATGGGTATCCATCCACTTTTGCACTTGATCGTCATGAACTTGAACCGTAAAATAATTTTGATTGGGAAGGACATTGAGGACTTGGGTCGGGTGAATCATTTCTACTAAAGCCACTTCCCAATGGGCTTCGTGATCTAAGGGGATGGCTTGAGGTAATTTGGCCATGTAACAGCACAACGTGTTATTGGGAAACACCTCCATGGAACTGTCACTGGGTAAGGTTAAGTAAAATTGGTTTTGGTGACTCATAATTCCAGAGTTCTGTGGCTGTCCGAGGGGTTAGTGGATGTCAGAGGCGTGTCTCCGCCCAAAATGGGGTTTTGGTTGTGGTGGTTGTTGGAGTGGTGACTGGCACTGGCACTGGACACAACGTTCCCGTTCGAGGAGAATTTCAGGGAGGGATTGGGAAGCAGGTAACCGATGCAACTGCTCAATAAAATGGTCCACAATTGTTTGTCTCCTTGTTGCAAACTCAAATTGGCGATGGCTGCCCCGATGACACAATACACCACGAAGATTTGGCAGAAAAAGACGATTTGCGTTTTAGGCACACGTTCTCCACACCACACCCACAAGGGTTGTTTTTGTAAATCTTGCACAGAAGAACTAGGTGAAGAAGGAGTGGTCGACGTAGCTGCGTCTGCTGAGTGAAAGGGCATGATGGTCACTTTTTCTTTTTATAGTCGATGACTTGCGAAGCGTCGATCCAAGAATTGAAACTGGGTGGATATCCTTTCCAACGTACTTTGACTTCTTTGACACGTCGTTTGCCCACTTTACGGGTTCTGCGCTCGAGAATGCTTTCGATGTCGTACATGTCGTCTTCTTTTTTGGTGACACATTGTAACTCGGGCAAATAAAACGATCCTTTGAGTACTTCTCCGTTCATGTCTTCCAATTTATAGACGGCAGGATGACGGCCATGCACTCGTCCAGTGACGCGAAACAATTCGGTCGTCCAGTTAGGTAAGTAACCTTTGTCGAAAGTGTGTTTGGTTTTGCCAATGCGCACCCAATCTCCTACGGTCAACTCTCCACTTTTCTTGGGGACAGCCCTCGTTGGGGACGTACCGAACAGGCGCTCAAACACCAGCACTTCGTTCTCGGGAGTCACGTCTTGCGGGGCACGTCCGATGCTTCGATGGTAAGATTGGTTGTACGCTTGCACCAGGTGCAGTAAGATGTCGATGTACTTCAGAGTGTGGTGATGCGTAAAATATTTCCACATGCGTTCTTTCAAAGTGCGTTGAAAATGTTCCACGATGCTGGCTTTGGTTTCGGGATTCTCGGTGGTAAAAAAATGAATGTCACGTTTCTTTAATTCTTTTTGGAAAGCTTGGTTCAGAAATTCGGTGCCTTTGTCCGTTTGCCATCGAAGAGGGTGACGACCGCTTTGTTTCAACACCCGTTGCAGGGCTCGCACTAACTCGCTGCTGGATTTGGAAGTCAAGGGCACGACCCAGGCAAATTTGGAAAAGACGTCGATGACACAAAACAAATATTTGTAGCCACGATTGTAGCTGGCCAAATGAGAGACATCGGCTAAATCGGCTTGCCATTGATGATCGATGCCTTCCACTCGGGTGCGACTTCTGGCAAACTTGCGTCGAATGGGTTTGTGTAAAGTGTAGGTAGCTTGTTCTTGTAACCATCATTGCACTTGAGGTAAACGGAGACTTTTCAGTCGCGTTTTGGCAGCACGATACAATTTTTGAACTCCTGCGTAACCTGCAGGATGGGAGGGATCGTAGTAAATGCTGGCTAAGACTTTTTCCATTTTCTTTTGTGTTGATTGGTGTGTTAATAAGGCACCCACTCTTGGAAGAGGCTACTCTTTTTCTCTTGGGGTATTTTCTTGGATTGCAAGGCTTTGCGTGTGCGACCGGCAATAGGTGTCGAAGAGGAGGAGGATGTCTGAGCGGGGGATATCGGTTCTTGTTTCACTTCTGTCTTCACTTCTGTCTTCACTTTCTTTTTCTCTTGTGAGGAAGAAGGGGTGGCCATCATCTTTTTAATCCATCCAATTCTGGAGGTAGGTGGTGTTGTTAACTTGCGTACTTTTTCTGGTGGAGTTTGAAACCCTTCCTCTTCTTCTCCTTTCTCTGTCTTGGTCACGGGTACTGGTGGTACTGGTACTGGTACTGGTGATGGTGCTGGACTTTTCATCAAGGTCTTAAAATCTTTCAGAGTGGGTAAAGCTGTTTCGTCTAAAGCTTTCTGGTGAAAGAGTTGCAGTCTTTGCAAGAGTTGACCGTACTTTTGCGATTTTTCTGTTTCGGACAAATCTTGGCGATCCATCAAGGATTGCAATTTGTGTTGTAACTGGGACATCTCGCTCAAATTGGGATTGGGGAGGTAAATGCGGGGTGCGTTGTTCTTGCCACCGATGGTATTCCATCCATCGTTTGTAAGGCACTAAAGCTAGTTTTCATCCTTCCATGGGGTTGTCAGGGGTCGATTCTGAGATCTTGGGACTTCCGAGGGCCTTTTTATCTTGCTCCCACCAGTCCTCCCAACATGGTTCCCAAGACTCCTTTCAGTATGGGGCCTAACAAGAGAGGTAAAATACCTCCACGTTGCACTAACATCTTCTTTTTTTGATGAATGGGAATTTTCTTTTGAACCATTTTCCAAAGAACGTGACGATGTTTGCCTAAGCATTGTTTCTGGTGTTTGGACAAAGGGATCGTGCCTTTCAAAACGTTCAAACAACATTCGCACACGGTATCGATGACCTCTTTGGAGGCCGTTTGAATGAGTTTTTTTCGTAGGGGTGGAGAAGCTTTGGACAGGACAGATAACAGGTCCCCATGTTTGGCTAAACGTGGTGGCAGTCCTTTCCTTTTCTTTCCTTGGGGTTTTCTGGAGGGTGACATCTTTGAGTCTTTAGGAGCACCTAAAAACACTGATACCCTACTCGGTCACAGGCCTTTTTTATACTGGAACGCGTCGCCACTGATTGTCTTTACGTCGTATCAGTTTGAGGACAGGCATGACACGTCATGCAGGGGTACGCAACGGACTAAATCGAGCCAGTTCTTGCTTGGACAAATCCAGTAAACTTTGTAACATGCCCGATCTTTCATGGACTTTGATTTTGGGAGAAGGTACTTTGTGAGCAGCAGCCACTGCCGCTAAATTGGAAGGTCCTGCCACTGGGGAAGTTCTTTTGGGGGTCATCAACGGAGAAGTTCTTGGTGTGATCAACGTCTCCAAGTGCTCTTCAGTTCCTGGTGACATTAACGGAGAAGTGGATAAACGTGAGGCTGCCGGAGACGCAGTCACCGCTGTGGCAGGTCGTGGTTTGCGAGTGTAAGGTTGCGTCCTGGCCGAAGTGCCTCTCTTGCGACTAGTTTTCTTCTGTGGACTTTTCTTTTTCTGGGGACTTTTTCTCTGTTTCTTTTTCTGGGGGCTTCTTTTCTTTTTCCGGGGTGGTGTCTGGTAAGAGGAGGGTCCTGCCACTGGAGAAGTTATTCTTCTTGGGGACCTGGTTTTTTTCTTTTTCTTCTTGGGGCTTCGTTGGACTTTTGTCTTGGGGATAACTTTGGGGGCATTAGGATCCCATCTTAAGAGTGAACGAATGATGACCCCTCCTAGAGTACCGCTCCCTCCAGGTTTCAAAATGATTTGATTTTTGGTTTGAGTGTCGATGCGGGGATCGGCCAGTTGGACCAAAGCGACTTTGTTTCGATCGAAAAAGCGTTAGGTTTGATGAGGAATCTGAATGATTCCTTGGAGTAATTGACGTGCTGTCACCGTGAACCATCGTAAGACTTCTTTGAGACTAGCTTCTAAGACACGAGCTCGTGTTTGTGGATCTTTTTCTCGACTGATGCCATACAAGGCACGAATCAATTTGACGGGAAGATGCGACTGAAGGGACGTCATGTTCACACTGTGTGAGACAGACGAAAAAGGGTCTGAGGTTTTTATAGATTTTTTATGGGGAGTGAAATGAAGTCGAGGACGGAGACGTGTACAGGACAGGCCCTCCGTCTTGGCACCAGTGGTGAAACAAGTGGGTACGAAATCGCAAATCCTCGGGAGTCGTAGGTTTCAAATCGACGAGTAAATAGGCGTGTGGAGTTTGAGTGGCATCGTCGTACGCCTGAGTCAGCCAAGGCGTTCCTAACTGTTTGGCTAAGACTTGCACTTGCGATTTATCTCGAGGGCTTTTAAACAAGACCACGTAATGCGCATTGAGACTGATGGTGCGATGGGCTTTACTTTGTTGAAACAAATTTTGGGTGATGTAAACGACACTGGCATTACGGTGATGCCCTTTGCGCGTGAACCACAATTTAATTTCTTCTTCATCTTCTCCTAACATGTCGTCGAAAATGACCAAATGGGTTTGACGGGAGTCAGAGACGATGCCGTCGTCTTCTTTAGGAATGCCTTCCACAAACACGATGGAATCGCCTTGACTTTCTCGCAAGAGGCTGTACGCCGATTGCCACTCTTTGTAACACCACACGATCCGTTGAGGGGGCCGATCGATCAAATGATGTTTATGTTCGATCAAACGTTTGACGAATTCGGTTTTGCCAGAACCGCTAGGTCCAGCAATGAGCATGTTAAAGGGATGGCGAAGATACAAAGCCTCCCAACTGGCACGATCTAAGTGTTCGTCGATGACTTTGACAGTAGAGGAAGAGGGAGCAGAGACAGTAGAGGTAGCCATGGTGTCAGAAATGTCACTTGTGACACGAAAACAAACAAGACAAGAGTTTATATACTTTTTCAGAACACGTTTATTGAATGTTTTTTTATCAAACATGAATACGAAAGACAAAAATACATAAAAGCCAAAGGCTTAAGTACAAGGATAAAAGGCACATGATAACGATGAACGTGGAATAAACACAAGTGAATGTACAACATGTTTTGGGTAATGTTCTAACCAGTTCTATAGTAGGGGGGTAAGGTCACACAAGTGTCCTCCCGAAAGGGTCTTTCAGGTCTGTCCATGACAGTCCTGTCCTGGGTGACGGGTTCTTCTGGCACCGTCACTAACACGGATTGAAAAGTAACTTTTTTCCTTGAACAACTCTCGTGCATACTGGGCCACTTCTTGGGTCCAAGCCTCAAAACCCCATTCTTTCCAGGCACGGACATCTGTCCAATGGGGATGTAAGTCACAAGCTACACACACATCGTCATACACGTCTTGGGTCGCTAAAAGTTAACGAATCTTTTTTTCCTGTTGAGGTCGAGAAGTATCCAGATGAAAACGCAAGGCTTTGAGCAAAAGGAGTTTTTCGTGACCATTTAAGGCCATTGAGGTGGTAAGTACTGATCGTAAAGAGTCCACAAAGAATCGGCTGGTAAACGAAATCCCAGAAAACAAGTCACTAAGACACACACCACTTGTCGTCCCAAATTGAATGGATACAGTTCTTGTAATAATTGATGGTAATGATCCACGGTTTGAATATGGTCATTGAGTTCCTTCCATGGAATCTGTTGGATGACATACGACATAAGTCGTGGCATAGCAGCCTGTTTTTATAGTCTCTTTGTTTCGAAAAGAATACACGTACTTTTTAGCCAGTGATGTTCGTTTTCCAGTTGGGAATGTAAATCTTGCATACTGTAACCGAAACTTCAGAGTTCGATTAGAAGTTTCCTCTTCCGCTAAGTAGATTCCACGGAAAATATGTTGGTAATCCTTTACCTCGTCTTCCTCAATGGGTTGCTCTAGGTGAATCTCGAAGTAACCAAAATGATCAACACGTGAATCATCAGGGGCCTGGAAGTATTGAACAAGGTCTGACCACTGAAACAATTTCTGACGAATCAGTTCTCTTATACCATTCAGGTACCAGTGGTTAAAGATCTGGTGACGTAACGGATGCAGTTGTTCTTTACGTTTCACTTGTATTTTCACCAGCTCTCGGTAAATGCGTTCTCTCAACTCCACAGGCAAAGCACGAATGTTCTCTAGCAAAGTATCCATGAATAGGTCATACTAAATCCTCTTTGGTCTGACACAAGAAATGTACTCTTTGCACAAACATGGTTTCACTTCAGTGTCGAATTTAAATCGTTGAGTCACTAATTTGCACATTACAATTCGTTCAGAAGTTTCCTCTTTCACCAAGTTGACATTGTGTTCAAGATGTTGGTAATTCGTTAACTCTTCCTCTGGAATTCGATGCAGTACGTTTACAACGATGTAGGTAGAATCGTCCATACCAAACCAATCCTTTTTAAAACTAGACGATCGTTCATCAATGTCTGTCCGATGAAACACTTTCAATTGAATCAATCCTTGTATAGCCTTCAGGTACCAGTGGTTCAAACACCGGTGACGTAAGGGATGCAATTGTTCTTTACGTTTCACTTGTATTTTGACCAGCTCTCGATAAATGCGTTCTCTCAACTCCACAGGCAAAGCACAAATGTTCTCTTGTAAAGTATCCATGAACAGATTATTATGGTAAGAAGTTACTTCAATGTCTCGGTCCCACTAAGGGTAAGTAATGACAATTCGGTGACCATCGAGCATGTTCTACGTAGGCCGAATCTTGCGGGTTCCCAGTGGTGAAGTGACACACCGCAACTGAAGCACTTGACTTTATCTCCTTCGTCCAAGTAGAAAAATCCGGCTCTGGCTAATTCTTCGGGGGTCGGTCCTCCCAGATACTTTGGCCATTTTCCTTTGAACGATTGAAGACGATTTTCGAAGTCGCAGTATTCCGACAAACGCACAGGAAACGAATATTCGTCTTTCACAGGTTCGTTTCGATGAGGGTTGAGTGACATGGGTAGGAGTTTGCTCAGGGCTGGATGACATCCGTAGGGGGGTAGACGTGAAGGTGAACATTCCCCTTTAAAACGAAACCCAGTAAAATGTCCAAGAGGACGAACAGCATCGCTTTCGCATCCCACAGGTTTGACACGCACAGCATCACTTTCCATGATAGGGGTAGGGGCACTAAAGTTCCCATGATGCTTTACGGCATCGCTCAGGTCACAAGGTAGAGCATCGTATCCATCGCAAGGCTCACAATCGCACTCGTCTGCAAACTCCGTTACGCAATTACAATGGTAACCACATGGACAATCGCAGTTTCCTTCCGGACATTTTCCGTCGCAATGTCTGGGTCTTATCCATCCAATATTAGTCACACTAGAGGAAGATACAACTTTTTTACAATCCCCAAACTGGAACGATGTCTCTTTCAAAGTATTCATCTTGTTCGCTCGGTCTTGGTAGTCACAATGAACTATCGATCTTGCCTAGGGTTCCTTTTTTATATACAGACCAATACCGACGTGACCGTACGGTAAGGTGAAATGATTGGGAAGTCTCACTCGCTTCTGGTACACGATTTGATAGATTTTTTCCAGGGGTCGACTGACGATGTGGTGAGTGGGTAAACGTACAATCTTGTTCGGTTGGTGAGTGGTCACTTTAAAGTTTCCATCCTCTCCCGATTGCAAGGCTTCTTTCAATACCCCAAAGTTGACCATCGACTGGTACGATAATTCAGAGTCAGTCCTTTCACTTTGCACGTCGTGTGCACTTCTCCTTGTTTGTCCCGGTATTCGTAGCCGTAATTTTTGGGACCGCCACTGACGAAACTTAGAATCTTGTCGTCGGGATGCTCGTCTGTCCAGGCTCCTAAATGGTCTCCTTCGATGTTAGGGTGATGTTGAATCGGGTGATGGATGTAAATGCAACTGTCCATGTCAAAGTACAGGACGCGTTCCCCTAACAGTTCTAAAGCTTCGTACAATTTTTAGCGAGCATGGGCTGTCACATAAGCCGCAATGATGACATTTCCAAAAGGGTCGTCTTGTACAAAGTCCAGATCTTCTTCGTAATTGACCAAGGTCAAATCCTCACGAACGACGTCCACGTGTTTCATGTATTTGGTTTTGTCGTGAATCATGTGGAAGTAGCGGGAAGGTTCTGTCAAATATTCCGTCTTGGGTAAACACGGGCGTTGTGCCATTTTACCCCACAAGCAATTTAACATCACTTTGGCAAACGACCGCCTGCCTTCGTTTTTCTCGATGTGGTCTAAAGTGATGCCTTCTTGTTCGTAGTATTTCTCTTTGAATTGTATTTGGTCTTCGGGAGTGTGACACCAGGAAGGATAGCCGCTGGCTTCTTGCTTCAGTTTCAAAAAGGCATCCACGTAGTCGGCGAAAATGCCTTTCTGACTGGGATCACCCTTGCGGTACTGTTGTGTCTTGGGAAAGTGGCCAATTTCGTACACTTCTAACAGTTGGTATCCCATGTCCAAGGCTTTGAACAATTCTACGCTGACCCAGGTTCCCGTCAAGGCCCGTTCTTCCTGGCTGTGCTGACAAGGTTGGTCTTGGTTGCACGTTTCAGCACAAGTACGGCACAAGGGAAACATCAGTTTGCCTTGACAATGGTGAGGTAAGACGGGATGGTATAGGTTCGTGGAAGGCAAAACTTTACACTTGATCAAGCCTTCGTATTGTCGAATGTTTTTCAGGTCGATGTGTTCCGTGAACAATTGTGGGTGCCCTACGGGAAAGCGACAATATTTGCACACGTAGGGATACACCGAACACACGTCCAAGTATTTGATTTCTTCTCCTTTCTCTTCGTCGGCTTGGTACAGCAAACAGGTGGCATTGGTCCTTCCTCCGTACAAACTATCCCTCGGGTTCAGCGGGTCCATGAACTGGTAACTTTCCACGAGGCGTTTAAACTCGGGATCGGTTTTCATACGGTGATCGTACTCGTGTTCCCACATTTCCACCACTTGGTATCCTTGCTGTTCCAACTTTAGGCGCCACTGACAAGTGTCCTGGTACAAGTCTTCCATGGTTCGTTGTAAAAACTGAATTTTAGTGCTACGATCAGGGTAACAGACGGGACATCCGTGAAATAAGCAACCGTTAAACTTGTACACGATCTTGGGGTTTTCTAAGTCCCAGCCATCTACCGAATACGTTCCGATGGTCTTTTCGCCCCCTCCGTTGTGGGCATGCTTTATCCACATGTCTTCCTTGTCGCACAAGTAATGTAACCAACGTAGGGCTTTGACCGAGTATTGACGTTTGACAAAGTGGGTCGTTTGAGGACTGATGACAGCCACGGTGTTTTCATGCATGAATCGTTGGCGGTACACTAAGGAACACGCTTTGGCAATGGTGCAAGCTTCTTTCAAAGGATCGACCCCTCCGTGTTCCATGAACAGTTCTAGAAATTTTCCACAGCAACGCCGTAAAATGTCCACGTCGGAACGACAATACTTTAGCATTTCTTCCTGAAAGTCGAAAGGGTCCGAGGCGTGAATCTGGTACCAAGCATAGAAAGCTTCTCGTTGTTCGGTACGCATGTTGTCGGGGTCGTAATAGTGAGCCTCAGGCAAATGGGGTAGAACGGCATGTTGATTGGCTTCCGTATTGAAAAAGTGTGGAAAGTACCCTTTAGCCATTTCTGTCATTCCAAACGTTTTAGGCATTCGACTCAAAGGCATGGCCAAGTAACTCATCGAATCTTTAAACTGTACTTGTCCCACTTGCATGAAAATGATTTTGGCTCCGTTCAAAGTCACTTTAGGACGTTCGGTGCCTTGTTCCGTATAGTATCTGAGAAGAAACTGTCCATCGTATCCGGAGAAATTGTGAGCCATCACTGTGGCATGACGATGACAATCTCCGTAAAGTTCGATGTCCTCTTGGCTCCACGTCTTGTCGATGGGGTCTAAGACCCATTGGGCAAAATCGGCTAACGTGTTTGGTCCCCGAAAGATTTTTTCACGCCCTCCAGGAATCTTGCTGCAGTGAGGGCAATGACTGAAGATAGGTTCTTGAATGCACTTCTCGCACGCTCGATGAGCCACGCAGAAATTAGGAATGTGAATACCGGTCTCTTGCATGCATTCGAAATCGAAAAAGATGAAATTGCCTTTCTTCTTGTGACTGTCCTCTTTCTCTGGTGGGGGTTGGTATTTTTGCACGTAACATTGGTGTTCCAAGTCCACGATGTGGTGACAAATGTGACATTTTTTCTTTCCTGAACATACGTGTGCCTTGGTATTATTGGTACGTATGACTTGTCCACACGTAGGGCACAATCTCAGGAGTTGACAAGCGCATTTCTTCTGTGAACCTTGCGTTTTCAGATGTTGTTGGTAACAAGTAGGGCTAACAAACGTGCGCAGACAAGTCGAACAAGGCACTGGTTCTTCGCTCAGACAGGGTAAAGAGGCCAAACATCCTTGGCATTTCGATCCACAATGCTTGTGTTGCTCTCGATTATTATAACCATGGTCACATTTCTCACAGTAATAACTGTATCCCAGGAATCCGGTGATACTGGTAATCGTATCGAAATGGTCATCGTGATAATAAACATGAATGTATTTTCCGTCCTTAAAATGTTGGCCTCGAAACAACAGAGGCCCGCGCATTTCTTGAGGGTGCACTTTTAAGGTGTAGCGTGGAGCTAGGGCATCTTGCAATTTTTGCATCTCAGGAATGCCACAGGGTGTGTCTTTGGACAGGCCAGCTTGTTGCAACAGGAGTTCTGCTTCGTTTCGTTGTTTGGCTCGATGGGAACGTTGAATAGTGTTCCAGGTTCTTTTCCATTCTACCGTGTCGTTCTTGTCGGCATAGGTCCGTCCCACCACGATGGCACGGGCTAAACACATCTGGTCATGAGAGTTGTTAATTCGGACGAGACTCTTTTTGGTGTTGCGAAGGTCGTCCACCAATAACATCTTTTTGCGTCCAGTTCCTTGAGGAGGAGAGACGTGGGTCATGTCCAATGTGGCTTTTCCATCGGTGATGTCAAACTGGTCATTAGATTGTTGCACGTGTTGAATCTTGTCCATGACTTTGGAAGCGGTCAATTCTGCAGGGGTGCTAAACTCGATCCAAACAGGGGATTTCAAACCGTCGTGTTGTATGGAAAGTCTCAAGCGATCGTCTTCTTTGGGTTGACATTGCTGCTTGAGTGCAGTGAGCAAAGAATCCCACACCTCAGTGATGAACACTTCTGCTTTCTCTAACGGCACTTCAGCCTTGAAATCTTTAAACTTCACTGTGTATTTGTAAGCCGTGGTTCTAAATTTTCTAGAGGAGCGCTTTTCCGTCTCTTGAATGGAATAGTACTTTTCAGGGTTGACTAAGGGTGGTGAACTTGGTTTAGAGGGTTCTGATTCTGGTTCACTCATGTCCTCTTCAAAATCACTGGCATGAATTTGTGCCAAGATTTCAGCCCTGGTACGAGGCGATAGATCACGTTTCTGCCTCTTACTTTCTTCTTCTTTCTTCTCGAATGAATTAGATCGTTTCATCTTGAAAGCAAAAAGTCAAACGACTCAAGTTCAAACACCATGAGCTACTTTATAGTCATAGCAGACCAGCGTATATAAAAGGGTGTGTGTCTTGTCCTTTCACTATTCATTTCACTCTCAAGCCGAGCACAACGATGGAAGAGACTAACCAGATGGAACGTTTCGTCAGAGCTTTGCGAGGGGTCATTAGAAAATTCTCTTCAGACCAGCCTACGGACTATTCTCCTTCCTTTAGAGATAAAAGTCAAGATACTTGCTATATCTGTCAGAAGAAAGGGCATTGGTCTTCAGAGTGTCCAGACCGTCAAAAAAGAACAAAAACAGGGGCTAAAAAAGACAAAAGTCAAGATACCTGTTATTATTGTAAAGAAAAAGGACATTGGTCTCCAGATTGCCCAAAAAAGAAACAAGAGGAGTCAGAAGAAAAGAGGGATTCTTCAGAAGAAGAGAGGGATTCTTCAGAAGAAGAGAGGGATTCTTATGAGGAAGAAAGAAGACAGGTGAAGAAAAAGAAACAGGAAAAAAAAAGAAGAAGGGAAGAAAGCGAGGAGGAGGAAGAAGAGGAAAAGAGTGTGACGGTGAAAAAATTCAAAAAACAGAGAGACTAAACAAGGAGACAGAAGAAGTGAATGAACTTTTAATTAAAATGTTGTGTTGTGAATTGGATTGTAAAAAAAAATGGAGAAAAGAATAAATTAATGATATAAGGTAAGTGTCTTTGAGTTTTGATTTCAAAATAAGAAGCTACACTCACGCACTCATACACAGACACGTACTATAAGGGTAAAATGGGTGGGTTATTTTTTTTTTTTTTTTTTTTTTTGGAGTTATTGGCAAATTGAAATTGTATTTCTTTTCGAGAAATGTGGGTGGCCCTGAAAAGGGCCTTTTTTGGTGTAGGGGTGAGTTTAAGCAATCAACTTTAACTGCCTTAAGCCTTTGCCACGGCCAAGGCCTACTTCTGGACTACATAATGTTGATGATGATTGAGTTGAAATCACTAAGGGTGGTACGGTAGGCTTAGTCACAGGGTTGACGTGTTTAGCTCGGGAAGGTCGTATTCTCTTCGGTCGTAATAAAGAAGTCTGATACATTTGTTTCAGACTTCTTAACTCCGCTAAAATGTCCAACAGTACCGTGACCGTTTGATTTTCACCCTCTTGTTTCTTTGCTGCTACTTCTTCTTGCTGTTGCTGCTGTTGTTTTTTTCTTACCTCTTCTTCTTGCTGTTGCTGTAGGAGAAAAGCTTGTTCCGCTTCCTTTTGTCGTTGTATAAATTTCTCCAATTCTTCTTTCTGTCTCTGTCTAAAATTCTCCACTTGCAGTAATGAAGAAGGTAACGCAGGTTCCGGAACAAATTCTTGCGAAGAGAGAAAATCCACAAAATCCCAATTCACCTCTTCTGAAAGTAAGTCCGGGTTCCCTTGGGCAGTCTCCCCTGCTGGTGCACCCCAATGGATCGTTTTCTGAGTTTCCGTCATGTTGAATCACTGTCGCATAGATTGACTGCACATCTATATTGACTACGTGACGTCACAGACTGCTCTCTTCGGATTGGATGCGGCTGGCTGAATTTTGTAACGCGTGTTCGGATTGGTGAATGAACTCAATCCGTTTCAATCCTACCTCTGCCTATAAATAAGCGCCGTTCACTGCATTGATTCACCTGTTTCTCGGAGCCTCAAGATGTGGACCGACGTTCAATCTTCAACCCTTGTGTCAACAATGATGTTCAGGACGGACACGCTCATGTATGTCCGGTCCAAGTGGACTGTTGTTGATAGAACAGATACAAGTCTATGGATGAGGAGAGTTTATATAGAAAGACAAGGATGTCTCAAGAGGGTACTTGTGTATGGACCGGCAGTTAGAAGGAGTTTAAGAAGAAGAAGAAGAAGATGTGACAGATGCCATCTATGTTAATATTAATATTAACATAAACCCAAAGGCCCTTTTCAGGGCCAGCCATATTTCTCGAAAAGAGATAGCCTTTCCATTGCCTACCCCTTTTTTAAAAAATTTTTTTTAAAAAAAAGAAAAAAAATCTCATGTTCCATTCCCCTTGTCCCTAAACAAGCCCAAACTCTATTCCCCATGTTAAATTCCCCTTGTACGTAGAGTGACCCACGATTTATCGCCATGTTAATTCCCCTTGTACGTAATCTGACCCACGATTTTTCGCCATGTTAAATTTCCACTGTACGTAATCTAACCCAGGGGGGGTCTGTAATGCTAATTCCCATTGTACGTAAAGTGCCCCCCTTCACTACTCACATAGATGCTTGACAGACAACAGGTCAACCCACAAGTTCTTTTGATCTATGACCTGTATTGCTAAAAGTGTCATCTAAAACTGAAATGAATATTGAAGGAGAAGGTGGGAGTTGAAGAGCAAAATCTCATTAACATATTCATGGTGGAAGGAGTGGACTTAGAGAGAATATGGTATGAACATGCAGATTTTGAAAGAAATCCTCACAATTGTCCTCAGGTATGGAAGACAATCCACATTTAAAGAAACTGTTGCTGTTGTTTTGGGTTTAATGCCATTTCTCAGTGCAAGATATGCTACACCTGGTAGCCAGTAAAATTGGCAGAGGAATAATCCAGCAAAACCCCAGTAAGAACTAACAACCAACAGGAAGTTACTGGTAAGCCTTCTCACATACCCACATTGGCTGAGACCGAGACTCAAACCCAATTGAACAGAGATGAGATGGCAGTTATTAGTAACGTAATATGGTTTGAAGTCCTTTGCTACAGATTGTTTTAATAAACCAGGAGTTCCATCTGCAATACAGAAAAATAGATATCTTCTTTAACTTTGATTTAAATACCACATTTGTTTTATAATTTGAAACCATTATCGTAATCAAGTTTTCCATGGGAAAGACATAAAAACGTTCTGCCAGTAATTTACTGGCTAGATCATAATATAATTAGCTATGCAGAGTCCTGAAACTGACAAACTCTTTAGAGAAAACCTATCAATCTAATATGGCCAGATCCTTGATGGAGTCACAGAAGACCCTACACAGTCAAAATCTAATCCAAAGCTGAGTACTAGAAATTGATGTGAACATATCCTATTGTTGATAGAGTATGCCAACATTAGTACTCTAAAGAATATTATAACAATTCTTTGATGTACTATTTTGTTTACTTATGTGCTGTGCTTGATCCTTGGAACTAAACTGTACATTCAACTTTTTCCCCAAGATAAATCTTTATTTGCTCTTTGACATGGGAAGAAGTACCTATTGTAAAGACAATACATGAGCTGTATTTCAAGTTTCAGTGAAATGAAATTATATTTTATTCTGCTGGTTTGGATGTATAACTTCAAATTTTTGTGATCATAAGAAATAACATGCCAGAACATTGAGATTCTAGCTTAAATACAAATGCTTGAGAAATGCATACATGGTAACAAATGATGAGATGCTAGCTTAAAATGCAAAAACTAAATAATGTACTTCCAACACAAAAAATGCTTCTGAAGTGTGTTTCAAATACATTCTAAAGGCACATAAATATTTCTGGGTCTGGAAGCCAATGGAAACATGAAAATTATATTATATTTTTTAAGGGACTATCATGCTATTTGGTGAAAATAATTTCCAGGATTTCAACATAAGACCATTTCTTCCTTTTAACTGCTGAGTGTTGAAACGATCTATGATATTCTTCAGCAATAACCAAAGCTGCTGTGGTGGACATATTGGATAGCATATTAGCACCATTTTCATTTAAGACAAATTAGATATCATTACAGTCTTTGTGTCAAAACCTCGTGTCATAATGATCATCAATTCTGTGAGAGTCATGACAACACGTTTTTAACAAATGCCATTGTGGCAGCCATATTGCATGTACGACTGGTTTCATTTTGGACCAGCTAGGTATCATAAGGAGTCAATCTATGAAAACCCCACATTGATATAGCCATCCATTTATGAGGAAATATAACAATATTTTGAAAATAGTCACAATGGTGGCCATATTGAGGGTCAGTCATTTTCATTTATGATCAAGCAGACACCATAAGAACTCTTCTGATGAAAGCCTGATGTCCAAATGACTTCATTTTAAGAGGAGAAGCTACTACAAAAGTTTCAAGATGGCCATATTTTGAATGTCAAATCTCAAGATGATATTATCAATTAATCAGTGGAAACGGTGATAACAAATTTTTCAAGATGGTCACTGTGACAACCATATATGACCCCAGATCAGCAACACTTTCATTCAGAACCAAGTACACATAATAAGAAGTCTTTTGGTGAAAACCGCACGACAAATGACATTCTTTTCAGAAGTAGAAACAATAAGATCATTTAGATGGATGCTGTTGTGGCCATATTGGACACCAGATTGGCACAGTGTTCATTTAGGACCAAGCAGACATCTTAAAAGGTCTTTTAGTGTAAACCTCATGTTGATGTGACCATCCATTAATGAGGAGTAGGGATAAAAAAAAGATTTTCAAGATGGCTGCCACTGAGGCCACTATGGGCCATCAGACCAGATATCATAAGATACCGGCCAGATATCATAAGATACTGGCCAGATATCATAAGAAGTATTTTATTGAAAACCCTATGCTGATATGACCATACATTCAGGGGGAATAGTGATAACAAACTTTTCAAGCTAGCTGCATTGGTGGCCATATTGGATATGTCTAAACCACCATTTTCATTTAGGACCAACTAGACCATTGGATTAATGTGTGTGGAGTAGCAATAACAAATTTGTGTTAACAAATGGATGGATGATGAACAAAAGAACACCCCATTAGCTTCCCTGTTCTATGACCAGTACAGTAAATAAATTATTATTCATCTTATTTATTTGTTGCTTTGTTTATTTACTTACACATTTATGTATTTAGGAAGTATCACATGTAAATTAAAACACAAATCTCATTTTTCAATGCCAAGAGTTTTGAAAATTTTAATTATTTCATTGCAGGTAATTTTTTGTAAATTAAAAAAGCAGAACACAAACATTTTGTGCAGGAACTTGTTTCTACAAATTCAAACAATGAAGAAAAAATAAGATTTTTAAGTGGCTTTTTAGGCAAGAACTTAACTAAATCAAGTAGAATACAAACCTTGCTGCCAGTGGGGTCCTCACTTTCATTCGATAGTTTTGGAGACTGTACTCTTTCCACTGCTGTAGCTTTGGTTCTGCATACCTCTTTTTCCTCATGACCTCTGGAATTTTTCAGCTCTAAAAATAAAGGCATTATGATCATGGCATTTATGTATACAACATGAAATGGCAGAATGGTAGGCTAAATGTATGCACCACTCCTCCCTACATCCATATTGAACAGTCAAAAAAAAATCTCCATCCGAACAAGATACTTTTGTGACATTAATTACCTCCAGTTGCAAGTAGAAGAAAGAGAACATTACTCTTACCAAATTCATGGAAGCACTGTGATTGGTCAATATAAAGATCTTCAGACACCTATGAAATGTACACAATTCATGAAAGCATTGTGATTGGTGAAAAAAAAAGATTTTCAGACACTTTTTTGCTAGCCAAAGTTCTGATATGTTAACCCTATCTACACCATGGCAGATCAAGCAGATATTTCTTTGCTTTGGATCTGTGAATTTTATTGGATGTAGCAGCAATCCAATCAAAATTAAGTTGTTCAAATCTGTACACTGTTATGACATGATCGAGACAAGGGGAGCGTGTAGCTTGAATGGACTCATAAACACGCAATTTTCCACTGCCGGTCATGTTTGCACAAATACCTTTCACTTAAATGCACCTGGAATGGTTTCTTTCTGGTACGTAGTCTACTTTCAATGTTAAACTTACAAAGTATCCTTTTGAAGTCACTTGCCTGCACCATTTTCAGCTGATATACAATGCACCACTGTTACATGCTATTGGTTAGTTGGCATTACATACTAAGGGTGGCAACTCATGAAATCCAATAGATGTTACTAGCACAAAGCATTAAAATATCTGCTTGATCCACCAAGGAGTAGATAGAGTTAACATATCAGAACCTTGGCTAGTGAAGATGCAGACACCTATAAAACATACAAATCATCAATAACTGCACAATTGGTTGGAAATACAAATTAGAGCACAATTTCTTTGTGCCAAACTTAAGCAGACTAGCACAAAAATTACAAAGAAATCTATGTAGCACTCTTTCCATCAAGGTCCATAAAGAAATATCTGCAAAGCAAAATGAAAGTTCAAAACACATTCTGAGATAAATTGTTGTAAGTTTCCAATATAGCTTAGTGAGGTGAGATCAGTAAAATCTCTACAGAATTCTTGAGTTCTCCTATTAGTTCTGTACAATTTGTAAGAGATAATATCAAAGTGGCTGACAGCTACATGAACAAAAAAAACTGCTGCAGAATTAAACAGAGAAATACAGACAATTTTAACATTTAATTGTCTTAAAATATTTTGAAAAATTGTTTTATGTTTGGTTTAGTCATTTATCCCAGATTATATGGCTAGCAAATGAAAACATCATTTAAATTTCAGCTGAATCTATATTTACAGAAGGAAAATTGTAGGGACATAATTTAACAGGCTCTGTTTGATTATAAATGAGGAAGTTAAAAAAAAAGGTATTTGTACACTACACAGTTTAAGAGAAAATAGACTTATAGAAGTTATTATCTTTACTATTAATAAAAGCAAATTTATAAAATGGGTTAGTATTAAACAGCTTCAGAAGATGTTATACTTTTTTGTGGTAGTTGTATATGAATTCTGTGTAAATTTCAATAAATGTATTTGTCCAAGAATTAATTTAGAGCACTAGTATTTCCAGGGAAAAGAATCAAGAATCACTTTTCATTAAAATAATTTGAAGAAAATAAAATAATTAGCCCCAAACTGGTCACAACATAAAACACTTGGACGTCTCCAGTGTTAATCCAAGAATGACTATTATTTCTCAAAACATCAGTAATAAATTTAACTATAACGCAAAGCAGATGCCCGGATGTGGGTCAATTCTCTGGAAAACCCGGAGTTTGTAACAATTGATACATGTTATCTGACACGTGGGCCAGATATGACCTTGACTGAAATCAATGGTTCTTACACTGGTAATTAATAAAAAATAAAAAAAGTTGTTTAACAGAACCCTTACTGGTTCTGAATCAAGGTCAGAAACTAGAAACATTGTTTTCTATTTTTAGTTGCTTAACCCTTTACCTCATGCAAGCACATTTAGATGCCTCTACTCCATTCACATGGAAGTGTGTTTTGACACCTGCTGCAAACATAAGTCATTTTTAGCGGGTTTTTGTAGTGCCACCTTTGGGGAAAACCCAATATTAGATATCTCATTCATTGCTGTGAATGACCATTACATCAGATCACGTGGTCACTGTTTATGCTTTGGTTGAAATCTGCTATTTAAAGTAACTGGGTCTTATTATTCACTCTCCAAAATGGAGGTCGCAGATTTTGTTCAGTACTTTTCATGATTAGAATCACAACTATGGAAGCTTTAATAGCTCAGGTAAAGGCTCTGATATCGATGTAGGTAGCAATTAGTTTTTATGAATTATCAAATTCAGATGGCTTGGTGATGTATATGCATATAAAGAACTTGTAAATTTCGAGTATGAGAAATGGCAGCTACAGTTGGTCACACGGCATCAATGACTTGACTGTGAACGTAACATACACTACACTGCTTAACAGGTAACAGGCAGGCCTCTGCATATGGAGTCGAATAGGTAACAGGTGTTCTATTTAAACAAACAAACAATTAAATTAAATTAAATATACATAACAATATATATATATATATATATATATATATATATATATATATATATATATATATATATATTGCACATTAACAATTATCTCCCTTATGCCTGCTTTTGTAATCCCAAATACTGTAAAATGATTAAACTTGCAAACATTACTTTTCCAATTCCAACATCACAAAGGATTGCAAACGAGACACAAAGTTTCACAGATTATATTTTATATATGTGCATGTAAGTATTGACCTATTAATGGTTTATTAATACATCTTATATCAATCCTTCCTGTGGTGGATTTCTAACAGAAAATGACAATCATTTTCTTTTTGACTGCAGACTGTTTAATAATGCAAGACATGAGCTAAAATAATAGATTAACTTACTTATTTAATATAGGCTGCATCAAGGCGGTCAAACAAAAAAGGGTTAATATGCAAGCAACAAACTGACTCTTTTTTTACATGTGATTTAACAATAAGTCATTTCTGTGACTTTAAAAAGGCTTCCCATACCGTTTTTAAGTGTGTACAAAGAGATCTCATGAACTTTATTTTCTGATTATACACTTTATTTCATAGATGAAACTAGTGCTCATTTCATGCAAAATTGATTTAAGATTAAAGGTAAAAATCTATCAATTCATGAAATACAACTTATAAAGCCAATCCCTTAAAGAAACCAATCATGAATTTTGATTCAGTATGGACCCTCCTTCCTATTTCACAGGTATCTGTGAGAGAAAGGACTCACCTTTATCCCTTGGACTGGAAATTCTGAGGCATGGATCAGGTTTCTTTCTTGAAGATCTTCGTCCCAAACGCTCATGATGGAGATGGACTTCAACATCAATACCATTGATATTGTGAGACTTCAACAGCACTCTGTCAATAACTGAAAAATAGTTTTCAATCCCATGAATCATTAGAGAAATGAGAATTCTTTTACATGAAACCTTATTTAGCATTAAGTCTATGCTAACATTTTTGTTACATTTGTGGTAAATATTTTAATATAAAATAAAGAAACAAATCCACTAGTAAATAGGTAAATTCAAGTGATACATATTTTCTGATCTCATTCAACTGAATTTTCAAACAGCAATTCAAATTCTATAATGTTGTCAAAGTCTTCTGAGATGCAATATTACTTGACAAGATACAGTTGTGATTCTGTTAGAAGTTTTGATAGATCAATATGTATCAACACTGTAATATTATTTGTGATGATCTAGAGCATCAAGTGTAACATTACAACAATACAGTAGCACTTAATGGAGATGTATAAAAGAGAAAGAAAACTGAAGAACTTATTTCTCGTTAATAAAGTGCGAAAAGGTTCATTGCTTTTCTTTTAAGTGTATTGTTACCCATCTGTTTCACATTAGCTATCAGAATGGTTGCCCTACTTTGCAAGAAAAACCACCAGACTCAATAACAAACATGAGAATCAGTTTTCATTCAGATATAGTTTTGTCAAATTATAAATGAATCATATTTTGAACATTTCTATTTGTAATCAAATTTCAGGTATTAAGAATAATTTGTAAATTTAAATAATTCAAGATTGAGGGGTCAAGGACTTCTTCTAATATGTACAATATTTAGTGTTAGTAGGTACTGTATCATGTGCTTACTGTAAAACACTTCTTGTAGTATGTACAATATTTAGTGTTAGTATGTACTGTATCATGTGCTTACTGTAAAGTACTTCTTGTAGTATGTACAATATTTAGTGTTAGTATGTACTGTATCATGTGCTTACTGTAAAGGACTTGTAGTATGTACAATATTTAGTGTAGTATGTATTGTATCATGTGCTTACTGTAAAGGACTTGTAGTATGTACAATATTTAGTGTTAGTATGCCTTGAACTGTGTGCTTGCTGTAAAGGACTTGTAGTATGTACAATATTTAGTGTTAGTATGTACTGTATCATGTGCTTACTGTAAAGTACTTGTAGTATGCACAATATATAGTGTTAGTACATACTGTATTGTGTGCTTACTGTAAAGCACTTCTAGTAGTATGCACAATATTTAGTGTTAGTATGTATTGTATCATGTGCTTACTATAAAGTACTTTTTGTGTGTGTGTGTGTGTGTGTGTGTGTGTGATTTGGATTTTTAACATAGCTTTAACAATTTTTCAGTCATATCACCACTATGTCTGCAGTGTGACAGTTTATAGTGATGTCTAGCACTGGGGCATCTTGCCACAGACATGTAGCATGATGTTCCACCCAGTCACATTATCCTGACACCCGGTCAACCAGTCCTAACACCTACCTCTTAATGCTGAGCACCAAGCGATGCAGCTGTTAGTACCATTTTTGTAAGTCTTTGGCATGATTTGGCCGGGGATCGAACCCATGACCTCTCGCATCCGAGGCAGACACTCTAGCCATTAATCCACCGGAGCGGTCAAGTACTTCTTGTAGTATATACAATATTTAGTGTAGTATGTACTGTATCATGTGCTTACTGTAAAGTACTTCTTGTAGTGTGTACAATATTTAGTGTTAATATGTACTGTATCATGTGCTTACTGTAAAGTACTTTTTGTAGTGTACAATATTTAGTGTCAGTATGTAATGTATCATGTGCTTACTGTAAAGTACTTCTTGTAGTATGTAAAATATTTTGTGTAGCATGTATTGTATTGTGTGCTAACTGATCATTTGTCTAGAAAAAGATGTTCAAAATAACCACCCAGGCCAGCCATATTGGATGTCTGATTGGCAACATTTTATTTAGAACCAACTATGTACTATAAGGAGTCTTCTGGTAGAAACCACATTTTGATATGACTTTCTATTGAGGCAAAATAGTTGCTGTTTTGGTTTTAATGACATTCTCACTGCAAGATAGGCTACATATGGCGGCCAGTATGAGGAAGAATCCAGGAAAATACCAATAAGAACCACCAACCCATGAGAAGCTACTGGCAGCTTTCTCACATTCCCACATTGGTTGAGCCCAAGACTTAAATCCACATGGGTGAAGGTGAAATAGCAGTGACCGGTAAAGGTGAGCACTTAAGACCACTCGGCTGAGGCAAAATAGCAATAACAAGAATTTCATAATGGCTGCCATGGTTGGCTTTCAGACTGGCACCATTATTAAGGATCAACTCATCATCATAAGAAGTTTCTGAGTGCAAACCCTGTAATGATATGACATTCCATTCATCAGAAGTAGCAATAACATGATTTTTATGATGGCTGCTCCAGCAGCCTTACTAAATGTCCAATCAGCATCATTTTCACAAAGGACAAAGTCTTTTACAGTAAAACCCATGTTCACATGATCAGCCATTGAAGTGAAGATGCTATAACAATTATATGTAAGGATTGGTGAGCACTGCTGGTTACAAAACATGTGAATGGATAGGCAAAGGGACTGATGGACAGACAGTAACTGAATGTGATAGACATTTGTCTCCATATCAATTCTACCAGATTGACTTTTCCCAATCCCCCTCAATGGAAAAATAGGTCAGTAAAGACATGAAAATGACCATTGTTTTCACTGACTACACACTGAAAATTTTATACTGATCTTTTCTAAACAATAAATCAAAAAAGTTTCCTTTAACTAATATTTACAAGAAAGTAATTTTTTAGTACGTAACACATGTGTTAGCTAATAAATGAAAACTAGACTGATATACATATCATTTATGTGCCTTCATATAATGACTTAAATAGAAAGAAATACTTCTAAATTAATGGAAGCAAACTATTTTACTATAGTACAAGTCACATGGGTCATGTATGCACATTTACTCACTTTAAATTAAATATAAATTGTTCTTTTAAAATTTAACACTAGTTTTCTTTAACCAATGTCTATTCAATCCTGATTATTGATTAAATGTCACCAAGAAACTTCCAGATGAAAAGTATCTATTGCTATGGACTTTTACAATGGTGGCAATGTAGTAAACTTGGGTCAAAATAAGAGCATGTCAATTGAGGGTAGTATGAACTGTTTATCAATATTCGTAGCTTTCATTGTGACATCACAGTGCACAACATTCAATCCAGATTTTACCGGCTCACACCTATAGGTTCATTTTGTCCAAAAATGTCTATGTAGTTTAACACTTTGCCGTATGCACCTCTCAGTGCACCTAAACAATGACCGTTTAAAGGTATATAAAATCCAATTCTAAACAATTAACCCCATTACTGAAATAGTTGGTGTTGAATACCTATATGACCCATGTGACTTGTACTATAACAGAATCTCTGAGCTTATCAAATGTCTCTATTTAGTGTGTGTATGTATGTATATATATATATATATATATATGCAGGACTACCTTGCAAACTCACTCACCCCTTTTTTTGAACAATCTTTGATCCACATTTGGAAACAGAATATTCTTTATTAAAATTTTTATTATGTACATCAAGTTAAATATAGACATACAAACCATTATGTTCCTGAAAATAAACCAGGCAGTAGCCCTCCTCTGCATTCATTTCTACGTTCTTAACATCCCCACCATCACTTCTCTTGCTCTCAAAGTAGAGCAAAACAGTGTCCTTGGATGTTGATTTTGGTATGTTCTGTACAAGGATGCAGTTGGAAATGGCAACACTTGCAACCTTAAGGAAAGCTCCTTTAATACTTCTTTCTTGGAATGTTTTACTCAGTTGACCAATATCTGTAAGAAATGGAAACAAGAGCTTAGAGTACAATCGGTACATTAAAAAGGGCTCTGTGTGTGATAATTTTGACAGCAAAACCTTAAACAAAGCTGACCTTTGTAAATAAAAGGGGTTGTTCAGGGGCAATAACTCCACATTATGATGATATACAAGCCAGCAATTAACTTTAATGAAGCTGTACACAAAATTAGCTTGAAATTCAGTGATCTTTGTTATTTTTACGCTGCAGATACCTAAATTTAAAAGTACAGCCCATATGATGTTATAACTCCATTTACTAGATAGTGAATGTTGACAAAATTCTGACAAGCAATTTCATGTTATATTTGTCCATATTGGCCTGTATTCTAGATCTGGTAATAACTGATTATTTATTGGTAAATTTATGCTGTGAAAACCAAAGTTTTAAAGAACTGACAATCAGGTAACAAAGATCTCAACTAATTCATGATACAGAGAGCCGGCAATTAATCCTATGTGTGATCTGGTTAAAATCAAACAAATTCCTTGCAAAGGTACGTTACTGAATCTAAGGACGAAAGGACAGAAAATCAGGAATTTTCGCTCCACCAAATGATGTTGAATGCTGACAACCAGCTAATGTTAATTTATTTTGTCAATTTAAAGCTGCACACCAAATTAAATTGAAATGTATCATCCCTGTGAAAAGTTATTCTACTGGCATCTAAGTGCTAATGATAAACAAATAGATAGAAAAATATTATAAGTAAAGGAGTCCCTGACTTTGTTCAAAAGGGTAATAAATAGTTCATTTACCCCTTTAAACCCCAATGGCACCAGTATATTCTATAGCAACTGTATTATTATACAATCTACAGGCATGTGGCTACATTATCCTTTATACAGTGAAACATCATAATACATAGCTAAGTTATTCACTATGTGTACAGGTTTAAAATCAGAATTATTATTAATAAAATTAAATATATTTATTGGGGTGTAGGTCTAGGTTTTGGAATTTCTTTAGTGGGTTTGACATAGTCCAGGTTCTGATTTCTAATAATAATTAGTATTTGTATTTTGTAAACATCAGGATCATTCTAGAAGGCTATTTTCCATTAGGTAATAGTTTTTTTCAGATAATTCTAATTGTGACCTGAGGCCAAGTAGAGAACTATATAATCTTGTAAATGAGAGGATTTTTCATTTGTGCTTTAAGTTCTAACACAATCAAGTTGTATTATATGTTGTGTCAAGTAATTTACTTTTGGGCTGGGATCTATTTTCTTCAAATGACTGAATTCAAGTGATTATTTTCTCTGGAAATCCAAAGTGATCTGATACAATTCTTGGAGCGACAGTCACTGGAATTTATAGTGAATTCAAACCTGTTATTATATTACTGTGATTCAAGAAAAGACTGTTGGCACTTTAACACTCTACAAGCTACCACAGACACATCATCATCTTCTGTTTTGGATTTATTTTGGACTTCAACTGAATTTTATTCAGGACATTAAATTATTAGGACTTGAGTCTGTAATTCTAGGATTGTTTGGGATTTGATTTGTAATACCATAAGTTCCTTTTTATTACATTTTTAATACGTATTCTAGGAAAATAAATTATTTGTGGAATTTTACAAAGCTTGTTGCTTTTCACCCTTTTCTGTTAATTACTTTAAGAGCATAGACTCGTGACAATCTGTAAACTGGATCCTTTAAAACTGGCTCGCATCTGCAGTCTGGTCACATGGTTTGGGTCATTCTAACACTAATTCAATTTCTTAATACTACCCATCTCTGTAATACAGTCATAAAGGTTTAGCCCAATCGGTGTCTCTGTTAGCCAGGCTTAACTGCATTATACTACTTATGCCTGGGCAATCAGGGGTGATAAACCTCATGCTAAAATATAAATTCAATAGAGATTAACAGAAAGCTAAATATTACATCTGGTTAAAATCCAAATATCCCTTTAGAAAGTTGTGCCATTGAAATAAGTGTACTATGACTGACAATGTGATGGAGAGACAAATGGATGGACAAATGAAATCCAATTACTTTATAAAGTGATGCTGTGGAAAACAATCTACTGAAGATGGATACAGAAATGGAAAGACACATGGACAGACAAAATTGAATCAAAGCCTCCTTTTCCAACATATTGCTACTGAAATCAGTGTACTGAAAACAGAGATGGAGAGACAAAAATGGCCAAAAACACGAATGCTACACAGGTTCTTCAATTTTCTCAAGCAGTGACCATAATGATTAAATATATGACTATTACCAATATTATCTGATAATGTTACAACAACATTTCCCTCCTCCTCCCCATACAGGAATTCTCTGACTCTTGCCTCTGTTGCTGTCTCCAGGAAGTTTCTCAGCAACTCCTCTGTTACATCACTATTGAGCCCTTGAACAAAGATTTTGTTTTCATAGCAAAGCTTTGGTTTTGCCTCTGATGCTGTATCCTGGAAGTTTCTCATCAATTCCTCTGTTACAGCGCTAATCAACCCCTGGATCAGGACTCCGTTTTGATAGAATGGCTTTGGTGGTGAAGGATGGAACAATGTCACCGTCAATCCCTGGCCAGCAAGTTGATGGTTACCATGGGAAATTACTCTCTGGGCTACTGAAAGAACAAAAGTATGCACCAGTCTATTAAAAAAATCTCACTTAGCAGCTGTTGGTAGAAAAACCCATCACTTCCTTGACAGACAGCTATGTCTACTGCCCTCTTCATTAGTATAAAAAATGGAAGGACCAATTTTAATTCTTTATAATAAATAAGGTTATTGCTAACAACTACAATATGAAGTACACTATCTCCCTTGAAACTCTAAGCTCTACTTTTAAGATTTCACACTCATCTTGAAATGTGGAAGAAAATGATGAATGGAAGATTGAAGGGATTGGTCACATGGCAAGGACAGCCTAAAATCAGACTATTTTGGTACATCATTTCTTTAAGAAATGACTAATCTGTAGGTTCTCATGAAACAGTTTGCTCTATTTTGGCATACAGATAAACACATTTCCTTTATTCAACACAAGTTTTCTTAAATTATGAAAATTAGTACAGTAAAACCTGTTTATGAGTGACCTCTGCTATGAGCAACCACCTGTCATTTCTGACCAAAACTGTATTGCACGGATCGCTTTTATTATATAAATGCACTGTTGTGAGCAACCACCTGCTGAAAGTGACCAGTGACCATGCTATCTTGGCAAAATATGCATTTTGACTGCTATGAATGATCACATTGCAAAAATGGGGATTAACTTCAAGCTTTATTTAACCTAATGACTGCTTATATGCAAAAGAAAGGCTGATAACCAGTATCTGAAATTTTGTAGATATGCTTATAGTTGTTCTTATACATAAACCAGACTAAAGTACCTGTAGAATAAATGTAGTCTGGTTCCCAGCCTTATTGTAGCTACATGTAGGACCCAGTATCCAGCTCTGTAAACGACCACATCGCAAGAACTGAGACACCAATGACTTTTATGCAATCATTTGGAACAATGATTGCTTGAATAGTAAGGATTGTTCTGATCAAACACTCACACTAAAAGAACAAAAAAGAAAAAGAAAAAAGGATTCTGGCTACTGATGGTACAGTCTGTAAACCAGACAAATGTTAATGTCATGAATTGCCACTGTAGTGATGAAATTAAGGTAATGGTCGTGTATATTGTTTGTTTTTAGAGTTAATCTGCATCACCTGGGGGTGAATAAGGTCTTTGTCTGTTAAACCAGCAAGAAAGAAGTGTTTGCAGGATTCGATTGATAGTGTTAAAGGCTTGTGATTTTTTTTTATATTCCCAATGTTACATCCTAGTCACCTAGACCAACAAGTTGGTTTTTGCCTTTTTTATTTTCCGCTGTCAAAAAAATAAAAGGAAAAGCAGAGACCTACTTGTTGGTCTACCCAGTCACCAAGCTGTCATCTATTCAAGTTGGTGCGACCAGGTTACACACTTTGTTTATAGAGTTAATCCCTGTGTGTCATTGAATTAAGCTGTTGACTTTTGTCTCTGTGCAAATGATTCTATTTCTGGATTAGATAACTGTTTCTTTTTATTTCATTGGTTGTCAGATATGCAATGCACATGTATAGATTTTTCATATTTTCCCAAAGCCCAGTCAAAACCGTTTTTACAGTTGATTTTACAACTGAGCACTAATACTGCTAACACCTAGTACCTTAATAAAAATGGAAGAACCTCCAACTAAAATGAGACAAATTTTAATGCTGGAGAAAACAATTATTGCAACTGAAAGAAGTGAAAAAGAACAGACCACTTACAAAATAGTGGTTTAAACGTCAGTAAAACAAATTTAGGGTGTTACAAAGGAGAAGGAGTAAATCAGAAATGATTTCATATGCTAACAGTCATGTGCATGTGATCTTCAAATGTAAATGTGATTTCATGTTTAATGAATTTTGGATTCTCTTTATTGAAATATAAATGCATACAATATTTTAGCAAGAATTTCTAATAAAGAATAGAATACGTACAGTGATTGTGGTTATTGTTCTTTAAATTGTTCTGGAACTGGACCTTGGAAACTGGTCTTTTTGTACAAACTTTTTACGAGAGACCACCTGTCTTGAGAGACCATTTTTGTTGGCAGAAGGGCCAGTCTCTCATAAAAGATTTTACTGTACAACTGTAGATAAAAGATCCGAACTTTATATTTTGTTATGAAGAAAGACATTTACTTCTGTAATATGAAAAACGATGGCAAAATTAAGCAATACCATAAACAGACAGGTCAACATTCTTTTATATGTACCTTCAGCCTCCTTAAAGGTGATGTAAACAACCCTGTCTCTGATCCGCACCTCCTCTATATCACTTCCTCCAGATTGCCCTGAATTCTTAAAGTATGTCTCCAAAACTTCCAGACTCATGCTCAGTGAAAAACCTTGAATCTCCACAGTGTTACTGATTCTTCCATTTCTCATACACGTGTCATCGGTGTTAGCTTCTAAAAAGGAACCAACCTTTGGTAAATTTCCAAATATACTGATTTAAATCAAGGGGCCTTTTCTGATAAATAAATCTGATATTTTATGTATAAAATATTACTTATCTTTATGTCATAAAGTCTGTCTTACCTAATTTAAAAGTGCAGAAAAGAAAGCAATTCTGTAAAAGTAAACTACTGTAATGATCAGACCTCGTAAGTTGGAGAAAATTGTTGTCTTCAGTAAAGTGATTCCCCTCTAACAAATGGGGTGGACTCTCTTGAGAGGGACAATATACTGTAATACTTTGATATTATTTCATGTTATGCAAGGTGTTTTCTGATCAGTGGGCTTAACTCTTGGTAGTGCCTTGCGAGAGGAAACCACTGCATGAGATTGATGTGATCAGAATAGTTTCAGAGACACAACAGAAATTCTGACACAAGTTTATGGTGAAAATTTTAGTTCAACTCCACACAAATAAGACACATGCAAAAATGTTTGAACAAGTTCTCCTCTCCTTATGAAATTTGTTACTTACTTAATACCTGAGATAAACAGTCTGAGTGGGGAGATATTTGAGAATGGGGTCAATGAGTGAAATACATCAATGTCTACTAAACATCATGGCAATTTCATTTTTTTAAAAATAAAATATCTCAAAATGTCAATATTATATGGTATAGCAAGATCTAATTTAAAGATCCATTTCAGGTTTTTGCTTCATAATTTACACAAGAAAATGTGAACACACTATATAATGATTGCTTGGCCCACCTGCAGTTTTTAAAAGGTTCTAGAAAACAGGTGATCCACGTGGGCATGAGTTCATTCACCTGAATGACATCTGACATACAACTCAATGGGAGAACAGTTGGTCAATAAATCTGGGTCAGTAGGATACTTTCTGAAGAGATTTTTTCCAGTGCAGTTGATTGATTATGTTATGAAAACAGCTAGATGTCTCAAGGTTTCTCAGTTTGATAGTATATCTTTGTTTATATCATAATGCATATCATTATCATTTGTCCAATACTGAATTAATGGCCTTTATGACAGTTGGTCCACTTCTGTTGAGTTCTGTTTTGAGATAACATTTTTCTTCTATTTTCAGTAAATATGTCCAAACACAATCATAGCTTAGCATCATTTGAAGTCTTTTTAGAGAACCTACTAAAAGATATTTTAATATGTTTTTAAATTCCAGTCATTTCTGATGACAAAACGTCATCATTTATATAAAACTGAATGCCTTTAAAACCAGAATGCTTTCTGTTTAATTTTGTAAAATCATATTTAGTGGCATTAAAGATTGTTTTCTCAGATATGGCTACCATCATTTGTACAAATCTGAAAATCCTTTATACCTTAATGTCAAACGTGATCAAATTTTGTTGCATAGATCACTGACCCCACTCAACAGATCATGCAACTGAGTGACTGTGAGAGACACTGAATGAGAATTGATGAAATAGAGAGGAGCAATTAGCAAAATCTGAAAAATGTAAGAGTTTTTGCTAAATTGTTAAATACTTGTATCACTGCATAATTAAAATAACAATAATGATAATGACTTGCATATCTTCTATCTTCCTGAAAGCTTGGCTATCCATCGATATCAGTATATCTATGTCTTACCTTTAAGAGTTATTGCTACTTTTGGGGGGAATTCCCTTTCCCATTATTCAATTGTGCTGCAACTACACATCTGCTCTTTAAATTTTATTTGTTTTGCACAAAGTAATGTCAAACATAACAAGCGTTTTAACTGTGTAAATAAGACAGCACAAAAATCAAATTATCAACACTTTCTAGTAACCGACTAGTAACCAAGTGGTAGAGCATTAGACTTGTAATACAATGGTAGCAGGTTTAGTACCCACACAGACCAGTCCAGGTTGACAGCCCTGATGTGCAATGGAAAGGCACTTAGCTCTCTTTTTCTTAGTATTATATAGCCAATAGTATATTAACAGTGCTGTTAAATCTATAAAAACAAATTAACAGTTAACTGTTGACTAGAAATGATCCAGTTGTTCAGGAAGGCATACCATGCTCAACCACACATGGCAAACAAAGCAGTCACGTGATAGTGCACATAAAGAATTATTTTTTCTGCTAGATAAATTGTTGCCATACTGCATCATAAAAACCACTGGCTAAATTGAATTCAAATTTTCTGTGATCAAAATGCCTTACTTAAAATTTAATAATTATAAAAAATCTATAATTTTACCAAGTTAAGTACCCTTCATACACAAAGTAAATATATGCTAGAATTCTGTAAAGAGGTGAAGTGAGTTTCTCATTAAGTATGAGTTTATTATATAGGCTTAGATATGATTAAGAAATCATTCACTTACAATCAAGAAAGTCAAGAATATGACTTTGTTTCTTTAATACAATAAGGAATCATACACATACAGATCAAGAAAGTCAAGAATATAATCTTGTTTCTTTAATACAATATTGAAATAACTGGAGCATTTTTATATTAATATCCCCTGGATGAAGCCTTACACAGCAAATGAATCATTACAGGTTACAAAATGTGACTGAAAAGACAGAACTATTCTCTTGCTTTCATCTACATGCCATTTAATATTCAACAAATTACTGAAATGCAGTTTCAAGTACCTCTGCAATTGAATAACAATAATTGAATTACATTATTGAAAGACGTGTCATTATTCCAAGTGTTACAATTATAATTCTTGCATATACAAAATAAGAATGCACAATACTAGTCCCTTTTCTTTTTTAACCTTTTTATGAGTTGACAGTGATATCTCAGGCTACAGTTCATGAACAAGTAATAACTTAGCACTAATGTTTATCTCTGAGACTTGAATTTTTATGTCTGTATAAAATTTTACTCGCTATTCCACCTTTAAGGAATGCCAGCCCAGTTTAGCAGGTGCAATCATGGCATGGTGCATTGGTGCTTACTGATCTCATTTTAATATATATTTTTATATATGTATTATATAGTACATATAAAATTTGCATTTATAAGCAACAATGTGAGTCATTGTGATTCAAAACAAATGAAAAGAGGCATACAGATGGGTACTTTAATTTCTATTATTTCATGCACATACAATCAATCATGCACAGCCGATTACTGATTGACAGCAACAGCATCACATCAGAAGGAGAGTCAATTTATCTCTTTCATGGCCTCAGGTGGTGATTTGAATGTCCTAAAATCATGAAACACCTTCTGGTAGTATTTGAGTAATTACAGGTGTGGAGGACAACAAAAGGCCCATAGATGGCACCATCACAATACTTGGTGAAAAGGGCATATAGAGGGCAGCTCAGTCTTGTGGCAATAAATTTTGAAAAAAAGATAGCAAAATACCCCAAAAAATGAAAAAAAATATTGTTGAATTATTAATATTGCCTAAACTGATGTTGTTAGTGATATTCCTGATATTTTCCTAAATATGTCCAGGCTTTCAGAAAAATCAGAATAGGCAATCCTAATATTATAATGAGAGGCACAATATGATTAGACATTGCTCACATGCCTTACATGCAGACAACAGTTCAGCATGTCACTAATTAGTAGTATTATAAAAATCTTCAGAACTTTATATCACTTTAATTTTGCCCTTTCTTACTAAACCAAAATAATAACAAGAGTCCCTTTATGGGACTGACACTCTACTCAATAAAAAAACTGTCCAGGAATTCAAGAGTTTCAAATCAGCTGTTATGATATATATATTGGATGTCAGCTTGGCACCATTTTTAGTTACAAAGTGGACATCATTCAAAGTCTTTTCGTCAAAACTTCAGGTCATAATGATAATCCATTCAAGGGAGTAATGACAACAAGATTTTTCAAAATGGTCATCATGGCAACCACACCTGATGTACAAATATCACCATTTTCATTTAAGACCAAATGGATATTATAAGAAGTCTAATACTCAAAACCCCATGTTGGTATCAACATCCATTTAGAGGGAAGTATAGATAACATTATTTTCCAGCTGTGACTTTCCATTCAATAGTAGCAATAGTTAGATTTTCAAGTGCGACATCATACTGGCACCATCTTCATTGTAGACCAACTGGTCATCATAAGACTTCTGGTGAAAACCCCACATCAATATGGCTTTCTGTTCAAGTACAATTGCGATAAAATGATTCTTTAGAGAGTTGCCATGCCCGTCATATTGGATGTCAGATCAGCACCATTTTCATTTAGGACCAACTATAGACATCATAAGACGTCTTTCTTTGAAAACCCCATGTTGACATGAACTTTGAATCAGGAGGATTAGTGAAGACAAGACTTTCAAAATGGCTTCCATGCCTGCCATATTGATACTGGGTTAGCACCATTTCCATTTGGGACCAACTGGACATTATAAGAAATCTGTTAGTGAAAACCTCATCTTGAGGAGTAGTATTAACATGATTTTCAAGATGTCTGCCATGGTGGCCACACTGGATATTGGATCAGCACCATTTTCATTTAAGACCAACTAGACATGATTAGAAATCTTTTAGTGAAAATCACATGCTAATATAACCATCTATACAGAAGGAGTTAAGCAATAACAAGATTTTCAAACAGACTGCCTTTCTGAATGTCAGATCAGCACCATTTTTATTTAGAATCAGCTAGACATAAATAAGAAGTATTTTAGTCAACACGTCATGTTGATGAGACCATTCATTCAGGAGGAGTAGCGATAACAAGATTTTCAAGATGGCCACTGTAGCAGCCATACTGGATGTCTGAGTAGCAGCATACTTTTAAGACCAACTGGACCAAGATATAAATGTGTATGTAAAGATACAAGGCAATGCTCCAAGTTGTTCTGGATTGGTAGCAATGAAAAAAACTTGTTCTACGAGATAGGCAGATGTTGGACAACATCCAGATGATGGACAGAAAATGGACAACAGAACATCATATAAGATGTGTGTGTGTGTGTGTGATTTGGGTGTTTACGTAGCTATAGCAATTTTTCAGTCATATCGCTATGATGTCTGCAATGTGGCAGTTTATAGTGTTGTCTAGCACTGGGGCATCATACTGCAGACATGTAGCATGATGTCCCACCCAGTCACATTATTCTGACACCAGGCCGACCAGTCCTAACACTAGCCTCTTAATGCTGAGTGCCAAGCGAGGCAGCTGTGAGTACCGTTTTTGTAAGTCTTTGGTATGACTCAGCCAGGGATTGAACCAACGACCTCTAACCACTAGGCCACCAGAGCGGTTCATATAAGATTTTCTGGTTTATGACTGGTAGAACTAAAACTCAAGTGATATTATTTCTGTTACTGATCTGTAATGAGAATTCTCTTTTATGTACCAACTGTGTATTTATTTCTTTTTGTTCAAAACAAATTAATAATCAAGTGATCATTCACTGAGTGTCTGTCTTCTCTTGGATCTTGCTGCTTTCTATTTAGACGACCATAAGTAGTTTGATCTGTAAGGCTGAAATTAAGACTTTCACTCAAGTAGCATCAACTTAGTAAAACTAAACTGCTTATGCAATGCATGTAAACACCAATAACTATTTACTTTATAAGTGAACTCTGAGACTCAGTCATTACTGTGTGTGGAGTAAGTTAGTGACTGACACTGACTACATGTATACTGGGATAGGATTACACTGCTACTGCGGCACTGACTTACATGCAGCCTCTATAATGTTGGAAACTCATTCAATTTATTTTCTTTTTCTAAAGAATTTTTAGCAACTATTTTGATGGCAACACATAAACCATGTTTCATGAGATAAATGATTTCATGTAAGCTTACTCCACCAAATATACCATCTGCCATATACTATCATGTACTGAAAAATCAATAGTTTATATCTCTCTCTCCTGTGGCCTTCATTAATGTTTGAAAAATATGAAATTATATAAAATAAGCAAGAGAAACTTGTACTGTAATAAAGCTGTGTAGGAAAAATGTTTCATCTGCTATTGCCCTTTAATAAAAAAGTTTAATCCAAATTCATATGAAAATTTCAGAAACAACCTGTGACCATGTCTTAAAAACCAGCAAAATCTCCAGTCAAACAGGCAATCCATTAACATTTTCAAAAATGTGAAACAACAATACTGATATAACCAATATCACTGATTAAAACTTGGTTGTATATTTTCATAGAACAATAAATGTTAATGAAATGTTGTGTATGGATTGACTGACAATATTGGTCCCTGGTATATGGATAATACGTTAAGTTCAAATGCTGTTTGGCCTTCTGCAACCATATAAACATTGTGTTTTCATGGTTGTTCCTAACAAACTAATTATCTCTCCCTTTTATACATAATTTGCCTTGGATATGTAAAAAATACATATTGTGATATACTGTAACAAGAATAATTTACATGTGTGAGATTAGTAGTCCATTAGTAGGAGATTAATTCATCTCAGGACAACATTAAAACATCAACTATGAGATAAATTATTTAGGTATTTAGGTTCCAAGAGTGGAGTAGTTTGTTGTTACAATCAAATCTACTGCTGCCTGTTTCTGGTGAGCATTAGAACAAAGCTATATTTTAAAACTTATAAGGATTATTTGATTTATTCTTTCTGTCTTGTAGAAAATGACTTGCTGGAGGTCAATCTTTATCTAAAAAATGAAATATATTATTATCAAACTTGGTTGAGACTGGTAGTGTTTCCCCTGGTGGACATTACATTGTACTTTTTACACAAGCCCTAATGCAGGGGTCTCAAACTCAAACCATCCTGAGGGTTGCATGAGGGCATTTTCAATGGACCAAGGGATGCATCACCTTTGTTATCTCTCATGACACCTTGTGATGCCAATCATTTTGCAGGCTACAGGGTATGGCTTGGTGGGCCGTATTTGGCTCAAGGGTTACAAGTTTTAGATCCCTGCCCTAACATAATTTCACAACTATTATGTTGTACAATTAACTAATTAACTATAGTATGATGATAATTTCAGGTATTTTATTGTCTGTCAATAATCATATATGAAGATTTAATTTCTTACCTTTCCCACCTTCGGCCATGGTAAGGTCTTCACATCAAATCTTATTTTAGTTTCAAATGGAATCTGTAAAATAAAGATGGTATGAAACAGTAAGTATAGACTTATGCTTATAAATTACATACATGTTAGGAAAGTTTAAAGTATGCAGATTGTCACGAAATGAAGTATATTACATAATTTATGTGATGACTAAACCATGCTTGCTGATAAACCAATGATTGCTGATAAGCCCATGACTGATGATAAGCCCATGCTTGATGATAAGCCCATGCTTGATGATAAGACCATGCTTGATGATAAGCCCATGCCTTATGATAAGTCCATGATTGATGATATGACCATGCTTGGTGACAAGCCCAAGCCTGCTGATAAGCCAATTCTTTATGATAAGCCTTGCTTGACGATAACACTGCCTGATGATCAGCCCATACTTTATGATAACCCTGTTGCATAATGATAAAGACCATGCCTGATGATAAGCCTTTACATGATGATAAACTCATGTTTGATGATAAGTCATTACATGGTGATAAGCCCTTACATGATGGTAAGTCCATGCTGGATGATATGCCCATGCTTGATAAGTCCATACTTGATGATAAGTCCTTACATGTTGATAAGCCTCTACCTGATGGGAAGTCCATACTTGATAATCTGACCTAAACTGAGTTGAATAAATAAATACCATGTCTATTCAACCTTTTAGCCATCTCAAATAAACTGAATATTGCACATTTATATCAATAGTAGTAATGACAGTGCATCCTGAAATGCCATGCACTTGCAAACCATCTTCATAAAATGAAAACTTAACAAACATACTAGATCTCAGTAAACTATTAAGATGCACTAAAAACAAGTTATCCTTGTAGCTGAATTACACACAGTATCTCAAATATATTTTTTTCTATAAATCAGATGCTCAATATCTTTAGATACTTTCCACTTGTATTCTAGACATTGTTAGATATCACTATCATTAAATTTTAAAAGAATATAAAAAGAAAAGAAAAGATATTATAATGCATAGATCTACCAAAAAAATATTGGTCCATGGGCCTGAAATTTAGCAAAGATGTGGTTAAATGGTAAGCCATAACAAACAAGATCTTTTATAAGATTATCTATATACACTCTAGTAGATAAGAAAACTTACCTTATTCTATATTTCAGTATCAATATTTAGAATTTATTCAGAGTATACCTTTGTCATCCAGTCACCACCTTTAAAAACAGACAATTTATGTCTCTCTTAATCATTTCTTCACAAGAAAAAGTATAACCTTCTGCAAAATAATGGTAATAGCTGGGTACCAAACAAAGAATCAGTCATATTCATGAAGGTTATTTTTAATTGGTAATTTAATCAAAATAATTTCAAAAGAGTCATGTACATTCAATACATGTGTTTAGGTTCAAATGATACTATACAAATATATCTGACATGGGGTGTAAAATTTAACAGTGCCAATTGTAGCCCAGCAATTATTTAACAGACATTTTATAACCAGACAATTGGCAACTCATGTAGCTCCTTTTGCCTATGAATAAACTATGAAAAAATTATGTCAATTAAAATGTAATGTGACATCACTGTGAATCAGTCTTGGTTTTTACTTTTTCAACACAAGTTATGTGCAGTTAATGAATGGTTGTGGTCAAAAGTTGCATACTTTGTATAGGGTTTGATTCTTAATGATTGGTTGTGGTCAAAGGTTGCATACTTTGTATAGGGTTTGATTCTTAATGAATGGTTGTGGTCAAAAGTTGCATACTTTGTATAGGGTTCGATTCTTAATGAATGGTTGTGGTCAGAAGTTGCATACTTTGTATAGGGTTTGATTCTTAATGATTGGTTGTGGTCAAAGGTTGCATACTTTGTATAGGGTTTGATTCTTAATGAATGGTTGTGGTCAAAAGTTGCATACTTTGTATAGGGTTTGATTCTTAATGAATGGTTGTGGTCAGAAGTTGCATACTTTGTATAGGGTTTGATTCTTAATGATTGGTTGTGGTCAAAAGTTGCATACCTTGTATAGGGTTTGATTCTTAATGATTGGTTGTGGTCAAAAGTTGCATACTTTGTATAGGGTTTGATTCTTAATGAATGGTTGTGGTCAAAAGTTGCATATTTTGTATAGGGTTTGATTCTTAAAGAAAAATAATTTTCCTGACTGATTACCCTGGATATTTCAAACAAACCTTGTAGACTACATCTTAATTTTGAATTCTCTTTATTTTGGTGAATGACTGATGGGTTAATTTGATTTTATCGGGTATAAAGCTTGGCCAGCCTAACCACAGATGTGCATCTTTCAAACAACTTCTAGCTCTGCTTTGTAATTTTCACTTCCTTGATTTAAGAAGGTATATTGTTTTTTTTTTTTTAAACTACCATCAGAGTTGATTTTCTTTGTTTTGATCACTTTTCTATACTTGGAAATTCATTCATTGCACTTTTAGGAAATGATTTTGCCTGCTCCATAAAATTCGTTTTCCCGATTGACATTTTTTTAGATACGGGCTTGGACAGGCTAGACGACTATATCCGGGAGGTGAAAACATTTTGTTTACTCGGGTCTTTATCATTCATCTTGCCTTACAAGAGAGACTAATTTCATCTTCATTGAATTTCTCAAAATGAATCTGTTAAAATCTTGAGAATACATTTCGATACCTTATTCGTTATAAATATTTAGTTTTAAAACAAACATAGCAGATTATAAGAAATTTCTTCGCAATCAAAGTCAAAGGTCTAACAGGATAAAAGCAGAGTCAATCACTACTCGAATGAGTCAAGCAGCGTTTTTTGATTGAAAGAATGCCAGTGATGACGTCAGTTAGAAATTATCAATTTCAATAACTAATAACTGTTAGTGTACTTGTGGACTAATTTCTAATTCAGGCTAATTTTTTGAGCACTTGGAAAAGCCGTTCAAGTGTGAGCTTAGATCCACAAGTGGTTGACGCGATCTCAATGTTAAAAACCTAAAGAAAAAACAAACAACAACAAAAAACTAACAAACAAAAACAATAAAAACAATAACCTGAAGGAAAAATATCAAAGAGTTACACAATTACCTCTGCTTACTCCGATGATCCGTTCTGACACCCGATCCTGTCTATCACAGTGTCAAAGCCACCAGTAATGTCATTAAAAAAAAACCAACTAAAAAAAAAAAGGCGAGAGCATCTTGCTGGTCTACAACCAGTGCTTAGATCGTGCACGATGCCACGATACATGAAGATAGCAAAGATATGCCAACATTCTCTCCACTGTGCATACTGCCAATTCAGACAACTTCACATAAACCTTTCAGTCTGTCAGAAATATGAAAAGCGCAATAATAAACTTGGAAACCCCCTTGTCACTCATGCGCTCTCTTTCATTTCGATTTTACATCCGCTAGATTACATGTTAATTGCAATCCGCTGGAGAGGATAGGGAGGAAATACTTCCAAGGCACAGCGAAGCAGGACAAGAATTAGTTGATCTTTGCAGATCCGAGGATATGGATCCAGAACTCTGAAAAAATATGGTACTTTAAGGTCTCTGTTAGATATAGAATAATTTCACTGTAAGCAAACCTTGTTTACAGTTTGGAACCTCAATATGTACCACGCAAGTTTAGGGGGTTGGGGGTTACAATGTATTCAATATTACATGTACAGCTAATTTGCCACTCTAATTCAATATTTGAGTGAATGCCAATCAGGGTTGTACAGATCTTTTTTCCCTGCAACTTATCCAGGACTTTTACTCTGGAAACATGACTTATACAAGTCACTTCTTTATTATGTTGATATGACTGAAACATTGTTAAAGCTGCGTTAAAAACCAAATCACACACACACACACACTTTCTTATGTTGTTTTTCTGGTTCCTATTAATTTTCCAATGTTTAATGTCTCCACTGTTGTCAAAAGGCATCATCTGTAATTATAAAGATATGACTAGGTTGTATTCTTTACTGGTAGCATTTGATCACGAACTGCGGTGTAAGGGACTGACCAAGCTGCAGATGAATGATGATAAAACTGACCCCATTCTGATCACAACACAAAGACTTTCTCATTCACCTCTTTTACCTCAAACAATAAATAACAGCAAAACCAACATTAAATTCATACAATCAGTACGAAATCTAGGTGTTACTCTGGACAGTACTCTCACATTGACCAACATGTCATGAACATATGCAAGGCTGCATATCTTGAGCTGAGACGCATCAGCTCAGTTCGCAAATATCTTTCAGTTGATGCCACTAAAACACTTGTGTGTTCATTAGTATTTTCAAGACTGGACTATTGTAATTCAATTCTGTCTGGTTCATCTCAATATCTGCTCCAGAAACTTCAACAAGTTCAAAACACAGCTGCTCGGATCATACTTAGAGTACCACGATCAGAGCACACCTCCCAGCTGCTCTGTACCGTACATTGGCTATCCATTCGATCTAGAATCAAACACAAAATTTGTTCTCTGTGCTACGTGTCACTGTTGGACTCTAGTCCAACATACCTACCTGACCTCACCCATGTGTGCACACCAGCAAGATACTTACACTCCTCTTCTGACAATCGTATACTCATTATTCCCACTATGAAAACAAAGTCATATGGACAGCGTTCTTTTGCATACCAGGGCCCAGCAACGTGGAATGAGTTGCCCACTGAACTTAGATACAAAGACACAATGATCCCATTCAAGAGTGCTCTCAAAACTCACTTATTTCGACTGCAAGAACAAACTTAAAGACCTAATAATGTTTCCTACCTTAAATATTCTCAGCATGTTTTTTATGTTTTCTAATTTCATGGTGTTTATTTTTGTAATCATATCATTATATGGTTTTTTTTCAGCTTATAGGTGTTGTCTAATGTTATAGAGCGCTTAGAGCTTCTAAAGATTAGGCGCTATACAAAGTCTTCATTATTATTATTATTATTATTATTATTATTTAATTGTCGGAGTGAGAAGGAGAAAACCGGGCGCAGCAGCAGAGGAGGTGAACAGACCTTTTGATAGAACGTCATGTTTGAAAAAATAAGGCTTCCTACGAAAAAAATAAAAAAAAAATAAGGTCAATAACGCCAAACCGAAGCATCTAACTTACCGAGTTTCTCTCCAAGAGTCTCCCTTGGGGGTTAGTTTATTTTGTTACTTTACATTTGACGTTTGTGTTTTTCTAAATTTGTATGTGTGTTTTGTTTACCCGTCTGGACACTTATTTGAGTTCGCACCTCCTCTGCAGCTATAATTAGATCATTATTATATATCAATAATGACACCTGGTGCTGAATCTTATACAGCTAGATTAGCTCGAGAAAGATTAGAAGCAATCAAAACGTTTTTGCCTGTTCGAGATTCTCTTAAACAAAAACTTCAAGAACATCAAGAAGCACACGTTGAATAAGCGGAAGGTACAGAAAAATTGTTTAAACCTGTTACTAAAGTAACTGAAAGAGTTGTAGAAGCTACCGAAGGTCTTCTTCCAACGTTGGAGCGGACTGCTACTGATAATAGAAAAATAGCAGAAAGAACTAAGAAAACAAAAAAAAAAAACTTTTGAAAACACTTACAACTGACATAGCTGCTGCGCAGTCACCCCCCGCAGATAAAGAAATACTTTAAAGTATTAGTGAAATAAAAAAGTTCTTGCACCAAAACCAAAACTGAAAGAAGCGGAACCAGAAGAACAACAGATTAAGTTCCTTGAAAAATATAATGATATTGCTATTAAGGCAAATAGAAGAAAAAAAATAAGAACAGAAGACTTAACTTGCAGCGTTTGCGGCTTCAAGTTACAATTTTAGAGGTAGATATTTAAAACCTGAGCATGATAAACCTGTGATTAAAGAAACATGGTACAAGTGGATATATCGCATAAAATTTAAAAAAGATCGAACCTCAAGTGATGAGATTTTATATCAAGCATATAGAGATGAAATAGATAAATATCTTTTAGGTGCCCAATTTTCTCGACGACAACCTTCTCAACAACAACTTCCTCATCAGGAACCTTCCTTTCGACTTCCTCCACCGCAGCAACAAATATAACGACAACAAAAACAACCAGTCTCCTATGTCACAACAAAAATCACAGCCTAAACCTAGGGAACATTTTACTGATAAAGCTATTGGGTATTTTGCTGAAAATCAGGATAAATTAATTGACGTTTCGCAAATGAATATGATTATAGAAAAAAATATTTGAAACATGAGTATATTGCAAAAGTATTACCTGAATATTGGATTCCTGTAGGATATTTTGCTGCTAAAAATTCAGATGTTAAATTAAAGGATCCAGGATATCTAGTTTAAACAGATTGTCGAAAAGAAACAAGAAGAAGAATTTTTTTAGCCCAGAAAGCTCCCTTGGCGCTACAGCAAGTGGTTTTTTCTGCCTTGACTAAGTCAGAAGGAAGTGGTCTTATTGTCTGTCCTGACAGTGTTCTTACCGACGGAGAAAAACGCACACAAAGTAATTCGCCGGAAATTATTAATAAAATATCTGATATTTGTCGAAGATTATTTACTAACGGTATTATGGATCGCAACATTTATCGTTCCTTTATTGATGAAATTGCTGATGATTATCACAGCGACTAAACAATTAATTAATAAGTATATATTTTAAAAAAATGCTTATACACACTGCTCAACGTGGACCTTTAATGGTCAGGGTAGTAAATTTACGACTGCCAGCTTGCAAAGCAATTTACGGAGATGGACTTGGTGATGTTGTTCAAGGTCTATGTAGAAGGATGGCTCCAAAGGCAATACCGATCGCAAAACAATTAGGGATGAAGGCTATTGGGGCGGTTCGTGATAAACACATCGGCACTATTGGTAATCTTGTTGGTAAAGCATGGTTAATTAACCGCAGCAAGTAAAATTACCCAGTACTGAAATTATGCCTGCAAATGTCAGTAAAATAATAAATCAAGCCGCAAATAAAAAAAACTAGCGGAATTATCTGAAGAAGCAGAAAAAAATATAGATTCAAGTTTAATAGCAGGAAGTGGTCTTCGTGTTAGACGATAACAATTATAATAAAATGTTCAAACGTGTATCCGATCCGGCGTTCGATATAGACGCACCAGTTTTCAAAGATGAATCGATACGTGATTATCAATTTTATTCCTACGACGCAAGACAGTCAAATCAGTGTGGTCGAATAGAATTACAAGTTCAGGATACAAGTAGATATTTCTTACCCGCTGAAGCATTTGTTGAAGTAGAAGGTGAAATTATAAAAACAGACGATGCTGAGTACACAGGTGGTCTTAGAATTAGTTTGGTCAACAACGATATCACGGCGTTGTTTGACAGTGCCACATATATAATTGATGGAAGAAATATTAAATCAATTCAAAAAGATGTTGATGTTGCTACAACGATAATAGGTTTAGCAAGATATTCAGAATATTATACAAGCTCAGCTGGCCTTACAATGATATTCGCCAAAGACACTTCTGATCACACAGAGGGCAGACCGTATAATATAAGACGACCAAGAAAGTTTGCTGATAACGATGACTTCGATATGTGGCCGCTGGTTGTTAATGCTAATCCAGAATACAACTTAGGATTTTTTGCACGACGTTCAATGTTAAAAGATAAACGTAGAAGATTTTCATGCGCAATTTCATTATCCCACATCTTGGGGTTTTGTAGAAATGTTAGAAAAGTTATATTTCAGGCTAGACATACAATTGCACTAGTAAGAAAAGCTACCGACGACGATGCAATTTGGAGACCTGCTGGTGATGCTGGTAAAGTAATACTGACAAAACTTTCATTGTGGATGCCGGTAATGACTCCATCAATTGCTGAAAAACTTTATTTTATGGATTCAGGCGGTAAATCATTACTATCATGGTTGACAGTGACCACATACAGCATTTAGAGTTCTGTTAATGGTTATTTACGTGGCACATCGCTTCACAACAAGGTGTTCCGCACCACGACATTTATTTGTTGCTTTTCAAGAATTTACGCGAATAAATTCACAAACACGAAGTCATGTGATATTTGACAAACTTGGAGTTAATGAAGTTTCTTTGCTGATAAATGGACATCAAGAACCAGCTGAAGATATATTATTAAATTTTGATCAGAATCACTTAGCGCGTGCATATCATCGTTTGATGTCATTCATGGGACGTGATCAAAATATAGATACTGGTTTACAAATATCACAACTAGATTTTACAAATCTGTATCCGATTCATTATTTTTCGCTGCTACGTCTTGATTTATCTAGACAATCTGTCGTTGATATTCACTTTCGAGCTCAAGTAACACAACCTCCTATTGCCGTGGCTGGTCCACCAGTCGTTCATGGTAACTACAGAGCAGTTGTAGTTATTCTTCTGGTGGAAGAATGCGAGTTATTGACGCTCCAGTGGAAAATATGTAATATTTTCTGAACATGTAATTAAATCACTTATCATATTATAAAAATGTCTTATAGACACGTTGGAGTTACTCTGATTTGTGGCCCGGTAAAACAATTACAATCAAAACTCCCTAAAAAAAGATCAGATTTCGAACGGCGGTCCAAACAAATTATCACTAACCAAGACTCAACTTAAACATTTTAATAAAGCCTTGGAATCAACTTCATTTTTCTCCGAGCGCTATTAAAGATATGATTAAAGTTGGTGGTATATTTCTACTTCTTGCAGCTATAATGGCGTTGATAGCCGTAGCCACCCCAGCCATAGCGAAAGCAGCCGCGGTCAGTGATGTTGGAACCACCGCTAGAATGGCATTAAAGAAAGCAACAGGACAAGGATATTAAAAAAGGGAAGGAGTCTAAGATTACCGAGAACCCCTTATCGATACGGGAAGGTCTGAGACTTCCAGGAACACTTCGATGATCTTTCCGATGTCAAATTTTGATTTACTTGATGCTGCTAAAACATTAAATATAAAAAAAAATGTATAAGTGTTTTTATGCGTGACCAATTACCAAAACAACCAAACAATTTTGAAACAGGAATCATAAATCTTGATAATTCAGGGCCCGGAACTCATTGGGTTGCATACGCAATTGATCCCCGTGGTTCTATTTTTTTATATTCATACGGGCTTCCTCCGCCAATAGAAGTTTTAAAATACGCCAGAAACATTCCATTTTGGTATTCAACATTACCAACCCAAGTACTGACTGATCCGCCAGTATGTGGTCGTGAAGTAATTAATGTACTTAACGATATATCAAAGGCTTCCAATGCACCTCATAAAGTCGTTCATGATTATACAAGTAATCACGTCGTTTTAAACAGATCTTAAATTATAACGGTTGATATTTATGGAAGATCTTCTATCAAGGGCAATAAAAAAGATGATATTGATTTGTCAAATTACCCGACTAAAGATGAACTTACTGATATTATGAACATTACTGGAGTTGACCGAGGTAAAATTGTTATTTTTCAGGATAAATACGGCGTTTTAAAAACGAGCAACATCAAATGGAATGACATAATTCGTAGGGTTCTTGGTCCTATTGCGGATAATATTCCAGCATTTACTGACGGTGGCAGAATCAGAGACACAAATATATCATTTGCAACTATTAGAAATGAAATTGCAAGAAGCGTTGCTAATCGTTTGTGGAACACCGGTTTTACAATGACGGGCGAACTCAGCATCAACGGAAATAAGATAGTTGTTTTAAGAGATCCAACATCTGATGAAGATGCGGCAACAAAAAAATCCCCCACGGGCAAATTACCAACATAGTATAGACAATATCATCTGGATTCCCAACATGTTCACAGCAAAATAAAATTCTCAAACATACTGCAGAAGTCAATGGTGTGTATAGAATGTCCGTGTTCAGTGCTGCAAAATTTGAGATATTTACAACGTATCCCTGACGGCATCCAACCGATAAGTTTTCTGGGTGTTTGTCATATTAAATAAAGGAGATGAAGAAATATTTATCCTGGAAGCAGCTGATAAGAAATTAACCGCAACGTCTTATTGGTGGTGTCTGGAATCTGTGGCTGAAACACCTTAATTGGTTACTAAGTAAAATATAATGAGCACTTCAATCGACGTTAAACTTTCTAGGTACAATCAAGCACATGAATGGCAAACAAAATCAAAAGATATCATATAACAATGCACTTTAAAAATAAAGAAATATCGCAGACGTGTGGTTATTGCTGATATAATTGTTTATTCAGTATCTGTTGTTGTTGCTGGAACCGGTGTATTATTATCAAGAATAATGATGATGGCACCAGTAGTTTCAACAATCTGTATTTCAGTTACAACAACAATTGCCGGTATTCTCAATATTATTGCAACAAAAAAAAAATTTTTACAATGTACTTGCACAAATGAATAATTGCATGATTATATAATAAAATTACACACATCAACATCAGCATATTCTAAATTATCCTCGTTATTATCAACGAGCCTTAGTGATGGAAAAATAACAGATTTTGAGATGATTACAATCTAGAATGAAGCAATGACAGTAATTGATTTAGAAAATAGGGATTTAAATAATAATGACATCGCAAGAGCTACTGCAACAGATCGTCGTTAATACAGCTCCAGGAAAAACAACGATGATATCAGTCAATTCAAGCAATCCAGTATATAGTGTTAATTTTCCAACTGCAGTCTCAGTAAAAGAAATAGCACTAGCAAATTTATGAGTATATTACAGCTGGCCAAATATCAGATCTAAATCATTTGGTGGATTACAGGCAAATAATTCACTTGTATTTGCAAATAGAAATAAAGATGATGGAACTCCCGATTGGCAAGTTGTTTATGTTCCTACAGGAAGTTTTCAAATTGAACAAATCAATGATGAATTTCTACGGAGAATTCAATCATTAACCGGAAGAGAATCGAAAATAAATATTTCAGTTCATGAACCAACGTTATCTTCTACGATTGAAATAAATTCTCAGATTTCGTCGTAGATATTTATCAATCATCAATTAGAACTGTTATAGGTTGGCCTGAAATAGCTCCGGTTTACCAAGGACCACCAGAACCGCATCAGGATGATTTTATCACCAACGAAAAAAGTTTATAACAGATCCAGAATATCGAGAAGATAATTATTCTCCATTACACCCTGAACCATATTTATATTATACAACCTTACATCGTACCGATAGAACTAAAAATAAAGCATATGTTAATGAATCGACAATGAAGTCACTAGCTAAAAAAGTTAAAGATGAGCATATATTTTTCTCTGCAAAATTAAAGCACTTATTTAAGGACTATATTTTTGAGTATCCTAATGACGATATAAAGAGCAAAATTATTGAAACACTGCAACATTTAAGTAAAATTGTAGACGATCCATATCATATTAATAAAAAACCGTTGATCATTTTTAGTGGTTACCATAAACACAGGAACTGATATAATATCCCATAAACAGGTATTTATCGATCATTATAAAATAACCGAAAAAGATGCACCAACGTTTATAATACCAGAGTTTAACTCCGACGAATTAATATTATCAGTCAATAATATTATTAACGAAACCTTCCCTAAAATCGTCGAGTATGGAGAAATATAGCTCCTCTTCAAGGTATTTTAAGACACAATAATAATCCGTATGGTGTAGTAGTTATATTTCACCAGAAATCGTTAATATAACTTAAACAATCGCAGTCAATCTTGTTTGTGACGAAATTGATGGCAGCTTTCAAATAGATCTTGAAAAATCAAATCAAGCTCAGCAAGGATATATTCTTTACACATTCACTCCACAAGTTCCTCCTGGATATTTAATCGTACAAGAACCGATAAATCATGTTTATCTGCGATGTCAAAATTCTTTATTATCAAAATAAATTTCAAGCTTACTGACCATTCCAGACATTTGCTTGACCTACGTGGAGAATTTCTCAATATAAGTTTATATGTAAGATCGTATATCTTTGATCTTAACAATTTTCAACCTCAGCTTGAAATCTGATTTATTTCATTCTAATGACAGAATTATTTTTTTTTTGTTGTAAAATTGTCAAGGAAATTCTGTCAGATTGCTTAAATTTTGACAGCAATAACCCCAGCACCCTTTTCTCTAATTGATTTTAGAATTTTTGGTTGAAACATGATACAAAATGTTTAATTTTAGCGATTTTTTTAAACAAAATTAAGATAAAAAAGTCACACAAAAACCAAAATCAACCTGAGAAACAGTGGGGGTTCGACCCTCAAGATTTTGGAAATTTGGCGATTTTTCTTGATAAAAAGCCACTAAAATAGGTTTTAAAAATCAATGAATTTTGACTAATTTTCATGAGAAGCAACTATAAAAATTAAAAATATTTCAAAAAATTACAATCATAAAAAATAAAAATATTTCAGAAAACTAAAAATCAGAAGAAAATAATATTTCAGAAAAATAAAATATTTCAATTTTTTTTTCCTCGAAAAAATAAAAATATTTTACAATTAATCATGAGGTAATTATATAATGTACTAACATGTGGGGGTTTTCATACACGACATAGAGGCATTTGAAAACACCATGAAAACAATAATGACAGTCTCCAGTAAACACAGAAAAATTTAGTGTTGACCTAGTTATTGATGAATATGGTAACGAAGACTTTTTATTGGCGCAGGATCAAGTGCGGCGAGAACACATTTCTATGATCACGTGTGATAGAGATCAGATTCTGAATTATGCACATTTCTTCATTAAACTCTATCTGCTTAAAAAATATTGTGCTATTCTGAATTTTACAAAAATAAAAAATATTGTCTAGTTCTGAATTTTAAAAAATAAAAGATATTGTTTAGTTAGTATATTTTAAAAAGTTTAAAAAATATTCTGTTCTTTTTTGTTTTTTTGCTGTTTCTCATTAATCACTCTCACTAGTGACGTTGTTAGTAGAATCATTTTCATAAACGAGAGTGTTTTCATTTTTAATATCTGATATTATTTTTTCAGTTGTTTATATTCTTTTTTGTTTCATATTTGTCAGATAATTTTGATCTAATATTATCAATCGCGATAGAAAGAGCTATAAATTTTTCTACTTTTGTATATTTCACTGTTGATAAAGATTGTAAGATGATTTCGTGTATTTTTTTCATTAACCGATATGCAGATGATAGTGTATATCCACCATGAAATTTACGATTTTGTAATGATTCAAAATCAGAAATGATCTTTTCAGGATCAAGTTGAATATTTATACCATCTTGTTTTAAATTTTTTTATTGCAGAAATAATAGCATTACTTTTTTCAAAATTCATTTTATTATACACATCTTATATATTTAAAGTAAAAAAAATATTGGTCATTGACTGTTTTTTGAGGACGAAACAACGCCCAATGTGAACTTCCTAAAGTGGCAAAAGACACCCTGGGATATTCGGATGGCGTTTTGTCCACTTTGTCAAATTAACGTTTGTTTAGTTAAATTTATCAGATGAGAATAAGTCAGGTTTGTCAGATGAGAATAGTCAAAGTGACTTTTGACCAGGAGAATAGCCAAATTTAGATTTGTCTATTAAGCTATCTAAGGACGGCACAAATACATATAGAAGCGTATTTACAGCATTGTATATACTGTACTTAATTCTAGGAACGGCACAAACATGGACGGGAGCCATTCTCCACGCTCAACAGATTTCTGCACACACACCCTCACCAATATCAAACCCCGGGGAGACGGCAAAAACAGCATTCGCCACGTTGCCTGACGTGGTGAGGAGATGGGGTTTTTTCTGTTGAGGTTCGAGGCGGAAGCTGGGCCCCCAATTTTATATATAATGCGCAAACATCGTCAACTGTCAGTCATGGGACTCGATCGCCAGATCACGAGTATCAGAGTTCTATGCTTTAGAATTACGTCATGTTCCAATCTTACACATATACGTTTCAGAAATTATTATACAGTGACCTATGCAAGGCTGTACATACAGTACAGTGTGGATTTATTTCTGTTGAGAAACTCGCTGTGTATATAATATTCTGCCTTGACAAAGTTAGATTTAAAATATATATTCTGTCTTAACAAAATCATGCTTATTTCTGTGTAACAGATATCTAAAATAGCTTTGTTTTACTGTACCGTGTGTTCTTTCTGTCCTGATTAGTTAGAAACCATAAACATCCTTTACTAATTTGAACTATTATACAATTATGTTGCTTCACTGATACAGATAGTTAACTAATTATTTACCAGGACAAAATTAATAACGTCTACGCAGAATTATATAATAACATAATTATTTCCCTTTTTTCTTGCCGTTGACCTTAAGGAAGGGAGATAACCGTTGAATTACTCTCTGTCAAGGATACGGGAGTTATCTCCTTTCAAAAATGCTGATTAATATATCAGAAAAATAATAAACGAATGGGCAGAAATAGTTGAAGACACCGGGGCGTCTATCAAAGATGTCGATGAGCTAGGAAAAAAACTAAAATTCCCAAAAATAGTAAAAACGATAACCAGAGAGATTTTATTTGAATCAAAATATAAATCAAAAGGAGCTTCGATCGAGATTATTGAGCACAATGCGCATGCGTGGACTAATGCAGTAACAATATTTCCACGAAATCGAACTGTTAAATTTTATCAAGGAGATATTTTTTATTTTAGTAACGAAATAAGTAATAACGATCCTGTATTAATATGGTTATTTAAGAGTTCTGAAAACGACGATGAACTGATTAGAACAGATGGAAGTATTGGTATCGAAGAAAAAAGTAAATTTGATCAGTTTATACGACCTAATGGCGTTATTTATCGAACAGATTTTCTTCAAACAGAAATGAAAAATCTTGCACGGCGATATACTGATGATACTGACGAATTGCGAGCAACTGTTTTACTGTTCCGTCAGTTGCGGTTCATTTTGCTAGAGAGAAAAATTCGCAGAAACCAACTCTGTTTGATTTTATTAATGATATAATATCGAGTTGTATCGAATACGGACACGGTGGATTGTGGATTGTGGAATACTAAATACTATCACAGAGATGTTATTTCGGTTGATATGGTCGCGTGTTATCCGAGAAGTTTTCTTGGTATGGGAGAATGTTTTTTATATTTTAAAGGATTTGGTCATCCAACACACGAAATGACCAGAGTATCGATAAATGGACCATTACCAGATTTTGACTTAACTGGATTCGCTTGTCTCGAGTCATTCGAGTTTGCTAAAGGTCTTCATCCAATTTGTTATGCTTGGTTTGGCAAACATTTTTCAGAAACAATGTGGGCACCAACAGTATTATTACGATATATGCTCGATGTAAAAATATTGATATATCTGAAAATAAGTGAAGTAATTATATCGTATCATCCGCAGAAATAAGTTTGATTACCACAACACAAGAAATATTATGATGATGAAAATCCTGACACAACCGATTATGAAAATAAAATTGCAAAAGAAAAATAATTGGTAAATTTACCCAAGGAGGATCATATGATCATAAACGACATTGTACAAGATTAATTACAGACGATGCTGTGTTAGATTTTATAATCGCTTATACAGCGAAGAAAAATACGTTTATAAGTCAAGAAATAGCTTTCTTGATAAATGGACCCAAATAATGTACAATTGTGAGTTATATGGACGGTGAGTCACCACAATTTGTTCATTTAAGATCGTCAGTGCTCGCATATGTTTCGATAAATCTATTATCGATGATAAACAGAATTTCTGGGTTTGCTGTCAGAGTCGCTACGGATTCGTTTTATATCAATAAAAAATATTCAGGATTGTTGGAAAAATTAAATATCGACACTTATGCATCATGGGGCGAATGGAGAATAAAATAAGAAAATATGCTCCATTATTCTGAATCCGCTGCTGTTGAAATTAGAGATATTTATTGTACAAAATATCAGACATTAAAGTTATCATCTGCACCGTCAGTGTATGATCCCGTAGCTAGACATAAGACGGTTTATCTTAATGGACCAGGGGGTCTGGTAAAACAACTCGCGTGATTGAACTATTTCGGAATTTTGATATAATCGTTTTAACCCCTAGACACATACTTGCAAGACAAATGAGAGAAAGAAATATTAAATCATGTACTTATCACAGTTTTTTTCGATGGAAGAGAGATAAATGGACTCCTGATCGAATGGGAGAGAAATACATTCCAAAGATTATCGTTTGGGGTGAAATATGTACATTTTCGTTAGAAACATTAAAAACATTTCTTGATTGGTTATTAACAAATATTACTGTTTTAATAATGTATGACGATCAAGGGCAACCACCACCTTTAGTTGGATTGTCTCCACATAAATGGCTGAGGAATTTTGTTGGTTATTATAAAGAAATAAATGATGATCATAGATCACTTGATCCAGAATTAAGAGAGTTTAAAAGTTAATCAGACTACAACCAAATAAATATCAGTGTGAAATAATGCGTGAAGTAATTTCAGAAACCTCTATTAACAATTTTTTAATTTGTGGAAACCAAATGCTTTGATATTTGCAAGTAGAAAGATCGTTCGTGATACACTTCAACAACAATTATTTATGTTACATAAAGAAAAGTTTCCAGAATTACCGGTAGCTGTATTATCAACCAGCAGATACGTGACGGCAGAATATCGACGTTGATATACCAGGATCGTCAGGAAAACAAAATCTTGTATTAAACGATATTGTTTTAGTTGATGTCAATGTTGTTGAAGATGCACTAAAAATGAACAAATCTCCGTGGACGCTAGCATGCGCGATGACGATTCATTCATCTCAGGCGTTAACTATTTCTGATACGTGAGTTTGGATGATCGTATCGAATGGTCAAATTTAGTTTATCTCGCAGTTTCTAGAGTTAGAAAAATATCTCAGTTGTGGAGGGTTATTATAGACGTTAGAGAAACCACTGGCGATGTTACTGACAATGATATAATAAGAACAAAATTAGTTATAAACAATGTGACCAAAAAAGAAACAAACAAAAAAAACAAATAAAAAAAAAAAAAAAAACGCGACTATGGCCCTGTTGCTGAATTTATAGTGATGTGAAACAACAACAGAATAATCATTAAGCGAGCTGTGATACTTTAATGTTGTGGCGATACTCGAGTAATGATCCAAGACAATTTACTGTAGACAAAATTAATAGTAAGTTTGGTCATACACGCGAAAATGTGATGCTGACCTGTGTTGAATGTAATCGACGTAGAGATGCTAGTAAAGTGAATGCGGTGGTAATTGGGTATCTTCGAAAATTACCTGTAATTGCTCGCGCACAAATCCACGCTGAGGAGCAGTTGAATCTAGTCTGTATATTGCAGGTCTACCCATGCATCGTACCACGCTAGATATTTTATGTGTCGTTACACTCCAAATAGGATAAGTCGGTCTTTTTATTATCACCTTTAAGTTCACCGGGTTCATATAAATAGCTTACAGTAACATTACCTAATACTGGTTGTTTTGAAAAATCATTTCGTTTTATTAGTATGTGCTTTTTTGTGATCGCGTTAGTAAGTTTCATAGAAGTTGCACGAGTAATTTCATTATTTAACGCGGCTATCACACTTGGTAATCTTGCGACCCATTCGCGGGATCTCATATCTTGAATTATTTCCTTCGCATACTGATATCCAAAATAACCGCTCAGCAAGTGTTTGATTAAATCGCTGACCAATTGCCTGATCACGATGAATAGCAATGTGTCCTCGTCTAATTTCGACATTATGTTTTTTCATCAGAGATGATACTGCACCAAGAAATTCCTTGCCAGGATCAGCTTGTAATAACTGTTGCCATCGTAAGGGTCCTTGTTGATAAATTCGCTCAAAAGCAGATACAACTTCAGCAGTTGTTTTAGCTGATAGTGGCTCTGCTTCTTTATACCTACTTGCAACATCAACGACAGTTTACGCGTGTTTGTATGTTATTTGACGTATCCCAATATTAACAGTATCATGTGGTAAAAATAAAATATTCGCCTGATGAACTTCATTAGAAGTTCTGACATCAAAACGTGCATGCTGAATTCGTTTAGGCGGTGGTAATTAAATTTGCCATATTGCCTGTCGTGCTAACCAGTTTGCGGCGGCAAAACTTTCGACACCTGCTGCTTCAGCGAGTTTGCTAATTGCTGCTCTACCTCTCCAGCATCCCCTTGGACTATAATGAATTGATTCCATTATTTAATAATTCATTAATTAATTACCAGCCCCTAATGCTAGTTTACCTTTCATCGCAGATCTTACCAACCAATTAGCTAACGAGTCTCTGATATTTTTATTTTTTATGGCATTTAATGAATGAATCAACTTCACATCTGCAATACGTCTATCTTGTAGGTTTTTGCTTTTATATGCTACATCATGAACGAGACATGGTTAATCAGTATCGTTTATAGGATATTCACCAGGGTTGGTTGATCTTGGTTATCAAGTCGGATAATAAGTCGGGTACCAGGACCACAATAATTATAATCCGGAAGATGTTTTTCTCCAGGGCATTTAGCCCAAGGAGTTCCTGGACATTATGACATTAATGTAGCAATATCACCACCGTCTTTATATTGAATTCTGGCTTAAAACAAATTACAATTTCTGTTACATATTGCACATCTTCCACCAAATGATTTTCTTTTCTTTTTTGTTGTAACAGTGGATAAATCAGTGGTTGGAGTTATAACTCTACAACGCAAACAATATAGACTCATATATTTTTATAATATGGATGTAACTGATTTCTCAGCGACACGAAAGCAAGAGCCAGTAAAACATCATCTAGCGCTACCGAATTCTGCTAGATTGATTATAATTGGTCCATCTGGAAGTGGAAAGACACACTTGCTGCTTAATCGTATAATGAGATGGTTAATGTGGGACAAGTTATACTTAGTTGCACCATCAGTTGATGATCAGAGCTGCTAATATGTACTTAAAGATTTTAATGAAAATGCAAAATTGTTAAATGAAGATGGTGACGATATCATTGATTTTATAACTGATATTGATGAAGCGCCGTCCGTAGATGATTTAGATGGACTTATTTAGTTGTATACGATGAGTGAATGTTGAACAATCAAATCCAGCTAGAATATTTTCTCGAGGCAGACATAAAAAAATACTGATATAATATATGTCACTCAACGATATACACAAATACCTAAAGTGATCAGAGATAACTGGAACATTTTAGTTATATTTAACGGAGTTGATACACGTACTCTGAGAAATATTCATCAAACTTGGTGCAGCTTAGATATGGACATAATTAGATTAATTTCTTTTTTCAAATGCATAAACTACCTCACACGGATTTATAACAGTAAATTTACAAGATCCAAAATATCGTTTGGGTCTTGATAAAATATTTGGTTAAAATTATAGTAGCAGAGGAGGTGCGACCTCAAATAAGTGTCAAGACGGGTAAACAAAACACACATACAAATTTAGAAAAACACAAACGTCAAAGATAAAGTAAAAAAATAATCTAACCCCCAGGGGAGATTCTTGGACAGAAACTATCGGTAAGTTAGAGGCTTCGGTTTGGCTTTATTGACCTTATTTTTTTCGTTTTCGTAGGAAGCCTTATTTTTTCAAAAATGACGTTCTAACAAAAGATCTGTTCACCTCCTCTGCTGCTGCCGCCGACGATTTTCCTTCAAGCCGGGATATTTATTTCTCTTTTACTTCAAGATAATGTTTTCAAACTAATATACTGGATATACAAGGTTCTATTAATTCTTTAAATCAAAGCAAGAGTATTAATGTTTGCAAGGTATTTGCGGGCCATGAATTGTGTTTAAAAAAACATCACCTGGCCTTCCCCCTTACCAAACTACCCCATTCCATTTGCCATGTCTTTTATGTTGTATATGATTGCAATTTCTGTTTTCAAGCTAGCTTACCTGATCAATTTACTGTTTTAGTTGCATGTTTGATAGAAAAACAGTTATTTGTATTGCTCACATTACCAGACGTAAATAGAGCAAGTCACGCACACATACACCATCTCAGAGAGGTATTCCAAGTCACCAACGCAACAGTCGGGAAACAGACGGAAAATATGTATTGCTAAAAGTGACAAAGGGGAAAAAACATTTAGGATCAGCGGTTTCATCTACGGAAATATATCACATTTTGCCACATCGGATACGACTCAAGACATACAATTGTATAAGTCAAATTACTAAGTTCGAGGGAAACAAATGCAACTGAAGATTTTGGTAGAAAAGTAAGGGTCTCAAAACCAATAAGCCAAATCAGTCTTATACAAAAAAAAATGCTCGATCATATTTTACCAGTCAAATGCAATAATCTATAAATATTAGATCCTGTTGAACGTAAATGCTCTTTCTGTCAGCCACTTTTTACCATATCTCTTTTTTCGGAGGTGGGGGGTGGAGATTCCCGAAGGCGACTAGAAAAACTTGGACTTTTGAGAGGACGCTTAATTTTGCAGACGAGAAAAAAATATGAATATGTAAATGACTATAAATTTTATTCCGTAAAATCAAATTGACTTTTAATTTCGTGTTCATAGACAGTCTAAATTTATTATGGAAGGTCCGAGACCTCTAAATCAGTCTGAAACTACGTTTTTGTGGTTTTTTTTTCTAAACCTGACATAATAACTAAGTAAAAGTTTACATTCTGTCCAGACCTTGAACCTTGACTCTTAAGAAAACCTCAAAATTGATCAGATAAAGAATTGTGCACCTAATGATGATTTTGAAGCTGTTGCAAAATTGTAACCAAAAAAAAAAAAAAAAAATCAAATAAAGGAGATTATACATTGAGAATTCTAGGATTGAATTTTCCTGCAAAATAAAATAACTGAATACCGAAGTGGTGATATTTATTGTACCTGCAACAACGGTCTTTCGCCGATGTTTTGATTAGTTACATTTAAGCGCATCAGTTTGATACTTATTCTTATCCGCCAAAAAAAAAAAAACAACAAAACAATGCTTACACAGTTTTGTTGGACAAGATTTATCAATGTGACCATCAGTATGTATCCCTATTAGGGCAGAATTTTTTAGTACAAGTAATAAGATTGAAATTTTTTTAAAATTGTATTAAAAGTAAGTTTTGAGTAAATTATATTGAAATTAATTTTCTATTAAAATACATTGAGATTAAATCCATTTATTTCGGTATTATAATTATATACTATTTAACAAAGATTGCGCCCTTATGAACAAAATACAAAACCGTCTGATACATACATTTCCCTTGTATCATAAAGTCAGCACACAAAAAAAAAACTACATTCGATAAGTTGTTTAGATAGATGAACTAGACGGATTCCAAAGATTTTTCTAGATGGGTAAGTGACGATTATCTGTAAGAAACTATGAAGCCTCTCTCTGACATTCTGGCGTATACAAGAACTAGGCGCATCTCCATATTTGGCTTTGTCCTAAGAAACTGATATAAAAAGCCCCAGCCCACGGGCACGCTAGTTCCTTCGTCAGACACTCAAACAGACTTCTGTCTTTACAGGTAAGATTATCGTCTATGTACAATTTTTCATACAGTATAAGGATTTTTAGTGTCAAAATGTTAATCTAACATCAGTACGTTTAAACATTAGATTATTGTAATATTTCCTTACTATTATTTAATATAATTATTGGAAAGTTTAATTGTTTGAAGAACTTATATTTACTTATAATTATATTGTTGATTATAGTAAAAAGCAACGTTCGCTACCAACTTCATACTCAGTAATAGTTAATTTATAAATAAAATACTCTTTAAATAATAGAGTTTACTATGCTGACATTTTAGAATAAATTCAGTAAAATATATTTAAATTACTGTATTAGTCGGAAATATTGAATTTTAGATTCTTTAGCTATGGTAAAATTATTCGATATTTAATTATATTCTAAAAGGCAGAAATTATACAATGTATCATGTTGGTAAGCGAAAGAATATCTTAGTTTTATATGTATCTCTTATATCCGTAATTTAAGCTTATGTAGATTGATATTGAAATGTAATCTTATATGTTTAGTATTTCAATAAAGTTCCTTCGCCAGAAACTCAAACTCCCTTCTGTCTTTACAGCATCCCAAGTACCATTTGCAAGCCAAGATTCCCCAAGATGTAGCCATATCTTCGTTCTCAAAGTGACACCTCTTTCAAGAGGATTGAACTTCGTCTTTCCTTCTCTCTCTCTTTCTCTTTCGGGTCATGGAAACGGCGTGACCAAGAGTTTATGAGACAATTCTTCTCATAAAATCCCAATCTGATTCAAAGCAGATCTCTACAGCCATACGTGGAGATTGACGCGCCGCTGATGCTCTTGTGTGATGTACTAATCCAATGACTGTCCTTCCGTATTATTTGCATGTTGACTTAAAACCATGGACTCTACATTCCCGTTTGTTTGTACCCTCCTACCGATTTCAAAAACGAGAAGATTTAATGTGATAAAAAGTGACAGAACTAAGTCAATTGAATCATTGATTTATAATTTCTAACCTGACTGTGACCAAAATGGCACTAATGCTGGCCTCCACTGCACCACTTCATGCTTAACGGACTTTCCATATTAACAGTCTATTGCACTGAAAACTTCCGTTAAGCATGAAACGCGCGTAAGATGAGGTGTCAGGGCCACTCTCCTCGAGTCAGGTTAGAAACTATAAATCAATGAATGAATTGACTAAGTTCCTTGCACTTTTTATCACATTAAAGGTTTCCGTTATTTAAATCGGTAGGTGGGTACAAACAAACGGGTTTGTATTATCAGACTATAGTCTCACGGAAGAGAGAAAATTTCAGAGTTGACAAATAAGACGAGATGTCTTGCTCTAATGCATATGATTCATGTACGTCAGTTGAAATAACTATGGACGCAAAAGGGATTTCTCAATTCATCAGCTAATTACCTAGCAAAAATATGGGAGTTACTGTATTGCTTAAAAATAAATAACATAGCATATTGAACAATTCGCCAAAATGATTATTTGTCAATATCTTTATAAAAAAATTCTTGCAAGGTGCTATTTCATTCTACTCCAGCCGATCAGGGACGCGTGCCTCTCCAGGAAAGGATTATGTATAGCTAAGGAACCTTTAAATTGCATTTGCAAAGTTAACAGTTTCAGTGGGATTTTATGCGGGAATAGGGATTATACGTGTTTTTGTGTTTGCTGGGGTTTTCTCTGGTATCAACGATTGCCGGATCTCTCGGGATTGTTGCAACCCACACCCATCGGAATCGGGCTTCATAGACCCCACCACCTCGTAATTAGACAACAGTTGATACCAGAAAAAGCACGTAAGATCGCAGTATTAAATAACTAATTCCTGACTTCACGTTGTTAGTAACAAAATTAAGATATAAAAATGCTGATCTGGAAGAGGAATGTACTGGGAAAAGGATGTACATAAATCTTGCGAATGAAACTGAGTCTTTTAATTTATGCAAAATTGCACTTGCCCGGGACTATGCTCTTGCCCTCTTGCACTTTCTGATAGAAAAAGGTGCTAGTCCCGTGCATCGGGCTCTGTATCTCATACAGCCCTGATATTCGCTGCGATTTTGTTTGGTTTATAAATGTTGTTCCTCTGTTCTGTAACATACTTGGAGCATGTAGGCATGTCCTTTCTAGGACAATTGATTGCAGGAATCGCGTGTGGAAAAAAAAATAAAGATCTTCAGGCCCAACATATATATCTTCATTAAATCATTCTTCTTTACAGTAAATTCCCATCTTTCAAACAGAGGTGGGAGGGAAGATATTCCCAGTAAATATTGATTTAGAATAGTATGTGTTCTTACAGATTTTAATATTGTTTAATTTTTTCAAGATTCTGCATATATATTTAGGTACTTTACCATGGAAAAAAAGGTATTTTACACATATTTTGTCAGCCTAGGTGAAGAAAGAATGTTATAGGGCCCTGGTGGCCGAGTAGTCTAAAACACTCGCATTTACTGATTATTGCAATTTTTTTCTGTCTTCATGGGTTCGAGTCTTGGGCTTGGCCAATGTGGGTATGTGAGAAAGCTTGCCAGTAGCGTCCGTGGGCTGATGGTTTATCCCAGTTTCTTTTTACTTCTCCAGAGTTCTTCCACCACCAGCTATAATGACCGCCATGTATGGTCAACCTATTGTGTGCTGAAAAGTGGGGTTGAGCCCACATCAACAACAAAAAAAACCACAACCCCCCCCAAAAAAAGACAACAACAGCTCTGCTTATTTTAGACCAGAAGAGATTAAGTTATGGTATTTCATCTGTTGTCTGTCATGCACTGTCCGTCTGCAGGGGCGGATTAAGGCTCACTAGTGCCCTAAGCACTGACAAATCTTGGTGCCCCCCTCCTTTCCATGTACACCTGGGAAGATAACCCTAGGGTGCACCATGATCAAGAAACAAAACATTATGATCAATTTGCACTAGTTTTATCAGTTTGTATACAAATCTTCATTCGTTTTTTTTTTCCACCCTTTTCTCAACTTTGTGGTGCCCCCTTTGGCCCTGGCGCCCTGAGCACGTGCTTAGTCTGCTTAATGGTTAATACGCCCCTGTCCGTCTGTTAGTACAAATTTGTTATGGCTACTCCTCCAAAATTATTTGGATTATTACCACTAAACTTCACACACACACACCATGATCTAGGTGGTAAAAAGAATGAAATGCTGTTTTACACCCAGTATGGCCACCAAACGGTCGTCTTGAAAATCTTGTTATCGCTACTCATCCAGACCGAATGGACATATCAAGCTTGGGTTTTCACTAAACACTTCTTAAGCTGTCTAGTTAGTTAGCTTTATATCAAAGTGGTTCTGATATAACGGCTAATATAGCCACAATGGCAGTCATTTTGATCACGTTGATCTCGCTAAACCTCATGTCATATTGACTTGGGGTTTTCAACACAAGACTTCTAATGATGTTGGTCTTAAATAAAAGTGGTGCCAATCTGGTGGACGCCACCAAAGCCACATTGAAAATCGTACAGTTTCAGATTTTGCATAAGATTTGAATTTTAAAGAAAAATAATTTCCCCGGTTTTCCCTACTGGTTATACTGGCTATTTTAAAAAAAAAAAAGACCTTGTATAACTTAGGTATAATTCAAAGAACCTTTAATTCCCTTTATTTTTGGATTTATGATTGATGGGTGCAATATGGGGTATAGAGTATACTGTTTGGCCTTACTCCAGATGTGAATCTTTCAAAAATGTGCTAGCTCTACTTGGTCATTTTCACTTCCTGAACTTCAGAGGTAAAATTCTTTGGTCAGATGAACTATAAACAGGAGACCAGCGTTACCACACCTTGCTCTACAGGTTACGTAATTATGCTACTTTGTTTGGTTGTCGGGTCAGGCTAGTAAGTTTTATAAGCCTGGTCTCAGTCTGATTAAAATCTGATCTCCACTGGTCACGTAGAAAAAGTGGAGTTCTAATTTTAGTCCGATTGAGCCTAGCCTCCGATCAAAAATACCCTCGTGCCTTTCCATAATGAATCGGAAAATTAGAAAAACCACGAGATGTTCCGATTGAGCTAGTCTACTTTCGCTTTTGTGGAAAGAAACATACGGATGGATACTTTTAATTTCCTTCGTTACGAGCCGCATTGCGACGATACGGGTATTCTAGGAGGTTTATATGAAATAAGTTTAATAATTGCACGTAATCCTATATTTGTTGGATGGGAATAAGTTAATATTCAGGTTTTTTTAGTAAACATCTTGTAGGCAAAGGCAAGTTTTCAGATAGTGGTTGGACAATGTACAATGTAGAGTGATACATCTCACAGGTGCTCGACACTAGCTATGTTGAAATAGAAAGAAAAAAAAAAACCCCAATAATCTAAAGGGGGAAAAAAATCATACAGAGTGACCAAAAAAAACACCATACAGAGTGACAAAAATACGTTAGATTACTCCCTTGACCCGTTCTGACATAGGACCCTCTCCATCATACTCTTCTTACATAGTATGATAGAGAGGGTCCGATGTCAGAAAGGGTCATGGGGGTAATCTAAGGTATTTGTGTCACTCTGTATGATGTTTTTCCCCATCAGATTATTGTTTTTTTTTTCTCAACATCAAACTCGCGTCGAGTACCTGTGATAAATCTATCACTATAACGTTTATATTCTGATGGTCGTTATTGAGGACATGTATGGGTGCTGGCTTGTCATGAACTATGTCTGCTCTTAGCAGAATTACCAACCTTTAAATGACATTTTCTCAAACTCGTGCAACAAAATTTGATAAGTTTGACAGAGTATTCTAGCATTACAAAATTACACCATTGCACCATAAAATATTAACAGTTACTACAAAGAACAAGTGTTTCAAGCACCAAGTTTCATGATTGTCAGAGTTATGGTCTTGCACAAAAGCTTTAAGATTGGTTTGCACAAAAACTGCACCACCAAGTTTATGCCATCACCTCTGTTGACAGATAGCACCTTGACCAAAATGAAAAATGCAAGCCAAAACTTGTGCATTATTTTGTCTCCAAAAATATCTCAACAGTGTTATACAAAATTAGAATGAAGACATCTGAACATTGATGTCTTTTATTAAAGAATGACAATGTATTCATTCATTTATACTTGTATCACGTTTAATGCTATCATGAAAAATGAGAATTGTTTTGGTTTTTAGATTCATGGATATGGGAAAGGGGTTGTTACAGACACACTCAAATCTACCCAAATCCACACCAAACTGCATTGTCTACTGTCACATCTCTAAATTGCACTCCTCCCTGATTTTTTTCTCTTTAAAATTCTGCGTTCTTATGTCTGGGTGATAAATAATAAATTCAAATGCAATTTATAAGTCATATATCTTTTGACTTTAATCTCCAATCAATTAATAAATAAATAGACAAATTGCTCCATTGCCTAGCCAAATACTACACAATAGAGCAATGGAGAAATTGGTCCCAACAGGATTACATTGAAATAGCCTATAAAATATAAAGATGAACAAAAATAAATGTTACAGATATTTTATTGCCACACAGAAATGGTTTATAAAATCTAAAAATGTACAGAAACACAAATGTTCCGAATATGATTGTCTCACAGAAATGGCCTATACAATATAAAGATGTACAAACTCTAAAATGTTCCAAATATATGATTACCCAATAGAAATGACTGATAAAATCTAACAGTGTACAAACTATTATGGCTCTGACTATTACAAAATTGTCCATAATGGCAGCTTAAGCAAGATATGACATGGCATTTCAATGTACAAAATTTCACAGTCAACATTTTGTATTCTTTCTTTGAAATGGCATTTATAATATTCATTTGATCATCATCCCTTTTTTCCCTAGTAACAAATAAACTAAATGCCAGTAAGAGAGTGCTCACAGAACATCCCCTGTATGATATGTGACAAGCATAAATACAATTTTAAACAGAGGATTTGGATACCTCTAAAAGTACTAAAATGACTAAGACAGAATGTATAACAGACATGAACATTTGTCATGATGTAAATATATACTAAGCTTCATTCAGATATTTCAGACACTTATAGAGATATACATGTATTAACTTCAGAAAAGTGTAATGATGGATACACACAATTTGTAAGAAGAATGGAGATAAATTATATATCAGACAGATTCATTTCTTTTTACATGACACATTGTCTACTAATAAACAAAGCATAGAAAGTTTCATCAAGATAGTAAGTTCACAAAAGTGTGACTGATGAACATTGTTAAACAGACGTCAGTTTAAACCAGCACCAGTAAAGTTCACAAAAGTGTGACTGATGAACATCGTTAAACAGACTCCAGTTTAAACCACCACCAGTAAAGTTCACAAAGTGTGACCAATGAACATTGTTAAACAGACTCCAGTTTAAACCACCAAAAGTAAGTTCACAAAAGTGTGACCGATGAACATCGTTAAATAGACTCCGGTTTAAACACCAAAAAGTAAGTTCACAAAAGTGTGACCGATGAACATCGTTAAACAGACTCCAGTTTAAACCACCACCAGTAAAGTTCACAAAAGTGTGATCGATGAACATTGTTAAACAGACTCCGGTTTAAACCACCACCAGTAGCTCCAAACTTACTTAGCAAGGAGTGAGATGGTTACAAAAATGTTGATTATATTTATGTCAGTAGTGCATATGTCAAATAATGAGTGTCAAAACTGGTGGATCTGAGTGGATTTGGGTGCTTTGTAACAATGTGGGAAGGATACTAATGTCTCAAAAGAAGGCACATTGTTCCTTGGGTATCATCACTTACTTTACTTCTCTTAGTACCAATTCAGTGCTTGGGTAGGGGCACAGGCCATGAATTATAATGGAGGCACATTTTGGTAAAACATTTTGGTTTAATATAAAAAAAATTAATATGAAAACCTCCACAAAAACCTGCAACTACTAATTCAGTTTACTTCACAATAGAAATATTACATGACTGAAAACCTCCCTATTCTCCCTATGCCACCTTTATACCAGGAATATGTTCCTGGATGAGACCTTTTTTGTGCAGAAGTTGGTCACATCATCATTATTATTATTATTATTATTAAAACATTGTCCAATTTAATGAATAGTTGGAATAAAATATCATCACATTGTTACTGTCACCTTGTAAAAAACCAGCTCATGCTTTGTGTCCTTTGATAAAGACTTGTATCAAACAGTACGATACATTTATGTTCTCTTTGGATAAATAAAAACATCTCTTACATTCTGTAGCATTAATGTCCTTGGGTCATGCCTCTAGTTGGAGTCTTGGGGTTGTAGTGTTATGCCCTTTCATATAACCACATTTCATATCATGTGCATTGTGTGTTTCTTAAACTTGTTCTTGTTTCATTCACTTAAATTTCCTCTTTGATTGATTTTGCACAAACTTATGCAATCATTATGAAGTTTCAACAATTTATTATGCAGCATGCTTGTTCACCCATTTGACCTTGATCTGCATTCCACACTCATTGAAGATTTTAATTAAAATTTTGGTTTAAGTTTTTCTTTGCTTATGTTTCCAGAATTTCTTGATAGAAAGACAACTCATATATTGACACACTTGATTGCCCCTTTGACCTTGTTGTCAGAGTCACAGTCACAAGACATTTAGTTAAACCTTTTCATTTGTTTATATTTCACAAACTAGCTTTGATAGAGTCTTGCAATAAATAATGATGAAGCAAGACTTAATCCTGACACTTGACTGGCCTTTTGAACTTTGGTTCATAGTGATATGTTCTACAGCAATATTTCAATTGCCTTTGACCTTGTTTCTTTGATGAATTGCCTCACCTATCATTTACACCATTCAACAGTGTTGACTCTGTATAAAAAGTGCTGTAACAGAAAGCACATGTATCTCACACTTTCTTGTCATTTTATATAATTAAAATATATTTTTATGGCAAACAGTTCAGTCGGGATCAGCTTAAATGTTCAAACAACTCATCATTGCCTTTCCCATATAACGAACACTTTCTAAAATCGAACATTTTTGATGACTGTCATATTTACAAAATTAATTTTATAGATAATGTTATAATGGCCATACTGAGCAAAGATAATGGGAAAAAACAGCACAAAGGTAGAAAAGAGAAGAATCTAGATCCAGTGTCAAAGATACAGGAAAAGACTCAAGCATTGGTTAGGGTTGAACCATTTAGTAGTTTTATAATATTTTTGAACTGCTAGACCTATAATTTCATTTTGCTCTTTGGTTAATTTGAGATTCCCTCTTAATAAAAAATTAGAATTTACATTCGATTAGTTTAGGTCAAGTAATAATATGCATCCTTGAAAATAAATCCACAGCAAACTGTTGCAAAAGACATTTTCATTCATGAATGCATGTCTGCTTGGTCAAAAACTAAAATATATTACTGAAAAAAATGCAGAAAAATGTGAAGATATCTTGGTATATTTCCTGAGAATGTTTAGTCTCAAATTATTGGCGTCTAACAATGATATAAAGAACTTGAAGGGTGAAGAGGTGTTAAAACAGATGGACTAAATACAAAATAAAACATTCTTGCTGATTAATAATACATTATATATTAGAGAGGAATTGCATTCTTTCAAAACAACAGGATGCATGAAAATCAGACGTAAGACAAGACATTGTACTAATGTATGCCCATATAATTGGATTACTTGAAAAAGGTGAGATGTCATACAATGAATGGATTTCTTGTTGGAAGAAAACTGTCTAATGAGCAGGATATGGTTTACTCTACTGAAATGGCACTGTATACACCATTTCAGAAGCCAACAAAAGAGATCACCATTCTGTCTGTAGGGAAAAATCAGCTTGTCCTCCAAGATCTGCCCCAACAGAGTCAATAGTGCAAACTGTTTCTCCTGATGAACATGGAAGTGACCTAAAGACATGTTTATTTCCATGGCTATCAATACTTATGGTTTTGTAAATAACGGAATTTGTTTTTGCATTTAAATTCATGGATTTAAGAATGAAGACCTCTTGTTTCAGTTGGTTGTTGTGTCTTAACTTCATTCCTTGCTGCAATCACAAAATCATTGCAAATTGCTAATCCACTAAAAGATTGAATTAGCATTATATACTGGTATTTTTAAATAGGATCCTACTCAACAAAGTTGGTGGAGCCCTATAACAATCATTTACATAATTTGCCTCTCTGGTGCAGCACATTTGCAAATACTTCAAAACTAGTGCTTGTAGAATATATATATATATATATATATATATATATATATATATATATATATATATATATATATATATATATATATATATATATATTGTAACATGTGAACATAATTGCTTTATGTGATTCAAATAATGTGGTCCAAATAAGCCCATGAAATTTGTGTGCAGTATTATCTTTGCTGATTGGCTGCCATCATTGGAAAACTGTTTTAACCCCACCTTCTGGAATTGTTTTGTTTTCAGTGAACATTTTGATGATCATTTTTTGTCTCGAATCACAAAAGGGAATTGTAGAAAAATGTCTCCTCTGTCTGAATGTGGCTATTTTACCCCCACAGGTACTTTTTATGTCATGTATAACATTGCATCGCATGAAAAATGGTGTAAAACCCAAAAACAAGAACAACAGCAAGATGTAAAAAAGTTAGGGTACTGCTCAGTTTTGTTAGTTGGTGTGTGGGGTGGTGGTGGAAGGGGGCGGTATACATATAACATGGAATCCACCCTATATACAAGTGTGATTTAAATGTTAACTTACAGAAGTAAATAAACTCACTTCTGTTCACAGAAGAATGTGGACTTAAACCGGTCTCCCAACTGTCAGAACCTTATCCAACCACATCATATTTAGACGGTATATATGTGATGCAAATCCGACTCAATGTGAAATTTGTTAATATCTTCTGTACTGTTCCAAATCAGATGCTGCAGATATCCAGTCACAAATACATTGCAGTAAATATGGGAATTTCTGCATCCAGTAATTGTCCTTTCACGTGAATATCGCAACACTTTAATGTTTAGTTGTGAAAGTGACACTTATGGGTAAACGTGGAGTGTCTACCATTGCCTACTCTAACAACTGTATCAGACAATGTGACATCACATGCAGTGGACCATACGCAATGGACATTCAGTGTTGAAAAATGATTTTGCCTTTTGTAAAATGTTCTGCTTATTCAGATGGAAACTTGTTCTTTGATTTATTGTTTATAAAAATTTATATTCTACTTTTAAACGTTAATACCAGTTCAACTTTGTTACACGTTAATACTAGTTCAACTTTGTTTAGGGCTATTTAGTACACACAAAAAATGAAAGACACCATTTTTCTCAATATGAACAAAATTATTTGTTGTTCTTTCTGTTGAAATAATTTATACTGACATAAAAACTATGTGATAAAAGAATCTCAAATGGGTATGATTTAACATTAAATTTATGAAACTTGTTTGCTTACAACAATTGAGTAATGTTCAGCTTTGGCGAGCCAAGGCTTGCAGAACCTAGACATTATTCAAGTCAGTTCATAAGTTCAATATTAAATCAGTACCCATTTTAGATTCTCTGTCTTTTTGTCTCTCTGTCTCTCTCTCTCTCTCTCTCTATATATATATATATATATATATATATAAAAGAGAAATTTGAACCAAAGCTGTGAAGGTGTGGATGTTACAGACTATCACCCGAATATAAATTTATCAGAGAAAGAGAGTTGTATATGGCTGAATCCAACGTGGACATCGAGTTCTACTTGCATATCTTTTCAAAGAAGCTTGAGTAATACTGGAAGCACAATATGAGCAGCCAAATATGCATCAACGACGGGGTAAGCAGCTGAAAAAATTAGTAGAAGAAAAATGTACACTCTAATGTTTGCATAAGCATTATAACCCATCATTTTTTTTAACTCTGGCTTTGTTCTGATACGATTAATTTTTTTAAAATTCTATATGAATGCCTGATCATTTTGATTCATGATTTTTGTATGTATTTTTTGTTGGATTAAAGCTATTGCATTCATCTGCATTAATGGCATCATCATCAATGGCTTTCAAATATAGTTTTGTGATCTTAAACAGACTGCCTTCTGCTGTTATAATTTTTATATGACAGTTCATTTGTGCATGAAGTTGCCTACCAACAGCATTAATAGCACCAACCACAGTTGATATGGCACTGATGGCTGTTCTAACTCGGTCACCCACAACCATCCATGCTGATCTCCTCAGGCGGTTGTGCCTCGGAGTCATTGGTTTTATCTAGTCGATATTGTTCAGAGACAATCATCACCATGGTAACTATCGTAATTACAGGACAACAGTTTCAAAGCTGATCATGGGTTGGATAACAATATTTGTTCAATAAAATGATAAAACGTCACTTCCGTCAATATTTTATCAGTTGGCTCTAATTGATATATTACCATATCACCTTTTGTCAAAGAATATAACCCCTCCCCCTCTCCCCTGCCCCCAAGATTATATCTACATTGAATTCTGTCACACTAGAGAACAAAATCAATGAAGACCAAAGATAATAGTATCAAAACCAAAGATAATTGTATCATAACCAATCTGCCATCACAGTAAGATCTTTGCGCAACTCAGCAGTCTGATCATTGATTGATTTATCATTACAAACTATGCCAAGTCAGGTCATAAGCATGTTGATACTGGTCTTGGCAATATCTAGTTCAGATTGTAGCAATTTAATGTTATTAGTGTTCTTACATTTACAGTGTCATTTGAAGTATGTTCTTTTTATGTTGGAGTCTAATTTGAGAGAAATAAGGAGGAGCAGAATGCATAATGAGTGATAATCTAAGGCTGGATTAGGAGTTGGAGATGGGTAAACTGTAAATCAGGGCATCTAACATTTTTTGGCTCGGGGCAAAAGCAGATAAAATGCTTAAGGTTGCAGGCTGCATGGGCAAGAACAGTTGCTTATCACTAATTATGCATTTCAATTAAAATGCACATTTTAAAAAGGATTGCCAACCATATATGGCTTAGGCCACACAGTGTGAAAGAGTGGAGTGCATTCAATCTGTGGGCCACATGTTGGACACACCTTGTGTAAATAGTTGTAATAATCTCACTAAGGCTGGGTCAAGAGTTGGAGATTGGTAGACGTGTAAATAGTCATGACTATGTATGACCGAGAACTTTCTGGGATGAGATTATTATTACTTAAGAAAGATTTCTAGTTTAACTGACAACTTTAAGGTATAAAAGCTCTAACAAATTGCTAGAAAAAATAGCTTGGCAAAACCAATATTGTTAGTTATAGCATTTTATATCGTACCATGGCTTGGATAATGTCATTTAATTTACAACTTATTCCGTCTTTTTTATATGATTGATCAACTTTATCTTTTCTAAGTGAAAATGGGAATACAAATTATTTTACGCTTAGAGTACATTAAACATATTGTTTTGAATCAAGCTGTCATTAATATAGATAGCAAAAATACCATGTCAGACAGTAGGATGTACTAAGGGTACTTACTCATTCGATGTCTCTTTTGTTAGTAATGAGACCGCTCCAATGGCCTTGTGGTTAGAGCATCTGCCTCAGATGCAGGAGGTCATGGGTTCGATCCCTGGCCGAGTCATACCAAAGGCTGATAAAAATGGTACTGACAGCTGCTTCACTTGGTTCAGAGCATTAAGAGGTTAGTGTTAGGACTGGTTGGCCTGGTTTCAGGATAATGTGACTGGGTGGGACATCATGCTACATGTCTGTGGCATGATGTCCCAGTGCTAGACATCACTATAAACTGCCACACTGCAGACATTGTAGCGATATGACTGAAAATTGTTAATGCAACGTTAAAAATCCTAAACACACACACACTTTTGCTTGCATCTACTGATATTTCACTTACTGCATCACATATGGAAATTGTAAGCAAGCAAGCTACAGGTGACTATACGACCATCTGAGAGAAGCATGTATCACTTGTAAGTTAGAATCAGTTATTATTGTGAGGACGATGCAGTATTTTTTTGTGCCTAATTGCTAAGCTGCATTAATTTATATCAAAGAAGAGTTTGAAAAGGATGTAATTCATACAATATTTAGTTCTCAGCTATGCCTGGAGCCTGTGTAAGTGTGTTTTACTTGATCCTCTGTGGATGAAATATGGTTGGTATATTAATGAGCCTCTGTCCCAATTTTAGCTATTTCAGAGTCATTCAGCAATCTCAATTTCAACAATGTCATATTTGCAGTTCAACAGTATTTTCTTGAACTGATGGACCTAGGACCTATTCGCATTGATACAAGAAATATCCCTGAAATAAGGAAATACACTATACCGGTAGTTATCCTATACCTACTCATTTAATTATCAAAAGGAATCATTGATACAATAAATCCCAGTTTATAGGTTGAGTGTTTTGTGAACAGATGTAAGTCACAGGCCCTACCTTAATCATCCCAAAATAACTGAGCCATTTCATAACAATCAGTTTATTCTATTACATTTATGATATTTTATTTTGTCAACAGCGTTTTATTTTACTTTATTTAGTTCCTGGCTGGTGAGAATTAATTATAATGTGATTATATGTAATCAAGTACAAGAACTATACATTTGTATATTAACGCACCATCAGAATACATTCTTGATAGAACATGCCCAGGACAAGGCGCTTAAATAGTGTCTCACTTTTCTGGCTCACAACAGTAGTGTTTTAATAGGGTATATGCATTTACTTCATTTTTATCATCATGTGCCAGATAATTTTACTTCAAAGCAAACTGTGTTTTTAATTGTGTTTGGTGAACCTTCACAGCCCATAAAATTGTAATGATTAAAAGTGCAAACAAATGTAAAGGACATAAAACTTATTTAGGTTGAATTATCATTATAAACTCTGACATGCACACTTGTTTGTTGTTTTAAAGGTCCAGTTTATAAAAGTATATGTACGCTATGATAGTTTTCATATGTATCTGGTACAGCTGGTTGTGATATGAAAGAAACAGGCAGCACCATGTATTACCCAGCTTGATAATTTTATTAATAAACATCTGCTGACTAAGTAAATTGTTGCAATGTCTTTGACTATGTATATTATAAAAGTTTGACCTCATGTAGCACCCAATTACACCATGTATGTGTGCTATTAAAGTAAATGAGCAACACCTGAGTGAAAAGCTTGCATTATTGATAAAGCTTATATTTTGGTCATATCAACAGAGCAAGCAACGACAATGTCAGCAGTATCAAAAGGCAGTAAGAGGCAAGTTAAAGTGGATGTCAGGAAGGGCACTTTTGAAAATGAGACATCAGACTGTCTGCTGGTGTTTTGGGATAAACAACGTCTGGACAAGATTTCTGAGGAAAGTAAGTATGTATTTGTATCACAAAGTGCTTGTGAACAAACCATTTTTGTGTTCATATAAAGCCAAACCTTTGCAACCTTTCTTAGCCACAATGATACTTGACCTGAAAACGAGGTCTGTCCAACTTCTGGTACTTCTATCCCTTTGTGTTTCCATCCTTTTATGTCAATTTTTCTCAAAATAACAAATATAGATATGCTAGCATTTGTTTCTTCACCTTAAATTCTTTCATTATTATTGCAGCTTAGTTTAATTGGCATGCCAATTTATAGTAATGAGAATGGGATAACTTTGATTTCACATCATTGTTTGATGGAGTTGTACTAGTATGAAAAATGAGTTCCAAACCTATATTGGCATGTTAGTGGTTTCCAGAGTTGTAGACTTTGATTGTCAAAAAAATATACTCTTGCCTCTGTACAATAATTCCCTTAATTGTTTCCTGAAAGGGGGATACAGAAATGGGTTCCATCTGCCCTTCCCTCTGTCCACACATCCATCATACTCTGTTTATGGAGCATAACTCCAAAATACTTTAATATACCTCTTTGAAACTTTGCTACACATTTTAGACTAGTGATGAAGGTATGCTTATTGCTATCCTTATTTCTTCTGTTTAATAGTTGTAATTTTATTGTTTTCCATCAATTATCCACACTTTTGTTTTGAGCAGAGCTTTAATATTATGTAAGAAAATTATCTTATAAAGTTTGATACATATATTAAACTAGTGATATATGTACCATTTTCTATGCACAATTTTGAAGTTTCAATAGTTTTAATGTTTGTCATTTGTTCATCCATGCATCCGTGATTTAAATCATTTGATTCCAGAGTAATATTTACAATTTGCTCAAGATATCTTGATGAACTTTATCCACATATTAGACTAGTCTAAATCATTCATCTGCTGTTAGAAATGTTCTATTTCAACATGTTTTGCATTGTTCTTCCATTATCAATCCATTGTTCAATCAGTCACATTTTCATTTCTATAGTAAAATTCCCAAACCATTCATTATATCCCTATAATACGCTATATGTCAAATTATTAATTTAAATGTGTCTTTTACCATAGAGAAATCATCACCATTAATATTTATGTTTTTATTGCCATCTGTCTGCTTTGATCCATTCATCATACATGTTTGGTTCCACTATTTGCGGAATAAGAAAAGGTCATGTAATCACCCCAATGTCAGCGACAGCATTCAAGTCCCACTATAATTAATGTTTTAGGGCATCTTATTGAATATCTTTGTACATGTGTCTTATTCATTTATTATTCTGGAGTGGCAATATTTGGGAGGAATATTGACAATTATAGGTACATAAGTGTTTCACTAAGGAATACAGTGTGACCCCGCTATAGCATGCTCAGTTTTAACATGAATTCGATATAACACGGTAGTGGTATGGCTGACAAAAATTCATATGCATGTATCTTTCTTATACACGGAAGAAGAAAAAAATCTTTCTTAAGAGTACGAAAAAATGTAGCAAATTTATTATCATTTTGGGAAAGATACTGCAGATAAACAATACATGGTCATGGTGTGGATTCTGAAATTTTATATGTATTTTTCTTGTACACAAAAAAATTGTTTTTTCTTCTTAAAAGTATGAAAACTAACGTGTAAAAAGTTTATTAAGTAATCATGCAGGACTTTGCCAATATTGCAAGTATGCAATTTTTTTCGTTATTGGCTGCAAAATATACCATCTGGTGATGTTTTGTTATTTTCTACATTGTTGGCTGTTTAAACTTGTATATACAACCATTGGTTTGGAGTGGAGAAATTCAGAGGCCCCATGAAAGGAAGCCGCAAACTTGATATAAAATGCACTGGAGTTTATCTGTTGTTACATTAACAAATTCTTTGTCCATATTGACAAACCATCTTAACAGTGCATTGTTATATCATAATCTGCTTATGTTAACATCTAGCATGAGTACTGTATGTTGTGAGATATCTGCTTTTTTGTTGTTGAAATTTCTGGTAGCGCAGATCAACCGGATGAGGCATTATATCTCATAATATGTTTGGTTGGATTTTCGGCCACTTGCACGTAATTAATATATTTACATAGACTGATATTTGTGTGTGGATGGTAAGTAAAATTCCTTTTATTTTCACGCAGAATTAAATTCTTCAGAACACTAACATTTTCTGTGTAATCCCTGTCATCAGACCAGAACACCTGCATCTCTAATGACTTTTTACTCTTTTTTAAATTTCTGATGCATGCATGGAAGGCAGCATCACTCCAATACCACAAATGTAAAAAAAAATACAAAATATCTTACTTATTGGTCTATTTAATAGGCAGGGAGGAACAGTATTTACAATCGACCAAATGATGGCCAATAGTTTGCTGAAAATTCAAAGAAAACAGATTACCTTTTAAGCACCAATTGTTATGAAAACATGCTAAGTAAATGGAAAATAAGCCATTCTCAATCATGCAATACAATTATTTTATGTTGCCACCACAATAAGAAATGGGTATTTTTGTTGTTCTTCAAAGCTGTCCTTTAGCATTGACTTCAATAATTTGTGCACCCTTCATCAAAGAAAGCCTTAACTACAATCTTCAATAAAAAACAAAGAACCTTTCTTCAGAGGAAGTCAGTACCAAACTTAAATAAAAACAATGGAATCTGATGGATTATTTCCTTTTCCAATGTGATTGGAACACGTTTACTGTACTGTGAAAGTTTCCTTTTTGCAGGAAAAATGTTTATGCTTACAAATGCTACCAATGGCTGCTTAAAACGCAAACTGACTTTTACTGATTTGGGATGTACTAAAAAATTAAAGTGCTTATTAATTCTTTATGTGATTGTGCTATTTGGTTTCAACTGAATTCAGATTTATATCATCTTTGATAAAATTATTGAATATTTTAAATCTGTATGTGTGCATATTTTTGATGGAATTACTTGTATTATGGATTCACTGTATGTGATGAGATTCGTGGGTGAGTACACAGTGTTGATACTCTGTTCATGCTATACATTAGTTGCTGTTGTTGTTGTTATAGGGTTTAATGGCATTTTTCAGCACAAGATAGTCTATACATGGTGGTCAGTATTAATGGTGGAGGAAGAACGTGGGAAAACCCCAGAAAGAACCACCGACCCACAAGAAGCTACCGGCAAGCTTTCTCACATATCCACATTTGCCAAGCCCGAGACTCGAACCCACACAGACAGAGGTGAAATGGCAGTGATCCTTGATGAAGAGCGCCTTGGACTGCTCGGCCACTCGGGGCCGCTCCTATACTTTAGACATGTATATATAAACAACATGCACGTATATGTACCAATGCTTGGTTCTCAGAATAAAGTAAAATATTATATATGCATTTTCTGTTTTCACTACAGTTGTATTTGTCATTTAATAGGCAACTTGTTTGAGGGCAGTTAAATCCATTTTAAATTAAACAAAAATACAACAACAACAGTAACAAAATTTGAAAAAGAAATATAACAAGGAAAGATGTGGAAAGAAGTTATTGTTCCCAAAATAAAAAATAAAATTACAACTATCAGAAACAGGAAATATAAATGCTGCTGAAAATCATTCAAATTGTACAAGAAACAAAAAATAAATTTTATTATATCTTATTTATATTTTTTATTGAAATGTCACTGATATTACAATCACAAAATATCACTATATTTTCAGAATTTTTGACAAAACCTTAGTGAAATTTCAATCAAAAATTCCCACTGATATTTTCAGAAATGTTGACAGAGTCAGTGAAATTTCAATGACAAACTTTCAATGATATTTTCAGAAATTTTGGTAAAATCTCCTAAAATACCATAATTGTAGTGAAAAAGGACTTTGACTGAATGTCAAAAAATGTTCACTGTAATTTTGCTGAAATTTCAGTCACATTTCACTAGAGTACGATTTTTGTTGAGCATATTTTAATAGCAAGCAAAAAAAATTATTTTTCAGAGTAAATGTTAGATCAAGCCCAAAATCCACCTTGCACAAAGCTTTCTAAGTCCAAAGATTCATCTATGCTTGTGCTACCAGATATTTATTTTCTGATCAAGTCTACATTTTCTTTACTTTTTTGGGTCACGTCTTTGTTTTTAAACTTCTGTGGAAATAAATTAAAGAAAACTGACATGCATGTGTTTCTTCAAATTTATATGAGTATATATATTCATCCTTCCACATAAGCTACACTGACATATACATGTACTCTAACTTCTATCTATGTTTCTGTTTGAAACAGATAGTTCATGTTATTAATTCTTCAGAGGGCATTTTCCATGATGCTATAATACATGAGCCTGCTTTCCATATGGAAAAAGTGCTGATGGATTAAAGTTGCAATTTTATTCCATATGAGGGCAAATTTAAATTGGAATTTGCTTCCGCTTGTTTTACATGCTTATTAGCATCAAGCCTTAGAAGTTGTATAATAATGGAGATCAGCACACGTTAATGAGCTTGGGAGTAGTGGTAGCTCAGTGTTAGAGTGCCACACTACCAATCCAACAATTGTGGGTATGAATCCTTCTTGGGCCAGCCCTGGTCAAATTTAATGAAGTGTTCTAGGTGAAGGTACTTAATTGGAATTGCACTGACACTAAATATTAATTACTGCGCTGCTTTTTAAAAATACCAACCACCAACTCAACCCAACCCAAATTGCATCTTATTAACTGAGCTTGTTACTTTTCTAGATCTAAAGACTATATTTCTCATTGAATTTTGTTAAAATGTATTAAATAGGTACACGTCATTAAGATACTGGAAGACTTTGCGTGTGAGCAATGCATTAAGCATTTAAATTATGCCATCTTGAAAACATTGGTACTGCTATTCTTCCTGATGGGGTGCTCAGATCAGCAGAGGTTTCCACAGACTACGTCTTATGATGTCTAGTTAAAATTGATGCCGATATGAGATACAATGTGGCTGCTAGGGTGGCTACCTTGACCAATATATTATTGCTGTTTTTATCGATTAGCATGTGAAAGATTTATCACAAATAGCTGGTCCTAAATGAAAATGATTTTGCTGATCTGAGATTGAATTCTATGGTGGCCACCTTGACCAAAAAATTTATTGCTAATTTTTTCTCTTTGCATGAGTACATGCCATGAGATTTCAAATGAAAGACTTTTTGTCATATATATATAGCAGGTCCTAAATGAAACTGGTGCCAGTGTGATATCCAATATGGTTGACATGTTAGACATCTTTACCACTTCTTCCCCTGAACAGATGGTCATACTGACATAGGATTTTCAGTAAAACACTTCTTGCATTGTCTAGTTTTTTTTCCTTCTAAATGAACATGGTGCCCATCAGACAATGAATATGGCACTATGATGGCCATCTTTGAAATCTGAATGGATTCACATATTGACACATTTATTTCACAAAAAGATTTCAATTGATATGTCTGGTTGGGTCTAAATAAAACTGGTGTAGAACATAAATTCAATATGGCTACCTCTGCAACCATCTTGAAAATCTTGTGAATTCTAAATAGATGGTTTTATTGACATTGGAGTTTTCATTAAAACAGTCCCTTCAATATTTAATTGGTTCTAAATTAAAATGGCACCGTTCTGACCACCGACATATCCACACATTCGTGATGGAGATTTGAAAACTTGACCTAATTGACCTTGGGTTCAAGTATAAGGTCAATGCTTGCATTTTTTTATACTTCATTTGAATGGCTTTTTGCTGTACTGGCTTGTGAGCATGATAACATGAACAAGTATAATGGATTTTTTTATATCAAACTTCCTTTTATTAGAAAAATACCTTGAAGGATGCCACATAAATAATTGCTTGCTTCTTTAGCAACATGTGAATTACAGATTAATCCAGGTTTTATGTGTGATTATATATTAACATTCTCTTAGATGTGAAGTTAGTTTAAGGTGTCTGCACTTAAAAGAAAGAACATTGGTGATGTTATCTCTGTTGACAGATTTTGAAAATGATAAAGAAGCTATCTTGCCCATTATTAAAGCACAAACTGTTTGACCAATGCTACAATAAATGTATAGTCATATTATTGCTATCTGTTTAATTCATTGATGAATGCATTCTAATTAATTTAATTGCAAACAATAATAGTGAGATCCTCTAACTTTTGTTTGTTAAACCTGTTTGATTAATGCTGTTGTAATTAAACATCATACTATCTCTGTTTAATACGTTATTTGATCAGTATGCCTTTAAGTAGTTAAACTGCAGTAATAAAAGCAATATCATGTTACCATCAATTTTCAAAGCCTGTTTCATCAATCCCACTACAATTAAAATACTTATGTTGTAATTTTCCAATTTACTGAATTTAATGCCATTCTATAACACAAACTATAATATGCAGGTTTTAAATAGCTTTATATCTGCTTACATGGAAGTGTTATTATTATATGTGTTAATATATTAAAAACTCTTTACAGACATCAGTATTTTAATGGATAAAATATGTGTTTGAAATGATATATTTTGAGCTCATTAATTATTAACATTTTCAGGGTTTAGAATGAAACAAAATAAGTTGTTTTACAATAAATGTAAATTAAGTTTGATTCTTGACCTATCTATAATTCTTTCCATAATATTTATTAAGTAAAAACAGTGGGAATAAAACTCAATTTGTATTGTTATGTATATTTAATTTATATTATTTGTTGGCTTTTCTTAATGATTATATACTATGTACATCTGTATTTTGTACTTGACCTTGTCTCCAATCAAGTTAATTCTGTGCCTGACGTGAGTAAAAAATTTTGTAATGAAGATAATACATATCATAATATTTCTCTATTATTGTGGATTAAATATTCAGATCATTATTAGTAGAAAACATCTTTACTTTGATTTGAGTTGAAGACACAGTCTTTATTCTGACCTTAGAAACTTCCAGAATGGAAGTTTTCTCTTATTTGACTGGGTATTTTGAGCAAAATTGTAATTGTGACACAGGTCAAGTAGAGGGTTATTGTTTATCTAAGAATTATTCATTCTTTCCTTAATATCCAAATCAGATTCATTCTTATTGTTGTGTTCAGTTTTTAATTTGGGTGGAATTATTTATTCAGATTATTATTCACTCAAATTACAAAGTGCTCAGTAATATCTTTGGAATCATAGTGAATTCAGACAAGGATATTTCAGAATACATTATTGTGATACATCAAAAGACTTTGCACATCACCACACTCCAGGCACAAGACTACAGGCACATACCACATTAAGTATTGGTATTTATTTGGAATACTTGAATTCACTTGAAACTTGATAACTTTAGGCATGTGAGAGAACTTTAAGGATGTTTTAGGATTTAATTCATAACACTGTATATTTTTTTTAAAATTTTCACTGTGTATTCTATGGAAATGTATTATTTTTTAATTTTACAACCTTGTTGGTTTTTGCTCTATTCTCTTACTTAGATTAAGACCATAGAGTTGTAACAGTATGAAACAAAGGTCTGGGTCACTTTATGTACATTTCTGTTTGATAGTGTTGAATGTCCTTCATGCTGGCCTGCTTTATGAAAAGTTTCAAAATGTTTTTTAATGATATTAATTCAAAGAATAACTTTAAGTCTTTTGTGTAAAAATTGTAAAGTTAGTTTGAATAAAAAAATCTTAATGTGATAGCTCGTATCCACTTTGCTTTAGTTTGGTTAGAAATGTTCAAAGAACTATCTGATGTAAATATAAGAGCTGAAAATCAGCCATTTTATTCTCTTACTATGCACGCGAAACAGGAAAACATTTAAATAGAGCACATATCTGTGTTTCATTGTTTTTTTCTTATTTTATTTCACATTATCTAAATCAGAGCGGTATTTGATGCAAATCTCAATAGAAAGTGATAAAACCAAAATAGGTGTGAAGTGACTGATCATTCACACAGAACTGACACCAAGTGTTGACAGAGTATGTGACTATACTATGCTGTTTCATATGTGTAAAAGATGTGGCTTGGTCAAAGAGGTATCAACTTTGAAAACAAAGCAAGTTTTTCCTTTAAAAATATGGTCTTAAGAGTCCAACAAATCAGCCCCCAAACCTGGACTGATACTGATGGACGGTTTGCTGGCTGGTTTATTGTAGTAGGATCTTAGGTTGTTGTAATGTGGATTTAATGCCATTTTCTTCACATGATAGTCTGTACTTGGCCACCTGTGTAATTAGTGGAGGAAGCGCCATGGAAAACCCAGGTGAGAACGTGACCCACCCATGGGAAGAGGGTTTTAGTTCACAAACACTCTAGCACATCATTCATGTCACTTATGAAATTATATAATTACATGCGACATCATTCTTTTTTTCTCCTTTCTAGGTTAACAATTAGGTAGGTAAAGCATTTGTTAATTAGCCGCAGGGCAAAACCTGCTCTTTTTTCATTGTACTCCCTGCTGCTGATAACTGATACGTTATTTGTTTGTTTTAGGATTCCTTTGAATTTACTAATTTATACAGACTCGTTTAAGGTGTTGTTTACAGAGGCAAAACCGATGATATTAGCAGCTAATTAAAATACAGAGTAACTGTTGACCATAGCCTGATTACTGTCATGTTCTATCAACAGTACGTTATTGTGAACTCTTGTGTAACGATTTCTGTTCTAACAGGCAATCATATATTTGTAACTGAATGAAGCCTTTAAAAACGAAATGACGATAAATGCTCATCCATCAAATTTTGGTTACATTCCCCTCTCCAACAAAACACATCTACTGAAATCTTCCTGATATTGTTGAGCAGTCATTATCATACATATTTTTGTACCAGGCTCAGGTTTAGACAGAGGCAATGTCACTTTGAGGCCTACACAAAATATGGGCTTTAAGAATAAGACAAATGAGGAATCTTTTATTACAAGTTATTTAATAGATTTAAAGGCTTTTTTAGTTATCAGCAAGTTCATCAACACATTATATATTTCTGTGATGTAATAAATAGTGATTGAGCTCTGTCTGTTTAATAGCCAAATCACATATTGAGACTTTTACATTTGAAATTGTGTCCGCAAACATACCTGCAATGAAACAAATATTCTTAAGTTCAGATGCAAATTACAAGGTATTAAAAATTTATTTCTAGGAAATAATTTTCAGTATCCAAAAGACAAATATGGTCCCAAAACATACAGAAACTGGAAAGAAGCCAGCACACCTCGTTTGGTCCAAACTTGCAAATCTATTTGTTTTAAGCACACTTTTCAGGCCTTACATGCCTCATGGGAGTGAAACAACTGCTAAAAAATTCACATAGAACCATTATTTTAGTCCATATTGGAAAAGAAAATGAGCCATGAAAGTGGGGTGTTTTCAACAGGGAACAGTAGCTAGCACTTCTATACAGGTGGAGAAACTGTTTATGACTTTGTAATTGTGTGCTTATTATAATGATCTGTGAATTCATTATTATATGAATCTGTATTGAATATGGTATATTTGTGTATCTGAAATTTCAGAGTTTTATTTATTCCAGGTATACTACTTGCAGTAGCTGGAGAGGAAGTCAGGGAGAAGTGGTTGGAACATAGTATGTATATTAAACTCTAACATTGACTTGTGTTTTAGGTTAGTAACCAATAAAGTATTCTTGGCCTAATAGTAAAATACTAATAAGTGATCTGCTGGATTTAGTTCCAATGGTCAGATGCCTTCATAACATAAACACATTTATGTGCTTTGTCATGCATACATACACATATCCATCATCATTTGCAGTTTCTTCTAAAACATTTCTGGCACGCTTTTGAAAATTTTTGAAGGGGTCTACTTTATTGCCATTCTGCTTAGGTACATGCTTTCTAGAAAACATGTTTCTAGGGTAACCATATTGGAGTCTTATGTTTATCTTCTTCAGAATGGTGTAGACAATATTTCATTAAAGTCAGTAGGAATATTTTCTTGCTTATTACAGTACCCTGTCATTATGACACTGCAAATAGGAACCATGGAGTGCATAATAAAATAAGTTTACTATTGCATGAAATAGAAGCCATAGTATAATGATGGGCTTTATAAAGAGGGAGTGATGTATTTACCAAAAGTATGGCCTTGGGTAACTCTGCAAGAATGGTGTGGCTTTTTATGCAATTTATTCTCATCTTCGTCTCCAGTATGGTTGCCTAAACATGTGTAGAAAATAAATTTGACTTTAATTATAAGTAAAATCTTTGTCTGACGTAAATTATTTAGCTCTTTTGACCAGATGCAACTAAATGTAATGGTCTAATGTAATTTGTTTATTGGCATTAATGAATTATTACTGTTATTCCTCTTAAACTATTTGGAGGAATCATAAAACAGTTTCTTGCCAGGTCTAATTAAACCATAATAAACTGGTCTTGATCTGACCACTATGGCCACCATCTTGAAAACCGTGTTATTGCTTTTTAATCTTAAGGAATCACTATACACTCACTGCATTTTCATTAAAACAATCCTTACAGTATTTAGTTCGTTTTTATTGAAAATGGTGTCGGTCTAATTTTGAATATGGCAATCAGTGTTACTTGAACTATTACTTTTGAATTTTACAAATTTTGGAATGGAGTTTTACATAACAAAATCTTAGATCTGACCATTGTTTGACTTTGAGCATTTGGTATCGTTAGGTGATGGTCATTTTTCGATTTTTTCTTCTGCTGCAGAAAGACTAATTTTGGTATTACTGGCATTCATCCAAATTTAAAATGCAGCTTTCTATTACCAGGATCATCCTTTACAGGAAAATAATGTTTCTGACACATGGTTGTGGCAAATTTCTTGTTTCTTTATTGCATCGTTGCACAACGTTTTGCCTCAGCTTTGCAGCAATGTCATTTTTGTATGTCAAGTCAATTTTCTGGCACAATGTTTGTATTAAGATTCTGAGGAACTCTTCTGGCAAACTTGTGCATAGTTTTGAGATACATTTGTGATTGTTCTGGTCTACATTCCAACACAAGTTTACGGTGCTCTTCTGGTTTGTTCTTGTTTGAATATAATTTTGTTATCAATTTATAATTTGAGTGAATTTGAAATTTATTATGGTGCATATGATACAAATGTCAATGATTATTCTTACTGTTGTTTCCAGATCTGACAAGAGATTTCTAAGATTTAATTGAGGTTATATAGATGAGTAGGCATCATTTCATAAGTGGCATGTATTTTTTTATATGGATATCAAACTAACATGTATGCAGAAAGACCTAAATATGCTGCAATAAAGAAATAACGTGACTAATGCTTTTTCACTAATTTCATAGTGAAATCCCTTACTGTTGACAGTGATTTATATATTTGCTTAAGTCTGGAACTGAAGAGATATTTTTACAAAAAGCAACATGCGAGGATTCATTGCCATTTCATTGATATAAAAACAGCAACTTTATTTGCCCATAAGCAATTACTAATTAAACAGTATTTTACTAAATGCTGAAATCAAAGATTCACTAAATGTCAATGATTTTATTGGTATCTAATGAAACTTGTAACATGTTTTATATACCTTATTGTAATAACTAAACAAAAATTTTGAAACACAAAATTTTATATTAAACACTTGAAGCAAGATTTTGATCTGTAAACCACTTTATATATATTGTGAATTTCAATTTCATGACTTATTGTTACTCTGCTGTTGAATCTTTAAAGACAAAATTGATTCTAAAACTGGGCTATAGAATGTCGTAAGGATATTCACTTTGTACTTTGTCACAAATGATATACATAGGTATATGTACTTATTCAACCATTCAAAGTTGATGCAAGTGCAATGAAAAGCTACAGCTTATCATAGTTTACATATATGCCACTCTTTCTGTGAGGAAGAAAAACAGTTGTGCTAAGATAGCGAATAATAAGAAGCCTTTGTCACTCAAGAAAAGTTCTTTGAGCCAATGTCGGAACTCAGCTTTTCAATCCTTATTTCCAAGAAGTGTGACATGTACCAGCATTTGTATCAAATCAATCAAATCAATCAATCCTCTCTGCACCGTCTGGTACTTGAGGCGACAGCAAGGGAGCACCATTTTGGTCTGTCGGCTGCTGTTATGGGGGCGGTCTGCAGGGTGAGGCATTTGGTCTTGAGTTCTCGCTCCGTGGTACGGCGCCAGGTCTCTTTGGGTCTGCCACGGTTCCTTTTCACCTGTGGAGTCCATCTCAGTGCCACCCTTGGTAGTGAGTCAGGGGGCATTCTGCAGACGTGGCCGAGCCATCTCCATCGACAAGTTGCAATGGTTTCAGCAATGTTGCTTGCACCCGCTCTGTACTGGAGTTCCTCATTCAAGATCATGTTTGGCCAGAAGATCCTCATGATCTGTCGCAGGCATTTAGTCTGGAAGACTTCGAGCTTGTGTTCTATGTTAGCAGTGGTCTTCCAACACTCTGACCCATACAAAAGGATGCTCAGCACATTGCTGTTGAAGATACGGATCTTCGTGTGGGCGCTGAGGTTTGTTGTCCTCCAGATGGGCTTCAGCATTGTGAAGGCCTGGTTGGCCTTGCTGATTCTTGTGGTGACTTCCCTTGTACAATCTCCATCCGTTGCAACCTTGCTGCCCAGGTATGTGAATTCGTCTACTTCTTACAGAGGCTGGTCGTTGATGGTGATTGGGTTGCCCACTCTAGTGTTCTTCCTCAAGACTTGTGTCTTCCCTATGTTGACTCAAAGACCTATGCTGCTTGCTGTCTGTACCAACTGTTGTGTCTTCTGTTGGATATCCTGGTGTCTGCTTGCAGCAACCCAATGTCGTCGGCGTAATCCAGGTCATCCGGTATTGAGGTCAGTATCCACTGTATACCTTGCCTCCTGCCCTCTGTGGTACGGCGCATGATGCAGTCAATGGCCAGTGAAAAGAGGATCGGCGAGAGAATGCATCCTTGCTTCACTCTGGTTTCCACCTTGAATGGTTCAGTGAGTAGGTTGTTGTGGATGACTCTGCACTAAAAGTTCTCGTACAGGGACCTGATGACGTTGACAAGTTTCTGGGGGATGCCATTGTGTCATAGGATCTTCCACAGAGAGGCTCAGTGTAGGCTGTCAAAGGCCTTCTCAAAGTCCGCAAAGACCACAAAAAGGGATCCATTCCACTCATGGGACTACTAAAAGATCTGTCTCAGAATGAAGATGTGGTCGATGCAGGATTTGCCCTTCCTAAAGCCTGCCTGTTCCTGGCGTAGAATGCCGTCCACAGCTGTTGTGATGCATTGCAGAATGATGCGACTGAAAATCTTACTGGTTATGGATAGTAAGGAGATTCCTCGCCAGTTGTTGCAGTTCCCCAGATCTTCTTTCTTGGGAAGTTTGACGATGATTCCTGTTTTCCAGTCATTCGGTGCTTCTTCACTATCCCAGATCTTTTGGAGACTCTGGCAAAGAAGATGCGGTGTCTTTGTGTCTTCTGCCTTCAGCATTTCGGGGCATACTCCATCATTTCCAGGTGCCTTCCCATTCTTCAGCTTGTAGATGGCCTGCTTGACCTCCTCAACAGTGATGTCGTCGCAGTTGATGTCAAGGTCCTCCTCTGTTTCAGGAATGTCAATGAGTACTGGTGGGCCTGGGCGATTCAGTATGGACTCAAAGTGTTCCTTCCATCTCTTCAGCTTCTCCTCCTCCACTGTGACATGAGTTCCATCTTCATCTCTCACTGGAAGGTCGTGGTGCTGGCCGTAGTCACCCTTCAGCTTCTTGGTGTTCTGGTACACCATCTTCATGTCTTTCTGCTCTGCTGTTGCCTCCACTCCTTTGCCAGTCTCTCTGTGTATTCTCTCCTGTCTCTCCTTGCTGATTTCTTCACCTCCTTGTCTTTTCCTCTATACTCCTTCGAAAGTCTCTCTTTCAGTCTTGGTGACATGGAGTCCAAAAGTCTCTTCTTAATCTGTCTTCTCTTGCCTATGCGAGTCCACATCTCTCCTGATATCCACTGTCTTCTTACCATTCCTATAACCTAAAACTACTTCTCCTGCTTCCTTCATTGCTTTGTTGAAATTGTCGATGGTCAGCACTGTCTCATCTTCTAGAACACTAAACCTATTCCTTAGGGCCAGCCTAAACTCTTCCTTCACTTTTGGATCTTTCAGCTTGGCCACATCGAAGCTCTGGTTCCTGGAGACCCCAATCCTAACTTTCCTAAGCTTCAAAGTCACCTTGGCCACCAGAAGACTATGGTCACTGCCGCTGTCAGTGTGCTGCATCACTCGCACGTCCTGCAGGGAATGTTTCCATCGGCCATTGATGATGATGTGGTCGATCTGGTTCTGAGTTCTGAGCCCGTTGTCGGTCATCACACCTACTCCATGGGGCCCCATGGTCCTCTCTCTATCTATATTGTTGCAGCCGACCCTTGTGTTGAAGTCGCGTGTTAGCAACAGCACGTCATGTCGAGGGACATCCTCTAAAACGACTTGAAGAGCGTCGTAGAAGGTGTCTTTGTCCTCTTCTTCTGCGTTGTCTGTTGGTGCATAGGCCACAACAACAGACAGCTTGGTGTGGAGTTCATCCTGACATACAGCATTTTTATCAATAACAACATAAATCATTACATCGTTACTTGAACTGCCAGTTGACATCTGCAGATTCGTTATGTTGTCATATAACAAAAGATTTCTGTTTATTTAGTTGAAATTTAAGGGTTTCTTTTACTAACAGAGTAAAATAGCAACTGCACAACTTATAATTTAATTGTCATTGCCTAAATGTCCTTCCAGGCAATGAAGTTCACTTCTTTGTAAATAGAGATTCCTCACCATCACCATCAATTGTACTATATTTGACTTTGTAAGAAACACATTATCGTTTAAAAAAATATGATATCTCAACCCATTTCAGTATTTGTTAAATTTCTGGAAGAAATTCTCCACATGAAGTACATGTAGATATGGGGATGGGGAGTCTAATGTAAAGACTGGTTAAGGACAAATGCAGTCTCACTGCAGATCCAGGCAGTTAAGTGACTTAAGGACAGTCTAATTCAAGCTTCCATAAACAAAATCATATGAATGTGTTATTGTATGGCTTATAAAAGAAACTTGCATTTATAGTCATCTGTATTTTTGCAATACTGCATGCCATTAAGATGCATTCAAGAGTTTTAAAAGATAACTCTTGAAAGAAATAATGCTGCAAGAGATTCCTATTTTATGCATACCAAATATTGATTTACCTATCTACAGAGTTTTTAAAATCATAAAATAACTTTGTTAGACTTCACTATTTATTTACTTTTTAATGTGGGGCCCCGAATGGTCTAAAGCACTCTCCATTACAGATCACTGCCATTTCACCTTTGCCGGTGGGGGTTCGAGTCTCAGATTTGGCCAAGGTGGGTATATGAGAAACCTTGCCAGTAGCTTCTCATGGGTCGGTGGTGTTCTTTCTGGGGTTTTTCTGGGTTCTTCCTCCACCATTGATACTGGCTGCCATGTATAGCCTATCATGTGCTGCAAAATGGCGTTAAACCCTACAACAACAACAACTTTTTGTTGTTATGAGTAAGTTCCTCCACCAACTGCTGTGGATGGCTTGCACATAGGGTAATGGTTGTGTTGTCTATAGGTCAGAAGTTGCAGTCATTCTATGTCTACTGAAAAAAGCTAATGGTTTCTGCACAAAATGTTTAGTTCAGGATAGCATACCTTTACCAAAGGTCTATGCCATTGAGATCCATTAGTAAGCAGTTACTGCTCAGTTATCATGTACTAGTGCCAAGAGGGATATTAAAAATGAGATGGGCTTATTATGTGCCATTCGTCATAGCCTTCATATTTATTTATTTATTTAAATTTTTTTATTGTTACACTGACAAACTCATAGTTAGCAGGTGATCTCTAGTGAAAAAATCTTAATGAACTCTTTAAATGTTAATCCCTTAATTTCTCCATATTTATCACATGGCATCAGCTTTCTCATCAATGGATTTGTTAACTTGTATGCAGTAACATGTGTCATAATGTAGGATGAGTAGAATTGCAGAATTGTATTCTAAAAGAGAATCCTCATATCCATCAAAGATCTTTAAAATTTTCATTACAAGGAAACATCTTTCCATGATCTCCATTGAGGCAGAACTAGAAGTCAATGCCTATGATATCTTCTCTTAGATTTGTCACTTCTCAGGTTTATCGTGATGATGTCTTCCACACCCTTATTCCTGATCAAGACCTAATATAGAATGGGGCTACTGCCATTGTGCGCAGCCTTGAGGGATTACTGCACATGTTGCCTTGCTCTTCTTGAAAGCACATTTCCATCATGTCCTGGTTATATTGTGTGTTTACCCCAAATGTTCATTGTCCAGGACTTCATACTGTAGACTGTCCTTACACCAATTTTGATTTAAAGGGATTTCATTCCTCATAAAATCCTCCACTTATTAGTTAAAGTGTTACAAAGAAGGTATCAGAATCGGGTTCATCCTCAAAGTTTTTGATATACTGACTATTATCTGTTGCTAAACTAGCTAGTGCTTCTAATAAGAACGCTGTTGTTATATTTAGCTTTTTTGACCTTTTTGACCTTGAAAAAAGTTCATTATGATATCTAAATGGGCATTTACATAAACTTTTTAAGTCAGCACTTTAAAGATAATAAATAGTTTTTTGTGAAGTTTATCAGATAATTTACCATGTCTCTATGTCATAGTAAAAGTTATAGAATTGATCATACAGATTTAGCTCAGATAATGCCAACCTCCCCTGTTATGTCCTTAATTTGAATGTATGTGAGATGTAAACCCACTTTCCTATTGATCAATGGACATTCCTTCTGGCCATGTTTAATTGTTGGGGTTTCAAATTTGCTTCATTGACCTTTGCATAATCCACTATTGACTGGTTTTGAGGCATCATTGTCTGGTGGGGTACATTTTCAGCACTAGCTGTGGACAGTGGAATTAAATATTAGCTAATAGTATTAGACTATACTTGTGATTAACACGCAATGAATAGTTATTTACCTCACGATCATATTATCCTTGTTAATACGGCTCTAAGTCTTAGGCTATGTAACAGAAAGAAGTGAAACCAACAAATTTAATGATGCAACAAATAATTTATTTCTCTAAGTTAAATGGCAATAATTTTCAAGACACTTACAGGATATTGAAATAAATCCCAAATAATCATAAGTGTCATAATGTCAGTAATCCAAAACTGTTGAATGTTCTGAATGAATTCCCATAGTATTGAACATCCAGATATATCAATAGTTTCTAACAGGTCCACAATAATTGTAAAGTAATGTGTTAATCCAAATGTCACTGACCACTTTGTTATTCCAGTGAATAATTTAAATAAATAACTCCTCACAAATTTTATCTAAGCACAATTGTGGATGATTCCACAGATGGATCTTAAAGCAGGAATGAACAATTTGTTTGCTGAGTCCTTGTTATATATTGTATGAATACCTAATTTATATCGTGTACCTGACTTTTATCTTGTCCATGATTGAGATTGTGAAAATGGAGCTTTTGCTTGCATAATTTTTCTCATGATTCTAGAAGTAAAAAGGACGTTTACTTGCATTTTAGTTCAAGATCGACTGTTTACGAGTTGGGGAATGTTTGCATTAGAACATTTTGATGAGTCATAGACCAGGTGATAGTTTCTATAAAAAGGTAGCAGTAATTCATGTCAAATGGTTTTTTATCAATCACTAGTGATTCTGCTAAGTTTACCCCTATGAAATTATTAGGAGACACAAGAGCTTCTCAGACCCTTTTGTTTTCAAGTACTTTGCCCTTGTCTGAGAAATCTTCTAGTGAAAATGTTCTTAGTCAGGGAGTAGAGTGCGGATTGAGGTCAGGCAGAGAACTATATTATCTTGTGACTGCGAGGATTTTACCAGTCGTGCTTTAATATCTAGCAGTTTAGTTGTATTATATTGTGACCAGTTTGGGCTGACTTTTTTATTTTCTTCAAATTATTGAATTCAAGTGAAATACAAAAGTGCTTTGATAAAATTCTTGGATAAAGATATTCATTGGAATTTATACTGAATTCAAACCTGGAATAATATCTCTGTGATTCAACAAGAGACTGTTGACACATCAGCACTTCACTGGCCATAAGACACATCATCGCCTTCAATTGTAAATCTCTTAAGGACTTGAATTGAGTTTTATTCAGGACTTTTTATTACTTGGACCTGTGTCTTTAATTCTTGGATTTTTTATGGATTTAATTCGCAATACTGTATGTTCTTTGTTCCCATTTTTCACTTTATCTTGTATGGAAATAAATTATTTGTTAAATTTTGCAAAGCTTGTTGTCTTCACTCTTTTCTGTTTCTTATTTAAAGAGCATATACTCTTAGAAAATGTAAACATTTAGGAGACACTTAAAGTATTCTGACTTAAATCCTAAATAATCCTAAAGGTTCAATCACAAGTCCAAAAATATAGAATATTTCAAAGGAATTTAAATAGTTTTTAATGTGCTGTTATATCAGTATTCTTGAATGCGTTCGCAATATTCCCAAAGTAAATTGTTAGTCCAAATGTTTGTGAGCTGTTTTGTAATTCCATTGACTGATTTAAATAAATAACCCCTCAGAAATTATATTTGAACACAACTTTCAGTGATTCCACAGACTGATCCACAGAACACAAATGAGTAATTTGTTTACCAATTTCCCATTATATTCATCTCACTTGACCTATGTTGCAATAGAATACTATGGAAAACTAAAAGTTTCTCTAGATAATTCCACTAATCCTTGAACTCAGATTACTGTAAACTTACCACTTACAATTATCATTGAAGTCATTTATGCAAGACCTCTATCCACAACCCTCAATCAAAAACAAAGTTCATGCACACAATATAAATTAAATGGACTTTACACTTGTATGTAACTAACTAAAGACAAAAAAGAGAACAGCTGTGAAAAAATGTATCGTATCTACTACTTGCCACATTGAGAAGAGATCGGGCCAGTTGGAATAAGATGTGTTTGTTTATTGGGTTATTGTTAGATTACAGGTTTTACACTGGAGATATTCTATCCACATATATTTTAAGGACATATAAGATAAGTATGGCTACTTTTTGTGTATACATATTTCTGTTTATTGTCCACTTTACATGAAATTTTCAGACTGAAGTGACATTCCTACCAGGAGTTCCAGCTATTGTGGAGCACATAGATTAGACTAATTACATAAATTTTATCTACCTAATTTAATGTAAAATAAATGTTGAAGTCATATCATCTATAAGTATATTTGAATAAATCCTATATTGCAGGAAGGAAAGGCAGTTTTAGAAAGGGTGTGATGCTTATAACAACAGGAGGCAATCTGAAGTGCTCAAAAATATTTCATGCTGCATGTGACCTTGCCACTGTCAAGGATGCTGTTAAGAAGGGACTGGAGAGAGCAGATGAGAGGAAAATGAAGAATGTTGTTATTCCCCATCTTCACTATGGTAATTACATATAACATTGATATGGGCACGGATAATAAACCATATGCCACATGCATGTCATAAAAGGTGACTATAATAGACATAAGATACCACTGCACCAGGCGGGACTTGTAACCAAAAGGATGGGGGTTTGAATCATACCATCAGTTCAGCCTGGGTCAGCTTTTTTGATGTGTCCTTGCATAAAGGACTTCACACCAATTACCTTGGCACTAAATAGTACATATGTTTTGCTGTGCCATAAAACAAACCACATACATCTACAATACAAACAAATTTTACTGCTCTTAGAACCAATATATTCATATTAAGGTTTGAACATAAATAGTTCTAAAATGTTGTATAACTACTTGGACTTATAATTAAATAAGTTGCAGGGGTGTTTGATTTACATTTATCTGCCATATGGTAGAGTGTTTTGTGCTTTTATGTTGTCTGTTTATGCATTCATCTATCCATATATCTCATACCAGTTTTGTTTCTGCACCTAACTATAATTTTCCAGCATGTACAGTTACCAAAGTTTGTTGATGGCTTGCACATGGCACAAGAAACAAATCAATTGATCTTGGGGTCAAATGTTCAAATGTAAATAACACTGTGATGAGAGTTATGACCCTTTGGTTTTAAGCCATGTAACAGAGAGAAGCAAAACCAACAAGTTTTGTAAACTCAAATAATTCAAGTCTCTAGAATACAAAAGCGAAAATTTTAAAGTCACTTACAGTATTGTGATCTGGATCCAAAATAATCCTAAATCACAAGTCCAAAAGTACGAAGAGTATTGAATATTTGTTCATGTACCACAGTGGTATAATCCAGACTGTGTTTGAATGAGTCCTCAATAATCCCGAAGTAGTGTTTTAGTCCAAATATCAATGAGCACTTTGTAATTCCAATAAATAATTTCAATAAATAATTCCTGTCAAAGTATATCTGAACACAACTATATACTCTAATCATACATTTCCAAAGACTTATATTAAACAGGAATTAATAATAGTTTGTGATAAGGAAGAAGCATGAACTTTAGGCCAAAATTGTTGCTGGAAGAAGAAAAGTGATTTCTGCATAATTTATCTTAAGTTCTAGATTATTACCATAACATTAATCTAAGTTTACTGGTGTCTTGCAACTAAGGTATGGAAAGGCCTTTTTTATTTTTTATGAAGCAGAAAGAAGCAAAATGTTGCACAAATATAGATTGGTTTTAAAAAATCATCTTTATAAATTACAAAAAAGTTGTTGACAAAGTTTTGTGGACAGCTTACATTTAGTGTATTAAAGAAACCATTAGATTCTGGGGTCTAAAGGTTAAAGTCATGATTATGGTATGATTAGTAACAAAATAACCATGTCTGTACATAGCATTTATTTAAAGATAGCTTGCCTTGACCATAGTTTCAAGTCATTTGAAACCCTGCACTTCAGAGTCAACCATATCCTTCTATAGCATACAAAGAAACTGTTTAACAAGGGGCAGGTAACTTTGCCATTCAGAGTACTCTTGTTCCTGAGTGCATTATGAATGTAAATTTAGGTAAGGTATCTCCACTGCACCTTCCAGTTACAATATGCATTTTCAAATTTCTACAGTTTTCAAGTAATGAGTTACCAAATTTGTTTGACACTGTCACATCACTGTTGTGCACAAGGTTGCTTCACACAGCTCATGCAATTTGCAGTTCAGAATTTACCCAAATAAAACAAAACTCCCTCTGCTGCTTCATAACTTGCGCTATGATGGCTACTTAATAATGCAAGCATTAGCCACGACATCAGACTCACTGATAAACGTGATCCCCAAAAATATGGAAAAATACAGGATGTTTAGGCTGGGACAATTGCAGTTTACCAATTCATTACAGTTTATGAATTCATCCTTGGACAAGTTAGTGAACAATCTAACAGTAGGAAACTGTAATCACTAGTCGATACTGTCCAACCAATATGGATTTTCTAAAGAGGAAAGTCATGTATCCATATGAGTACATGAGTGACTGGAACAAATTTGCTGAAACTCAGTTGCCACTGATCAAAGCATTTTATTCATCATTGCCACATGAAGGTATATCAGAAAATGATTGCGAACATGGAAAGAAAGTTTGGTCAGCAATTGAATGCAAAAACCTTTGTGATTATCTCGATCTGGATCAGCGCACTGTTATTCTCTAATGTGTTTGAGAAATTTTGTGATGCTGCCATGCACGTGCACAAGCTCGATCCTGCAGATTACTTCTTGTCACCTTGTGTAGGTTGAAATGCATTGTTGTCCGAAATGAAAATCGAGCTGAAATTGCTCACTATATTGATCAGTGTCATTGACCCCAATAGTTATATCATGTATCTTAATACAAATAACTGTTATGGTGGGCAATGATGCAACCACTTCCGATTGATGGATTTCAGTGCACGATCATAACATATATTGTGATCACTGATACTTTGTGGAAGTTGACCAGGAATATCCCAAGCACTTACAGCACACAATGATTATCCACTGGCCCTTGAAGTGCTGTCTGTGCCCGGTACATGTTTGTCCCTGTATCAATATTTGATTGCTGATGAGACTGGATGCTAATACATGGAATGCATCAAACTGATACCGAAGCATCGGACCAAATACAATAATGTACTGCACATGCGAGATCTGCAGGTGTACTTGGTGGCTGGGTATGCGTTTCACCAAGATCTATCAAGTGATTGTGCCAGCATGCTTGGATGGCTCTGTATGTTCAGACCTACTCATAACGGCCACCAACGAACTTGTAAAGGACTTTTTAAAAGCTCATGGTCAGTGTCATGTTTGGAAAAATGGAGAATCTGAAAAAATGAACATGGGTCAATCTTGTTGTTGATAATTGTAAGCAAGAAAGACTTTGAAAGCTCATTGCGGACCTGTCCCTTGAGTCAGGAAAATCTTTTATTTTGGACTTGTTGCTGCTCATATTGAAAAATCAAAACTCAAACTAAAAATTAAACCCAGCCTGTTTGGGTACAACTGTGCTGGACTGCTCATGTATGAGTTTTATGACAAGATAAAACTGTTTTATAAGTACTGAGCCAAGATATGATACACTGACTCTGACTCTATGCTGATGCATATCGCCACCGACGATGTGTACACATCCGATAGAATATCAGTGGCATTATTAAATGGCATCACAAATACAATTTGTAGGTGCTTTTGGTAAGAGCAAAGATTTGAGACAACTCAAAGAGTTTTCCGTCACTGATTTCTCAGCAGCACAAAAACCTAAACCATTCAAGCATGGTGATGAAACATTGTTTCCAAACTTGCGCTAATCATTGGGCCCTCTGAATCAGAAAACTCAACTGTTCCTAAATATGGTTTTAATGTTAACACATGGTTTTGCCATCAGCTGATGATCAACTGTTTTACAATGTTTTAGAAGATTTTCAAAAAACATTGAGAAGTGGTAACAACCAACGCAGATTTCTTTCCCAGGATTGAGGAAGCATCTACTATTGACAATTTGGATGTGAAATGTTTTTGCACTGATGACCTTGGACACGTAAATTTTTCTCACCATTGATTTGACTCAGCCTTGCTGGGGTAAATATCAAGCTGGTTTATGCACGGATATTTCTTGCGTATCAATTCAACATTAAAAAAAAATTAAGAATATAAAATGTCCGCCATTGATTCATTGAAGAGCACAAAAAGTGATACTGTAAAGCTGCTCAAGAACAACAAATATTAATTCAAAATGTGCACAAAAATCAATGATATATTACAGTCATGACAGACTGCACGAGAAAACCTCACAGCTGGGTTTGACCAAACATTTGTACCACTGATTGAGCCCACAAAGTAATAGTCGAACATGTTCAGTATACTAAAAAGGTTTTAAAGGCCACATTGGAACAAGGGGCAGCAATAATGAGAACAGAAGAAGCACCTGGTCCAAATGCATCAAGGATATAAAAAATCCACAAAAGCAACTGCAGAGGCCATCACCCATTTGTTAGAGGCAGTTGAGAAGTCAAAGAAGACATTAGAGAAGCCATTGATGTAAATGATGAGACTGTAAGATTTTCAATTGCCAAAATAACAGATGTGTTGCCCAAATATAATTCAGAGAGATGCAGACGCCACTTCATTTCTTTAATGAACATGCTCTCCAGGTGATCTTTGCAATTCCTGTATATGTTGATCTTAACAGACTTACCGACTGGGAAAGTGCATGATAAAAACCATTAGTGACATTCTAGTTATATGAATGTTGAATGGCTAAAATGGTATTTAGGGAGTTTACCAGAAAGAAACGAGCTACCAGTACTCAATGGAATCATTTTGAAGAAGCACTGAATGGAATTAGGAATGTGAAGATTGAAGGAGGCGAAGTGAAATGAGAGATTTTATTAAATGTTCAGTACATCAACCAGTGATGCAACAACAACAACAACCTCCTATAGACTCCAACCTGGACATTGAATATATAACAGAGGAAGAAAAACAACGCTTGCAAGAACAAAAGCAAATAAAAAAGTGGATAGCACAGCAACCTAAACCCAAATTTCGCACAAAGGAGGATTTAGAGAACAGATCATATGGTGTTACCAACAAAGATGTGCTGCATCAGTGCCTCCACCATAAGATGGAAATGGTCTAACCAAACCTATACCAAAGTCAGAATGCAAATGTGGATGTATAACAAAACTCCTTGAAGAGTTAACTCTGCAAGAGTTGGGGACAAACCCAAAGATATGCGTGCATACAGGAGAAAGATTTTCCCAAGGCTCTTGAAGAAAACCCAAACAAGGAAAAGGCCTTTGTGGACTATGTAATCTTATTGGCCTTGCTGACTGATTGTAAACAATTATCAGTTCTTGTGGGCAACAAGGCACCAGAAATTATTAATAAGGCCACATCGATTTGTCAGCAACTGGTCACCAACATTATGGACAGAAACACATATCATGTGCCAATGCATGAACTTGTTGAATATATTCATAATATATATATCACCAATGACAAGTTCTGAAACAATTGACATGGTGCATGTTATAGGTGAAATATCTGCGTCAATGCAACCTGTTGTAAATACAGCCCTGAGCGTTACTTTGATGATTACAACCTCATCAATGAAACCAGAATTTAATGTGATTTTTCTTATGCACCTATAACTCTTGGTGAATCATGCACACTTGAGATCGCACTAGCATTGCTGCAAATGTACTTATAATAGATGACCTGATCATCTAGTGGTCTACGTGCAAACAGCATTATCATCGCCCACTGCACCTATTGCTAAACCAGTTAAAATGCGAATCAATGATAGTATTAAAAGTGTTGTTGTTGATCAATTAAAACAACTAGGAATGCAGGCAGCTTAGTCACTTTTAGATCGATTACAATAATTAGTAACATGAGCACCATCAAAAGCAGTTATGTTACTATCAACATAATCAATACTCCCTGCAGATAGTGAAGTCATTAACGAAGCAGCTCAGTAACAATTGTCAGATTCAGCAAGCAAATCTAGCAATTGGAAGTGGAGCTGTCATGCCCTGGTATTAAAGAAAGTAACGAATAGTATCGCCATGGCTCACTTCAAAGATGTATCTGATCCAGCATTTGGTATGGGAGCATCTCTTCTAGTGGATCGAAGTTTTAGTATTATTTGTATCTGGTCAGGGACCACAATCTATTAAAAATATAATTGCAAGTGCAAGATGCATCTATTTTCTGTTCCATGTGAGGCATTTGTTTGGAAATTGAGGGAAAACTGGTACTGAATGATGTTGGTGGCACCGATTCTCCTGCAAATACCACATTTATTAGCATTGGCATTATGGTATTGTTTAGCAGTGCATGCTACTTTATCGATGGAAAGGAAATCGAATAAATTTTGTACAAGTTTGACGTGTCCACAACAATTATTGAACTTGCCAGCTATATCAATGAATGCATGAGCACAGCTGGTCCAACAATGGTGTTTCTCAAGAACACATCTGATAATGTGGATTCTGAAAAGTATACAATTAAGTGACATAAAGCACACACCAACCCTGCTAATGATTCAGATGTAGAAGCTGTAGCTGAATTTAGGTGTTAATTGTCCTTTCAGTGTTAGATTTGGTCTATGCAAAGGACAAATTCATGGAGCCTCATTACAATTTGTGTGCACAATTCCTGTCAGTTACATATTTGGGCTTTGCAGACATGTTCGCAAGGTTATTTTTGGAGCCAAGCATAAAGTCACATTAACCACAAAAATAATTCAAATAATGAAATTTGGAGTGGTGCAGATACTGCTGATGGTAAAGTTGTATTAGAAACATTAACATTAACATTGTGGATACCTGTATTATCCCATTCACTTTCTACAGAATCATGTTTGTTGTCTTTTATGCAGTCGGGAATTGCTTCAAGGCTGTCATTTCTGGAACATACCACAGACACAAACCCACCAATTGCTATTGCGGGACAATTTACTTGGCAAATATGTACCCAGCATGGTTTTACTGCTCCAAAACATGTGTTTGTGTCATTTCAACTTATAAATTGAGACAATGACCAAACACAGATTAAAATTATATTTGACTAATTAGTAGTGCCAGAACCTTCTGAAGAAATTTGGATTAACTTTGAAAGCAATCATACTGCATGTGAATATCACATTCCATAGTCATATATGGACCAGCATCAACAGATTGACACTGGCATGCAGGTGTCCCAACATGACTTCATGACACTGTGCCCAATTTATTACTTTTCATTGGAAGACTTGGAATTTTTCAGGCAATCTGCCATCAACATTTATTTTCTTGCACTAATATGTTCCACTGCTGCTAATTAGAAATGTTATGCTGTGATACTTTCTGACAAAACACTGTACTTGGAGGGTGATAGTGGCTGATCCAGGGTGATCAGTTCACCTGTGGTAAATTCATAATTAAACCTGTTTAGTGTTATGTATTTTAATAATAATGTCCTATTACAAAATGAGGTCTGCCTTAGCAAGATTCAGTTGTAAAAAAATCAAAACCGCAATCAAAATCAACCGTGGAGTCACAATTAAACTTTTTCCAGCAGCATTAACTGGAAATGTCCCCATGTGGTTGACCCAAAACAGCTTGCTCAGCTTAGTGTGTTCAAACACAATAACACCTCAGTAACATTAAAATTATTCAAGTCAGAGGTGACACAACTGTTAAAGATCGGTTTAATATTTTGATTCGCAGTGATCCCAGCATTGTTGGCAGCAGTGGCTCCAGCGGTTGTAAAAGCTGTAGTGTTAGGGGCTGCTGGAATTGCATCAGGAATGGCACTGAGAAAGTAACCATATAAGAAAAGGAAAAGGCCTTTGATTATGAGGCACAAGCCATGGAATACCCTCTGTCAGAGACCTTCAATTACCCAGCCACAGAAGATCATGCCGTTGACCTGTCTGTTGACCAATCTCTATTTACTCATGATGGCAAAATCAATCAAACAACACTGTTGTTGCATTTTTGTGAGAAATGAACTTACATCAATGATACCACGTACGCCTGAAACTGGCATTGTGATTCTGGATTCATCAACAGGACCTGGCACTCATTGCATGGCATATGTGGTAGCATCTCAACATCATTGTATTTTGACTTGTATGGATATGCATCACCAGTTGATGTTGTTAATTATTTATCCAAGCATGGTCGACTACAACTTGGATGGTCCCATATATGGTCATCTTGTCTTTGGAGTATTGCGTGCACTTGATTTCACATTAAAGTACATTTAATATTCTACAACTAGTCTATTTGCATTTTGGCACATTAATCTGCCTGACAACATGTTGCTGATGTGGATCTGAGCTGATTTGCCACTAAAGTGGATTTTTCTGAATTTGCTAGTCATGTTGTTAGTGTCGATCCAGGTGAGCTTGTGTTTTTGGAAGAAACCTAATATGCGTAGTAAGTTTCAGGAGCTCAATTAGTTGAATATTTATGAAAGAAGTTCAAGACAATTAAAATGGAAAATTAGCAAATGACCAACTTATTTTCTTTGGTAGTACTAATGGTTTGATTAACTTAAACACCACATCTTTAAGGTGTGCCAGTCTGAAACATATTTGTTTATCCTATCCAAAATTCAAGGGGGATGGGGTAATATACTCATGTTGTTATATGATCAAAGTTTCTTTTTCATCAATATCAGATACCGGCAAATGTTTTTACACAGCAGCTTTAGTAAAATTATTCGGTACCGGATATGAAATTCAGTTCAATGAACTTAACATGTATCAGGAGGGGTTCTTAATCATCTTTGGCATTTGTTTTTAAGATGAGAATTTTGTCATTGTTTATAAGTAATGGAATATGACCTTGGTGATACAGATGTTAATTGTGATGACAATTTTGTTTCACTAGTTGATGAATATCTGCATCAGAGTGGTGTTACCATATCCTCGCATGAACTGTCATATAACTTAATTAAGGGTCAGGTAGAAATTGCTATCTGAAATCACCCTGATTTACTACTACCAACACAAGGCCAGCATGAAATCATCACACATGCATGTGAAGATGCTCAAGCATTGACTGCAGCAGCAGATGCAAAACCTCTCCGGGAATGTTTATACAGTGGCGAAGTAGCATTTATGGATGTATCTACCGCCATTAAGTTCACCAATAAATATTTTACATGAAGATTGAGTGAACTAAAAAGAGAAAGATTTTGACTGTTCTTTAAAATGGATATACTTGTTCGGGTAACAGTTATTGGACAAAGACGATTGCTAGATATTAAACTTGCTGGTATAATCAATGTGTTTATGAATGAAAAGGGTGCAAAACCATCCAAATGCAGAATTTCTGGAGATTTATGTATTTTTGAGGCAGAGGTATTTCAAAATTGTATGACAGTTTTACCAGTTATAAAATATGTCATAGCATTAAAATACGCAGTTGTATCATTAAAAGGAAGAAAACTATAATGGATTCTCAGTCTTAAGGACGTGATCGAAGTAGAACAACAGCTGCGAGATGAAGTTACCAAGAGAACCGCATTGATCGTGAATACAAACACGCATGTTTGAATGTTGATGTGGCGATGATTATTTGTCTTGGTGTGACTGAAATCATGGCCACATCAACTGTCGTAGGTGCACCAGATGGTATTGTTGTCTGAGCTATATCATTAGTAACTGGCATCTCTGGTGGTGCCATAAAATTAATTTTTATGCAACTGTGTTCACAATTATGCATCTATTCCAAATTGTTAGCAGCCACAAAGCAGTCTCAATAAGATCAATAAATTGTACTATGTGGCATTCAAGGATAAAATAATCAGTGCTGTCGAGTTTGAGACTGTGTTGGTGGAATTGGCAAATCACAGACAGTTAAGAGCACAAATACAAAACAGCACCTATTTCCAGAAAAAGATGCCTTCATGAGAGTAAGGCAAAAGAGTATTTCTTCAAACTGGAAGAGACCTTTCACAATTCTGGCCAAGAATTTATTTCACCCTCTACGCCTCAGCAAGAAAGAGGCAGACAGTTGAAACTGCTTCAGAGCTCATAAACACATTCTGAAAAAGAAGAACAGACATAGATTGAACATGTTTTATTACTAAATGAAACAAAATGATTGACTGAGATTCTTATGAATGTACCAAGTCAAAACTCGATCTGTTTGCCATGCCACCAGCCATGATGCTGATACAAGAATCATAATAGGTAGAAATACATGTCTTGTTGTCTTTGACTTTCTTAGCTCCTATTGAATTTGAAATTAAAGGAAAAACCAAAGATTACATCGATCTGAATAGCTGTCACTTGTACCTAAGAGTTAAAGTTCTCAAAGTGGACAACATCAATCCATGTGCTGATGCCAGAGTAGCTCCCATAAATATTTGTATGCATTCATTGTTCAGTGAAGCAGATTTATACTTGAATAATAAACTAGTCATCAGCAGCCTGGATACTTAACCAATCTGAGCTTAACTGGAGAATCTTTTGACATATGGAAAAAAAGCCAAGAACACACATCTAGATGCTTCCGTGGCATGGAAACTTGACAAGTTCACCAACACAGAGTTGACAGAAATCGACGATCTTCACAATTTTTGATTTTAATGACTGTTGAAATAAAATCAAACAAATCCTAAGTTTAGAACTGATCAATTGTTTGCTGTCGATGTTTTCTCAAAATTACAAGACTGTAAAACAACTTCAAGATTTTGCAGATTTAAAAGTTTTCAAATGTGGATTGCATTGGTGTAAGCTATGTTAACTCACATAACTTTGGTTTGCTATTATTGACCGCTCCAGTGGCCTAGTGGTTAGAGCGTCCGCCTCAGATGCGGTAGGTCATGGGTTCAATCCCCAGCTGAGTCAAACCAAAGACTTACAAAAAAGGTACTAACAGCTGCCTCACTAAGCATTCAGCATTAGGAGTTTAGTGTTAGGACTGTTTGGCCTGGTGTCAGGATAATGTGACTGGGTGGGACATCATGCTACATGTCTGTGGCATGATGCCCCAGTGCTAGACATCACTATAAACTGACACACTGCAGACGTCATAGCGATATGACTGAAAAAATGTTTAAGCTATGTTAAGAATCCTAATCACACACACACACACACTTGGTTTGCTATTCGGAAAATTTATTTCCAAAATGCTGCTAAAGTTTTTTGTTTTGATTATATTATGCGTTTGTGTTTCTGGTACATGTTGCATGAATTCAGACTTTAAGAAATAGAACACTTATGCGCTAAACTCGATTTCAGTGCTACATGTAATTGATTAAACAGCAATACTAACAATTCATTTGTTTTGTGGGCATCACATTTTCATGTTTTTTTTTTAAGAAATATGTTTTCATTAAGTACTTAAATCAATGGATTTTGTATAGGGGTTCTATTGTTCCCAAGTAATGACGTTTGTTTATTGGTTCTCTAATTTCATGGGATAGCGACACTAGGTCATTTAGTAGAGTGGTGGATTCCTGATCCAAGGGTCATGAAGTTGATACATACTCAAACCCAATTATGTAGCCAGTAGTATTAAAGTTCTATTATACTCGAATCAATCAAAACTAAATGGTTTGCAGCTGTTACGAATCTATGCTATTAAAATAAGTAACATAATAGAGTTAAGGCAACAAGCTTTGTAAAATTTAACAAATAATTTATTTCCCTAAAATACAAAGTGAAAATGAGAAATAAGAACTTACAGCATTGCCAATTAAATCCCAAAATAATCTAAGAATTACAGACATAAGTCCTAATAATTTAAAGTTCTGTATAAAATTCAGTACAAGTCCAGAATAAATCCAACAAATTGAAGGCGATGATGTGTCTATGGCTGCTTGTTGTGTGTTGAAGTGCTGACAGTCTTTTAGTGAATCACTGTTACAGTAATGTAATTCCAAGTTTGAATTCACTATAAATGCCAGTGAATATATCTGTCCAAGAATTTTATCAGAGCACTTTCGTATTTCCAGAGAGAAAATCACTTGAATACAATAATTTGAAGAAATAAATTCCAGCCCAAAAATGAAATACTGGACGCAACATATAATACAAGTTCAAAGTGCTAGATCTTAAAGCAGGACTGAAAAAGCCTCTTAGTTACAAGATTATATAGTGCTCTACTTGAACTCAAGTCACAATTAGCATTTTCTAAAAAGCTATTATACAGTGAAAAATAACTTTCTAGAATGTGCTGTTTACCAGAACCAGTACTATGTAAAATTCACTAAGGAAGTTCCATATCCAAGACCTAGACCCCATAAAACATATTTATTTCTATTAATAATAATCCTGATTTTAAACCCATGTACATAGGGAATAATTTAACTATGTATTAGTTGTTTACACAGAATACAGTTTAAAAACGTCAGTTCGGGTCAAGCAGGGATGAACTCACTTTTGGACAAGGACAAGTCCACCATAAAATGTTATATCATAATTGTATGTAAATAAAACCTAACAAACAACAAAAGCAAATTAAAAAGACATAACACATCAATCAGGAAATCCACGAACATTGTTTCCTCACTTAGAATAATACACTCACAGTATGTTACCTGGATTGCAACAGTATTTTTCTGCATTATATACTATTAGTATTGTTAAGGTTGATACCAGAATGAAACTAACGTCTGCAGCAAGATTTGCAGATGGATATAATATGTTGTAAATGCTTGGACCCAGAGAGGAAAGATATAATGGAATAACATGCTGTTGAAAACTTTAGTAGAATATTGAAATCTAAAATATGATTTTAAAAATAAACATTAAAGAAATGGAGTTTTCAAATCATCACAATTTAGTTACTATCACAACAGTAATTTTAAAAGTTTTCTGTCATAAAGATTTTGCAACTCTGAGTATACCTACTTTCTTTTTCCTTTAGATATTCTCAAGATTGATGTCGATATATGTCGCAGAGAAATACTCATGGCAATAAAGGAATTGTCCACATTATTGAACATTGTTCAGTCGGTTACAATTGTCGTTGAAGAAAAGCGTTATCGCCCTTTGTTCAGTGAAGTACTTCAAAAGGAGAGCAGAATACATGGAACTGGAGAAAAGCCAGGTTTGTTATAATTTATTAATTGAATTTCTACTTTATTTATTATAAAATTATTTTCAGCAAGGGTCCTGAACCCATAGGATGCAGAAACTGCAGGTACAGCTGACAAGTGTTGGTCCAGGAGATAAAAAGTCTAGTAGAATGATCAAACAAACAAATTGGACACAAATAAATGGAGAGTGAATGAATAAAGGTGGTTTCGCAAACCATATTCCTTAATGATTGATAGATGCAGAAACTTATTGACTTTGGAGGTGCTAGGTTTTGTTCTGCACAATAAGTTAAGTTGTTTTTTTTGCCTGATTTTCATCAGATTTGAAGGATAAAATACACTTGGGCAGAATAAACTCCCTATTCATTTCAAGGTCAATTTATGCACAACAAAACAATACTGAATTGTATGAGAAATGATTTAATACATGCGCTTTAAGAAATATAGGATATATGAGTATATGCATTCATCTTTCTCACTCACTCTCTCCCTAATTTCTGTCAAATATGCCACTATTCATTATTACCAATATTCTACAACATCAAATTCATAAATAAAATAACACCAATACCTAATTTCAATATTTTTAAAAATATTTAGCTCTCTCTATGGGTGCTACTCATGGGCTAGAATCTGAATGTAAAAGACTGATTCCCAATCAGTGCTAGGGTGATCCCAGCATTACAGTGTATTCTGGGCTGATCCCAGTTGATCTAGAATTGGTGCTAGGTAGATCCCAGCTCACTGTAAAAGACTGGTTCCCAACTGGTGCTTGGCTAATCTCAGCGTTACAGGGTACTTTGGGCAGATCCCATCTTAATTAGACTATATGCTAAACTGATCCCAGCATGCTAATGTATTCTGTACTGATCCCATCTTAACTAAATCTATGCTGTGCTGATCCCAGCGTAAGAGTGTATTCTGGGTTCATCCTAGATTCATGGAATAGAGCTAGGCTGATCCCAGCATGAAGAAAATATTCTTATATTTTCCATTTTAAACTGTGAAAGTAATGTATTTAATGGGCATGACCTTTAGGTTATTAATATAGCTTATGAGTATCCAGTTGGGGAAAAATGCCAAACTGAATTTGATATTAAAAAATATCAAATGAGAGCCCCCAAGAGGATGCCAGTTTAGGTGAAAGGTCACGTTCACTGGCCCCAATATCGCAATTTCAGTTTTAGTTTCCACTCGAGAAATCATGTTTCCAGGATCCAATTTTCATGAACTGTATAGGTCATGTACACATAGACAGAGGCTTCTCTATATTGATTCTCAGGCCAGAGGTCAAAGTTCAAGGTCTCTGGAGCACAAATGTTTGGATTCTTACTTTACTTTTATATTTTTACTCAATACACGTCATTGGGGTCTCTTCCATTTTTGGCAAGTTTTGAACTGGAAACCCCATGCTGCATTCATATGTACATTACCTCTATAATCAATAGTTGTTAGTCCTTTGCAGGAAGTTGTCTGACTGTTTTAATGTCCATGGGAGGAATAAAAGATAACATGCAAATTTATTCACTATTATGACACACTTTCTGCTCTGTTAACTATTAAAAATAAATGACCTGCAACATCACGCCTATAAAATGCTGAGATAGAATTATTGGCAGTATACTCTCATTATTATGCCAATTGTCTTTACAAATAAAATACTGTTTTGGGGTTTAAATAACACTGATACAAGAGTAAAATTTAATAATTGAACAATGTGACTAGTGCTTAATGCTGTGCTGTTGTTTTTCTCCTTAACTTACCTATTACAATTCTTATCTGTGTACATATGCACATGTTTGGCTGTCCTTTCTAAATAATTTGACATGATAGTGTAAGTAATCTGCATAGGGGTAATTAATTATGATGAACTTAAATAACTGTTTGTTCAGGCATGGAGTGTAGTTACTCTGCAATAAGTACATCAAGTAATTTCTGTGTACCAAGTAGGTATTCCATCATTTTAGCTCACCTATGTGTCAGGTCAAGTGAGTGAATGGTTTGATCTTTCTTTGCCAGCCATCAACCATCATATGTTCATTATTGTTAATTAGAACTTCTTTTTACCACCGATTGATGAGGTTGTATATAGTTTTTAAGGACCTTAATGATTTATTCAGTTCATAATAATCTGTCATCCAATAAAAATTATTAAAACAACTTCTAAATAATTTCTGCTGAAAAATTCCGAAAGTGAATTTTACCAAATTTGACAAAAACATTACAATTTTTTCAGCTTATCTTGATGCACCATCATGGATAGCCACAATTACTAAAATGGAAAAAGGTTAAATGAAATCTTATTAGCTGCTTAGTAGAATTCGACCAAACATGGCAGTGTGCTTCACTTAAAGTGCTTTCAAATTTATAAAAATGCTGTTGATCTTCCATTAAATGTGGTCACTACTAAAAGTGATAAACCTTAAAACGAGGTCCTCACATAACTGTTGAACAGAATTTGACACATCTGACATAATTATTGCATCATGGCATTTAGGACTTGAAATGTGTACAATTGAATCTGAGCTGCTATTAAATATGGTTGCCATCACTAAATACAGGAAACGCTCAAAGCAACAACTTTTTAAGAACCACTGAATAAATGTGACCAAATTTGACAGAAATCAGAAAGTTTTTTCATATAGTATATGCACTCTTCCAACCACCTTCAACTATGGCCACAATTGTAAAAGTAGATGGAAATAAAGTTAGACATTTTTCTTCTCAGAAACTGTTTACAAGAATATCACCAAATTTAAGAGACTGCACAATCTAGTATTGAGGATTTTCAAAATTATACATACGATGCTGATTCTTATATGTAGAGCAGCCATAAGTATAGAAAATATAATGAATGATTTCTTCCCAAACTAACGACAATATAAACTTATTGACTTAAAAAAGGCAGTTATGCCATTTGGAAATGAAATATGGCTTCTGTTACTAAAGCTGGTTAAAAGAACTAAACTAAGTAAACAAAATGCACATTTTTGTCCCTCATAATCCAATTGGTACTTTGGAATAGCCTGTTGTTAAAACAATGCACCACCACCAGATTGTGATGCGCTATACTTTTCCACTTTTGTCGATTTGATTAATGGTTGCATTCATGACTGCTGTTTGATATTTATATGAAGAAATGATTTTTTATTTGAACATTATCACAGATGAAAAGTAATTTTGGGGTTTCCTGCTTTTACAATATGGAGCAAAACAAGTAGTTGCTCTGATTCACATCAGATCCTTGGTGTTCTGATACTGTGCATTATAGATGATAAAATGAGTAAGTGTATCATTATTATTATTATTATTAATTGGTAGAAGTATTGTTGTTTTTGTGCACTGTCATTTTTATGAAACTATCGCAATTCATTCAGCTCTTATGCAGTAGTTTTGCCACAATTTTACTGAGTTGTGAGTGATAACATTCTTTAGTGAAGGAATAATGATTTGTTTTAACCTCTGTTCTTCAAAAGACCTGACCACCTCGTGTTATCATGAGTTCATACCTACCCATAAAAGATGTTGATCATTTGAATGTTAAGTAAATGACTTGGAGATGGTTCTATCAGAAGGGCAAAAGAAAGCAAGTCTTTAATGGTTCACTTGACCTTGGAAGTGGAGGTCTTAGTTTCACTGAAACCCATAGGCAAACTATTTTGTGAATGCGGATGGGGGGAGATTGTTATATCTGAGATATTAGGAATACATCGATAGTAGCAAGAGAATGGAACATCATGGTGCTTATAAATTCACATTCTGTAACATATATGTTCAGAAAGTTTTTATATCAATGGCAGTTAAAGTCACTAATGTTGTGGCTTTTAACAAAAGAAAAGATAGGACAGAATTAAATTATAAAAGTCAATTTTTGGGGGTTAAATGATTTCTTCTTGAAAACATCTATACATAATACATGGAGACACTTATTTAATAATCCCCAATAAATGTACGGCAGCTGTACATAATGTCGCCTAGGTTTTCGATGTAGAGTGTTACAAGGTATTAGACCTAGGTGGCTCATTTATCTTAACTAATTGTTGGTTAGGTAACATATCTTTTATTGTATCATTGTCTTATCAGCCCATGAGACTTCCTTTCAAAGCATTTGTGAGCAAAGGTTACATTTTCCTTGACAAATTGTCACCTTAATGACGGATCTCACTTTTTCACAAAACAAGTGACTCTACATATCAATGCTGACATTTCAGTAAAACATTATTTGTTTCATGCAGAGTGCATTGTCCAGGAAGACTCACTTTTTCGTGAAAAAGTGGCATTACAAGTTGGAGCAATATATCATGAAAACGCACCTTTCTTTGAAGCAGGCCTTTCAAGATCAAGGTGGCCTTATTCAATGTATTTTTTAGAAAGTGCAGTTTTCATGATTGTAGTTTTCTTCACGAAACAGCTATCTTTCCACAGCTGTGCAAAATGTTTTAAAGAGGTTTTCTTTTAATTGTTTCATGACAAAGAATGACACATGCAAGCAATTTTATTTTAAAAAATAGTTCATTTTTTTTTGCATCTTTGGCACACTTTTACATGTAAAAGAATGTATTCACATTATCAGGAAGATTTGAGCAATATTGTCTAGCCAAACCATTGCAAAAATGTTTCTTCCTGTAAACATTGACTTCTTCATGCAAAATGCATTTTTTGGGGGGAAAGGTCTCTTTTTACTCAGGAAAATGCAATACATTAGTAAAATGAATCACTTGTTGGTTCTGATTAAATCATTTGATTTGGGGACTTTTATCAATGGATATTATTTAACTAAAATAATCATTTTGTCATTTTTACTGACAACACAGCAGAAATTGAAGAAGGAGCAGATGATCTAAACATCAATCTAAAGTGCATCACTGAAAACAATGTTAAGGAGTTCATTATAGGATTTTAAATCAGGAAATACCTGCTGTCTATGTAATTTCTTCAAATACACTGAAAGCTTCAGATTAATAATATCCAAGACCCTCTACACTCTTTTTCCACAAATATTTGAAACAACACAACCCAGAAGAACAGAAAACTGGGATCATTGTATAGCTCTAGCATATCCAGCAACAAAAGGCATCAGAATATGCGTATACTTTTCAATGTAATAATTATAATTATATAAACAGATTTCAGGCACTATCTGATTTGTGTACAAAGTGCAGCTTGTTAACATGTAAACAACTGTGTGTTACTATTCAAGTTACTTCTCCCTCTGAGGCTCCTCAAGTTTCTAATATATCAATGTCTTCTTGTAGGTATGTAAATCAGTCTCATATTGAACATTCTCATGTATCCACTACATGTGGTCATGGTACAACAGATGGCTCTTGCATATTATCTTCTTCATGTGTTTATGTCAATAATCAAAGTGATGAAAAGAAATCTGTCAGGTCTAAAAACAATACATTGCATACTACCTAAGTTGTCTGAAAATCAGTCCTCTGATTGAAATTGTCATGTCTTTGGCCTCATCAAAAGAGATCTGCAAACAATCAACCTAAATATTCAACACATCCTCCCTAAACTGAATGAGATAAAGTTAATATTGCAGCAAACTAGATCAGTCAGTATTCTAGGTCTATGTGAAACCTTTCTTTCTGATGATAATGATGATTTGGCTTTCAAAATACAGGGGTTCAGCTATAAAAGAAATGATTGGGAATCCATGGAGTGGGGTATTCTTCTCTATGTAGACAGTTCCATTAGTTATAACAGATGTGTTGATCTAGAGATTTTTGGGGTACAGAGTATCTGAATCAAAGTAACCCTTGCCCAATCAAAGCCAATACTCTTATGTTCAGTTTACAGGCCACCTACGTGACAATTCCAACTGCATGATGGCTTTCAAATCATCGGCCATGCAGCGAATCATTGATAATGGTAATCAGTCTAAATTGGTAGGATCTAGTTTACATCTGCATGGAGGATGTTGCAAAGGTTGGATCCTTTGCTACTTCACAAAGTCTGTAACAAACTGTACAAAACCCGAGAACAAACAGTTGGAAAAGACTGCTTTATTCATGTAGAAAAACCTGATACAACTGTAAATCTTCAAATGCTGAAATCTCAAATATATTAAAAGAAGAAAAAACAGAAGATGTAAAGAAATCATTGTTTTGTTTTGACAATGTTTTGTTGAACCATTTTGCATTTAAAAGAAAAAGATAAATTTTTGGAAGGAGAGGAATATGTGGACAATCTTATGTAAAGAATAAGACAAAAGAATATATATATATATATATATATATATATATATATATATATATATATATATATATATATATATATGAATTAATGATCAGAGTTACATTCCTTCCAAACAATGCTGATGCATACAAATGAGACACATGGCAAGCTATTTCTGCATCATTTTATAACTCTTCCATTTGCATGTACATGAACAGTAAAGCTGCAATAACATCAGATGTCTTAGAAATGAATGGTTCCTTGTTGGAACAAAATACTCATATGAGCAGGATATAGTTTACTGTAGTGACTGACAACTGTATATATTATTTTAGAGGAAAAGAAAAGAGATCACCGTTCTGTCAATAAGGAAAAATTGGTTGATCTTTCAAACTCTGCCCCAGGAGAGACAATGGTGCAAAATGTTTCTCCTGACGAATCTGTACGTGATAAGAAGCATCTGCAACCGACAACAGGTAAGAATGAATTGCACAGTGAACTCGTTTACTTGAACAGTTATCATTAGTTATGGTTTTACAAATACTGGAATATTTTGTTGGTCTTTAAATTATTGGATTGAAGAATGTATTGCAAGGAAAACAGTATGGTCATATAAATACAGAAAAAATTGAATGCCCTGCTGGTTACAACACAACAAAAACGAGCAACGCTAGATAACAACAAACTCCAGGTTCTATTTGACAATGTGAGCCTTAATATGACCTCTCATGATAGAATTTATAGATAACAATCTTTCCTGGTCTGTTCACATTAAACATGTTTCAGAAAAGGTTAATTCTTATCTTTCACTACTGAGGAAAATCAAAACATACATTCCTCTTCAGTATAGGGTCGTCTTTTATAAAATTTATATTCAGCCATCTCTGGACTACTGTAATGTAATTTGGGGTAATACCTCTAATTCAAACATAACAACACTTTTAAGACTCCAAAAGAGGGCTTGCCATTTAATTCTAGATCAATGTATAGACAATTTTCTGTATGCAATGAATAATATAAAGGTTTTAACAATACATGAAAAAAATATTTGTTAGAAAGGTCAGATTGAGGTAGAAAGTATCCAGAAAGGTCATTCCTGTCTATCTAAGCAATATTTTTGACCAAAGAGATGCTGATGATACTCCAAATTGAAGGTCTGTAAGAAGTAAAAATTACATTATACCAAATATCAAAGAAGGAATTGTTTAAAAAAGGTTTTCAATATACTGGTCCACTGGTATAGAACAACATTCCAGTGACATAAGGCAGGCTCCTAGCATTTCTTCTTTTCATAATCAATGTCTTAAATGGATGAAATTTTTAGAAAATTGAACAGTTCTTGTACAAAAAATACCACCTGCTTTTCTGTAATTTTGCATCATTTTCATAGTTGAATTTTTCAATGCAGGATGACATTTTATGTTTTATATATGATTATGTTTTCACAGATGCCTGTGTAAGTGTTCCAGGCTTGATAATTTGAATTTTAAAATTAATTATTTAGTGTCAAGCCAGATTCTTCACATCATGTTGTATATGCTGTATATATCGTACATAACAGATAGAAGGCCTCAAGGTTGATTAGTTCTGTAACTAATTGATTTACCTTCCTCTAAATGAAGTCTTTATCATTATTATTATTATTATTATTATTATTCCTGCTGTTGCTATTGGTTGATGGGTCTTTAACTTCATTCCCTGTAGCAACTGCAAAATCACTCCGTATTGCTAACCCACAAGCAAGAATGAATTAACATTAGCTACTGTTTTTTAATAGGGCACTGCTCAACAATATTGGTGTAGCCCTGTAACAATCGTTTGCATCGAATTCCATTCCACTGTGCATCCATTTATTTGTTCGTCATCATTTTTGGTTTCTACAGAAAAGCTTCTAATGAAATAGTTGAATTTAACTTGAATAGCTGAATTTTAACTGGATTTAGTAGGCTCCTACAGGTTTGATTTCAAGCAATTGTCAACATAATTTACATGAGTAATGTCTCTGATTTCCTCTTTACTAACTTTATCTTCTAAATATTTATCTCTATCAAGGGGTTTTTGGATTGCAAAGAAATATTACATTCAACATTATATTGATGAGACCTTCAACAAGTTTGAGTTTCAGCATTCTGCAGCATCATTTACAGGAGTAATATCTTCTTTATGTCTGCCTATCTATATGTCTTTGATTCTCTCAGCATAAGTTTATCATGAAACGATCAGAATGTGTATGGACAATTGTCAAGAGTATTTTCAAAACAGTGATAACAAAAATAATGAACATAAATTGACCAAATCTTGCAGAAATCATTCAAGCATAAATGACTTTTAAGTTTACATAAATGTTGCCCATCTTCCACCCAATATGGCTGCTATAATGAAAAATAAATACACCTTTGATAACTTGTGAGAAAGGTAGCCTATGGTTAACCACTTCAATCCATTCTTGGAATAAAACTAAGTGTAGTTAAATCACGAGAAAATTGTTTTAGCTTTGTTTTGGTTTCATTTGTCAGTTATTTTTCGTTACTTTTTAATGACCATATTATTTGACTTAGTTGACTGGCAGTGGAAATGAATAATCCACTGTTTTCTAAACTTTGTTCCATATGCTTAGCTTTACTGAGTGTATTTAGTATTCATATTGTTCACACAATGCTGTGGTTTAGTAGACAAAAAAGTGAATCAAATCTAATATCTTGAAGATATATCAGTGAATGACAGACAAGTACATATGTCAGTAGTTCCGAGTGCCAGGAGTTTACAGTTTTTCAATGGAACATTTACCAACAAAATTTCAGGATTCACTCAACACATGCTTTGCACACAATACTGTTTTTGATGGACACACTGAGGCAGGTTTAATTTGTTAATGTCCTAAATATGGTCAATATGCCTCTCAACATTCCATGACACATGGTTTTGGTGTTCAAGTGTCATCTTGGTGTCAACTATTTCTCAGCAATAAATTATGTTGTATGATTGGATTTGACCAGTATTATTCAGTTTTAAATATTACATGTTCTGTATTTCCAACAGAGGGTACAAAATACTGGATGCGAAACAAATGTTACAGACATTATAAAGTTGTTACTCTTAGCTGAAATCTGCTTTTTTATGCATCAAACTGGTCACGTATGAGATTGGTGTTAATTTATGATAATAGTTATAAAATGGATTAATGGATAAGATATCAGTGGTACCATTACAAATTACTGTCAGTTGGAGCACCTTGTGTCTTTTATTCCTTTTTGCTGCGACCACTGACAGATAGGTTCAAGAGTGTTCTAGCTGAAATTGCACATTGTTTATGTATACAATCTATTCCTGTATTGGCAAATTTGCAATGAAAACTGTATTGTGTACATTGCTTGGTTAATATTTCTTAATCTGCTGATAGAATTGACTGTTGTATATATGAATCTTGATGTAACTATTTAAAAATGGTGCGAAATAGTAGATTATGACTCAATTGCCTTCTTTTGTAATTATGGTCCTAAGTAAAACATGCTGAAAGTTTTTTTTTTTTTGTGCTGTAACTCTCATTATTATTTATAAGTCGTTAATCAGTTTTGTTCAATGGAAATATCATCCTTTCTTTACTTGGGTTTAGGGTAGTCTAATTTCTATCTTTGGGCACTCAATATTTTTGCTAATTTATAATTTCAGTTTCCTAATTCCAATCACTGGTGACTACTTTTGTAATGCAATTGAACTTTGTGAGCCCTAGCATTATATTTCATTGATGAATGTTCATGTTCTTTATTTTATTGAATTTTGTTGTATCTTGTGCATCATTTATCTCGATTACAACTACTGTAATGGTACGTATAATTCATGACATTTTTTGACCTTTCATTTATTGTATTGGTAATTTTTTATTTCAGCAGTACTACAAGAAACTAATAAATATGACCTTAAAACATATTTTTGACCCATTAAGAATTGTGCTGATGACTAATTGATTTTGCCCATTATATGCAGATTAATTTTGGGACTAAATAGAAAACTTCTGCTTTTATAAACGTAGAAGAAGGAAACAACCTACTCCTCTGCTTTGCAGATAGAATCCCTCTATTCCAAGGAAGGAGAATGATATATAAAGGACTGGAAATGCTGTAAACTCTTTCCATTTATCCTTGCAGTTATTATCAGTGGAATTGAATTACACTGCCCCTCATTAGTTTGTGCATTGAAATTATTCTGCAAGCATATGTCCAATGCACAAATGATTAATGTTATTTGTTTTCTGAGAGACATCTTGTTGCATATTATATTGCTCCAAATTTAGTATCATCTAACCATGCAGTGGTGAAATACGTGTTAGTGAATTCATTGTAAAATATTTAGGCTGCTATAAGAAACGTTTGCTTGTTTTTCACATGCAAAACAAAACCTTGACAGTTTTATTTCTATTTTCAGATGTTAAGGGGCTGGAAAACAGTACAAAAGCTATCAAAGTAGAACAGCTACAAACACTACAGGTACAGTTTCAAAGTTGTATATGATAATAATGTTATTTCTATGCTATATAATACTTCTAAATTCATGCTGAAAACTAGCTTTTGTGGTTGCAAGAATTCAGGGTTGTGGGATTGAAGGGTATGGACACTATAAATAATATTATTTATAGCTCAAGCAACTTTTAACTTAGAGCTTAAATTTCTATGTCCAATGTCTTTAGTCTGACATCCATTAGCGTATTTTTGTTATTACCAATTCTCTTAAACTATTGGGAGGACTAACACTGAAGTTGAAAACATTTATTCTAAGATCAAGTTGGTACTAAGGCCCTAGTCAGTATGTTTATTCGTTGAGAAGCGCTATCATGTTGACAATGGTGTTCTCACAAGAAGATTTTCTGTGGTGTCTAGTTTGTCCTAAATGAAAATGGTAATAATCTGAAGTCAACCTTTCTGCTGACCTGATGTCCAACCAGGCTACAATAGCAGCCACCTTGAAAATATTATTATCAAAGTTACTTGTGAATGGAAAGTCTTATAGACATGAGATTTACACTCAAACACTTCTTATGATACTTAGTTGGTTATAATTTAAAATGGTGATCTGATGTTCAGTATGGTCGCCACCACAGTGGCAATATTGAAAATCATGTTATTGCTACTCCAATTGTATGGATGGCCATATCAACCTCGGGTTTTCCCTAAAAGACTTCTTATGTGTAGATGATGCTCGACCGCAGGATCATGAGATTCTTGAAAAAATATCTGACAGTCATTCAAGTTTTAATATCCGATGGGGGAATGATCACACATATTACTTGCAGTTTGGTTGATTTGTTATAACCATTGTGAAATGGTTTTATTTTTTTGTAATTTAAGGCAGATCAGATTATTGCTTTTTTTTCTTTTTTTCTTTTGCTGGGCAGGATCTCAATGAATCCTACATATCTGGAGATAGGTATTTGAATAAAAGCACCATTACAGTTAAGATCTGCTGTTGTACTGAAGCATACTGTGGAGTTGTTCAAGTTGAATTACCCCTAGATTGGTATATCAAATTTATTCATCAATCAGCCATTAGCACAATAGTGGAGTCATGATGAAACAAACAATAATTTGTTTATTTATGATGCTCATGAACTGAAAAGATCATATGTGAAAATTTCATTATACTATGTTGGTGCCAAACACATTTACGAAAATGGCATCATACTACAGTTGCACCAAACACATCCACATTTTAAAGTTATGGATTTATCCGCAAGTTCTACATGGAGAAGTTCAGATTGTTTTCATCAGTTGCATTCATCTAAGATGATTAATCATCTTCTAAATGAATGGGATGACTGAGTAGTTCTGCTTTTAGATAAGGTATTTATCGACTTGAAAACTTCTACCCTTAACCTGTTCACATTAAATAGTGTCAGTTTAGATGAACCTGGTTGGAATGGACTTTGAGAAAGTGGAACTGATCATTTATTCAGCACTTAGTCATTTTTGTGTGAACGATATTTTGTGAGAATGTGATGTATTGATCAATTTGCGCAATGGAATAGTGAATGTTATTTTTGATCAACATAGTAAAAAAAAAATGAAATGGTATTGTTAGCTTGGGTTTACAAAACAGGTGGAATACTGTACCACCCCTGTCTTTGATGTACATCCTGACCTAAATTTGACCACTTTTTCTTGCAGTAGATTTCATAGCACCTACTACCTGGGCAAGAAGATGAGGTGCTAACATTTTTCACCACTGTACATTTAGCAGCACATCATTAAGTTTTTCAGTTTAACTAAAGCTTGCAATAAAATAAGTGTGACTTACATTTCTCATTTGCTTGGCCTATGTCAGATTTTGCATTTGCTCATGACAAATTAGTATTTGCACCCTGTATATATCTAGATTCATTAAACTTGATTGGGTATGCATCATGACGAGTATGTTGGTCACTGTGTCATATATTTCACACTTCACTGACTTTGGTCGATCCTCCTCAATGTTCTTGTCAGAATAATCGTACCTACTATACGATTGTGAGCAGCTTTGTTGGTACCGCGTTCTTATAATAAATGGGAATCACTGACACACAATTTGCATTTTACTTGTTTTCAGAGTTTTACTCGTGCCCATGTAGATTTCTGTCCTCCTGGTTAATACTGTTACATCTGCAATCATGAAACATGTTAAGAAGATGCATCTTCATTAGTATTGCATTCTTATCTTAACAGTTGATCACGGTGTCTGATATGTAATCGTTCTCTGACTTTGGTTAACTATTTTTCTTTTGACGGTTCATGATTCAGTCATGAAAGTTTATGATGCATACATGTGTCTTTGCACCACACCCATCCTAAAAGGTCAATGTGACCTACATTAAACAAGTTAGTAGTTTAGGTTACGTTTTTTTAATTTAGTTCATGACCTCACAAATTTGTACATGTAATGTACATGTTATCCTACGAACAGAACCATGAAACATGGTGAGTAAATACATCTTTATATTGGCAAAGGAAGGTCGATCATTTTCTCACTTTATTTCCACTAGACCCTTCCTATCACAATCACTATGCACATACACCCTTCAAGCCTCCTGCAGTTACATCAATATAGAAAATGCGCCTACGGCTCCAGTAGTAACTGACGTTTTCCTGGGATTCGGGGCCAATCCCAGTATAAAAGGGAGGTCACTCTGTCCAACTGCCACCTAGGTGGGCATGTAACTTTCAGCTTCTTAGCTAAATCGTTTTAACCTGGGAGAACTGGGTTTGCAAGGTTGTAGTAGTTCACCTAAGGTATTATGATTTGATAAGTATTATTGCTAGAAAAAATGGTTTCCAGTTGGAGCAGCAACTCTGCGATAGTGGTACAATTATTAGTTTTTGGTTTTTATTTTTCTCTGTTACTAGTTCATTCCTTGTTGTTTTTTGGGGTGGTGGTGTTTTTTTTTGTTCTGATCATTTTTTTCTTTTGTAACCATTTAAATAACACACACTACACAGGTACAATATACACTTTATTATACATGTAAAACAATCTTTGGTATAACGGTGCAAGTCCTGTCACAGCACACTGCACCAGCCTAGTTCTGAATTGTTTGTTCTGTAGGAATGACTCAGGAAGAGAGACTTGTGGGAGTTTGTAAGGTTGTGAAGTGTGTCCGACACCTGTATGTGGAGCCGCAAGAGGCTGATACGAGGTATATAGGGACACTGATAACTGAAACTCGACAAGTCTGATACTGAGGATGCCATGATAACAAACATCAGCCGATACTCCATACATGCACCTTAGGAAGTGGGTATAAAGTATATATGGGCATAATAGTTGAGTACATTTAAGTACTGACACAAATTGGGGTTCAAAAGCAAAATTGTGAATGCCTGAAACTTGGCAATGGCACAAACGAAGTGAAGGAAGCGCTGTGACTATGGGACAGTGTGACTGTAACGAAGACCCCCCCAATTTAAAGTAAATGTAAGGATATATACGGATAATAATGATTGCAAAAGCATGAAATAAGGTTGGAATTGCATGATAAGCCTGTTGTGCATAAATGTAGAAATGTTAGATATATGTATTAGATAGCCAGTTTGGAATTCACATGTCCACTAATAGATGCTACAGTAAAGAAATTAATATTGCATTTATTGACACAAGCGTGAACCAACTAGTGAAGCACACATTGTGACATCTGTCTCTGTGCAAAGTTAATTATGTCTGGGTGCACATGAATATATCTACAATATGTATTAGAGGACCATCGACCTTAGGTTTGGATAAGATGGTCTGGAATTCCAGCCTTAGCTGTACTGGTAGCCGCCCCTATGCGGAAGGAGTGCCCATTATAACGATGTGAATCATGACCTAACCTGGACAAAACGTTCTTAATGGTAGTGATAAAGAAAGTTCTACTTAAAGCGTGACCATTGTCCATGAGAAACAGAGGATCAGAATACAGTGGAATTTCTTCATCACACGGTATGGGCATATAAGGACATCACTGTTCATAGCATAAATACTGATATCCACCCCTTGACGGAAAACATCAGTCTTAGATGCCCTGAGATTCAGAATGAATAGGCGCTTATCTGTATGAAATATTATGTCCGACAGACACAGATTGTTTGTTGCAGAAAAATGGGTTCCATGAATAGTAAATTCTCCACACCTCAAAAAGGCATAAAAAGCAAGTGCACAGGCAATCTGTAGTAAGAGTTTGGTGTACTCACTCAGTCCATAGTGTTGCAAACACTGCCATATGTCACACAATATATCATATGTAAACGGAAGTCGTTTTTGTCTGTAGTCACATTGCACCTTTCTGACTCCTTCCAATATATTCTGTAATCTAATTAAAGAGCTACTATTAGCTAATGGTGTGTGAACACCAAGATGTAAATATGAATGCTGAATACCGGCTAGATAAAGTTTTATAGTTTGATACGGCAGGTGTAGCATCTGCTTACAATGTGCAACAAAGTAAATCAAGGTGTCCTCATTCACAATGGGGGGCAAACTAGATCCTGAAGGTTTGGAATCCTGTTGAATACGCACATCTGGTGCTCGTGGTCAAAGATGAATCCCACAAGAAATTTATGGTAGGCTCTAGGTGAGCAGTAGTTTTGCTGGAGGAGGGCACTTGCATGGTTGTTGTGGGCGCGAGCTGCCGGAATCGTGTAATCTGTAAATGAGATAAAGCATCAGCTAAGGCATTTTTCTTCCCTGGTATATGTTCAGCATATATGACAACGCCATTAGTAACAGCTGTCAAAGTCAGATGGCGCATTAGTTTCATAATGTCAGGACTCTTAGATCTGCCTTTTTATTATTGCAACTGTAGTCTCATTGTCACAGTCGGAGAGTATTTCTTTTGCTGCCATTCCTGACCCCACAACACTGCTACCACCACTATGGGATACAATTCACAGAAGGCTATAGACAGTTTATGGCCCGCTAAAGGACATAGCTCATCTGGCCATGAATTTGCAAACCAGCAACCTCTCAAATAACCCCCAAAACCAAACAGATCCCGAAGCATCTGTGTAAAGTTCCATATCTGTAGAATCAGAGATACTATCATCATAAAATAGAGAAATCCCATTCCACTGATTGAGAAACCACTTCACATTTGTAAATCTTTCTTGCATTCTCTGGAAATATGTATGTGATGATGTAGCTTCCTAACAGACGTTGATACCTACAATAAATAAGAGACAAATGACCTGCCAGTGGGACATTTACACGACAGGCAAAATTCAAGTGTCCCAGGAGACTTAAGAGTTCCTTTTAGTTATGGATTTTGTCTGGAGAAATTGAGTCAGAAGGTTTCTAATTCTATCTATTTTTTCCTCTGGTAATTTTGCTTGCATGTTTAATATATCCACCAGCACTCCTAAATATTCCAAACATGTGGTAGGACCAAGAGTTTTATGAGATTAACAAGTGGGATTCCCAAACGAGAAAAAAACATTGTCATGATGGCCATGTGGTGTGGGTGATCAATTGTAAGGAAGTCGTCCAACAAGTAAAGCAAATTGTCAATGCCATACTTATTCATTGCAATCCAACTATTAGGTTGTGACAGCTTGGTGAAAATCTTTGGTGAAAACCGAGAACCAAGCACTACACGTACATAGAAATAATGCTGATTGTTCTATTTAATTCCATGATAGGGCCACAGACAAGGGTGGATGGGGATGATTTTAAAAGCATCGCAAATGTCAAATTTACATAATCGTGCCCGTCTACCTGCCTTTTTAATTGTCTTTATGGCATCATCAACCTTGACATATTTCAAGGAATATTCCTGCTTGTCACTCACGCTAATAAGGCTTCAGTTTTCTTGCTTATTATGTGGGGCTGAAAAATCAACAAATAGTCTCTTTTTCCTAGAGTATTTACCCTCAACGATGCCTATTGGATCGACACGGTAAATGGGGTATGGTGAAGAATCAAAAGGTCCTATCAGAAATCCCTTTTGTTTCTCCCGTTCTATAATGTCTTGAACTGTGTGTGGCTGAGTTCTAGCAGACATTAAATGTTTACATTCAAAGGTTGCTGAAGGTTCTCTATGAATACCAGTATGAGAAACCTCACTCAAGCCATTACATCTGTAACCAAATCAACATCAGGATGAGCTCTGAGCTCTTGAAGAAGCACATCAACATTTATAGGGGTGGTGGCAGTTGTAGGCATGGAAAAAACATAATTTTCTTGTATCTTATCTAGCATCACACCAGGAACATAATAGAGTCAGTCCTTATTATTTTCTTTAGCATGACTTAAAGTTTTAATGGGGTTCTCGTTCTTGATTTTCAGATTACATGTGGCTTGAGGGTGGATGTTTTTGCACAATTTACATACATGTACTAAACTGCAGTTAGGCTTGCTACAAAAGTTCTCATTGAAATTGTTACATATTTGTTTCCCATTGAACAGAATTATGGGACGGCCACGCCGATCCATTGGAGTATGACTAAGTTGATTAGCTGAGTTGAAATTCAAATATTTGGTAGTTCCCTTAGATTCTTGAGTATTCAAAGGCATTGTTAGGTTAGCTGGACAGAATCCACTTGAATACAGAGTACTGTTGCAAAAAATGAATGCAAACCTCCATCTTTCTACCAGAGAAAATAGCTAGAAACAACTCGGTATCCATGGAAGACCAATCTACAACAACATTGTGTTGCAGTAAATACTGGGCAGCCTTGCATGAAAATGCATTATGATACTCATAAAAACCAGTTCCATTATATTTCTGATGCAGTTCATCAATAAAGTCAGCATAAGAATCTAATTCAGGCCTCCTAATCGGATAAACCTCACACAGAATGTTTTTGTATTTAGAGAAGGCCTTACGAAATTCAGAAATAGTTAATGTGCCTGCCAAACGTGAGTCATTCCCTTTCACTACAATTTGATTGCCTCCCTGGTCAATAATTTTAGTCTCTGAGAAAGAGTCCATTCCCGGTATCCCAGTAGGGCAAGATTAATGTACTTACCATTGAGTATATCCTTGCGTATATTGGTGGCCACAATGTCCACCGGCGGGAGTTTGTCAACAGGTACAGCATAATGCAATGTTTGGGAGAATCTCGTGTTGTCATCCCCGCACCTAGCAAGGGCCGATTGGAGGTTAAAGCCACTATGTGATTGACATGTATCTTCAGCAGCCGGATCCCTTGAAGAATGTGAAGCTGTTGTAGATGTTGTGGAGAATTGTGTCATTGCGACGACAGATGCTTGTAATATGGCTAACTGTTGCTTGACAGCTGCCATGTCCGACATGTGATCACGTGGTGTATCAGCTGCTTGCATGTCACGTGACGATGCTGATGAAGACACATGAAGCATCCCTCTGGTCATGTGATGATACTCTTGAACACAAAAGAAAAATCACCCGTCTACTGTACATTATCTCTGTACAGTTGAAGATGCTTCTTTCCAATTGAAACGGAGACCTTAATGTTCATCTCAGCTAACTTTGTAACCAATTTTGATGTAGTCCAATTTTTTGGAAAGTATGCCCAAGTTGAATTTGTCACAGTGACGGTGCTTTGGTTAAGTTCTGTATTGCGAACGCTGGTCAAATGATTAACAGTTCGTCTTGATCTACGAGAAGCCATTGCGAGTTAAATAAACATATGATTCCCAAAAGACGGAAAGTAACATGTAGTATAGGTAAACAGAAGAAGGATTGTATCTTCTTTCTGTGTATAACTTTTTAAGTTAAATGCAGCGTCGACACTGAAAAGTACACATCTCCTCAGGCATCCCAGTTGCTGACTGAATGCCTCATACAACAATGTTTCATCACGTGCACCAGCTCGGTCGTCTGATTGGTTCTACATGAAAATATCTAAATTTAGTTACTAGCTTATTAATGTACTGGCTGCACTGACCTCATGTCTGGCAGTTGCTGTTGTTGTTGTAGGGTTTAACGCCATTTTTCAGCACAAAATAGGCTATACATAGCAGCCAGTATAACTACTGGAGGAAGAACCCTGGAAAACCCCGGGAAGAACCACCGACCCATGAGAAGCTACTGGCAGGCTTTATCACGTACCCACGCTAGCTGAGCCTGAGACTTGAACTCACGCAGACAAAGGTGAGATGGCAGTGATCCGTAACGGTGAGCGCTTTAGACCACTCGGCCACTTGGGGCCCCCATGTCTGGCAGAGTAACCATAGTATACAAAGAGGGGCCCACCAAAAGGCCAGAGAATAATGCACTGTTACTCAAACTATATTTAATCAATTAAATTACAATTTACAGAGTGATAAAATATCCTTTAAAAGTAAATGGAAAACAAGTTTGGAGTTATACGTACCAAGATACATTCTTACTACCAAAGAAAACCATTGTGACCTACATTTATAATTTGCTTATATCCGTAAATATTTATGCACATAGTCACATAAAATAATGCTGATACTATAGACATCTGACCTGACTCAGAAGGACCCTTCTGACCAATGCAGACGGAAGTAGGAAAACATTCTTATTCAGTGGTAAACATGTCATGCTAATGAATATGCATTTTATATTGTGATTGGTTACTCTCAACAGGTTATCTGTAGAATGTAAATGAATAAATAATGGAAGCCAGTGAGCTGTCACAGTGCTTTCCATGTGAGGTTTATCTGTTATGGCGAATCAACGTCATTATTGATGCATGAAATATGATTACAATATTGGCTTTCACCTACTTTCACCTAGTAAAATCCGACTGAGTGAAGAATCACAAAAAAGAACACGAATCTCTGGATTTTATCGGCTGATTATTGTACCTCTACTTTGATATTCTATAAAAGAATGTTCATGTGATTGTTTTGTCTTGTATGCCCTGTCACAGATTACTTATGTATGTATCTGTGTATATATATATGGTTATATGTTGCTAATGTAAAGAGAAAATTGTAGCAACAAACGAAACACTTGAGTAGGTACCAACATTTCATTGTTAAGTTCTCTTGAGTCTGCATATTTCTGCACGATCATTGACAATGGCTTCTGGAGGCTATTAAAGTGTCCTGTAGAGATAAAGATTTGTATCCATGAATAATATGATGCTCCTTTGTCAACATTTTAATGGAGTTGTTATGATTCCACTATGATGGATGCAACGAGATCGATTGGTGAGTGAATATAACATTCATACTATTTAGTTGCTGATTTACTTAAAAGAGGTTGTTGCCTTTATCGTGTCATAGTCAGCTGTGTGTATATGATGTTCTTTAAATATAAATTATGTTAACTAGCTGGGTTCTGTAAAGGGATACATCATACAGGTCATGTAGGCGTTTTTTTACCGACTATTTCCGCAAGAGTGTCATTGTGTAAAATTTGATTACATACTTTTAAGTGACAATTATTCTCTTTATTTCACACCTTGATCATTTCGTCTAGGAGAGGGCCTAGAAGTTTATGTATTACATGTCTACTTTAAATATATATTTTAACTTTTCATTATTGGGGTCTATGTTGAAAACATCGTGCAGTTTATACTTTATATTGTAAGAATACTGCGTGAGTTGTGTCACATTGGGGAGTTTCTTCTTCATGTTCAACTTGTACAGATTCTCTAATTCAGATGTTAGTATTTCTTGGTAGATGGTATTATTCATGGACTTAACTAAGAACCACTCTCGTCGGGAAGCTTTTGAATCAGTTGGAAATGCTATCTTGTCTATGCTCTATTGACATCAGTTTTTTATAGAAAGTTATTCAATTTATGAGTTCAGTATGTTAATAAGTTTATAAAACAGTTTATAAATATTTAATGCAGTCTATAATTTATAAAATTCATAGTGCTTCCTAGCAAGTGTTGTTTGAGCTTGTCGGACACTGTCTTATTCACACGTAACATGTCATATGCCAAAGTATTTAAATTCTATCCATCTAAACTCCTTCAAGTCATTTGTCATCTGAAAAGCTGCATTTAAGCCCGAGTCAAAGTACAGTTCCTCTGAGATAGTAACCTTCAACTGAAGTAAAAGTCTCTGAATAGCAAATGTCATATACTTGTATGTCGGATCTGGTTTTGATGCACTTTACTAAGCATCCAGATCTGTATAAAAATATCACATAAAAAAATTTAAGAAAAATACATTTGTATGTCAGTGTTAGTGAATAAAGTGTGGCCATGACATTGTTATCAGTTTCTGTCCCTAACATTCGTACACTTGGAAAGAGCTGACTTTCTGAAATTTGAAGATCTGAAAGGATGAAATTGTTTCTCACTTTGTCCTTTTGACTGTAACAAGATAATCAGGTGGGATTTTTGGATTCACAACATAACACTTTTGACGATGATATAAATACAATGTTTAATAATGGATGACTTGAATGAGCAACTAATTATGAAAATGTGCGTGTATATATATCCAAATATTGGATTTAATTAACACAAGAGTGCACAGACTTAATGATGAAAAATACAAATAAATTAATTTAGTAAATACAAAGGCAAGTGATGAATGGTTCACAATGATTTGACAATGAAACGATGGATATAGTTTACTCAGGTAGTAAACGATGTAAAATTTTACTCGCATAGCAAAATGCATTCATTCGGGTAGCAAAATTGTTGTGATAAAAAAAAGAGGGACAGATATACAACTTATCTTTACAGTCCCGAAAGATACACTGGGTTTTACGAACCCCAACATTAGCCCACGGCTAACAAAGTACATGTACGGAGATGCACTCTGTCATCAGTACACCATTTCAGCTCCACAGCTGCTACAGTCAAGCTACACAGCTGATATAGACTCCAGACACTTGGAACACTCCGAACATTAGACCCTCCGGACATTAGACACTCCGGATACCCCAGACATTTAGACACTCTGGTCATTCCAGACACAGACACACTCACACTCTGGTCACTCCAGACACAGACACTCTGGTCACATTCAGAGACACTCCGGTCACAGACAGCTTAAAATATATCCAATACCGTGTACTATACATGACATGGGCATAATAACGTAATGACGTTATACATGGTAAGTTATATAGATTACATTATCAGCACAATTACAAAATGACAGGTTCAAAAATCTAATCCTGCTTGATAAAAATACTATATTAAACAGTTCTCAAAAAAATGTAGCTTTACATTACTAATACAAATCCCTTGCTAAGTCGAAAATGAGAATGAAATATGTGCATTATACTGCGTAAACCAAAGCTACATAGCAAACATACAAAAAAAACGTGGTAATACAGTAGTTATAACTTATAGACTAGAAATTAATAAACTTACATACATCTACAGCTGAAGATGTCCAAATCCTTGAAGCTTTTGTTGACACCTCTTAGCCTCATCCCAACACATCTGGTTGGTTAAGACTTAGAAGTGACACCCTGTTTTCCAAAAGGTTTTGTGTTATGTGTATCCCTGTCCACCCATTATTGTGCTGTAAATGTTATTGTCTCAAAAAATAATAAAATTATATAGTAGAATTTTGCAGGGTTGCTTTGTTTTGTTTTGTTCATCATATCATTTGAGTTTTAATTATCCCATAGAAGTTTGGAAAGATATACTCCCTTCCCTTTGCCTGAGCTGGCAGTGGGCCTGGTTCCTATCCTTCTTCACTTTAAACTGGTAAACTACTTAGTCTCAGGATATTTTCCTTCCCTGTTCCCTCTATGTTTGTTACTTTGCGTAGTGACTCTGCCAGAGTCGTTTTGTCCATTGTGTTGTGCTATAAGTGTATGTGTTTTTTTTTTTTGTCTCATTTGTTTGTATGGACGGCTCTATTTATGTCATTATATATGGCTTCTTCCTTATCTAATTCTGTCTTTCTTTTTTGAAGAATTTTTTATACCGAAATAAAATAAAATAAGGTGTCTATCTGCTTTGTATTTCTTGTATTATGAGTGCATGTTTGCGTTACGGTTGTTTGGGAAGTATTTATTCTTTATGCCTTGGCATAATAAAGTCTGATTTTGTTTATGATCTTAGCAATTAAAGTTAACTGAGATTTTCCATCATACAAACGTGATGGAAATCATCCTTGAGTAGTTGTATATTTTTTCACTGTGGCTGGAACTTTTTCATGTATAGTTTGTGTTGTATGATACCTTGGTATCACACAGAATATTTATTAGATATGTTTATTTGTATTATTGCGTCTTAAAATTTGTTATTAGTTTAAGGTATAGCTAGAGCCCTCCTTCAGTCCTTTCATTGGAGTGCACATTTATAATGGCATGAACTGTGGATTGCCCTGTAGCTGTTTATGTTGTTAAAGTCTTTATTATTGTAGTCATAGTTTTGTGAGATGATAGCTAGGATGCTTTCTTTTGTTTTAAAATAAAAATTACTCCTCTGGGTTCTTTTAGGATAGATCATATTTATGGCTTTTCTCTTGGAGTATTGACTGGTGCTCTCGTGCTAGCTCATCTTAAAGATTGCTTTGCCAGTATTATGAGTAATTCATATTTATTTATATAAATGTGACTAGCTTTTCACAAAAGCTTTTCCAAAGTCCCATACATTTTGTCTTCTTATTTCCATTGCATGCTTTGTGAAATCTATTATTTTAGTATACAGTGCCTTATCTGTTATTAGAGTATTTAAGAAAAGATATCATGAGCATGTATGTGTTTCTAACAGATAATGGAATTTAGTATTTTAATACTAAACATGTTAAAATAAACAGTAATTATTGCTATCTTCATATAATGTACATTGTTATACTCTCCTTAAGAGGGCCTCTAGGGAGAATAGTCCTTGACTAATGAGTCACCCTCTATAAATAAAGCATTATTATTATTATTATTATTGTTTGTATATAATAAACTTGATCTTCACATCTTGTCATATTATGTTGTATTATAAGTTCGTTTAGTTTCCTATTGTATTGTTTATTAATTGCACATGCGCATAAGATATTGAAATAGTTATTTGGATTGATAATGTTAAATTGGTCATTCTTCATTTGGATGCATCTTCTCATCATCAGTCACTATTTATGAAATGTTTTCTTGATTTTTACTATTTAAAGTAATGTCAATTCTGTCAAATTTAAAAGATAATTCTCAATTAAAAATTAAATATTAGAAGAGTTGTATATATTTTCAATCCCGAGTTTGTTTAGTTGGTTCATGTTTTATATTATAGTCTAAACCATTTATTTATTGTTTTCTTGATTTTTACTATTTAAAGTAATGTATTTTATTAATTCCAATTCTGCCAAATTTGAAAGATAATTCTCAATTAAAAATGAAATATTAGAAGAAGTGTATATATTTTCAGGCCCGAGTTTGTTTAGTTGATTCATGTTTTATATTATATTCTAAACTATTTATTAATCGTTTTGATTTTTATCCAGATCTGAAATTAATATAATCTTTTTGCATTATGACGATAGCATTGAGTTTATCTTCTATATAGTTGATAATTTTGGGTTTTATGTCATGGATTTCTTGTAAGCATATTATATCGTATTTTGTTTGCATATCTAGTTAGGTGTTTGGCTTTCTTAAAATCTAAGCCATTTACATTGCATGATAGTATTTTTAATTTTTTATTTTCCATTTCTGATAAATGTTTGTTTTTTCTGTTTATTAAGTGTTTTTCTGATTTTTACTATTTAAAGTAGTGCATTTGCTTAATGATTATAATTGTTGTTGTTGTTTTTGTTGGTTGTGTTATTGTTGTTCTGTTTGGATTGTTTCGGGTTTTGGTTTGGACTTAGTTTTCTTGATCCTTCTTGTTCTGTTTGATTCTTGGGATTCAGTTGTGGTTTTTGTTGTTTCTGTGCTGTGTACTTATGAACCATTTCACGTGTTGTCTTGGTTGTTTCTTTATCTAGTGTCTCTTGTTGAGATTGATCTAGTAGTGGTAATAGCATTTGTGGTTCTTCAGTCATTTCTTTAATGATTTCCTCGATTTTCTATGTAGTAGGTGTGTCTGTTGGTCTTGTTATTGTTGTGTGGTGGTGAATTTGCTTTTCATTTGTTTTTTGTTTTTTTCTCTTGCAAGTCATATTTGCTTCTGTGTCAGTTGTTGGTGCATTGTTTCCATGTCTGTTGTTTGTGGTGTTTGTTTATCATATGTTGCTTCATCATCTATGTCACTTTGTGTTGGTGTTTGTTCTTATAGTGTAGTATTGTGTTATTGTTCTTGTTCTTCTTGTGTGCTGTTTTGTGTAGGTGTTCTTTGCTCCTGAATTTGCTCTGTTTGAATTGGAGTTGTAATTTGCTGCATTGTTTGTTGTGCAATGTGGCTCGGTCCTGCTGTTACCCGAGTGTATGTTTGGTTTTGTCTATTTTGTGACTGAGTTTCTACTTCTAATTCTACTTCAAAATCTTGTGGTCTTTTATTTTTGTTGTTACATTTCCATCTGCCGTGTCCTATGGTGCTGCATCCACCACATGGATGTGACATGTGGCAGTTGTAAAACCAAGTTTGTATTGGCAATCCATAGATTTTGCAGAATTCTGGTACTTTTGTGAGAATCTTGAATGTTAATTATGATGACTGTCTTCCCTGTGCATACTCCTGGGGTTACTTTATAAGTATCATACCTTGCATTTTGTACCTTAATCCCTGTTCTTTTTTCAAACCCTTCTTGAAATATTTCTAGAGGTATTTCTGTATGAAATTCGGATACACAGACATCAAATTTCCTGTGAATTAATTTGGTAATAGGTGAGGGTGAAGTCACCCTAGCTACCCTCTCACCTATGAGTATGTTACCCATTGATAACAGTTTTTCCTTGTTTTGGGGATAAACAAGAAATTTCCCTCTGCCAATACTTGAAAAAGTGTCCATATTTTGCGCACTTATTCCTCGTGCAGCTAGTGCTGCAATTATTTCTACAGCACTCTGGTCTTTCCTGTGCTGGAATTTCTGAGAAGTCCAAGGCTTGTGCCCACGGATCACGGTAAGCCTTGAAAAGCTTCCCTTGTTCTATCTCTTCCTCATCAGTTTTAAAGTATTTTTTTAGGAAGGCCTCACCGTTCACATTCGGCGTGGCATTGGTAGCCATTTTGTTTTTTTGCTAAGTAGCTCTCAAAACAGCTTTTGTATGTATATAACAAAAAAAAACCAAAATAGAACATATGTCTACAGTAATATCAGTGTTGTTTTTTTTTGTAATGTCAGCAATTAAATTATTGTATGCGTGGTTGCGATAGTTTAAAGAAAACTAACCTTATGCTTGAGCTGTAATTCGGTAGTGTTCAATCCTTGAAGAAGACTGCCCGCTGACAAGACTATTTTGTATTGTAAAGAAATGTACATACGGTGAAGTATTTATACACAGACAGTCTGTGCAATGTAGGCATTCGGTTCGTCCCATCGAGAGAAATTTGCACATGCGATTAATTATTACTCTACTATTGTTCTGTGTGCCATTTAGTTTTATTTGAAACAAAGCTGCAACAAAATGTATTGTTATTGCATTAAATTTATTTTAAAAAAAAGTAAGATGTAAGTTTATAATAACATGAATCTGACATGCTTTTGCAGTTACATGTATTTAAATATCATTACTATCAAACATAAAACTGTTGCAAAAGCTTTACACACACCCACACACACATGCATGCACACAAAATCACATTTATTTTGTTTATGACTTTTAAAGCCTGCAAATAGATTATGATTTAAAATGTATGTGACCACAGTGATTCAGATGATTTGCTGTGAAAATCTGTGATGGAGAATTCACGGCAAATCAAATTAAAAGTTAGTCTCATTCATCTTTCATTTACTCACTCTTTCAGAATTTCTCGGATTTGATTCAAAATCATGGTCTTCATTGTTAAGCAATAAATCAAATGCATATTGTTTTATGATCCTTTACTCATATCCAGCTAACTTTCCTTGTTGATCAAATTTGTTATCAAGAAATTTTCTCCGGATCTACAAATTGTTTAGTTTCTGGTCTAAAGTTTAACTTTTCTTCCTGACAGAGGGATATTTCTTGTGGCATAGTTTACAGCTTGATCATATATTGAGCAGCCATTGAGGATTAGAATGAAGCCATTATCTTGAATTCATTTAGAACTTAGAAAGTAGCATTGTATCCTAAATTAAAACTGGAGGATTTATTCAGTTTTTATGAATTCCTAAACTTTATAGAAGAGGCATCCAACACCATTATCATTAATTTACAAATTATAATTCAAAACTTTTTTTGTGATTTACTTCAGGATTTAGATTTGCATGCCCCTGTCAGCTTAGTGGAGCGACCGGAAAATAAAGGTCGAAAGGAAACACTGTTTACTAACTTTAAAGAAATAAGTCGAGTTGTAGTCACTACAAAAAGTAATAGTACGGTAACTCCTCACCAGATGAATATTACAAAGCACTATTTAGAATCAAGCATTCCAGATGAGGAGTTCTGGGACCACAGAACTTCATTAAACAATGTGTCTGAAGTGGAATTCAAAGCAATGCAGATTATTGAAAATGGGTTTAAAAAGGAGGAAGGTGTACATATTTCATGGGATGGAAATTCTGTTGTAATATGTGGATCACTAACATTAACTCTTTATGTCAAACAACGTTTAATCAGAATATTAGAGGCTCTTCGAAACAAACAATCAGAGGAGATTTTTCTAGATGAAGAGGAAAAGAAAATTGTTCAAGCTGTCATAGGTGAAGTGCAGTCTAAGGACACAATATGTTTCTATGATGAGAAGACCGGTCAGGTGGTTGTCTACAGTGACAAACAGGATGATATCAGAAAATTTAAACATAAGCTAAGACTTAAAACTGGAAAAGTGAAGGAGAGTGGAAGAAGTAAGCAAAGATTTCCAGAAAATTCTCCATTGTTGGAAGAATGTCAGGAAAATTTGAATTCATTGCAAAAGTCAAAAGATATTCGACAGGAATTGTGTTCATCTAATAATGCATCTGATGTAGAAGTATTTTACACCAAAGAAAATATTAAAGTAGCTGTATACAAGGCAGATATTCTCAGTCTTCCTGTTGATTGTATTGTGAATGCTGCTAATGACACCCTGCAGCATGGAGGTGGGATTGCCAAGGTAATAGCAGATGCTGCAGGCCCTGAACTGATACTGCAAGGAAATGCAACAATCAGGGAAACAAAGAATAGAAAGATTCCAGTAGGTTGTCAAGTAACCACAACTGCAGGTAGACTTCCATACAAATGTGTTATTCACACAGTGGGACCATGCTGGTCAGATTATCAACCTCATAATCTAAAAAAGGTAAAGGAGTGTGAAAAAGACTTGTATGCAGCCATCTACGGATGTTTCCTTGAAGCTGAAAAGTATGGCATTTCTTCAGTTGCACTACCTGCAGTTAGTTCAGGTAATTTTTCTTGCATTCTTTATTGTACATTTGATCACACTATCAGTAATTTAAGATTTTTAAGCTGAGCAGGTCATTAGATTTAGACACCATATTTGATGGTCTTCAATTCACAAATTATTGTTTGTTGTTAAATCTGTTAAACTGTGCTGTTTAAATCTTTAGATTGCCCCATAAATCCGTTTGACCAAGTTTGATGGACAGCATCAAAATCCATCTGCTCTGGAAATATGACAATTGTTTTTTAAAAGAAGAAGATGAAACAAGCTTTTCAATCGTAATCTATTAAAAAAAAAACTCCTATGAATTGGGACTACATTTTCTTAAAGCCTTAAGGTAAGATAATCTCTGTTAACTTCTTTTCACATATTTCGGAACTAATTTAGAGTCATTTTTGCAGAGATTGCATAATTTAAAAATGTCAAATTACATCAGTTTTCTAGAAGATACTGTTGCCGTAACATTTTCTAAACTTTGAATGACTTCAAACAACTCCTCAAAGAATTAATTTATGGACTATTTTAATAAGTGTTGAAGAGGATGGTGCTGGTGTAGACATTTTTCAAGTCAGATTACTTGACCTTATGATATTTCCAGGTCAGTTTTTATTTTGGCCAGATTTAGCTTCTTGTTTTAATTCCTATTCTCTGTTTTACACTGTGGGATAGAATTTAAACTCAAGTTTTCATTATACTATGGAAGTGCACAAGGAATTTGTACTTAAAGCTCTAACCATAAGAAAGCATCTGTCATTTTGAAATTACATTACATTAATCTTAAACGAAGCAAGCTGAATTCAGTGGAGAAAGAAAAAACAAAAATAATTGCAGAAGTAATTACGTCCAAAGACTGCTATCTTCACAGCAATTTATTTCAACTTTATAATTTAAGAGATGTATGAAGTCAGTTGCACTTTTTGCAGGCCCTTCCTTCTGTGGTAGAAAATAGTGCCTATTTTCCATTTAAGGGTATGGTCAGCAATAAGCTACATGTAAGATCAAAGTTATCACCAATATACATTGTTTGAAAATGATAACTCAATTTTTTAAGGCAACAGCAGAAATTTAAAACCAAACTTAAGTAAATGATCTAGAATAATAATTATCAGAACGAAATTTCATTAGATTTTCTTTAATCAATAATGCCTTTTTCATTTGAGTTAGACATTATATTGGTTTCAGATTGCAAAATATATCAGGATGATTCTTTGGGTCTCTGTAATCAACTGTGAAATGCTACTTTCATTTCGGATGGCTAATAGCTAGGTGAAAAGAGCAGAAGATAGCATCAATGTTCACAGTTTACTATGACATGCTCCTATATCACTTACGTTAATGTTCAAATATTGTGTTGTCTGAAGATGCAGTAATGTGTGAGGTGAGCAACATGAACCTTTGTGATATCTAGTTTGTAAAATAACCAATGTGTTCATTGTTTACAACATAATAAGAGGCTGAAACTGTTTATGTGTTGTTGTTCATGAAAATTTAAATTAGGTCCTGCTTCATTAACATTGTACTTCTATTTTCAATATAATCCTGACATTGCTAAACTTCCAACAAGCCAGTTACTATTTACATACCTATAAACTTTATAGGCATTAGTGTCTGGTTTATCAAAGTTATTGTGGAGGTATTGTGGTCTTTGAGGGAGTGAGAGTCATAGTGCTTGACCTAGGTAAGTAACATGTCATAATAAATAATACTAAAGTATAATAATTCCAATTTTCATAAATGAAATGGATTTTCTGCAATACGATCTGGAATTTTTACACATCGATAGATTTTGGGACTATTTTCACTTTTTTACTCTTTGCAATATAAATAAAAATCGCAGACATATCACTATGAAATGACTGTTTCATCTTTTAAATTTTTTATTCAGCAAATAAATATAAATTATACCCTTTTTATACTTTTTCAAATATTCTTTCATTGAAATGCATAGTTACAATTTGGTGTTCGTCTGCTACATAGTCACGCAAAATGGCCGATTATGGTGATTTTGCAATTTTCTGCAGAGTTTATTTCACAATTAGATGACAAGGAGTTATAAGAAATAATACAGCGATTGAAGCAGATGAAGATGGATTTTACGATAATGTGATGGATGTTACAAACGCTGAAAATGAAACAGAACAACAGATTAATAAATTCCCTCACACCCCATGACCTCAGTCACCCTAGCCATATACACAACAACAACAATACTAGCATGGGAACTGGGCCAGTAAATTTTGAGGCTGCTGAGGGATATAAATCAACATGAGAGAAATTATCTGAGGAGGGCTTGAAAGCTATTGAAATAAATCAATACTCAGATGCTACTAAACGAAACACAAAATGGGGCATTGACAATTTCAATGGTAATTTTTAATTTTTTTAATTTTACATTTGTTTGCTTATTTTTTTAAAAAACATGTGTGAATATTGGTGGTATGGTGAATACTACCACTTATACAAAATAAAAAAGAAATATTTTTGAGACCATTATTCAAAGACTGAATAAAGTTTTTAAATGGTAAAACTACAATCTCCACCAGTGTGACTTAACACCATTGAAAAATGTATATAATGATCCATAAAGATGATTGTTTTGCTAATTTAAATTATTTTGGATGTGTGGTCATTAATTTCTTGCAGCACTCGAGCGCTCAAATATGCAACTAAACAAAACACATGGCCCGTTTTGCGAGCAACTCTACATTTAACACCTGCACATTTAATTTCACATTGATAACTGAAAGAGTCTTAATTGTTAAATATTAACGCTGAGGTAAAAGATATAAAATGTTATTCCTGTTTAGGACACACTAAAATTAAAAATGAATGTTATTTTTTTATATGAAAAGAAATGTGCTGACACCACGGATAACCATTGCCTGATGTAAAGTATGAAGTTGCTGAATAAATGTAACTGTGACAGTAGCTACATTTCATGTGACATTAGATCACTAAACAGGTCTTCACAAGCAGTAATGCTGTTGAGAATGATATAAAATGTTCTTCCTGTGTCCAATTTATTTAATTGTTACCTTTATGTTAGTAAGTGATAGCATCATCTTGTTCATATTTCCATGTTTTTCTTTGATAAAATCCATTATGATTTAAGGTTTGATTGGAAATTTAATCTAGCACACTTGTTCAGTCCGTATCACCTGTTATTATATAAGGTCATGGTCATCTGAAGCAGCAGAGAGGGTGAACAGACCATAGAATTCCGACAAAACAAATAAAACAAACAAATAAATCATCTCGTAGAAAGGTCAAGATTTTACAAATGAACTTTTCCTTGAGATGTTTTATTTCTGTAATGGACGATTGTACTAATAAAACCTCAGTTCGAAATAGTATCTGAAAAAATAAAGTACTCTACGTGTTTATTTATTTCTTGTTTATTTTTTTGACGACCAACGTTGGTAGGTACCCTCTCTGCTGCTCCTCTTCTGCTGATATTAATTAAATTATTATGTTATAATAAAATGATACATCCAGAATCTCATACTGCAAGAACAGCTCGAGAACGATTAGAAGCAATTAAAAAATTTCTTCCTGTCAGAGACTCATTCAGAAAAAATCTGCAAGCGCGGCAAGAAGCAAAATTTGAGTTTGAAGAAGACACTAAAAAACTATTTAAACCCGTCACTGCAGCTACTGAACAAGTTACAACTGTCATCAAAGAAGATCTTCTTCCGGTATCAGAAAAAATAGCAAGAAGAACTAAACAGGCAAAGAAGATTTTACGAGACCTTCCAACTGACATAGCTGCAGCTCAACCTCCACCTGTTGGTGAGGAAATACTTGAAGGTATTGGAGAACTTCGTACTGAAGTCGCCGATGTGAGAAAAAAACTTGCATCTAAATCCAAATCAGGAGGAGAAAACTTAGAATTAATTGCAAAATTTAACGAAGGAGTTGTTGAGGAAATTAGAAATATTGAAAGAGAGAAATTACCTGAGATGATATTAGATAATATATCTAATAAATCTAGTATTTTAAAACCCCGTCATGAAAAAACAAGTGATTATAATTTCATTAAATGGATATATCGCGTATATTACAATAAAAAACAAGCTAGAGGTCTAGAATACGAAAGACTTAATGAAGAAGTAAAAAGACTTTATAGAGAGAGACGGGAACAACTAGAACAAGAAGAATTCTCCCAGTATCAGCTTCCTCCACCTCTGCAACAAATAGAACAACAGCAATCTTCTTCGCCGCAACAAAGGTTGAGGTCGGAACTTAAAAGGACTAAAGAGTCACTTAAAAAAACATCCTCCTCGAAGAAAATTCCTTCACCTTTACGTAAAATTTCTGCACCGAAAATGACATTTACACCGACAGATTCACCATCTGGATCACCCCGGGCCACCACTGAAGTACTTACTCCGGTAATGCAACCACCACCTCAAGATGAACCTAAAACAGGACGTGGTTTATGTCCTGATAATATCATCAATGACGTGTCACGGTTAGAAGTTCTCATAGGAGGAAAACGAGCTGGAAATAATTCACCAGAAATAACCAATGAAGCAGCTGATATTTGTCGGCGACTATTTCAAGGTGGCATCATGGATATTGGCGTTTACCGAGAACTTATTGATGAGCTCGTTGATGACTAGTTGTTAGATAAATGGTAAATAAAATAAGATGATTGTGCATGATAATCATCGTAAACCCACACAGGTCAGGGCGGTAAACTCACGATTACCAATCTATAGTGTTATTTACGGAAATGGACTTGGTGATGTCATTCGGGGATTATTCACGAGGATAGCTCCAAAAGTAGCACCTGTTGCAAAACAATTATCGATGAAGGCTATTGATATTGTTCGTGATAAAGCTCCTGGTGCAATTGTCAATGTTGCTGGTAAGGCGTTCTCGGCGATCAAGGAAAGACTAGCACGATTATTGCGACGAAAACAACAATCACCGGTGAAACTGGCAAGTACTGAGGTGATGCCCGCAGACGTAAGTAAAATAATAAATCAGGCTGCAAATCAAAAGCTAGCGGCGATATCTGAAGAAGCAGAAAAAAATATAACAGCAAATTTAATAGCAGGAAGCGGTCTTCGTCGACGATGATCATCATTTGGAAAAATGGTAACTATAATAAAAATGTTCAGGCGCGAATCAGACCCAGTATTTGATATGGAGGCACCTGTCCTTAAGTACGAATCTATACGTGATTATCAATTTTATTCTTATGACGCAAGACTACCAAATCAGCGGGGGAGAATCGAATTACAGGTTCATGATACAAGTAGATATTTCTTGCCCGCTGAGGCGTTTATTGAAGTAGAAGGTAAACTTGTGACGAATGTTGCAGCTGATACGGCATATGCTGCTAATTTGCGTGTTGGTTTTGTCAACAACGGAATTATGGCACTGTTTGATAGCGCCACATACATGATTGATGGAAAAAATATTGAATCAATTCAGAAGGATGTTGATGTTGCTACAACAATAATTGGTCTGGCGAGATATTCTGACGACTTTACAAGATCAGCTGGTCCAACAATGATGTTCGCTAAAGATATCACCGACAACGCTAACCATAATCAGTATACCAAGGTACTCACACCACGGGATACTTCTGTTGCTAATCAGGCAGAAGCTGCCAACCCCGATCGTGAAGCTAGACCAGCTGCTGAATTTGACATCATAAAAGATATTGCCCCGACTTACAACTTAGGGTTTGCAACACGCCAAGCAGCGCTGTCGGGAGGTGATAGAAATTTTTCGTGTGCAATTCCATTATCTCACATCTTTGGATTCTGCAGAAATGTTAGAAAAGTCATCTTTGGAGCTAAACACACAATTGTGCTCGTAAGAAAAGGTGATGATAATGATGCAATCTGGCGAGGTGCTGGTGTTGCTGATGCTGGTAAAGTAAATATATCAAAACTTTCATTGTGGATGCCAGTAATGACTCCATCTATTACTGAGGAACAAAAATTACTATCTTTTATGGATCAAGGCGGTAAATCATTGCTATCATGGTTAACAGTAACCACAGATGCTGCTCAAAGCAATATTAATGGTTTATTTACATGGCATATAGCATCACAACAGGGTGTTTCTGCACCACGACATATTTTTATTGCATTGCAAAATATTAACCGGATAAATGATCAACAACAATCACATATGATATTTGATAACCTTGGAGTTAGTGAAGTATCCTTACGGATAAATGGACATCAAGAACCATCCGAGGATATATTGTTAAATTTTGATCAAAATCATGTAGCGCGCGCATATCATCGTTTGATGTCATTTATGGGACGTGATCAAAATATAGATACCGGTTTGCAAATATCACAACTAGATTTTAAAAATTTTTACCCGATTTATTATTTTTCACTAGAACATCTTGATTTATCCAAACAATCTGTTGTTGATATACACTTTTGAGCTCATGTTACTAACCCACCAGCTGGTGGTGCCTTTTACAGAGCGATCGCGGTCATACTTAGCGACAAGGCCATGTTACTTGAAGGTGGTAGTGGTCGAATGAGGGTCGTTGATGCACCGGTGGAAAATCTTTAATCGTGTTATTTAGAAAAATATTATTTATATAAAAATGTCGTATGGTCATGTTAATGTTACTCTGACCCCGGGTCAGGTAAAAAAGCTTCAATCAAAAACCGCCAACAAATGCGGAACTAAAATATCACTAAAACGAGATCAGATTAGTGGTGGTCCAAACAAATTATCGTTGACAAATAATCAGATTAAACATTTCAATAAAGCCCTAGAATCAAAAACTGGAGTTCAATTCCATCTCTCCCCGAGCGCCATCAAAGACATGGTTAAAACGGGTGGTATATTCCCACTAGTTGCGGCCATTCCGGCATTAATAGCTGCAGCTGCTCCAGCCGTAGCAAAAGCGGCCGCGTTAGGTGCTGTTGGAACAGCTGCTGGAATGGCACTAAAGAAGGCAACAGGGCGAGGATACAAAAAAAAGGGACGCGGCTTAAGATTACCGGGATCTCGTTGGGGGAGAGGCCTAAGGCTTCCAGGATCACTTCGTTAGACGTTCCAGCATCAAATTTTGATTTACTTAATGCCGCTAAAAAATTAAAAATATCCGCCTTTAGAGGTGTTTTTATGCGAGATCAATTACCGAAACAACCAAACAAACTAGAAACAGGTATTATTAATCTTGACAAACGTTCCGGACCCGGTACTCATTGGGTATCATACGCGGTTGACCCGCGTGGAATTGTTTATTTTGATTCGTACGGGTTAGCTCCACCTGTTGAATTTATCAAGTATGTCGCACCACTCCACGCAACAACTAGAGGTTCCAAAGTTTGGTATTCAACGCTACCCACACAAACAATGACAGATCCGCCAATATGCGGCCGTGAAGTAATTAATGTACTCGATGCTATATCAAAATCATCCAGGCCGCCACATAAAGTCGTGCACGATTATACAAGCAACCGATTTGTTGCGCGTAAAGCATTTTAAACAACGGATCTTATTATAATGGTTGACATTTACGGAAGATCTTCTACTAGTAAGAAAATAAAATCCGACGTTGATCTGTCAAAGTATGCGACTAAAGATGACCTTGCTGATATTATGAACCTGGCTGGAGTTGACCCAGATGAAGTTGTTATTTTTCAAGATCGATATGGTAAACTAAAAACCAGCAATATCAAATGGAATGATATAGTCCGGCGAGTACTTGGTGCAGTTACGGATAATATTCCCGTGTTTACTGACGGTGGTAGAATCAGAGATTCAAGTATGTCACTTAAAACCATCAGAGATGAAATTGCAAAAAGTGTTGCTAATCGCGTGAGAAACACCGGTGACACAATGACAGGTGAACTTAGCATGAACGGGAACAAAATAGTAGCTGTAACAGCTCCAAAATCTGACAACGACGTCGCAAACAAACTATACGTCGACGACGTGGATGGAAAACTATCCACGCTGCGGGCCGAATATGATGTTCACGTAACCGGTTTTACAAGGCTTCGAAGAAATTTTCAGAAAACCGATGATGCCATAAATAAGTTCTTTGGAACTCCTTCCGTCATTGACATGAAACTCGTTGATATCAAAGGTAACCTAGACACGATCAAACGAACACAGCTAGACATCGTAGCGGAAATTCCTGAGATTATCAATAAAACCAATCTGATTAAAATTCCAGCTGAAATATCTCCCGGGCATATTACAAACATCGTATACACGGTATCATCGGGATTCGCAACATGGTCAAAACAAAATAATACTATCGAATATACCGCAACAACCACTGGCGTGTACAGGCTGTCTGTGTTTAGTGCTGCAAAATTTGAAATATTTACAACGTTTCCATGGCGTCATTCCACCGACAGGTTTTCCGGGGTTGTATCTGTTATATTAAATATCGGATTCAAAGAAATATTTATCCTGGAAGCAGATGATAAGACATTAACCGCAACATCCTTCTGGTGGTGTTTGGAATTTGTAGCTGAAACACCTCAATTGGTTACTGTATAAAAATATATATGGATGGTGCACAATACAGATACAATCAAGCGCGTGAATGGCAGGCGGCGCTAAAAGATCAAGTCGATCAATATACAGTAAAAGTAAAAAAATATCGACGACGATTGGTTATCGTTGATGTGATTGTTTATTCAGTATCCGCTGTTGTTGCTGGAACCGGTGTAATATTATCAGCGTTGACAACGATGGCACCAGTAGCTGTAACTATCTGTATTTCAGCAGCAACAACTATTGCAGGTGTGCTTAATATCATCACAAAAATAATATGTACTTGTACGAACGAAAAATTATCCGATTACAAAATAAAATTACATACAGCGACGGTAGCATACTCGAAATTATCCTCGTTGTTATCAGCGAGTCTCAGTGATGGAATTATATCTGATTTCGAATTTTCAATGATGACCAAAATATACGACGAAGGTATTAAAGATACAAGTATCAATAATGACAGAATTACTCCAGCAGATCGTGACCAACACAACTCCGCCAAAGATAACGATGATCTCGGTAAGTTCAATTAATCCTGAATTTAGTGTTAATTTTCCCACTGCAATTCCAGTAAAAGAAATAGCACTAGCACAATTACGAGTATATTACAGCTGGCCAAATATCAGATCAAAATCATTTAATGGTACACCAGCAAATAATTCGCTTGTATTTGCTAACAAGAACAAACCCGATGGAACACCTGACTGGGTTGTTGTTGGAATACCAACCGGCAGTTACGAGATTGAAGAGATCAGTGAGGAATTTGCGCGTAGAATAAAATCAATAACAGGAAAAGAATCAAAAATATCAATTAATGTTCATGAACCCACCCTGTCCTCGACGATTGAAATAAACTCGCCTGATTATGCCGTTGATATTTATAAATCTTCAATCAGATCCGTGCTAGGATGGCCTGAAATATCACCACCGATAACACCGATACCACCAGAACCAACTCGGGCTGATTTTATCACAGATGAAAGAAAATTTATGATAGTTCCTGAATATAGAGGTAAATATCCGTGGGGCTGGAGGGCCGTTTCCATTTTTACAAGTGCTCCTGATGGTGAAAACATTCCTAGAATAATAAGTAATACACGTAATGTTCATTCAGATACTAGAGCATATCCACTCGTTGATGAAGAATTTATTAAATCATATTCTGATCCTGTTAATTTTGAATTTAAACAATCAATCAACAAACTACGAAATTTCTTTACTGATAGCTACAGCGATGACGTAAAACAAAAAATCATTGAGACGATAAAACATCTAAATCAGGTCATATCAGATATTAGATACGTTAATAAAACTATCATTGTGAACATGGTTAAATACGGTGATGAAAATATTGATAATTATAAAGCTAAACCATGGTTTCTCAATCATTACAAAATAACTGAACAACAATTACCAACATTTGTAATACCGGGGATTGATGCTGGAGAACTAGTAAAATTATTAAACGATCTTATCGACGAAAACTTCCCTAAAATACTCGATGCGTGGAAAAAACTAGCACCATTAGCAGTTGTTCTCAGATATGATAATGATCCACATGGCGGCGGAAGACACGTATCCCCGGGGATCGTTAATATAACACCGACGGTCGCGGTCAATCTGGTTTGTGACGTAATCGATGGCAGCTATCAAATAGATCTCGGAAGATCAAATCAGGCTCAACAAGGATACATCCTGTACACGTTCACACCACAAGTTCCCCCTGGAAATTTAATCGTGCAAGAACCAACTAATCCCGTGTATTTGCGGTGTCACAATAATATGTTAACACGAATAAATTTTAAACTCACAGACCACCTTAATCGCTTGATTGACATACGTGAAGAAGAGCTTGTAATAAATCTGTATGTGAAATCTTAAGGATTTCTGTCCTAAGGACTTCCGTCGTAAGACTTCCGTCGTAAGACTTCCGTCCTAAGGACTTTTGTCGTAGATCTTCATGTAATGGAGGGTTTTTACACGCGAGGATTTTTTAACAGTTAGAAGAACATTTGTAACAGAGATCAGAATCAAATTCGATCAACTTAAAAAAATAAATAAAAAAATATTTTATTATTACTGGCACAAATTTGTGTTTGGTACAAATTAATCGGCCTAGGCAACTAAAAAAGCTGGTCGATGAAAGTAAAAATTAAAATTTCTATCACAAAAAAAAATAGGATTTATTAATTTTCCTGATTTTTACTGAAATTGTACAAATTACTTGATTTTGACTACCAACTACCCCGTCAGAAACATAAAAATGCACGAATTACTTGATTTTGACTACCAACTACCCCCTCAGAAACATAAAAATGCACGAATTACTTGATTTTGACTACCAACTACCCCGTCAAAATCAAGAAAGTTCTAACCTTGTCAAATTGTTCCTAATAAATTTTATTTATTATAAATTAATTTTATTTATTAATAATATTATTTTTACTGAGATTTTTATATTTTTTTACTAAAATACAACGAAATTGCTCAATTTTCCTGATTTTGACTACCAACTACCCCGTCAGAAATCAAGTAATTCGTGCATTTTTCTTGATTTTGACTACCAACTACCCCGTCAGAATCAAGTAATTCGTGCATTTTTCTTGATTTTAGTAAAAAAAAAAAAAATTAATTCAGTAAATAAATAAATTAATTCAGAAATAAATAATTTGTAAAATTAAGAAATTTGTACAATTTTATGTTTTTGATGGGGTAAATGGTAGTCAAAATTAAGAAATTTGTACAATTTTATGTTTTTGATGGGGTAAATGGTACTCAAATTAAGAAATTTGTACAATTTTATGCTTTTGATGGGGTAAATGGTAGTCAAAATTAAGAAATTTGTACAAATTTGTTAAATTTCAGTTAAAAAAAAACAAATTACTAACCCATCAAATTCAGAAATAATATTTCTGATCAAAGATCTCAGTCATCTTCAAAATTACTACTTTGGATCGTTTCACCAGTAACGAAGTTACTTTGGATCGTTTCACGATCTAACATTATTTTTCTTAATAGTCTTATGCGAGTACTAATCGTTTTCTTTGCCTCATACTCGTGGGATAATAACGATTTAATTCTTTCTACGGCGGTAGAGAGAGGAACGAACTCCTTCACATGATCATCTTCTACGGTAGCTAGCGACTGAAACATTGCCGATTGAATCCGTTTCATGAGCCTGTATTCAGATGATAGCGTGTGTGTCCCCATGGTTTTACGTTCTTGTAAAATCTCAAAGTCAGAAACTATTTTTTCAGGATTAAGTTCATCAGATATATTAATTCCATCTTTTTTCAATTTTTTAATAGCGACAATTACATCATTGATATTTTCATGGTTCATTATATAATATATAAATCTTTAAAATAAAAAAAAATATCCCTAGAACACCTATCGAGTGTATTAGCGAGTTCGTCGGGATGTTTCAGGGACAGCACAACCAAGAACTCGTAGCTTGCCACCGCAATCTACCAAGTTCATTAGGCAAATATTCCATCTACGAGAGCCCCTAACCCGCCAAACAACGGTCTAGAGGCCCAAGAGGGAGGACAGCACAATCCTCATTAAACTCGTAGCTTGCCACCGCAATCTACCAAGTTTAGAGGATATACATATAACATATAACTAACTAAGGACGGCACAAGGACAGCACAATCCTCATTAAACTCGTAGCTTGCCACCGCAATCTACCAAGTTTAGAGGATATACATATAACATATAACTAACTAAGGACAGCACAATCCTCATTAAACTCGTAGCTTGCCACCGCAATCTACCAAGTTTAGAGGATATACATATAACTAACTAAGGACGGCACAATCCTCATTAAACTCGTAGCTTGCCACCGCAATCTACCAGGTTTAGAGGATATACATATAACTAACTAAGGACGGCACAAGGACAGCACAGTCCTCATTAAACTCGTAGCTTGCCACCGCAATCTACCAAGTTTAGAGGATATACACATAACATATAACTAACTAAGGACAGCACAAGGACGGCACAATCCTCATTAAACTCGTAGCTTGCCACCGCAATCTACCAAGTTTAGAGGATATACATATAACATATAACTAACTAAGGACAGCACAATCCTCATTAAACTCGTAGCTTGCCACCGCAATCTACCAAGTTTAGAGGATATACATATAACATATAACTAACTAAGGACGGCACAAGGACAGCACAATCCTCATTAAACCCGTAGCTTGCCACCGCAATCTACCAAGTTTAGAGGATATACATATAACATATAACTAACTAAGGACAGCACAATCCTCATTAAACTCGTAGCTTGCCACCGCAATCTACCAAGTTTAGAGGATATACATATAACTAACTAAGGACGGCACAATCCTCATTAAACTCGTAGCTTGCCACCGCAATCTACCAAGTTTAGAGGATATACATATAACTAACTAAGGACGGCACAAGGACAGCACAGTCCTCATTAAACTCGTAGCTTGCCACCGCAATCTACCAAGTTTAGAGGATATACACATAACATATAACTAACTAAGGACAGCACAAGGACGGCACAATCCTCATTAAACTCGTAGCTTGCCACCGCAATCTACCAAGTTTAGAGGATATACATATAACATATATACAATGAAATGGATATATACAATGAAATGGTTATATACAATGAATGAAGAGCCCCTATCGAGTGTATTAGCGAGCTCAGATTATGAATGAAACGGCACAAACATATAACTTAACTAAGGACAGTACAAACATGTACGCTCAGCAAAATCCCACCCACAATAATTAATCCAGTGGGTGATACGAAAATATGTATCAACCACAAGTCAATATTGTGGTTGGGAATTTTGCTGAGCGGGGGGGGGGGGGTTTGCGGTTCCCCCCACTATTATAAAAATCGCAATTATGCGTACACCACCGACAAATTGTCAGCCATGGGGGTTTGATCCTGGACCGCGAGCGTCACAGTCCAATACCATACTGATTGAGCTATCAAACATTGTTACGAACATATGTTTCGGAAGTTAATATATAGCTAGCTATATAGCTAAGGAACCAATATTTATAAAACAACAGTTTCTGAATAATAACAGTTTCTGTATTTATAACAGTTTCTGAATAATAACAGTTTCTGTATTTGTAGCGGTTTCTGAATAATAACAGTTTCTGTATTTATAACAGCGGTTTCTGAATAATAACAGTTTCTGTATTTATAACAGTTTCTGAATAATAGTTTCTGTATTTATAACAGCGGTTTTCCTAAGCAGACTGAGAATCAATAACAACAGTTTCTGTATTTGTGGCGGTTTTCCTAAGCAGACTGAGAATCAATAATAACAGTGGCATGAACACACACCTGCAGGTCGATTACCATGACAACGGTTTCTGTTCCACACACAGCTTCCTACGGATCAATAACATTATCATGATCTCTCGTAATGTTGTATGATGGGGAAATATTTAAAAAACATAAATAATACTTCTACGAGTAATTAATTACGATGTAATTAGTTAAACTGACTAATTACGATCATAAAAAATCAAAAATCTACGAAGAAAACTATATATTACAAAGTAATCTCCCCTTATATAATCAAAAATTCAGTAGTGTATGGAGGACCTACTGTGACATAAATTAAAAAAATTAATTCAATGTGGTGATGATAGTTAATAATGTGGTGATGATAGTTATTGATACTTAAAGATAATTTTCTGTTTATATTTTTTCGAGAAAGCAGATCTTATTATATTTTCTGCCACCCTTTGTACTGATTGCGGGTGAATATCAAAATTTTTCGCAGCAGAAGATATTGAACGCGATATAACTTTTTCGCCAGTTTCTATGTTTGTGGAAATTACCGCCCTCTTTCCGATTGTCTTACATCTTCCTGTATTTCCACGTGTATTATTCTCGCTGTGAGAGATAGCTTGTAAATTGGATAAATTATTGTTTTGAGTGTCCCCGTCAATATGATCAATAACAAGACCGTCTTTGATCACTCCGAAGAAACATTCATACGTAAATCTATGACATAGATAATGTTTCTTTCCCCCCCGCATGTGAACATTAGATAACCAACATTAGTAATATAACCAACTTGTCTCTTCAACTTGCAGTGTCTGATGATACCATTAATATTTGATTCATAGTTTGTTATGACAGGATGTGGGACAAATATATTTTGCTCCATTATAATAATATTATACGTTTAAATCATTGTTTGTCTGAAATCTTGATATATAATCCCTCACGGATTTTATAGCGTTTTCACCGCTATTATTTTTTTTGTCATAATATCTTTTAAGCTCTCTGAACCGTTTCCCGCCGCACTTCCCACATAATTCTGTTTTTCCTCGCACTCCAATACCACACCGTGGACATGGTATTGGTCCTAGACTTCCTCGTCGTATGTTTTGTGAGTGCATCCAACAAAATTCCTTTCTACAGGATTTGTTGCATCGATTTACTGAGCCGATCATCAACCATCTGCATTGGGACATTGTATATATATATAATTTTCTTTATTTAAATTTTGTTTTAATTATATGAACGAGTTTGAGAGATTATCCCAAACTAGGCCTGTTAAATATAAATTCAACCTTCACAGATTATCTTCTGACTTGCCAGTACGAGATTTGGTTGATCCGAAAAATAAAAGTTTGATCTCGAAAATTCACGACGCCAAGAAAGAATTTTACACGGATGGTGCATCTCATACATGGTCAACGTTCAAGATTATACGCACTGACGGAGTCAAGGAAGCTGTCAAGGACGCTACAATGAACGACAAGCGAGCGGCAACTATCATTAAATACATCGCTGAATACGAGGGCAATCAAAAATATTTCTTCAGAGTAAAATTTATTGTATTAACAGAAACAGATAGTTGGATTATCCGTGACAAATATGATCCTGTCCTTGGTAATAATAAAACTATCATATTAAGTAAAAATTCCAGACCGGGTCTACTGACAGGTATTGACAAACCGTATTATGAGCGAGCATATCCTGTAACGGCGGTTATTTATGGAATCTATGAGATAAATAAAAAACCCAACGTTGATAAACTAGCGCCGATGAAATTTTCAAGGTTAAATTGTGTAGCCGAACGAGTAATAGAACACTTTACAAACGTGATGCGTGGAAATGGATTAACTGATTTAAGGCGTGAAAAAATAAACTCGTGGGCTGATTCGGTTAAGGATACCGGTGCTACAATAAAAGATGTTGCTGAGTTAGGAAAAATATTAAAATTTCCAATAACTGTGGCGACAATAACGGGAGAAGTACTGTACCAGTCGAAATATAAATCGAAGGGAGCTCCAATAAATATTATCGATCATAACGCACACGCATGGACTAACGCAGTAACAATATTTCCACGTGATCGAACTTTTAGATTTTATCACACAGATAGTATATTTGATTTTATCAACGAAATAAGTAAAACCGATCCTGTATCGGTATGGTTATTTAAAAGTAATGAGGAGGGTGAATTTGATCAGTTTGTCAAACCGAACGGTGAAATATATCGCACAGAATCCCTCCATGACGAGATGAAAAATCTTGCGACGTTTTTACAGTGCAAGCACGCGGAAAATACTGACAAATTACTAACTAATTGCTTTACCGTTCCATCTGTTGCGGCTCATTTCGCCAGAGAACGAAATTCATGGAAACCAACACGATTTGATTTACTCGAGGACGTACGCGCAAGTTGCGTCGAATATGGACATGGCGGATTATGGAATGCCAAATACAATTACAATGATGTTATTTCGGTTGATATGGTTGCATGTTATCCAGGAAGTTTTCTGGGATACGGAGATTGTTCTGTGTACTTTGAAAGATTTGGTCACCCAACAAACGAGATGACGCGAGTGGCAATTAATGGACCATTACCTGATTTTGATCTGACTGGATTCGCCTGTATTGAGTCGTTCGAGTTTAACGAAAATCTTCACAAGATTTGTTATGTTTGGTTTGGCAGACATTTTTGTGAAAAACGTTGGGCACCTATAGTTTTGTTGCGATATATGCTAGATTGTGCGATACTGACATCGTTGGTGGTCAGTGAGGCAATTATATCATGTCATGCACAGACCAAAGTTTGGTTGCCCATGTCAGATTCTGAAGTTATTAGCGAGTTTAAGGATGTTTCCGAAGATGATATTCCTAATAAACTCAAAACCGCAAAAGATCTTGGTAGAAAAATTATAGGTAAATTTACTCAAGGTGGTGCATATGATTATAAAAGACATCACGCACGATTAATTCTAGATGATGCAGAGTACGATTTTATAATCGCTGATACAACGGCGAAAAATACGTTTGTAAATCGGGAAAGTGTTTATTTATCCGACGGAACAAAATTGGGTACGATCGTTAGTTACATAAATGACGTATCCCCGCAATATACTCATCTAAGATCTTCCATGTTGGCTTATGTTTCTATAAATTTATTATCGATGATTAATAGATTTCCTGAGACCGCAGTCAGAGTCGCAACAGACTCATTTTATATTTCAAGTAAATATTTAGAACCTGTTATGAAATTTACAAGTAATGATGAACGATGGGGTTCGTGGAGAATAAAAAAGGAACTATTACACAATTATGTAGAATCAGCAGATGTTCCAGTGAGAGATTTTTATCGTGAGGGTAATAAAATATCAGAAATGTCGAAGGCACCATCGTTGAGTGATCCAATAACCAGATATAAGACAGTATATCTCAATGGACCTGGTGGATGCGGCAAAACAACTCGAACGATTAATGTTTTTAGAAATTCAGATATAATCGTGCTGACACCCACACATAGACTTGCACGTGAGATGAAACAGCGGCAAGTACAATCGTGTACGTATCATAGTTTCTTTCGGTGGCGCGGAGATACATGGACTCCTGAACGGATGGGAGAAAAATATATACCTAAAATAATTATTTGGGATGAGATATGCACGGTGTCATTGGATACATTAAAAATGTTTCTTGATTGGTTGTTGACGAAAAATACCGCCATAATAATGTGTGGCGATCATGGTCAACCCTTTGTTGGACCATCTCCACATGACTGGTTAAAAAATTTCGTTGATTATTATGAAGAAATAGATGATGATCATAGAGCTCTTGATGCAAATTTGAGGGAGTTTAAAAAATTAATCAGATTACAATCAAATAAAATTCAGTGTGAATATATACGTGGAGTGATCTCAGAGACATCAATGAGTGATTTTTTGAACTCATGGAGACCCACCGATTTGATCGTAGCAAGTAGAAAAATAATCAGAGACGCTTTACAACAACAGTTATTTCAACTACATAAAGAAAAACACTCAGAATTACCCGTTCCGTTATGTTATAGACCATCAGATACACGAAAACAGAATATTAATGTTGATATTCCAGGACCCTTGACAGAGTCAAGGAAACAGATTCTCGTATTAAATGATATTGTCGCCGTTGATATCAGTGTGGTCGAAGATGCATTACGCGCTGACAAATCTCCATGGGTGTTGGGATACGCTATGACAATCCACTCGTCTCAGGGATTAACTATTTCTGACACACGAGTCTGGATTGTAGACGATCGCATCGAGTGGTCAAATTTAGTTTATTTGGCGGTATCGAGGGTCAGAAATATATCTCAATTACGTAGAATTATAATTCCTGAAATCGTTGATAAATTTAACATTATCGATGATGATATAATAAGAAAAAAATTAATCGGATACAAACAATCTGATAAAAAATATAAACGTGACTTTGATCTTGATGTTGAATTTATTATTGAGTTAAAACAGCAGCAGAACAATCATTGCACCAGTTGTAATTGTATAATGTTATGGCGGTATTCGAGTAATGATTCAAGACAATTTACCGTAGATAGAAAAGATAATAGTCGCGGTCATACACGAGAAAATACCATGTTAACCTGTCTTGAGTGTAATCGACGTCGGGGTGCTGGCACCCTTGGCGCTAGTTAAGTGATCGAAATCACTGAAGTGATCGCGGTGGTAGTTGTGTATCCGCGGGAATTATTTGTAGTTGTTCACGTGTAAATCCACGTTGAGGAGCGGCCGAATCTAATCTGTAGATTGCAGGTCTGGAAACGCCTACGTTTCTTCCAGTGGATCTTGTCACGGTAGATATTTTGTGTGTGGTAACACTCCAAATAGGATCAGTTGCTCTCGCTTTACCACCTTCAAGTTCACCAGGCTCATATAAATATCTGACTGTAACATCACCTAATATTTTTTGTTTTCCAGCATCTTTTCGTTGTGTTGGTATATTTTTTTTTGTGACCGCGCTAATGGGTTTCATGTTGGTTGTTCGTGTGATCTCATTATTTAATGCAGCTATCACGCCTGGTAATCTTGCCACCCATTCGCGAGATCTTTTATCCTGAATAAATTCCCTCGCGTATTGATATCCAAATAACCGTTCAGCAAGTGTTCGATTAAATCGCTCAACAATTGCTTGATCACGGTGAATTGCAGTATGACCTCGTCGTATTTTGGTATTATGTTGTTTCATCAGCGATGATACTGGACCAAGAAATTCCTTGCCAGGATCAACCTGTAGTAGCTGTGGCCATCATAGACCACCTCGTGGTCCAAGTCCTCGTTGATAAATTCGTTCAAACGCATCGGCTACTTCAGATGATGTTTTCGCTGATAGCGGCTCTGCTTCTTTATATCTACTTGCAACATCAACTACGGTTAGCGCGTATTTGTACGTTTTTCCACGCACAGTATCATGCGGTAAAAACAGAATATCAGCTTGATGAACTTCATTAGGAACACTGACATCGAAATACGCGTACTGAATTTGTTTAGGACGTGGTAGATAAATTTGCCATATTGCCTGCCTGGACAACCACGCGCTAGCAGTAGAATGTTTAACCGCCGCTGCATCAGCAAGTTTACCAATTGCTGCTTTGCCTCTCCAGTATCCTCTCGGTGAATAATAAATTGATTCCATTATTAATTACCAGCCCCAATCGCTAATTTACCTTTCATCGAGGATCTTACTAACCAATTAGCTAATGATTCTCTAATATTTTTATTTTTTATAGAATTTAATGAATGAATTAATTTTACATCTGCAATATGCCTATCTTGTAGATTTTGACTTTTATAAGCTACATCATGAGCATGACAAGCTCGATCAATAGCGTTTATTGGTTCCTCGCCTGGTTTTGGTTGATCTTGATCATCGAGCCTGATATCAAGTCTGGTACCAGGACCGCAATAATTATATCCTGGTAGATGTTTTTCTCCACTATATTTAGCCCATGGAGCACCTGGAAACTTTGACATCAAATTAGCAATATCACCACCGCGCTTATTAGGTAAAAATGAAAATTTCTTTCTACCGCATATAGAACATTTTCCACCGTACGCTATTTTTTTATTTTTTGTTATAACTGTGGCTAAATCAGTAGTTGGAGTTTTAACTCTACAGCGTAAACAATATAAATTCATGTTATAATATATATGGATATAATTGATTTCTCAGCAACTCGGCAGCGAGAGCCAGTTAAGCATCATCCTGCGCTACCGAACTCCATCAGAATGATTATCATAGGACCATCTGGATCGGGTAAGACGCAATTATTACTTAATCTGATAATGAGATGGTTGAAATGGGATAAGTTGTATTTAGTAGTACCATCCGTTGATGATCAACGATGTTATGATGTACTTAAAGATTTCAATGAAAACGCACGATTACTGGATGAAGATAATGATGTTATTGAGTTTATAACAGATATTGATGAAGCACCATCCGTAGATTCCATAGACGGATTTATTAATAATTTAGTTGTATACGACGATGTGATGCTAGATAAACAATCAAATCCAGCCAGAATATTTTCCCGAGGTAGACACAAAAATACAGACGTGATCTATGTTACTCAACGATATACACAAATTCCGAAGGTGATCAGAGACAACTGCAACATTTTAGTTGTGTTTAATGGCGTAGACACACACACGTTGCGAAATATTCATCAAACTTGGTGTGGTGGTGACATGGATATAATTAAATTCAAAAATTTCTTCTCACGAGCGCAAGCTACTCCGCATGGATTTATAACAATAAATTTACATGATCCAAGAACAAGATATCGTGTGGGTATTGATAAAATATTTGGGTAACAGGGGGAGCAGCAGAGAGGGTACCTACCAACGTTGGTCGTCAAAAAAATAAACAAGAAATAAATAAACACGTAGAGTACTTTATTTTTTCAGATACTATTTTGAACTGAGGTTTTATTAGTACAATCGTCCATTACAGAAATAAAACATCTCAAGGAAAAGTTCATTTGTAAAATCTTGACCTTTCTACGAGATGATTTATTTGTTTGTTTTATTTGTTTTGTCGGAATTCTATGGTCTGTTCACCCTCTCTGCTGCTTCTGATGTAGTAGATGGAATTGACTAAAACTGAACAAGACTGTTGTAAATAAACTAAATGTGTTGAAACCACCAGGAAATATTGCCTAAGATGTAAAGTATGAAGTTTCTGAATAAACGTAACTGTGACAGTAGTCAATATGTTCTTGTGATTCTGTACAGGTTATGTATTATGGGGCGATGTGAAGCGGCAAATGAAAGGAAAGTACACGCTACTTAAATTGGAATGCATTGTTGATGGAATAAGTGGATTTGATGAAAGAAAGGATGAAATTGGAATTATAAAGATTAAATGATCATGGTTGGGTATTTATTGATGTTTAAATTGTTACTTAATCACTCCCACTTAATCAGACTTTATTTACTTTGTGAGTTATTAAGTACAATTTACACATAGGTAAATACCCAACCATGATCATTTAATCCTATATTAAATTATTTGACTCTAGTAGTCTTCTTGTTTTGCATCAATTTATAATGTAGGGAATAAATGATAGATCCTAATAATTGATCAATACTAACTTAAACAGTTAACTTAAATCACATTCAAATAATATAGCTTGATGTCCCAATCAGTCACGTTATCCTGACACTAGGCCAACCAGTCCAAACACTAAACTTTTATTGCTGAGCACATAGCAAGGCAGCTGGTATCACGGTACCAATTATTTTTCCATATACCTCAATGCTAATGTTTTGTGAAATAAATATACTTTCTGTCCTACTTGGGCATGCATGTCACACGCTGTCATATAGAACAATGCTAGATTGTCAATTTGACAATGACATAACCAGGTACTCCATTTAATTTAAGAGAGATAACTCTACTAGAACTAGACAGGGGTAAGAGTTATCTAGTCACAACAAGCACATTTTCAGCCATGTGTACCATATTTTAAAAAAATCATAAAAAATACAAAATATGATCTAGATAGAAATTAACACAAACTCACATGTTGCCAAGAGGCTCAACTTTTTTTTAAGCCAAACAGAAAGTACAAGTCTTACATAATGCACCAATCACAGCTAGTTTTGTTCTTTAATTCTGAATACAATGTTCCATACACCTTAAGCTCCGCCCACCTGGATTTGCACAATTGGTACCGTTATACCAGCTGCTAGTACCATTTTCATAAGCCTTTGGTATGACTACTGGGGTTCAAATCCACAATCTTCAGTATCCAAGGCGGATGCTCTAACCACTTGGCTACGGGAGTGTTGTCTATAGTCTGTGCATATGCAGAAAGTATTATCTGGTTTTGGTACAAGTATACATGGTGAACTCCAGTCACTTATACATGGTTCTATGAAATCATTCTCCATCAAATACTGAAGTTCTTTTTTCTATATGTTCCTGTTTGATAGAGTTCATCCTGTACAAATGCTGTTTCAACATCATGGTATATTTTATTTGTTCTTGTTGGAACATCTGGAAATATGTGTTCATATTCAAGTAATAGCTGTTTTAGTTCATTCATTTTTTGTAGCTGCAGATGTCAAAGTTTCTGGGTATTCATAATTTCTGAATTCTAAAGATTGGTTACTATGACGACTCTAGAGTTCGATTGCATTCCTTCACATAAATCTTCAGTGTGGGACAAGTACAACTAATTGATCGCATGATTAACCTGGATATCTTTATCAACATTCTGGTACTTGTCTAATATATTTACATTCCAGGCATACTAATATTGTAATTTAACTCATTCGTAACTCGTTCTTCTTAACTTTGTAAGGACCCTGCATAATACCTAATCGGAAGAAAATTTTGAAGAATGTGAAGGCTTTCTTTGTTGTTGTTTGGTTTGCTTTTTGCTAAGTGCCAATTTATATACACATAAAGTACACACGATTTGTCTTCAACTGATTGTAAATTATTCCTGTAGCAATGGTACAAGAACACTCCAAAGCAATGACACTATCAGACCATAAAAGTGCAGTAATAAAAAATAAAAGGGCAATATTGCTAATAATTGGATCAAAATTATTAATTTAAATTTTTTATCAACTTCAGAATCTCTAAGGAAGACTTTAGTATCAATTTTCACTTCAATTGAATATCTTGGCTAATATTAATCCCATGCAATGCATTTGACACCGAAAATATCTCTTGGTAATCTTGATTAACAACATCCAAGTACATGCTGAGTGCTGCACAAGTAAGTTTTTAAGAAGGAGTGAATACTATATCATGCACAATCTGATAGATTCACTGAACAAATCGAAGCTGGTGGTAGTTCGCTGTGATCCGCTAATGTCGAAGAGACCTAAGATGATGCTGGATTAACACAAGTCAAGCTATTCTCTTGAAATAGAAATGGATAGTAAAGTATTGGCATGGAGATGCAGACTCTTGGTTTAAAAATTCTAAAGACTTGAAAGAAATGGATCATTTTGAAACATTTCTTTTTTTTAAGTTGCTTTTATTACCATGATGTTGATAGAGGTGCAATCTTCAGGAAGGCCTGACTCTATATTCAGTTTATGAAAAGAAGCTCTAAATTATGAAAATACCCAATGAATGTAAGAAGTTAATTTTATAATACAGTCCTTTTCTCTTAAAAAATAAAGCGTGTATACAAAGTTTAATATTGCTGACATCATGAGATATGTGAATAAAGAAACAAAACTAAATTGTGTTCATCTGATGGCCCATTTGATGAAAACTGCAGCACAATTCAGATGCTTGTGAGCATGCAGAAAACTAATATTTGACAAGTCACAAGCCAATGATATTGTCTTAGGCTGGATACAGCAAACATGTAACTTGGCTTTAATCATCTGGCAATAGCAATCATGACTTATTTTAACAATTCATACCGGTATTGTGTATCTCAACATGGTACGAGATCAAATTTTGGAAAGTTTTTATAAACGTTCCATACGGCAGAACATATTACATTATGATATATATCAGTCTGTTTGCAGATCTGTTTCCATACAATAACTCTATCTTTTCTCTGTCTATAATTAGTACAATTTGTATACTCCATATACAGTACTCTTTAGTTTGGAATTAATTTTATTGATTTCAGGGTCCAAATCTGAAAAGTCAAGGACACTGTGACTGAAAGAAGAAATATAGTCATAGCACAATACCTTGATTCTGCACCATTTACACTTACCAAATTTTATGGAAGGTTTGCACCTTGATACAAAATCACCCTATTGATATTGGGGTCAAAAAGGTCACAAATGTACTGTGACTGAAAGAAAGAATGGTTTCTTTATAATATCTGAATCATCGACTGGTATTGGTTATTATAGATGGCTTGCACTTCAGGTTAGAAAGAAACCTGTGTTTTGGGTTGAAAAAGTCAAATATCAAGGTCATTGACTGAAAGAAGAAACATGGTTTCTGCAAAAAGCCTTGAGCTTTTCAAAATCACTGGTTATAAAATTTTGTGAATATCTTGCACTTTGCATCAGGAATAACCTATTATCTTTGATGGTCAAAAAGTAAAGATCACTAGAAACCTAGTAGCATTAATGGGACTAAAGAGGCAAGTCTACTGTGATGAAAAAATAATTTTTTCTATACACAAAAATTAGTACAAGGTTGCATATTGGTATCAGAAATTACAAATAGCTTTGACTTATTGTAAGTACGAAGCATTTTAGTATTGGTGTCAAAATATCAAAGGTTATGGGCACTGTGACTGAAAAAAATAAACCTGGTTTCTACACATAAAAAGCGCACTGTTACTTATGGGACTTTTAACCAGTGTATAATATGTCATTCACTGAACTCCTTTTATTCCCATGTGGCTGAGTCATCCAAGGCACTTGCCTTCACAGATCACTCATACATCTCATCTCTGATGAGTTTGAATCAAATGTGAGTATTTGAGAAAGCTTCCCAGTAGCTTCCTGTGAGTCGATGATTTTTTCCAGGTTCTTAACTAGTTCATCCTCTCCTGATATACTGGCCACCATGTATAACATGTCATGTAATAGAAAAAAGCATTACGTGCTACAAGAAAACAAGAAATGCGAAAAGCAATCCTCTTATTTACTCTTTTAGGTGTTCAACCTGGGATTGGTAATTTTTGTCATTCCATTTTCATAGGAAATATTAAAATGGTTTGATATTACAAATGTTATTCTTTTGCTTTTCTGTTGTAAAATTCACTATTCAAGCAACACATATTTGTCATTCCAACCCACCCCAATCCAGTCTATACAGAGATGTCCATTTCTAGCAGTCTTGTACCTACATTCAATGATTTAGGGATGATATATATGTCCCCCTGTTCTCGAAATATGAGGTATATTTAACATTTCAGAATGAAGATAACTGTTTGCATTGTAAGTAAAGGTCGAAAATCATCCCCAGACGCTCACATGGTCAAACATTTTGTGACACGAAGCCAAACAATGTGGGAAACCCTGTGTCAATGTGCATTACTCATGCTTCTCTTTATATATGTCATTCTCAGAGTTGACATTTTGATTATCCGTGAAATACATTATGTAAAGCTTGTTTATTTTGATACATGAAAAGCATAAACATAATGTATGGAATACTTAAAATGTTTGATTTACCTTAATCATAATTAGGGATAGAGAGAGCAATAAATGGATAAATAGTTTCACATATCATTATGCTCTCTTTCACCTTTTTTCTTTTATAAGCAGCAGTGAAAACTATATTTGCATTTAAAGGAGTGATGCATGTATTAGCCCCATGACATGGCCCATAAAAACAGTGCTTCATAACCATTTCCAATCTTATCACTCAATTATGAAAATACAACCAAAAACAATAAGATTTTAGTGTAGGTTTAATTATTGTTTGCACTTATATTATCATTTCATTTTTTTTATGTCAATAAGGTGATATGTGCAAGGTGAGCTCATTACTACTTATAGCAATACAGTGAACTCCCAACTTTCACTGTTAGGTCTACAAATAGCATGTCTTCTTCATTTATTGTTTTATTCACAATAATATTTATGTTCTATGTACACATGAATCAACTTTGTGAATAACTGGCCAAAAATGTTGGAGGCAATTGACTTCAAAAGGATACTTTGTAGTTTAACATCAAAAGTATTACTACGCACCATAGAGAATTCATTACATGTTTATTTGAGAGAAAGGATGTGTTGGTGCAAACATGGACCAGCAGGGGAAAATTGCTTATTTATAAGTTCATTCGATCGTATGTTCCCCTTCTCTTGATCATGTAGGAACAGGGTTCAAATTTGAACAGCTTGATTTTAATTGGATGCAGTGGCTTGCTGCTGCATCCAGTGAAACTCACAGGTTCAAAGCACTGAAATAGTTGATAGATCTGCTAAGGTGTAAATAGTTAACATATCAGAACCTTGGCTAGCAAAGATGAATTAGGCCCATAAAACTGATTGGTAGCTTAAAATTACCTTAATAGGGTAAGAAGAAACATAAAAGATAGGAAGACACATTATTTAATGCAAGCAGTTTGGGTAATAAAGATAAACACTAGCACTAGATCAGTTCTTTATTGTGACACACAAATGTTACACATATAATAAATATTTACAATACAACTACATGATAATCACCATTACAGCAATAAAAGGCAAATGACAATACATACAACATGCATATATATACATATAAGGTTTTGAATCATAAAATTTAAATATTGGTACATATATGATAGATTAATTTTTATATAATGCAAAGATATGGATAATTTAAGAAAAAAGTATGAGAAATGTTTGCACTGTAAGTGCATCTACAATTATAATTAATATAACAGGAACTGAGGGTGTTACCTTTTTTTTCAAATAAATAAATAAATAAAATAAGTTAAAAGGGGTCAGGATTTTGGTTCAGATAAGTTTATTAAATCTTAGGATAAACAAGACATTTATTGCCACTGACTGTTAACTTTAAAGACACAAAGTAAAAATGTATTCAGATATTCGCCTGTTGAATTCTTGGTACCCATAGATTGAGTTATTTCCATGTGCATGCTGTTAAAGACTTGAGGGGCTGTATATTGCAAAGAAAGCTTACCTGACCTCATAATCCATATCTGTATCTTTGGTATTACGGCCAGATTTTATGTCTGAATGATTAAATGCATCATTCTTTAAATATGGTAATATTACGTTAGTAAATAGATGTGTTCTTTTAATGAATAACATGTACTTCAATTAAAAGCATCAGGAACTTGGGTCTAATAAGTGATCAAGACACCTTCCATCCAAATAATGTTAGTCTAAACCTTTGTTTTTGCAGATACCAAATATCCTTAGATTTTGGATCACCTCTATTCTTTTGACCCAGATATAATAATAATAATAATAATAATAATAATAATAATAATGCTTTATTTATAGAGGGTGACTCATTAGTCAAGGACTATTCTCCCTTGAGGCCCTCTTAAGGAGAGTATAACAATGCACATTATATGAAGATGGCAATAATTACTGTTTATTTTAACATGTTTAGTATTAAAATACTAAATTCCATTATCTGTTAGAAACACATACATGCTCATGATATCTTTTCTTAAATACTCTAATATTTTCAGCAGATTTTACATGTAGTGGAAGCTTATTCCACAGAACTGTACCAGAGTATTGAAAACTCTTTTTAAATTGCTCTGTTCTTGGTTTTGGTATTAGAAGGTTTCCATGTGATATTGATCTCAACTGGTATTGTGTTGAAAAAGGCCTGAATAAGTCTTGAAGATACTCTGGTGCAGTTCCATGTAGACATTTATATAAAAGAACTGCCTTGTGAAAATCTATCCTGTCATATATTGTGAACCATTTGAGTTCTGTAAATAATGCTTTTGAGGGTTGATCAACAGATGCATCTAAAATTACACGTGCTGCTCGTTTCTGAAGTTTGTAAATCCTGTCAAGCTCAGATTTGGCACAGTTTCCCCATACATTAGAACAATAATCCATTGTTGGAAGAATATATGACTTGTAGTATAGATTGCTAGTTTCCATAGGTAAATATTTCTTGATTCTGCTGAGAAGGGCAATTTTGGATGACAGTGTTTAACAAAGCTTATCAATATGGTCATTCCATAATAAATTATTATCTACAGACACACCTACAAGCCTTTCATGTTTGACATTTTCTAATGGATGATTATTTATTGCAAGAGACAGTTTTGGGTTCCCTGACTTGTGTAGCTTTTGTGATGTCCCCAAAATCATACATTTTGTTTTACCTTCATTAATTACCATCCTATTTTGTTGTGCTCAGTTTTGGACTCTGATAAGGTCTGAGTTTAATTTCATTTGGATAACTTCAGTATCAGAACTAGATGTATACAAGGTTGCATCATCTGCAAACAAATCTGTGTTTGTGGATTAATTATTTAATGGTAGATCACTGATATAGATAAGGAAGAGGAGAGGGCCCAAGACTGAGCCTTGAGGGACTCCTGAATGAATAGTGCGAGTTTGAGAGCTAATATTGCCAATGCTTACTTGTTGAGACCTTTGGTTTAGGTATGATCTAAACCAGTTTAAAGAAGGATTGTCAAATCTGTAACAGTTCAACTTTTGCAGCAGAATTTCATGATCAACAAGATCAAAGGCTTTCTTGAAGTCAAGGAAAACAATCCCAGTCATATGTCCATTATCCATTTCCTTCAGCCAAAGATCAATTAATTTGGTAAGTTCTGTTTGGCATGAGTGGTACTTTCTAAATCCTGATTGAGCTTTATGAAATAGAGAGCATGTTTTGAAAAATTTATAGACCTGAATGGCTACATGCTTTTCAAATAGTTTTGACAATACAGGTAGAATTGATATTGGTCTGTAATTTCCTGGATCCTCCTTTTCTCCTTTCTTAAAGATAGGTGTAACCTTTGCACATTTCAATGTTTCTGGAAAATTACCACTCATTATACTTAAATTTATGATATGCGTTAGTGACTTTGTTATTACTGGTGCAGCAATTTTAAGAATTCGTGGACCAATACCATCCAGTCCAGAGGGTTTATTAATATTAACCTTGATTAGCATATCAAAAACATCAGCTTCACTAACATTAGCTATTGAAAAATAATTATCATCAGGAATTTTAGCTCTTATAAATAATAGAAGAGCATCAAGTTCAATTGGGCTGTTAGTCTGGTTCTGAATACTCTTACTGGAGATGCTTATGAAGAAATTGTTGAACATTTCCACAATGTCTTGTACAGATGTTGCTATATCATCATTTTGCTTAAGTCTAGGGGAAGACAATTGTTCTTGCTTGGGTTCAGCTCTTTTAGATGCTTCCACAATGTTTTGGTACTCTTACTTTCATTAATAGCCTGTTTATAGTAGTTCTCTTTTGCCTGATCTATCAGGTGCTTAGTTTTATTTCTCCACTTCCTATAGCTTTTCATGTCTTTTTTCTTGTGGAAATTATCTCTTAGGTGCCTAGCCTCATTGATCTCAGGGGTAATCCACTTGGGTGTAATTTGGTGTTTAGCCCTTTTTGTTTTGTCTAATATATAAAGTGCAATAGATTGTCATTTGAGCTAGATGAAATTTTCTTTGAATTTTTATCTTATTTTCCTAGATTACGTTAGTTGAGTTTTTCCTTTTTGTGTTATAGGTCATACAATCATTGATTATGTTTTTTCTAAGTTCACTTCTCAGGTATGGATGTGGGTAATTTTTAGGTTATTTTTGCTTTCTCAGGGCATTATTACCAATTACTTCTTAAGAGTGGCTGTTTACATATCTTATACACAATTTTGGTTGCCAGTATCATCGAATATGTCAGACTATGAACATGTACCTGGTAGCCATATTCCCAGAAGATTTTCTTGTTAGAAATTTTGTATTTGCTTCAAGTGGTTTTCTCCTGTTTGTTTGGGACATAATTTGCCTTTGGTGTTGTGGATATTATAAGGGTAATGTGGTTGTCAAATATGACATAATCTACATTTATGCTATGGCAAAAAAGAGATGTGGATTGTTAGTAATTGGGTCGTTAACATCACAGAGGGTGGGGTCATTAACATTCAGGGGGATTGGGTCTCTAACATTGCAAATATAATTCATATAACACCCATTAAATTAAAAGTAACAAAGACTGTCAAGTGGTTTTGACCCTTACATGTACTTCAAAGATCATAATTCAGATAACTAATTAAACATATTTTCATACTTAATAAAAGTAGTTTTTAGTTTGGTATCTGTATCCCCAAAATCACTGCTTTCTAAGCTCAATGATATATGTATACATCTAAATTCTCAGACAGGTTTATTGTGGAGGAATTCAATAGTGATATATTCCCTTTGATCACATTATAATCATTCTGTATGCATGGATGATTTCTTCTCATATCACATTAGTATCTGCAAACTTTAATGAATTCTCAAGGTTTCTTTTGCAGGATATCATGTTAATTCAGCTGTTTTTTCTGCAGAAATATATGCTGTGCCCCAAGAAATGTGTGCTGTCCAGTATGCGAAAGCTGTTCTTGACTACAGCCGAAATTCTAGACAGGGATTGGCCTTGAAAGAGATCCACTTCATTGACAAACTCCCACAACTTGTTAAGCTGATGCAGGATACATTCAGAATTATGATTCAGAATGGGACAGTAGCAAACTATAACATACAAAACTATGTTGCATCTTCATCACACTACCAATTAGAACAATCAAAAGATACTGGACAGAAAGAACATAGAAAAAAAGATATTCCAGCAGACAATAGCCAGTATGAAACTGTTAAACTGAAAGAATTGTCTCCTTTTCACTATGAGTCAAAAGTGCATCATACAAAACAATTTGTATTCCAGGTTTCTCCAAAACCAGTTGTTTGTATTTACAAAGGAGACATTCTAAAAGTCAAAAATATGGATGCCATCATTTGTCCTGATGATGCCAAAGGATCAGGGATAGGACAAATTGCTATTGATCTGGGTACAAAAGTAAAATACAGGGAGCAGAAAGAAAAATGCTTTGAGAGGCAGAAACCTGACCTTGGAGATGTGGTTATAACCAATGGAGAGGAAAATCCTTTTAGTATGATTGTGCATGTTGTAATTGAAAATAACTTTTCTCAAGAGCCAGAATTCATGTCTACAATGAAAAAGTCTATTGACAATATATTGAGGAAGACAAATGAATGGGAAAACGTGAAATCCATAGCCTTGCCTTTGTTTGGTGTGAGTAAGTATCCATAGCCTTGCCTTTGTTTGGTGTGAGTAAGTATTGTTAGCCATGTCTTGTTTGGTGTAAGTAAGTATCCTTAACCATGCCTTTGTTTGGTGTGAATAAGTATCCATAGCCTTGCCTTTGTTTGGTGTAAGTATCCATAGCCATATCTTTGTTTGGTGTGAGTAAGTATCCATAGCCATGCCATTGTTTGGTGTGAGCAAATATCCATAATCATGCCTTTGTTTGGTGTGAGTATCCTTAGCCATATCTTTGTTTGGTGTAAGTATCCATAACCATGCCATTGTTTGGTGTGAGTAAGTATCCATAAAAATGCCTTTGTTTGGTGTGAGTAAGTACCCATAGCCTTGCCTTTCTTTGGTGTGAGTAAGTATCCATAGCCATGCCTTTGTTTCGTTTGAGTAAGTATCCATAACCATGCCTTGTAAGTATCCATAGCCATGCCTTTGTTTCGTTTGAGTAAGTATCCATAACCATGCCTTTGTTTGGTGTAAGTAAGTATCCATAGCCATGCCTTTGTTTGGTGTGAGTAAGTATCCATAGCCATGCCTTTGTTTGGTGTGAGTAAGTATCCATAGCCATGCCTTTATTTGGTGGGAGTAAGTATCCATAGCCTTGCCTTTGTTTGGTGTAAGTATCCATAGCCTTACCTTTGTTTGGTGTGAGTAAGTATCCATAGCCTTGCCTTTGTTTGGTGTGAGTAAGTATCCATATCCATGCCTTTGTTTGGTGTGAGTAAGTATCCATAGCCATGCCTTTGTTTGGTGTGAGTAAGTATCCATAGCCATGCCTTTGTTTGGTGTGAGTAAGTATCCATAGCCTTGCCTTTGTTTGATGTAAGTATCCTTAGCCTTACCTTTGTTTGGTGTGAGTAAGTATCCATAGCCTTGCCTTTGTTTGGTGTAAGTATCCATAGCCTTGCCTTTGTTTGGTGTGAGTAAGTATCCATTAACCATGACATTGTTTGGTGTGAGTAAGTATCCATAACCATGCCTTTGTTTGGTGTGAGTAAGTATCCATAGCCTTACCTTTGTTTGGTGTGAGTAAGTATCCATAGCCTTGCCTTTGTTTGGTGTGAGTAAGTATCCATAACCATGACATTGTTTGGTGTGAGTAAGTATCCATAACCATGCCTTTGTTTGCCGTTAGTATCCATAGCCTTGCCTTTGTTTTGTGTAAGTATCCATAGCCTTACCTTTGTTTGGTGTGAGTAAGTATCCACTGCAATGCCATTGTTGTGAGTAAGTATCCATAACCATGCCTTTGTTTGGTGTAAGTATCCATAGCCATGTCTTTGTTTGGTGTGTGTAAATATCCATAGCCTTGCCTTTGTTTGGTGTAAGTATACATCCAATATCAAGGCAGTAGGCCAGCATTATTTTATTTTTTAAGAAAGGAGAGTGTATTTGACTCTACTGGATATTCACAAGAGTAATTTATGAAATGGCCTATAGTTTATCAAGTTCATCATCCGTCACATTCATCTCAGGGTCCACTTGGGTCTAAATGTAAATAATATCACTTTTACATGCAGGATACGGGATACATTCAGAACCATTATTTCAATTTTGATGATACTAAGCTATGATGTACAAGAGTATTGTTCAATCTTCATCAAGTTGCCCTCAGTGGAGACTGGAAAGAAGGAGGATGGCAGCAAGATATTACAGCAGACAATAGCCAATATGAAACAACTAAATTGAAAGAATTTTCTCCTTTATGCTATAAGCACACACCACATCACACAAAACACATCACCACACAAAACACATCACCACACAAAACACATCACCACACAAAACACATCACCACACAAAACAATTTGTTTTCCAGGTTTCTGCAAAACCTCTTGTTTGTATTCACAAAGGAAACTTTCTAAAAGTCAAAAAGATGGCTGCAGTAGTTTGTTCTGATGACACGAAAGGGTCTGGAATAGGATGTATTGCTGTAGGTCTGGTGATGAAAGCAAAATACAGGCAACCGAAAGAAAAATGTTTTGAGAAACAGAAACTAAACCATGGAAATGTGGTTATAATCTATGGAAATCTGATTGTTCATGTTGTTATTCACAATAATTGTCCCCAAAAGACAGAATTCATGTCTACAACAACATATCCATGAACAATATTTTGAAGAAGACAAATGAATGTGCCAAGATGAAAACCATAGTCTTGCCTCTGTTTGGTGTGAGTAGGTATCCATTAATGACCAGGATAGTATACCAATGGTAGGAAGCATGATTTTATTTTTATTTTTTTAACAAAGGATCAATTATTCAGATCTGCCTAATATTTATCTAGATGCTGTTTTCCAATCCACAGGATGCTTGCATGTAGTTGGAGTCATTAAAAAAGCAGCAGTCACTGAACCATATTTCTCCTGTGAATCTCACAAGAAGTTGATGTTTTTAGGGAGACATAAATGGTGAAAAACAGATGTTTTGGCTCTATTCTGTTTAAAGGAAAAGAAAGAAAAATTCAAGTGAAAAATCTCTAAAATTTCACTTTTGTATTCAGAAAGTTCCTTTCTTTAAATAATGTATGACAAATATTTGTTGTTGAGAACACGAATTGGTATATACTGATTAAGGTGACTTATTACTGAAAATTAAAATCAGATTATGTTACCAGTTTTCCTCGCAAAGTATTTACTTTTAGAAACTAAAATAAACTGGACCTTAAGACAACATAATTGTTAATTTATGACTTGGCCTGTTTTTCATTATACATCACATTCATCCCAATGTCTGCTAAGGGTAAAACAATGCCACTTGGACCCAAATATGGCCACCAAAATATCCTTCTTGCACATCATGGTATTGCTACTCCTCATGAATGGATGGTCATATGGACATTGAGTTTTCAAATAAAAGATTTATAATGTATATTTGTTCAAAATGTGAACAGTGCTTATCTGAATTTCGATATGACTGACACAGCAGCCATCTTTAAAATCTGGCAAAAGTTACTCCTGAATGGAAAGTCATATGAAAATTATTAGTTTTCACCGGAAATCTATGATGTCTAATTTGTCATAAATGAAAATAATGCAGCTCTACATTGTGGCCATCTTAATAATTTCACTGTCACTATTCCTTGATGGATCAGTATGGCCATGTGGGGTTTTCACTAAGAGACTTCCTTTTGTATATAGATTTTTGTTCCTAATTATATAATGATAGTGGTGTTGAACTGACACCCAGTATGAGGCTTCAGTTGGCCGAGTGGATCACTCACATCTCATCTCCATCTGTGTGCATTTGATTGTCAACTCAATAAGTGTGGGTATGTGAGAAAGTTTGCCATTAGCTTCCTGTGGGTTAGTGGTTCTTCTGGGATTCTTCCAGGATTCATCTTCCACCATTCATACTTGCTGCCATGTATAACCTATTAAGTGCTGATAAATGACATCAAACCCATAAAACCACAAACTATAAACTGACATCCAGTATGGCAAATATAGAGAAAATTTAAGCTTTTCCAATATGGGATTTTACACTCCAAGAAATGGCTTTTCATGATGTCTAGTTTGTGATAAATGACAGTATATTTTGGGACATTGCATATTGCTGGTATGGAAGTCTTCACCAACATTTTCTTATGGCTACTTGATGTAAGTTGATGATTATAATGACATTGGGTTTCATTAACTAAAACACTTTCATCTCACGATATGTAATTGGTCCTAAATGACAAATATACCAGACTCACTGTCACCCTGACAAATTTGAAACATTTCAGACAGGAGTCATTATTACAATATATGGTTATTCCTATATGAAAGTTATGCTGATCTAACCTTGAAAAATGGCTACTTTGATGGCCTTAATGAAATTCATTGTATCACTACTTCTACTAAATGAATGATGTAATCAACACAGAGATTTACAAAAATTCATTGATAACAATATGTAGCTAGTTATCCGTTATTCAAGGGAATTTTGAAAAACTGTTCAAACCAAAGTGTTTTAGATAATCCATTGATAGCTACCCTGAAGTGGACTAAGTTGAACTACTACGACTATATCTAAACTTCTTCCTCCATTCAGGAACCAGAAACTGAAAACCAAAGTGGTGAGGATATTTCAGCTGAGCTAGCTGGAGAAAACATTATTAATGAATTGCTCCCCAAGGCCATCACAAAGGCTGATACTCAGTCAGATAAAGTTTCTGAACTGGGGGTGAAAAAGACATGGCAGTGCTAATGAGGGAAAACAAATTGCTTAACCAAGAACTTGCAAAAATGACAGCAGAAGCCAATAAACTGTCAAATGAATGTGAATATTTAGCAAACAAACAGGAATTTGCAAGGAATAAGCATGAAAAACTTGAAGAACAGCTATCAAATTTCAAGACTAAATTTATGAGCCTTGAAAAAACAAAAAGATTCTGGAATAGGACAATACATGAATGAAAGAGAAAGTACCAAACAGTTAAATAAAGACAAAGATTCATTCCTGTCAGAAAATATGCAGCTGAAATATGGCTTTGCTGCTTCAAACAGCATTGCATCCTGATATTTTAGCAACAGTGCAGGAAGACATTATAAATATGAAAAAAGAAATTGTCAGTACCCTTAAAGAAGAGCCACAAAAGCACATCAGTGAAATAAGTCAGCTTATGAAAATAAATGAAAATGCCCAGAGAGTGAAAGTAATAATTCGAAACCCACCCAGAATATAGGAAAATCCCTACAGTCCCTCAAGCTACAGTGGAAAACTCTCTACCATACAGTGTCACAAATAACAGTAAAAGGGTCTTCATATCTCAGGAATCTATACAGCTTTAGATTTTGTAATACACTGGATTCTACCAAAGACAAAAAAAACTTCAAAGATAATGATAATTCCAGAAAAAAGTACTCTCATAATTGGAAACCTTATTGTGAAATATGTAAATGAAAGAGGTCTGAAACTTTGGGTTCAGGTTAAGTGCTTACTTGGAGCAGAAACTGGTCACATATTTGAGGCCGTGAGAAAAATTCACCATCCTCATTATGACACCATTATAATTAATGTTGGTGGCAATGATGTAATTAACAATGTTCATATTGACCAGATTGAAACCAATTTTTATAACGTCCTAAACAGCATATACCTGGAAATTCCCAACTGCTCAGTTTCTTTATGCAGTGCATGTCCAAGCATTGACACAGACATTTGTGAGGTGAATGCACTATGTAAAGGTATGCCCCTCACTTGCAAGGGGTGTGGGTTGATTGGCAGATTATACCTTCTTCCAAGGTGTCTGCTTTCTTCGGTTCTCGTTATCTAGGAGATGATTGCCCTCGGTTTTATTGCCCAGGTCGAGTAAACTTATAGCTGGAATAAATAGAGATCTGAGCAGATATATAGAACAGAATGACACGAGCCCCTGTACGAAAAGGATCAAAATTTGATCAATTACATAAATACTGGAGATAATACAATACATTAGGAAGATACACTTCTTTGGAATAAATGTTTCACCAACTTTCAAAACACAAATATATTTATAAAAATAGTCGATCTGTTTTACTGATAGAATTAGTCATCATACAATCGAGTGAACAATCGAAGTCATTGCCTTGTACAATTGCATAACCTGTTTAGCTCTAGTTGACTTCTCACTGTAGCTGTTCTCTGTCATTTTGCCCTTTCTTTCTTTCCTTTTTCTTTCTACTGCTTCGCCTCCCTACTGTCATCTTTCTTTATATGGGTAGATGGTTATGTAAGCATGTAGATATACAGCTAATTGATTGTGTCAGTGCATAGGTGATGTGATGTGATGTGATTTGGATTTTTAACATAGCTTTAACAATTTTTCAGTCATATCGCTATGATGTCTGTAATGTGGCAGTTTATAGTGCATAGGTACATCTGAGGATACGTCGGAAGAGCTATTTTCCCCTGTGCTTACAATGTTTTTGTTGCTCTTACCCCAAAATTGTGACCGTTGAACCTTCATACCTCCAGTCCCTTGGACAAGTGTTTTACGAGAGAGAGAATATCTTTCAAATTCATCTCGGAGTCCATCTATGTTGCGACTAACAGTTTATGGAACTTTTCCATTTTTGACATTTCGACTATGAAATCAAAGTTTACCCATGTCCCTAATAGTCCGTCTAGCTGCTATATACCATTAAACAAAAGTGTAATTAGCCTCACTAGCATCCCCGACCATACATTTAGAAATTCTTGCAGTATAGTGATTTAACAAGCGCCTGTCTCCATAAATCTAATTAATTGTTCTCTGGTCTCAAACTAATGTGTACTTCATAGATCAACAGAAATATGCCCCCTCACACTCTAATTAAACATCTACATCAGGAGTGGAATCACAAAATGATAGACATTGAACATGGATTCGTTACCAGATCTGGATTAGTTCTGGAACACCTAATGGTGAAAGACAAAATGAATCTATAAATTAAAAGGGTTTATCCCACTTTTTAAATGCAGTAAATGAGACTTTCCCAATACTAAGGGACAGCTGTGATACTACTAAAAGGCATATAAACGTAGATCACATACATAACTGGGACCATGCAAACTGTTCTAACCATTATCAGAAATCAAGGAGATGTTTCTACTGTTTTGGACAAAGGCATAATGTGCAATCATGCATACACACAAGTAAAATACAGTGTCATGACTAAGATATGAGCATAAAGCAAAATGTTCCACCCAAATAGACAATATCAGGAAAATGGCAATGAAGATGGGGCCAAAAGTTTAACAACCAAACACATTTTTCTAGAAACTTCAAAACATTCTATAAGATCTGCTTAGTGTAATTCTCCCTGTGATGACAGAAAACAAACTACAGATACACCGCTAAGTGATAATGTCCATGGAATTACCTCTGGTGCAATCCCATTAAGTGCCTTCATCAATGAAAGTGACCATAATGTGTTAGCTGCTACCGAGATAACTGTTGAATGTGCAAATGTTTCAAGAGTAATTGAAAAATCTTCTGAAACAAAACAATTGATAGTTATGATTTTGGACAATGTATGAATGAACATTTAGAGGAATATCATGGTTCATATATTGATAGGGAAAATATTAATATATTCCGTATCATTCCTCTCAAAACACTCAAAACTTGGAATTATCTCAAAATCAATCATTGGCTTAAGCAAAAAGGTCTTAACATTTGCCATATGAATATTCATTTTCCTTTTCCAAAACTAGATGAACTTAAAATTCCTAACTACAGTTTTCAAAGAAAAGACTGACTTGTCCAAAAGGGTGGTGGACTTCTCGTTTACATTAAGGATGGCATTTCTTTCAAACATCTATATGATCATGAGGAAATTGGTATGGAAATAATCTGGCTAGAAATGAGACATAATGTCCAAAAACTATTTGTCTTGGGCTGTGTACATAGACCACCGAACAGTGACAATGCTTGGTATAATACATTGGAAAACAAGCTTGAAACTCTGTATATAGAAAACAAAGAAGTCTGTTTAGTGGGTGACTTCAATTACAATTTGCTTTTTGATGCCAATCAAAGCTGTATTAAAACCATGAATTCCCTGAATTATCAACAGCTAGTTCATGTACCCACTAGGATAACTGAGGTATCTGAAACACTAATTGATCATATTTATACTAACAATGCTGACAATATTATAGAAGTTGCAGTCCCATAATATTCCATAAGTGATCATTCTCCTATATGCTGTACAAGAAAATTAAGTAAAAAAAGTCAAACTTTAATCACAGATATATCAAGTATTGAATAATGAAAAGATTCAATTCACAAATATTCCTTAAAGAACTGAAAGATATCCCTTGGTCAAGTATGGAATGTTTTGATGACCCCTCAGATGCTCTTGATACCTGGATAGATATGTTTACTGACACCCTTGGTACTCATGTTCCTTTTAATTCAAGAGAGTCAAGCAGCAAACTCAACCAAACTGGATTACAGGTGATATACTGAATGATATTAATACAAGGGATAGATTTCATTAATTAAAATATACTGAAAATTACAGATTATGGAGAAACAAGAGTCAAGTGAATTATTCAAAACGCAAAGAAAACCTATAATTCCACTGAGATATCAGATAGTATTACAAAAGAGAATCCTAGAAAACTCTGAAAACCTTCAGTGACTTGAGAGGTAAATCTGTCAATAAATTGCCATTTATATGTATTAGTGATGCAGATGGTGATATTAAGCGATAACTTATTGAAATTGCAAATGCACTCAATGATTACTTTGTGAATATAAATGAAAAACTTGTGGATATCACAACTCCTAGAAGATTCTCCAGTGATAATTAAATGAACATATTTCTTCAAATCTTAGCCAAGAAAAGTGCTTCAAAATCCCTAAAATAAGCCTTGAATTCATTTTTACAACTTAATGTCACAACAGCAACAGGTCTAAATAATATAAGTGCTAAATTCCTAAAACTCTCATCTCAAGTGATTGCTCCTTCACACACACACACACACACACACACACACACACATATATATATATATATATATATATATATATATATATATATATATATATATATATATATATATATATGTATATCTTTAGTCTTAGTATTTCCAGTTATTTTTCCAATGAGGCTAAAACTGGCAAAAGTAACTCCAATACATAAGATGGGAGATCTTACTGATATGAATAAATATAGACCTATATCAGTTTAACATCACTGTTTAGAAAGATATGTTTGTAATGAATTTAGAAACTACCGTACGTGGAATCATTTAATTTTCTACATTCTGGCTTCTGTAAAGGACATTCATGCCAGAATACACTAACTAGAATGGTAGATGATTGGTTAACAGCAATAAGTCAAGGCAACCTTGTAGGCAAAGTGTTTCCTGACCTGTCAAGGGCTTTTGGCTTTGTCCATCACAAAATCCTGCTGGGAAAGCTCAGCACATATCAAGTTAACCATGATGAAAGCTTAACATGGTTTCGGTCCTATCTTGAAGGCAGACAGCAACAAGTTTCTGTTTTAAATAAATGTTTAGATAAGAAACTGATAAAGTCGGGTGTTCCACAAGGATCAGTTCTTGAACAATTATTCTTTCTACTGTACATCAGTGATTTACCACATTGAGCTATCCACCGCCATGTTTGCAGATGATACATTATATAACATAGGATCAACAGGCCATAAGATTGGCTGTAAATTAAATAAAGATTTGGTAAAAAAAATAACTGATGTCAGTTCAGTGGTATGAAGATAAATGCAGCCAAACCAAAGACCATGATCATAGGTAGTTGAGTAAGCATAAAGCTAAGAAAAATTATTTCAGAGTAATGATAAAAGGAATGGATATACAACAGTCTGAAAATGAAAAACTAATGGCATTATGATAGACCAAATCTTGTGCTGGAAAATACAAGCTGGTAAGGTCAATAAAAAAGTTAATTCACTGCTTTATCTCTTGAACATAATAAAATCTTATCTCCCTCGAGAACAGAGAAAGATATTCTACAATGTATATATCATGCCTCACCTATAATCATCACTTTTAATATTGATTATATCATGCAGAGGAAATGGAAACTGATACCTTTCCCATGGACACTCCAGTGCAGCCAATCCAGGCTGGTGCTGGTGGGTATCAAACCTGCTAATGCTAGACTATGAGTCCAACACTCTGCCATCTGAGCTGCCACATATGTATCACTAGTATAAAAAAGCTTATTTTGTGTATCACATTTTAGTCATATGTTCTTATATTTTGCGCTTACTCTATAGCCATTTAAGATACGGATATAGAACCAGATATACTTAGGGTCTTAAAGCTTGAAATTACATTTGGGATTACTTTAGCAGTATGAAATTAAAAGAAATTGATGTATAACAATTTTGTTACTTCATATCTTTAACTTAGACACAAATTATATATGAATACTTCTCTTTTTTGTCGAAGTGCATTTTTTGTCTTTGATCCTAATTTTAACATATGTTAATTCCTACTACCTGGTCATGACTGTTTAAAATGGAACAGTAATATATACCTGATAATGATTCTATGATTCTTGGGGTCGAACAGTATGCAATCCTTGTTCATTTAACAAAACAATGAGGGCACACCTTTCCAAAGCATGGTATCAGTAACTTTGCAATACATGTAAAAAAAAATTATAATTATATTTCTATGTATCCATCTAAAACCAGAGTTACTCACAGAGAAATCTTGGGCTGAATTATTCCTGGACAGATTTGTTGCCTTTTGCTGTGAAGTTAAAAATCCCAATCTGGAGGAAGTCCATATTATTACACATTTTGCTTCAAGGACAGCCTATTCCACAGTGAAGAAGGTTTTCATTGATTTTGCTGATAAGGTAAATAAGCCACAACTCCAGGAGAAGGATCCTCCACCCAGATCACTTCCACCTAAGGGTTCCAAGACAAGTGATCATAAACAAGTGAGTTGCTGAAGAGATTATAGACATTACACATTATTATATTTTAGATTTGTGCAGCTTAGATGAAGCTCAATACAGCAATCACTTTGACACCACTATAATCCATGCATTGCATAAGTCCATCAGCAGCTTAAGCTGGATTACTCTAAATGATCTCGTACACTTCACCTTTCTATTCAGGCATTTCATACCACTTTTCCGTTTCCACTGTAGTGCAAATGTCTACATGATCATCTGAGCTTACAGCATGTTCCTCCATAACTCATCTGTAGTGCACCATCCATTCCGAATTTCCCATTAAAAAAGTTTATCAATAAACGACTCAGCAGACTTTGCTCTTCAAATGTGTCCACCATTTCCAAAAATAAAATAAAGTCTTTGAAATTACTTCTCACTAACTGCTCCACAGAAGTTTAACAAGATGTGACAAAAAGTATCCCTGCTTGAAGGTCCTTAAATATTTTCAAAATGTATGTCAGTCTGCCTTCTAATTTGCCCACTGTTACCAATAAGAAAAGAAAGCCTTTTCATTGACATCTTAAAAACCATTAAATGATATTTGACTAAATCTGATGTGCAGCCTCCTGGAATAATGTTCTTAATTTGTTTGAATCTACTATCCAGTTTTCCTGCCATAATTGAAAAAAATAGAAAGACTTTAATGTAACTTTTTCTCAAATTCTGCTGAGTTTAATTTGACCAAATTTTACAGAAAACATCCTAACAGAAAGATTTTTCGAACTTATTGATTGATACCAGGCCTGTGAAAAATATCTTCACTATTACTGAAATAGGACTACCTGTAAAAAAAACACCTTCTTTTAAAGACCATTCAGCATAATTCGATGCATCACATCGTGGCATGAAGGTCTTTCAAATTGTACAAATATGGCTGCCATAACTAAAAATGGACAAAACTTTGAAATGACTGTTCAGCAATGGCTCAACAGAAATTGACCATATTTGGTGGAAGTATTCTGGTAATAGGGGCTTTCAGATATTTACAGATGATACCAATTTGCTATCAAACATGAAAACCATTACCAACAATGGAAAATTCACTTAGTGACTTCTTTTCAATGTGTTCCCAACATAAATGTACCATTTAATTTTGTATAACAAATCTAATATCAAAATGTTTACTTTTATTAAATATAGAAGAAGAAAAAACTTGAACAGCTTTTTCTAAAAGAACCACTTAAAAGACTTTATCAAATTTAACAGAAAGTATCCTACCATGGGTACCATATTGATATAAATAATGTTTTTCTGTCATTATTTCAGATAGAAAACTAGTTACTCATTTTTTTACCTAAAACATCATAAAAGATTTTGACACAAAGTGCTCTGACATGGGAGCCTTTTCACATTCTCTTGGGTTAGGTTAAGCTTTATCATTTTGCTGTCCAAGGAGGTTTTGTTTCATGATATGTAAATTGTTCGTGGATTCACCTATAGTTCACAGTGATGTAGGAGAAGTTTTGCATTTAGGACAGTTTCTCTGGATTTGTTAGTAGCTACCAAGTCAATGTTCTTTTAATGCAGATACATCTTGCTGAATAAGAAGCTGGCTTACTAAGAATCGGTTTTTGTGGCATCAGTTTTACTGGCGTGAGTTACTTTGTTGAAGTGTTTGGGTCACATTTTTATACATATTTTACTGTAGCATCATACATTTAAGGAAGTGGAAAGGCAATGGTGCTCTATGAACCAATATGTAATTTTCTGATTTAGTGTCCATACTAAATTTAGGAAATGGTTGTGATTTTAAAGTGTTGTGATATTACCCTCATTCTTTTATTTCTGAATGAAGTCCCAGGATCCTGGATAAGTATAATTGTTATTATATCATTTTTTTAGTCGAATGAAATATAGGTACCGCTTTCCAGCAATGATGGTGGCATTTGATGTGATGGTGTCATCAACATCAAAGGTTGATGTTTAAGTTCTGTGTTCAAATGTGGCAGGCCAAATGCCATGAGGGAGTACACACTTGCAGGTGTGGTGAAGCACAGGTGATCCTTTAGGTTCCTCAGACCACTTTTGTTACTTAGGGCTTGGCCTGCCCAGACTGCATATTCAGAGAGAATTTGCAAATTTAAATAAAAATAAATTAGGGCTCATTATGCCCCTTTGAGGATTGTTTACCTCAGATTAATACATTTTGATTCCATCTTTGACAAGATGTTAATATTATCATTTTATGCAGAAGAACCTGTCTTGAAAGACCATCCCTTTTGCAAATAATATGGTTTCATTACCGGTTGTAGCCCAGTATAATAAACAAGCCTGTGCTTTGGAAGCCTATTCTTTCAAGGCAGGTGGCTAAGTAGCTCATATACGTTTACGTTGTTAAAAATGACATTAACCATTTTAAAACATACTTCCTGATTTTTATAAATTTGACTTCCATTTAGCCTGAAGTTGTACATAGCCATGCTATATATTTCATGTATACTTAATTTTATCTCAGTCAATACTGATTGTTCCATCTTGCACCCCAGAATTTGGGCCTTCTCATTATTATATCACCTCTTGTTTTATAGATTCCATTATAAAAGACAAGGTTATGTTATGATGTGCATCTGTCCATCCAGCTGTTTACTACCGCATTTCTGCACAAGAGTTTGAGTTCTCCACCATCCACTATTACCAAACATTGTAAATAAGCATGCATTTTTTGTAAGAAAGTAGTCTGTTGATCTTGGGGTCAAGGGTCAAGGGTTAAGGTTGCTGTGATTGAAGTAGAAATATACCTTCTGTACAATAGCTGATCAGCAACCTGGACCAAAAATTGTGAATGCCTTGCACTTGAAGTAAGGATGAAACCTATTGACTTTGGTGTGGAAAGTTCAAACGTCAAGGTCATTTTCTATAAAGGAAGAAAAAGTATTTCTGCATAATTTCATTAGTTCTACATCACATATCTGCACCAAATGTTGTGGATGGCATGCTCTTGGGATAAAGAAGTCTGTTGATTTTAGGGTCAAAAGTTAAACTTTAGTCACTGTAACTGTACAAAGATTGTTTATGCACATGAACTTTAGTTGTAAACTACAAACCTAGACTAAGGGCCTGATGCATTCTCCTGCATGTCATAAGTGGCTCTTGAATGAAAACAACCTATTCGATGTAGGTCACAGGCTGTGTTATTTGACAAGGAATCATAAAAGTGGAGTAGAGGAATAATTAATGGTTGCCACTCTGATACACAAAACTGCATCATTCTCAAACTCAGCTAGAAGGGTTGGTAAGAATGTCCCAGTTGGTTGACAAAAATGTCCCAGTCTGATCAATTATATAGTGACCACAGGCTTCGGTGCTATGCTAAAACCATTCATATTTACTGATCTGCATAGGTTTCAAAGCAATTGGTAGAGATAATGATATTAAAGTGTTTCCAAACAAATATCTAAACTCATTGAGATATGAAGAGCGTTGGTTGGCTGTAGAGAGGTTGCAGTGCTAAGAAATTTCAAATATCAAAATATCTCACAAGTCAAGTGAGTCAACATTCACCATAATGGCAAACTGATTCCCACAAATGCTTGCAGACTGATGCTTGAATGCACCACTTTGCTACATCAGTCAAATCAGGATTTTTTAACATCTGTGCCAATTACACATTCTTCACTGATCATTTGATGTGTTCCTCTAAATTTGAAAGCTCATAATACTAAAGATTACAATAGACGTTTAAAAAATGTTTAACTCTCAGAGAATATTTGCAGCTTTATTAAAAACACTAACCTGATACAGCTCTTAATACATTGTATAGCATGTTCTATAAAATTTGGGTAAATGACAACAGTGTTGATTAGAAGCAACAGTGTTATCAGTACCAAAACCTTGATATGACCATACTAGTTCTTCCAGGTATTGTTCAATATCATTAACAAACTACATGTTCAAAACCATGGAATGAAAGATAAATCCAAATCAAATCCAACAAAATAATGGTACTTTCGTATATTCAGTGTGGATTCAGATGCTATAGAGACTCGATAGACCATTTTGTCAGACTTGCAGCATTATAGTTACAGATGCTTTCATAAAGAAAGAACAACATATAGTTGCTGTTGTTCTCAATTTGAAGGAACTTTATTATGCCAAATGAAGGTATGACATGACTGATCTATTCAATTTAGATGATCTAATGGATTGATTACCTAACTTTATCTCCAATCATTTAAAGCTAAGGATTATCAGAATCAAGGTAGGTAGCACCTCTTTTGAAAGCCATCCCCAGGAGATGTTCCACCGCAAGGGACCATATTGTCAGTGACCCTATTCAATATCAAATACCTTCATCCTTGAATTGACTGCTTTTTAAATGCTGGCATCTTTTTTAATCTTCTATAGATCAATGAGTATGCATACGATTGAACATCAACTAGAGATGAACTAAAAAGAGTTCAGAAATGAGCAAAAGGAAATTGGTTCACATTTTGAAAATCTAAAATGGTTTATATGTACTTCTGCCAATTACATCAAACTATATAATATCTCTAGGCTCTTTCATTACAGTTATGGAGGAGATCACATTTTCAGGGCATGGTTTCGACCGCTAACTTTCATTCCATATATTAGATCCATCAGTGACACATGTTTAAAAACTCCTGGATTTAAGAAGAGTCACAACAAATGAGTAAATTCAGTTAATCAGGACTTCTTATTGTTGCCATATGTCCCTGTAAACCGATTGTGTGAAAAATGGAAGCAAAGTTCGAGCTGCCATAGTAAAATAACATGGCACCATCTCCAACTGGTTAACTGGATTATCCAAAAAGCTCCAACTTCTTCCACATAAATTATGGCCATGCTTAAAGGTTTAAACTACACTGATGCCTTTGAAAATATAAATTTTGAAGTGTTTTGAGATTTCATTTTCATACAGAGACCCTTCCAGGACCTTAAATCTGACAATGCATTAATATCTCAGAGATCACAGAAACATGATTTGCTTATACAATCAGGAAAAAGTGTTCTGTTCTGTTAGCTGCTCATTCACAATGGTATGAAGAGTACTTAAAGTACAAATGAAGCAGTCAAACACAACCCTGCATTCACTCATTTCCGAATTTAAGATTCCATATACTGTCTTCATATTTTATATAAATCAGCATGTACTTGGAATGAAAACTCCTTGAGCTAACTTAAGAGCATCAGGTCCATTATTTGAGAGTGTCACCGAACAAATCACAGAAAAGAGGTGGTAATTAAGTGCAAGTCAGTTTAAGACACACACATGACTCATTCATACCTCCTGCATGATGAAGCTCAATCACAGCACATACCATGCCCATGTCCACTGACAGTGAAAGACACATTTTTAGAGTATGTTGACTTCCAACATGTGAAATAGAAGTATATTTGGATGTTAACATGATCAAGAAACTGCATGCTAACTTACCACTTTATAGTGAACATGTTAGACTTTCTGATGAAATGCTGCTTGCATAACTAATTTTGACCATATCTTTGTCAGATTTAACATGTGTTATCTTTTGTTTATTTTATGTACCATATACCTCTTACAAAATTTTAACATCTTTACATTTCCATTTTATTGTGTTATACTTCATTTTGACATTCATTTGGAATGGTTTATCTTCTTAACGCTTTGGTGCAGTAAATCTCTTTTTTTAACTTTATTAACTTTGTCTCTGGTTTCCACCATATAGCCGCTATTGTGCCGAAGTGCAATAAATCATTGTTATATATATATATATATATATATATATATATATATATATATATATATATATATATATATATATATATATATATATATAGTAACTGTACCTTAAAAGTGAATAATGGTAGTTGCCATCAAATTGCAATTCTGGACAATGTACCATCACCTAAAGTTTGTGGATGTCTTACACTGTAGGTAAAATAAAGAAGCCTACTGATTTTTCTGCCAATAATCAAAAGGAGAAGGTTGTTGTGACTCTGAAAAGAAACAAATATTTATTTTGCAAAATAACTTTCATTTTAGATAACATGCTTTCTGCAAAGTATGAGGAGAAATTGCATTTAAGCAATTGAAAATACCTGTTAATTTTAGTCTCAAAAAGTAGGTCAAGGTGATTGTGACCTAAATAAATATGTTTTTTGCACAATAAGATCAGCTTCAGAGATGAAACTTAATGGATGGCTTGCATTAGGATAATTTTCTAATTTAGAAAATATAGATATTTTAGTCTAAATTCAAAGGTCACAATAATGGTAAGTGTAAAACTAATGGTTTCTGCACAGTAAGGTTAGTTCATAGCCACATACGTTTGCCAAAGGTCAATGCTATTGAAACCTTTTGGACAGTAATCTCCATAGTCAACCATCCCCTGGCAAGACTTACATAGAAGACTGTTAAACACAAGACAGACACATAATGTACTGATCAAACTGTTCTTGATTCCCCATGCTTGGCTCTCCAATGTGTGCTTTAGCAATGAAAGGAAAAGTGGCCCCACTAGTATAGTCTAGGAATTAGGAACAGTTTTTGCTGATATTTCTTTTTCTGGTTATGCTGAAGGTGAATTAATCTCTAAAGCAAACTCCTGATATTAAATGAGGATAGAACCACTTGATTTTTTTGTGCAGAATATTGCACAGATTGGAATGTATTTCTCAGCTAAATAGACCAAAGTATTGATAATTAAATTTTATTATTATTTCTTTCTTCATTTATTTTCTTTATTAATGAATTGAAATTAAATAGGTTTTTTGTTACAAAATTGGTCTCTGCTGTAATAAACCTAGCAATAGACATCTTTCAACCCCAAATACATGCCATCATTGCTGATCAAGCATGTTTCCTCAATCTTCCAAATCAAAATTGACTTGTCCTATACTAGAATCAGCATTTCTCATCTGACTGTAACAAAACATTGAACCTGATATCCTATTGTGAAAGGAAATAAAATGACTTGCATATTTATTATAATATGCACAGTTTTATGTGGAGATTATTTATCATCTGGTAGCACAGTTTATCGTGGGGTTTTCATTTTTAATTCAACCTAATATTTTAGACAGCATTGGTACAATTTCAGATGGATGTGTGATATACAGGTTCCCATGTGAGGAAGGCATGTTAAATATTCTTGCTTCACATGATTGAACTCACTGCCACTGTAAGTGATTTTATTATGCTTACAATGTTATGACCATCTGCATTGTTTCCTGTGTTCTAGTATTGAAGAGCCAAATTTTGCAGGCCTGTGAACTGTAACCTTGACAACAATTTTGTTTTATTGTAAACTAAACTTTATTGCTCAGATTCTAATGATGTAAATTCTTTTAGAAAATAATTTGTGTTTCTGAAACTATCCATAGGAATGATGTGCCATCTTTTTTTTTTCCAGTGTGTTTTGAGAACTAGGAGAAAAATAATCCGTCACATTCATTGGTGTAGGATAGGGAAAAACTAGCCTCATGAGCATAGCATAAGGACAAATACAAGGAAAAGCTTTATTCACATCTACAGATTCTGACTTTTAGGTAGAATTGTCCAATCCACATCAATGTTTTTGATAGATTACATTAATTCTTCTATTTATTCAGAGTTTGATTCTCAGAGAAATTGCATGTATTAAAAATTCTTAATTTTTACCATTTTGTCAATTGTAGTTACTTTTGTATAACAGAATAATTAACCTAGATTCTGAGGTGCAGCCAGGCATGCCAGACTCCCTTGTTCTCTGAAAGCATTCTGTTGATTTTGCATCAGTGGATTATTCTTCATCTTTTCACAATGCGTCAGCAGAAGTGTTCAGTCTTTTTAATGGTCATCACTTGCAAAAAATGGTAGAGGCAATAAGACATATTGTTATAAAAATATATTTTCACCTTACCTACTCAGTGTCATTGTTACAATACATATACTAGATTTAATTGTTTTCCTTCATTCAAGCTGTTTGCATCATCCAGCTAGCTTTCATTAGATATTGCTGGTTTTATTTTGTCACAGGTTCGGTTGTTTTCATTAATTGTTCATTACATGTTATCATTATACATTGCTGACATCCATATTCTCAATTTGAGGCCCCTCCTGCCATCCTCAGGTTCATTAGATGGCTCACCAACTCCAACCACATTTCAGTTATTGTTATATATAAATCTGAGCCATCAGTTGCAACCTGGATCTTTCTCCAAGCATGATTTCTTCCCAATCTATCAACTTGGTATTATCCCAAATACAATGTGGCTGCATGTGGGGTTCAGAGAGCGTTCTGATAGTTTGTGTGAGGGCAAACATTGTAACAGTATGTCAGAATCTAACTAAAGCAATAATTTTGTATTTTAGTAAATAAAATAAATTGTATTCTTACATTTTCAGTAATTGACAACTATCATAAGGTGCTAGATGACCTTTCATCTTAAGACTGTTATTTTTTTTTTTCAGAATACTATGGGAGTAACTGTGTTTAAAGCATTGGATGGAACACTTTCAAATACAAACATGAAAAACAAAGAGGATGAATCTTATTTTGACCTTATGAAGGAAGGTGGTAAAAGGTTTGTATTTTCCTCAAACACAATAGTAAAATCACACAATTCTATGTCCGGAGAATTTAGAATATCCTGTGTGTTTTGCCACAGGGCCAAATAAATTTAAGCCTTCATCCTGTGTGCGTCATGTATTTTATGTCATGCATCATCCATTATTCATTGTCTGTTTAGTCCATCAATATTTATATTCATATCCAACCAATGGGTCCATTTCAACCAGATTTCTCAGAAAGCTGTCTGGTATGAAGGCCATTAAATTTTGTACAAATATTCCCCAGCACCATCATATATGGCTGTAGTTTCTCACAATATAAATAATATAAGACTTTTCAGACAGGAATAATAACTTCTACCAAGATTAATAAAATGTTTCTGGAGATAAAAGCCTTCTAAATGTATGCAGTTGATGCCGCATTGTCATCAAATAATTGGCACCATTAATGAAAACAGATAAACCTTTAAACAACTTCTTCTCAAGAGGATGTAAACACATTTCACAGGGGGCATCTTAACATGAACACCTTTCTGATTTGTTGATGCTGATCACTCATCAAATTTGAGGTCATTGTTCTTTCTTGGCCTCTTAAGTACCCCCTATAAAACTGGGCATCCTTGAGGGCACTTCATTGGCAATTTGGGTTTATCTTTCAATCAAGATGCTGTAGATGGAGCTGAAGTAACATTGCACTGAACACATCAAAGGTTTTACTAGATCACAGTAATAAAGGCTGCTACTTTGAAGACAGAGACTGTCTTGCAAGGTCTCCTTCCCTGCTTGGCATCTCAGGATCTAAAGGGGCCAGTGGCACTGGTCCCACACAACTACTAATGACCTCTCAAAACTTGTCCAAAAATACCGTCATCCTGACCACCCCTCTGGGCCTTCCTCAAAGTTCTTTAAAAATGATGTATCCCATCAGTCCACCTAGCAACACCATATTTGGTCCTTTCCATACTAAAGGAAGGATACGGTGAACATTGTCCTCGTACAAGGATACCAGTTCTTATTCACAAGTCAAAACTTGCTCAACTGAGTGAAAAGGTGCGTACCCTTCTGTAGGATTGTCCATTTGAGAAAGTTGCAATGTATATGTCACTAAAGATGTGTTATATTGCATGTATGGGGATTTATCCTTAAGTAAATGGTCACAGATCAACATAGTTTTGGGCTTTTTGGTTTCTACTCTTTATTATAAAAGTTTTTGAGGTATATAAATTAATCATGGTACACTTCTAATATTCAGTTTCATGGCATCTTGTGTATGACAGTCAAGAATTCGTCTTAAAGGTCAAGGTCACTAGGCATTTGTTTTACACAGTTTTGAACATTATTTCCAGTGGCCTTTGAAGTAACGCAATGAAACTGTGTTACTCTCCATGCCTTTTTACAGACTTTACAGCTGTATCTATATTCAGATTTTATTACACTGTAAACATCACTTATTTCACCATGGTGGGAATTATGGGGCACAAATTGTCTGAATTTGTGTCCTTATCATAATTAAGTTTATGAGCTGATTAGATTTTCAGGCCATTACAGCAATTAGACAAAGTTTAACAACACAATTTTGAGAAAGCATATACTTCTTGGCTGGTATAATTTAACAATGAAAAATTTAAATTAGTCCAATATAATTTGGAATGCATGCTTGTAGGCACATGTAGATGACTTAACTTCATGCCATTATGGCAGCTTCTCTTTATGTTTTTGTGTTTGTCTTTGCTTAGATTTATTTGCTGTGCATTGTTTTTACAAAAACAGATGGGAGTATGTGTGATCTTAGTCACCTGGCCTCTCAGTTATACAAATTTCAAATTGTCCATACTAAAATTGTAACCATAAGATTCAGACGTTTTTGGTATCACACTCTTAAAAAAATTTCATTTTATTCTAGAAAATCATTGTGTGTAAAAATGGTGCAGTGTTTTACTTTCAATATTCAATGCAATGTTTGTAAATGACAACATAATACAGTAGCAGTACAAATTGTAATATATTACAGAAAACTACCTACAATGACTTGTGACTAACTTTTACTGGAATATCTGTTGTGTAGGTCATGACATGTCTTACATCAGCATGCTTCATTTAGAATAATCTCACACTTTGTATTATTATTATTATTATTATTACTATTATTATTATTATTTACAGAGAGCAGTCTTATGCAGTCTCTCCAACAATATCACAAAACAAAATGCAGCTTCCTTCTCACTGGACTTCAATGACAGTGAGAGATGTTCTTCAAGTTTCACTTGACCCAAATGACACAGAAGCAGCAATTAGACATGAATATTCCATGGTGAAAGGAGATTTTGATAAAACAATGTCTCATGCTGAAATTGTTTTTATCAAGAGAATACAGAATGCTCTGCTCTGGGAACACTATGCTCTGTAAGTTTCTGATGTTTGGAAATAGTTTTGCCAATTGCAAATTAGCTGTCTCTATGTCTGTATTTCTTTATCTGTCAATCAATGTAATTATCTATCAATTTATTTATCAATTTATCAGTCTATGTAATAATTATTAATCTATAAAACCTAGTGTTCACACTTGAGTGCCAACAATTTTTAACTCTTGATTGCATTCTAAAATATACTATTTCAGCGACAATCAAGAAATTTGGTAATGGATACAGCTCAAAAAAGGGAAATTCAACCATACACAAATTAGGTCGGTTTGATCTAATTGTTAAGCTAAGGTGACTTGTGTATTTTCAGTTATTTGCTCATTACACCATCAGTGTTACAAACTCTATTTCACTTACATGTATTTTCATTGTAAATATGTGGATACATCAGGAGAGTAACTCATTCATACCTTAAGTGTTATTGTGACCTTATTTTCACATTTCTCACTCGTTATTTTCACACTTGGTATTTTCAGCCATTTGTTTTATCTCCTAGTTGCACCTTGAGCACAGGACTGCAGGTTTTGCATGATGTAATCCATATGCTTTGAAAAATTTCATTCCTGGATGCACGGTTTTGTTATCAAGTGTGTCAAGGAAAAATAGTAAAAATCTGCTTTCAGTTTTTCTTTGGCATTTTGTTTGATACTTGAATACATGTATGGTGGCATGTCTGTTACTTGAATACATCTTTGGTGGTTTGTCTGTTACCTGAATACATCCTTGGTGGCTTGTTGTCTGATACTTGAATACATCTTTGATGGCATGTCTGATACTTGAATACATCTTTGGTGGCATATCTGTTACTTGAATACATCTTTGGTGGCATGTCTGATACTTGAATACATCTTTGGTGGCATGTCTTTTACTAGAATACATCTTTGTTGGCATGTCTATTACTTGAATACATCTTTGGTGGCTTGTCTGATACTTGAATACATCTTTAGTGGCATATCTGTTACTTGAATACATCTTTGTTGGCATATTGGCATGTTTGTTAATTGAAAACGTCGTTGGTGGCATGTCTGTTACTTGAATACATCTTTGGTGACATGTATGTTACTTGAATACATCTTTGGTAGCTTGTCTGATACTTGAATACATCTTTGGTGGCATGTCTGTTATCTGAATACATATTTGGTGGCATGTCTTTTATCTGAGTACATCTTTGGTGGCATGTCTGATACTTGAATACATCTTTGGTGGCATGTCTATTACTTGAATGCATCTTTGGTGGCTTGTCTGTTACTTGAATACATCTTTCATTGTATGTCTGTTACCTGAATACAACTTTGGTGGCTTGTCTGATACTTGAATACATCTTTGGTGTCATATCCATTACCTGAATACGTCTTTGGTGGCTATTGGCATGTTTGTTACTTGAATACATCGTTGGTGGCATGTCTGTTACCTGAATAAATTTTGGCGGCTTGTTGTCTGATACTTGAATACATCTTTGGTGGCATATCTTTTACTTGAGTACATCTTTGGTGGCATGTCTGTTACTTGAATACATCTTTGGTAGCTTGTCTGATACTTGAATACATCTTTGGTGGCATGTCTGTTACTTTAATATGTCTACGGTGGCATCTCTGTTACTTGAATACATCTTTGGTGGCATGTCTGTTACTTGAATACATCTTTGGTGGCATGTTTCTTACTAGAATACATCTTTGGTGGCTTGTGTGATACTTGAATACATCTTTGATGGCATGTCTGTTACCTGAGTACATCTTAGGTGGCTTCTCTGATACTTGAATACATCTTTGGTGGCATATATGTTACTTGAGTACATCTTTGGTGGCATGTCTTTTATTTGAATACATCTTTGGTGGCATGTCTGATACTTGAATACATCTTTGGTGGCATATCTGTTACTTGAATACATCTTTGTTGGCATATTGGCATGTTTGTTACTTGAATACATCATTGTTGGCATGTCTGTTACTTGAATACATAGTTGGTAGCATGTCTGGTACTTGAATACATCTTTGGTGGCTTGTCTGTTCCTTGAATACATTATTGGTGGCTTGTCTGTTACTTGAATACATCATTGGTGGCTTGTCTGTTACTTGAATACATCTTTGGTGGCTTGTCTGTAACTTGAATACATTATTCTTAGCACAATTGATCATCAGAAAGGTGAGGAAATTATTGAGAGAGTGATTCATTTTGATTACAACAACAAATTTGCCCATTGAAAAGTTTGTGTTTTTAACTGCCAAGTTTCAGTGGAAAGTCATTGATGTCTTATTTTGTCTCACAATTTAAAAGTTCAAATAATGATAAAAGAGACTCAAGTCCTGGTGGAAGAAATATTTTAATTTAGCATTTATACAAGATTTTGTTAATATAAAAAGAAAATAAGATCAAAGAAGATGGGAATTGTTATATAAGTCACTGATAGGTAGTAGGTGAAGGCTAAATTAAACAAAATCAAGATTCTGAATAAATAATTTCATTATATAACTCATAAGGTAGAACAGATGTTCGAACATTTCAAATTTTATGAATATGAAGCACTTGATACAATCTCAGTTACTGTAATGTAAATGTCCACATGCAGGGATACAATGGCAATGCTGTGCATAGGGCTATGTTGTTATTATCTATAGAAAAAAGGTTTTGCCATATAAAAATTTCATATGACCTCCAGGTTTGGAGGGCATGGAGACACATTGTCCTGTGACCTTGGAATCCAGGTTGTAATATTTTATCTTAAGTATCTTTTAACCCTGTCACATCTTACTAATCAAGCTTATTTGAACCTCCCTTAAGAAAATGTACCTTTTGTGGCTGTCTCTTGCTTTTAAACAGCAAGTTTGTGGCAAGTGAGAGTTATGGCTAATATTGCCAGCATGTTAGCCAAAAGGTTGTGGTAAATTTTCTGGCTACTGATATATAATAGCCAGTTTATTTGCCAGAAACTGTTATGGCCAGCTTTCTGGTTACTGAAATAGTCAGAAATTGCTATGATAAACTTTCTGGTTACGGCTGAGCCAAAACAAAGCCATGACTGTGATGAAAAAAATGTTTGCTTCCTTCATGTGTTGGCATGTCTTGTTTTCACAAGGCTTCAATTTTCCATCTATTATTTGTTTTGAGAGTTGCTTGGACTAGAATGTCTCTCAAAATTTTGAGGTCTATTTGTGTGGAAAGATCAGTTTAAGCAGTTTACACAATTCATTGATTGACTAATGCATGTGAATGGTGCAACATACTTGCTGGTTCCCGTGATGGAACATGGGGATGAAGGGTGTTCATAATAATCCACCATTTCTGTTTCTTTGTGATTGAGGAAGTCAACACAGTTTGTTTGTTGACTTTATGCATTGCTTCCACTGTCATATCTTTGTTGTGGCCCCACTTTGTCAGTTACCCTATTTACCGTATATGTTGGCACATGATAAAATGATTATTTTTTTGCCTGTCCCAGAACTTATGGTGAAACATTTTTTTCACTTTGGTCATATGTCCCAAGACTTAATAAACGAAAAAATATTGTATTGCATTTGTGCTTGCCCCCCCCCCCACTACACATTGCAATAAAATAGATAAATAAAATGCTTAATTGATAATAAAAAGGAAGAAACTAACCTTGTGTTGTTATAATTAATTCTTTTTTTCAACATGAGCATTAAAGAATAAAATATATCCACAAAATCTATATATGTAGCGTAGCTTCCATACTGTAGTGTGAATCAGTTATGTTCAATAGCACACACCACGTTGTTCATTAACATGAACAATGGGAAACATTTGTGTGTGTTTGTGCTCAAAGGTTTGAACATGTTATCCAACTGAAAACAGGAACCAACAAAATCACAAACAAGAGGGAAATAGTCAACCAATATCTTAAAGATGCCATTCACACATGAGATGGTGTTGAGTGCAAAATGGTCAAGATTGAATTATATCCAGGTCTACTGTATGACAGTATCTTGCAAATAAAATCATCATTTGAAAACACATTCACTTGAGTGCAAGTGACAATCTTTTCACCAGCTCAGGTTACAAATGTATCGTTATTGTTTACCTTCAGACATCAATGCTCCTGTGTATTAATTGTAACCACAGATGCCGAGCACATAGAAGCCCTGGTGGTGAATAAACATGACTGGCAGCAAGTAATTAACTCCATCTTTGAACCTAATGACAGGACATCAAAGACAAAAGGTTATTTTTATTACAAAGCAAGCCGATCTCAGAAGCCAACTTTGGTTACTTTTTTTCTAAAGGATATCAATACAAAGGTTATTTTATTGCACAGCAAGCTGACGTCGGAAGCTGACTGTAGATTCTGTGAAGTGAGCCACTTTTTTATCATTTTTAATACACAAAGACAGCTGAGATATGGAAGCAAACTTGGGTTTGTTTTCATCTGTATTCATGGGAATTTTGAAAATAAATTGAAACAATGGAACAAATTTTAAAGGGACACAGTATAGTACTTTATGCACAGATGTTGATGACCCAACATCACCAAGAATATTTGGAGCAAATAAAATCATGTGATGAATTCAGAGGGAAATAATCAACCAATATATTGAAGACAACTGCCTTTCATGCATGACATGGTGTCAAGTGCAAAATAGCCAAGATTGAATTATACCCAGGTCTGGAACATTTTTAAAGTGACACATTATAGTGCTTCGTGTGTGAACATCGATGACACAGCATCACCCATAAGATTTGGAGAAAGAAAAAAAAGGTGATGAATTCGTGAAGGCCAGAAGAAAAACAGATCATTTGGTCGACAATATGATCATTAACACGGATGAAACTCTAGTGTACTTTGATCGCATTCCTGGATGGACTGATAATAAGATGGGGGTCAAAAGTGTGAGAATTAGCAAGACTAGTACAGATTTGAAAAAATCTGACTTTTGTCTTTGCAGTTTCTGCTTCAGGCAATGTGTTGCCTCTAACAATTTTTCATGGTATGAGGAAGCTAAAAAAAGATATTTATGCATGGAAAGAATGGATCATACATGTGCATGAGAAGGGCTGTGCTGATGAGATGCTGCTGCAATGGATTAAAAAGTTTTATCTCAAGTACAGTTTTATAATTTCTTTTTTTAAAAATTTGGAGTGCATTTTCTGTCATGTAATTTTCGAATGATTTTTACGACTCAGAAAAAAACGATGTGTCACAGAACATACAATGCACACAAAAAATACTTTTAAAATTAATTTATGGTGTCCCAACAAATATGGTGTCCCAACTTATATGGTAAATATGGTATGATAAATATTTGTCACAATGTGACATGACTTTTATGACTTCACAATAGTGTAAACTTTCCAAACGTTTGTTCATATTTTTATGGTAAATTACCTAAGAATTATCTAAGAATTATTTTATGTTTGCTCAACCAGATGGCATATTATATCTAAATATCAGTTAAAGATGATCTATTAATTTTAGAAACTGTAAAGTAGTCACCGTCTTTAAATTTAGCGGGCTAATATGTCTTTACAAGAAATTTTTATTTGTTTCTCATTATTTGTTCTTTATTTTCTAGGCACAAAAATGTTTTTCATAAATATCGGAATATGTAAACTTAAGTTGTATTTCAAAAGAATAATGTACATCTTATAAAAAATTATTTATTATTCATTTTCTTCAAGGCAAAAAAGAGAGATGGAAATTAAGGCAGGAGAAGGGGTTGTCAATGAGATGCATCTGTACCATGGAACAACACCTGATGCTGTGGATCTCATTTGTCATAGTAACTTTGACTTTCGCATGGCCGGAGAAAATATGGGTACTAAGTATGGACAAGGAGCCTATTTTGCTTCAGACGCACGATACTCTGATAGTTACGCAGTTAGAGATGGCAGAAATCACAAGTTTATGTTTGTTGCTAAAGTCTTGATAGGTAAAACTTGTCTAGGAAAGCCACCCTACAAAAAACCACCATATCTGGATGATAACGACAAAAAGAAAGGGACATACAACACCTGTGTCAATGATGTTTCCCACCCCACCGTCTTTTGTGTCTTTGACAAAAATCAGTATTATCCAGAATACCTTGTTGAATATATACTTGAGACACGTGTTTGATTTCATTTATTGCCAGAGTGGAGACTGAAAATAAACCATGTCCCAGTTATTTTAAATGCTAAATGGTTCATGCTTGCACATAAAGTGATGCAAACAATGATATAGAACTGCTAATCAATAATGCTTGCAAATTTGATGACAAATTTGCTCTTTTCTTCTCATTTCTACCAATTAAGATGAGGAAATAAAGAATTTTGCTAATGTCCATAAGTTTGTACATATTGTTTTTCATTTGTTTAATCCTAGTACTTTGTGCAATTTGTATATTATTCCATCCACACATTCATCTATCATGAGAAGCTATGTGCAAACACCATTCATTGAAGAGAAATGAAATTTGATAGACTTATTGTAGTTATGAGTAGATGACCTGCTTACAGTTTCAGAACATAACACGTATATTTCAGCATTTTATTGTAGTTATATGTAGATAACCTGCTTTATAAAGTTTCAGACAATAACACATACATTTCAGCATTTTGCTGATTATGGCTTAAAATATTTGGGTAATGACTTTTTTCCGAGAGCCATGTTTGAATAATTATACACAAACCACTACAGTTTGGTAGGCATGTTGGTATTAATATATAGATTACCTGATCAGATATTCAGGCCTTAGTGTAAATATTTCATTTTCACCCATTTTTATCTTTTGAGGCTTTTAATGAAGAAGCTTGTTAACTCAATTAAGCAGAAACAACTTAAGGTACTCGAATGAAATTTGATGTGCTTATTTTCATGCATTTGCAGATGACCTGTTTAGATCTTTATTTTATTATCAAAATTGTGCAAATATTTTGTAAAACAAATTTTAGAACCTCAGAAGGTGCTTTGATTTTGGGTCTGCATTGTCCAGCCATCTCTCCATATGTTCATCGATCATGCCTTGGTTATGTTTTGAATTTAGGTAATTTAAGGCACTGTGGTGGAGCATCTATGGTCCATGGACATATTTCTAGTTACACAATAGCACCAGGAGAATTATGGGATTGTTCTATGTACATCATTTTTTATGTATCATCCATTCAATTCACTGCTATTTACAACTTCTAAAAGGAACCCTGCAGATTTTTACCAAATGTGACAGAAAGTATTCTGGCATGAAGGTTTACTTTAGTACTTACATCACTATTACTTTGATTAGTAAAACAACTTATATAAGTTAGCAAAATGATATACATTTAGAAATAAACTGATTAATTTATAGTTTTAAATAGTAAATATTTTAAATCATGGTACTAACATATATTAAATGCTCGAATCATTTGTTATTTTTAATGTTATCACATGTATATTACTATTTTATTGCATTTCACATATTCAATGCTGTTATTTTCAAACTATTTTTTATACATTTATCTTTTGTATATTGAGCTTTAAATTTTTTTAATATGCTTTCTCCACAAACAAATAAAAGTATTTAATTACTAACAAGAAAGAATCTCATGACCTTAAAAAGACATCATGAGAAATTGATTGTAGAGTTGGTCTTATCCATTAACGAAAATTGAACCAACACCCTTCTATTCAGCAACCAGTTTCACCATGGCAACCATGAGTTGTATTCTCTGCAGTCTCAGTATCAATCCTAGTTGGGTTGGGTAGACCCAGGAACACATGCAAACTGCATAATTTTGTGGTGCCATGTAACTGCATGAACACTTTATTGGTGGAATTATCATTAGTTTCTAAGTTGTCTTAGGACTAGTCAACAGGTGCAAGCAGAGATCCAGGGTGCAATATTAGTTGCATATATTATGACCATTTCATGCCAAGAAATTGTTTATCATATTTTCTGATATTTTTAAATTGAAAAAGTAATTTCTTTTTAATGTTTGAAAACAGACAAAAATGTTTCACGTCTGTAAATAAATGGATGAACAAACTCCAATCCATGGCAAAGAAATCTTTGTATCTTTTTGTATGACACCTGTCCAACTGTATGTACACCCATCAATTACCTGGTTTGCAAAATAACCTCATTTACACTTAAAAAACCTTTGTAAATAGCCTGCATATGAAGCAATGATAAAGCTTGACTATTTGGGTCTCAAAAGGTCAAGATCAATAATATTAGTTCCTCATCACCAACCTTGACCTAACTTTATGGGTGGCTTGCACTTTTGGTAATGAAGAAGTCTATAAATTTGGAGTTTAAAAGGTCAGAGATCAACATCACTCTGACAGAATGAAGACAAATATTTTCAACATAATATTAGTTCAAGATTACAAATCTAGACTCATCATCAAGGTCACTGAGGCTGAAATCTTAAAACAGCTTCAGCACAAAAAATATTCTTTCTCAAATGTGTAACTTCACATTTATGGATGGCTTTTACTTTGGGTAAGAAAGGAGCCTACTGAGTTTGGGGTCAAAGTTCACTGTAACAATGTAGTTTGCTCGAAGTCTGTTGAGTGTTTGCTGTCAAGCTATGGAAGAGGTATGAGGTTAAAGGTCAGGTCATTATGACTCAAGGAAAATATATTCTGCAAATAAAGGTCAAAGGCCATATTCATGGCATGTCTAGTAAAACGTACTGCTTTCTGCTCATCAGATTTAGTTCCAGACCACATAATTTACCTAAGGCTTCAAGACTATAATGCTTTTCATGTTGGTTATAGAGGTGCAATGTGCTATAGTCAAGGCCACCATATATGTACTGAACTAAATTACAATCAAGACCATATGAAAACTGGGTTTTTTCTTTCATGCAGAACTACAGTATGATAAGGTATTTTTTTTGTGACTTCACACTATAATGAATTGTAACTATTGATAAATATATACAATTCCATTGTAAACATAAAATTCATCCAGTACAAGATGATTCGTGTGTACATCTTTCATATGAGATATTGCATTTTACTTAAGCACTTTACACTGAAGTACCACTGTAACACTGTGATATTCATTTTTTTATATAATGTTTTGCAGTGTCTATTTTTGCATTCTTTGATATATTCCCAATATATGTAAGTAAACTTGTGTGTTCATTTCCTTTAGTGAATTTTTACCTTGTCTGCAAGATGTCCAGACAAGTTGCTGGCATCAGCTTAGGAAGTAATATGTATTTTGTAAATGGATGTTGCATCTTCAGTTGGAATCAGTATGGTTAATATGTACAAATCTGAAAAATTCAAATAAATATTTTTTTGTTAGAACTTTTACAAATTTTCATTTCAGAAATCATTTTTAAATTTTTCAGAAATAACCACATTGAGATCAATGAATTCTTGAAATCCAAGCAGTAACGAAAGCAGATTCTATGGTTTTATCTGTCAGTGACTGGGACTAGCATATGTACTGTGTGCATGTTCCAGTTCCAATTAATTCTATAATAAAAAATAAAAAATTAATAACTAAATAAATAATAAATTATTTCTAATAGAATGCATAATGAGTTATAATAACAGTGTCAATTTGTAATTTTTATTTAACCATTAGTTTCCTGCCAATTTCAATATTTTGTAGCATACCAATGTTTCCAATAACAGTACTTCATGTCTTCAGCTGTGGATTATCCAAAGCTTTATTTGATGGATCATTCAGATCCTTTTGATTGTTGTTGCTAAACATGGCTTGTGCATGTTAATTTATTAAAATCAATACACAGCTTTGGCACTTTACAACCATACATACATACATGCATACATACATGCATGCATGCATCCATACATCCATCCATCCATCCATGAATACATACATATATACTGTCCCTTCATATATGAATGTATGATCATGTATCCCATTTAATTTGTTAAATTATGTTCTATTAATTTCTATTTATTTTATTTGTTTATAGCTCTTGACTGTTGCATGAGAACCAGATAACCAGATATAACATGGTTATACATCATTGAATGCAATGTTGTATTGTATATGTCTCCTAGCACAATCTTGTTGGAACATTCCTCAGTGTATGGTCAGCTGACTTTTAATGTAGGTCACTTTTATGTCTAGAAAATTGTTCCAAAGAGGAAGAATGGTGGTTTAGATGGCCCAGAGTTGAGTTAATGGCACAGAGTTAAGTTGATGACCCAGAGTTAAGCTGAAAGAATTATGAGAAGCCAGGAAGCTTAAATGTTGCATGGCTGACCACTAACCCTAGTACTGTTGAACTGGAGGCCAGCCCAAGTACCACTGAGAACCAGTTCTAACATGATTTTACATTATCCAGTGCAAGTAAACTGGTCTAGTAGAGGAGGTGGCCACTGGTGAGGAGGTCTGTGTGAGAGGGTTACCACTGTACTCTTTTGTGTTTTGTTTACAATATACTTATAGAAATATACCTTAATATAGGGTTGTCCTACTTATAATGTAGGTCGCTTTTATGACAAATAGCATCCTAAACAGGAAGCATGCATACTCATTATGGTCCAGATGTGATGTGATGTGATGTGATTTTGATTTTTAACATAGCTTTAACAATTTTTCAGTGATATTGCTACGATGTCTGCAGTGTGGCAGTTTATAGTGATGTCTAGCACTGGGACATCATGCCGCAGACATGTAGTATGATGTCCCACTCAGTCGCATTATCCTGACACCAAGCCGACCAGTCCTAATACTAACCTCTTAATGCTGAACGCCAAGCGAGGCAGCAGTTAGTACCATTTTTGTAAGTCTTTGATATGACTTGGCCGGGGATCAAACTCACGACCTCCCGCATCTGAGGCGGATGCTCTATATGGCCCAGATGGTTTTTTTTTAAAGACCCCAGAGGACCTATAATCCATTGATGGATGCCAACTAATACTGGTACTGTTGAACTGGGATCCAGAATATGTACAACTGTGATTTAGTACAAAGTGATTAACCCCTGTACTCTCTTAGCCTTCTGAATTTCAATTATGGGTTCACACACACACACACACACACACACACACACACATATATATATATATGGAGAGAATGAGATCTGATTAAGTTTTATTTTTAACTTGTTGATGATTAATCCTTTTTTGAGCAATCATTAAGTAGTTGGAAAATGTTATTTTTAAAGAAATTTTGTATCTACATGGTTTATGTTTGTTTAGTTATTTGTATGTTTACTTCTTTTTTACATTTCCCTTACAGATCATTACTATCGGAATACATGAACTTAATAACCAGGTATTATATCAAGACAATAGGAATAATATTATTATTGCATATTTGTTGTCTTTGCTACCATTTTACTGCTTCAAGGAATATAGGCTGTGATATGGTGATTTTCTACCCTCATGCCTATTTAGAGTTACACATTTAACTATGAAAATCCTGTTTGTTATGCATGTTTTTGGCCTTTTTGTGTGTATGTATGCATACATGTATGTGTCATCATACAATGTCATTCACTGGCAAGAGAGTACAGAGTAAATCTGATAAGAAAAATAGAAATAAATCAGCAATACCAATCAGAAAGACTGAGCTTGTATATTCTGAATAATAGATTGTTTGACCACTGTGAAAGGATGGAAACAAAAATGATAATTAGATGATTGTAACATTTGACAGGTGTGAATTTATATTATATTACAGGTGGAAATTAGAATCGGATAAAAGCATGGAAAAATAAATGGTAAAGTCAGGAGGAAAAGTTGGGGAATTTTAAGGCTGATAACCTATGGAAAATTTGTATGTACAATTGGCTGATTCTTCCAACAATATGAAGCTATTTTCATCTCACCTGTGAATGATGAGACATGGGTATTACTTTTCAAAAAATGATGGCAATAATATTGTCATCATTTAAAATTGTGTACTATTTAATTAAAGTTTCTTGAAATTCCACTCTCATCTACATCTGAGTCAGAGTGTTCAGTATTAATTTTTTGGGAATAATATTGCTACATGCTTAAATTTTGCATCTTGATATGCTGTGGTTTCCTGTCTCACCTGCAGTGACAGCATTGATGGCATAAACAATTAAATAGTCTTGAGATTTTTTAAACTACTGTACAACTCTGTTCAATATCAGTCACTATATCTAACCAATTTTTGTACCATTACTATGTAACTAAAGTTAGTTCACTTTATGCTTAGATTTTCTGTCCAACATGCTTAAAAAGTAGAGCTGTTTTATCATCTGCTATTTAATTAGTGAGACACCACACAATGTCAGTTACACTTATAATCAAAGCAGTGGAAGTTAGTTTTCATCTCTACTGGTTTTAGACAAGAACTGTTGTCCATAATCTGTCACCTTTGTCCATCATCAGTCGGTTCATTCATTAGCACCAGTTAGTTATCCCTTCTACTCCTGAACCACATGGAGGAATGTTGTGAAACATAACAAACACATTCACCCCAAGGGCAAGTTTGTCTTAAATGTATGGTGCTGCTTGAATTTCCAATATGTCCACCACACTATATATCTTGAAAATTATTTTCTCTTCCTTCTAAATCAATGGTCATCTCAACATGTAATTTTCACTAAATGCCATCTTAAAAGCTTGTGTTGTAGGATTTAACACCATTTTGCAGCACAAGATAGGCTATATATGATGGCCAGTATAAATGGTGGACTAAAAGCCTGGTAAAACCCTGGAAAGAACCACTGACCCATGAGAAGCTACTGGCATGCCTTCTCACATACCCACATTGGCTGAGCCCAAGACTCGATTGAGCCAATGCAGACAGAGGTCAGATGGCAGTGATCCATAATGGTGAGCTCTTTAGACTATGGCCACTCAAGGCCCCCATTTTAAAAGGTCTAGTTTGCACTAAATGAAACTTGTGCTGATCTGACTTAGAATACAGCTGCCATGACAGTCATCTTGAAAATCATCTTATCACTACTCCTCCTGAATGGAAAGTTATATCATCAAGAGCTTTTCACCAGAAGACTTCTTATGATCTCAAACGTGGCCACCATGTCAGCCATCTTGAAAATCTTGTTATCCCTACTCCCAAAGAGAAAGTAACATTGATGTGGGGTTTTCACCTGAAGGACACACGGTACTAATTATATGGAAGTACTGTGAACCAGTCTAGAAATGGGTGAAGAAATAATAGAGTATTTACAGGTTTGGTGGTCCATAATTGGTTAATAATGAAAATTAAAATTTTAGGAAAAATATCTTTTGAGAGCTTATCCTATATGTAATGTAAAAAAAATATTGACAAATTTCTACTGATGCAATTTTAGCATTTTTACAGGCTTGACTCAGGAGTACTCAATACTGAAAGTAGCACCTGAGTCATTTGGTGCAGAATCAATAACACGTGTTTCATGCACATGTATGTAAACAAAGTGCCGCAGGTCATATGGTGTTCTCCACACATAAGCTTGCACCAAGGTTAGATGTGCATGAAGAATTATAGGTGTCATTATCAGCACCCATAAATTTTAAGTTATTGAATTTTGAATATGATAGTGTTTCCATATGTTTACCATTGGAGTTGAATTAGTACCGTGAGTCCTATATGTGACCTATACCATAATAGGAGCTTGTTGTTTCCATGGTTACCACGCGCATCCAGGGTATCAATTTGGTGGTTTTCACATGTGACAATCATAATGGAGTCTTTTTATCATGGTTTGCTTGTGATTTTGGAGAAAAATTCTATACAAAAGAGAGATGGGGATGGTTTTATACACTGGAGAGTGGAAGTAGATAGCTCAGGCCATAGGGAAAAGAGCATAGTATGGCCTGATGTCAGAAATTCATATGATGGTACCCATTGATTGGCCTATATGGTTAAATACCATTTAACACATGCAACAATTCCCCAAAAGGGGGTGGGGGGAGATTTTATATGTAAGCCACTTATGTCACAATCACTTATCTATCAGTACTGATCATTTAACTTTAGAGACACACTCAGCAGATCAAAGCAGAGAACATTGTAAAAATAAGGACTGTGCACAAAACTGCACATGCTGCATTGCCTCAACCTGTAAATTGAATTATTATATGTCTAGTCACATTGAATATCAACTATACCTGTCTTATTTCTTATCCTAGAATTAAACTCCTTGACACCTTTCTATGTTCAGCATGTTTCTCATATTGGTACATTACGTTTTTGGGCAAACAGTATTGGAACTTTTCTGCATCCCTTTTGTTGAGGGAGCAGGGAGGGACATTTTCACATAAAATAACAGTTTTGAACCCTTCATTTCCAATATAAGTCTGCAAAAGTCCTATCTGTATTGCATTATTTACACAGGCAGTTTTTCTTCCCCAACCTCTCTTCATACAGTTGAAACATTCTTGATGTATAACTGCATGGTGAACATCTCCCACCAAACCAGATCTCTTTTTTCTTCATGTACCAAGTCCCATGATAGAAAACCTTTATACTCAGGGTGTTGCAACTTGTGGTCTCAGAACACATTATTCCAAATCTCAGCATTTCATTACTGCGTGCACTAAGCGATATGTGTTTTGTTCACCATATATGTTGTTGTGAATAAATGAAAACAAGCTTCATGTCAGAAATATGGTTTCATATTTGAAACAAAAGCTCTTTATAAAACCTGCATTGCTCTGTTCTTACCATCAAGTAATAGTAAGGAATCATTTAGCTGTAAATTAGAGCTTGCTATTTGATTTGCCAAATCAAGGTGTATTACCTCCCCTTTGACTGTAATTGAGTGATTGCAATGTTTGCTTTGTTTCTCTTTTGTTCAATAATGTATGCATTTTTTCAGCTTTATATTAAAAAGTAAGTAATTTAACACTGCTTATAGTGGAAAGTAGCCACAGTAATGATTTTGAGACTTTTTCTTAACTTTTTATGAGCTTTGGGTAAATGTAGGTATATATTTATGTATTAGACAACTTCAATATGCAATTCAGTTCTATTACTTAAATTTAACAAGTAGTTTATTCAGTGACAAGTTTTATCAGTGTCTGCATATTGCATAGAGACATGAACTTGTCTTGGCATAGCAAAGTTTTTCACACATTTCTCCACCTCCAGCATACTTAATAGCTTGAGTCATAACAGTTTGTGCATACACTTTCTGTCTCCAACATCAATGTCAGCATTATAGTAACTTTGGGTAGCTTTTTCAAATTTGTCTGTTGTTGTCCTTATGTAACATACCTCATGTTGATGTGTTATTTGGGTTGATACACAATTCCCCCCTTGTTGTGGGGAACATTACCAGGCTAGATGAAATTACTCTGTCTATTCTTTGCTTCCTCACCCTTCCCCATAGTTTTATACTAAAAAGTAGCACTATGTTTTTTAATTATTCAGTATAATAAAGCTTATGGAACTCTTCCTTGGCTTTTTTACCTTTTTATTAACATTTGAGGGTCATGAATCACATGTGATGATAGTTTAAATAAGTTTGGAATGTCAGCATCTCTTGATGCTTCATGGGTGTGTGTATTTGTTTTAGTCACAAAAGGGCAATGGCCTCTTATCATTTTGACCTGTCTTGTGGCACACTTATTTGTTTTGTTTGATTGATGTGAATAGGGATGCACTGTGTGTTATTTCTGTGAGAGTCAGCAAGAAAAGAAATGCAATTTTGAAATTTAAAACATTTAAAACTTGTCCTATAGCCAGTGAGAGATGAAAATACAATGCGTCATGTAATTTGATACCCTGTGATGTCATACTTGCTGATGTCAGCATGCTTGTGTTTCTTTTGTGTAGCATGCATGCCATAGAAAGATAACATGAAGATACAAAGGCAGAAAACAATTATTTTAATAACAAAAATAAGCCACTAATAAGTATAATACAATACAGCAACATGTAATGCAGATGCAATTTAACTATAGATATTGGTATCATATAAAATGCTATTGCACTATTATCCATGCACAAGCATGGCCAATTCTTTCTTACAATTGTGCTCTAATATCAAGGAGTAAAATACAACTTTTTCTAAAAAAGTTGAATCTGGTTATAGGACACACGGTACTAATTATACAGAAGAACTATGAACCAGTCTAGAAATGGGTGAAGAAATAATAGAGTATTTACAGGTTTGGTGGTCCATAATTGGTTAATAATGAAAATTAAAATTTTAGGAAAAATATCTTTTGAGAGCTTATCCTATATGTAATGTAAAAAAAATATTGACAAATTTCTACTGATGCAATTTTAGCATTGTTACAGGCTTGGCTCAGGAGTACTCAATACTGAAAGTAGCACCTGATTCATTTGGTGCAGAATCAATAACACGTGTTTCATGCACATGTATGTAAACAAATTGCCGCGGGTCATATGGTGTTCTCCACACATAAGCTTGCACCAAGGTTAGATGTGCATGAAGAATTATAGGTGTCATTATCAGCACCCATAAATTTTAAGTTATTGAATTTTGAATATGATAGTGTTTCCATATGTTTACCATTGGAGTTGAATTAGTACCGTGAGTCCTGAAGACTAATTATGATATCTAGTTGGTCCTGAATGAAGATGGTACAGACATGACATCCAATATGACTGCCATAGTAACTAATTTGCTCATGAATATCAGAGAGTTTGTTTCTATACTCGTCAGTAAAAAGGAGAAATTGTCTTCTCCTGAATTCCAGGAATTTCTTTTGGGACAGTAGAGCATCAATCCCATTGAAGGGCTTTTGTTTGTAGATTTCTTTCTTAAAATGTTTGTTTCTTGAAATATATATATATATAAAGAATGTACTTTTATTTAATATGGCATCATGTTTGTACCACTTGAAATGCTGAAAGAGTTAATTGGCTGATTTGCATTGTACTTTCTTCAAATAGTAATATGCATATACATGGCGAAAACCTTCTAAATCCATACATTTTATACTGAATAAACATTTTCCTTTCAAATTAAGTTTTCTTTTATTTTAATTATTGCAAAATTATAGAAAAATATATTATTGCACTGACACTTCCAGGAAGAAGGAAGTTGTCACCTACAATGAAAGATGGATCCTTGGTATAAGCTGATGATGGGAAATTGCCAGAAAGCCTGGTAAGAGTCTGAGCACCTACCCAGCACAAGGGAAGCAAGGACTTTTTCTTACTCTAGTTTGTCTGGTTACAGATCAAGGAGAGATCATTTTTTATATCTGTAAGAAATAGTCAGAATTTTCCCATCATTATGGCTGTGATTTCAACTTTCTTGCTGGCTAGGGTTACATAACTTTTATGACAGCTGACTGAAGGCTTTGTGAGACCCACAGTATATGACTGGCTGTGTGTTTATTCAGTAATTAGATAGAGTCGGCAAGTCGCTTTAAAGGAATTAAACTTCTTGTGTCACTAAGACAGCCAGATTTCTGTGTTCACATATACCTCTGAAAAGAGCTTGTGGCAAGCCACGAATATCAAACTAGGCATACTGGCCAATTGGAATCAGAGCTAATGTCTCAGACAGATAATGGGACAATGAAACATCTAGCCAGTACCTGGGTGAAATTAATCAGTGGTGCATGACCTTTCGAGAGGAGAATAAAAGAATTATAAAAAATTATTCTTGGGGAAAAGACCACACTGAGCGAGAGACTTGTGAAAAAAATGGAAAGAGGAATTGAACTGGGAAAGAAATAGAAATCTTCTACTGGTAGGAAATACTTCACCCGAATATTTGTGTTGATTTGTATAGATAGGAATAACCGTACAAATGATAGATTGCTGTGATGGAATGTAGCATTTAGACAATGTGTGTGCCTGTGTTACGAAACTTCATTAAATAATATTGTTTGTATGTAGAGCAAGGCATGTATGGAATGAGAGACATTCAATTGTGTGAGAAGCACCTGGTAGAGTGTTCGTCCTTTGTCTGATGAGAAGTCCATGGGATAGTGGAAGATTACGAGAGGAGTATAGGGAGAACCAGATTTACGTCCCTTATATTTACCACAGGAATCTCCCAGGGTGCATGTAGAGATGGCACTAAACTCTAAAGTAGGGAAGGAGAGGTGCAAGAATAATACAAGGACCACAGGGAGTGTGCAGGAGAAGAATAATAATATATGGAATGGCAAGAAGAGGCAGGAGGAAAGGAGAAGGGCAAAATGATGATTGATGCAGTCAGTACAAGGAACTACTCGCTGAAAGGAGACTCTCTCAAGCAGCAGAGGGGCTTAACAGACCAAGGGAATTAGAGAAATGTGCGATCTCCCCAAACAAACAACAAAAAATATCATCACGCAGACAAATTGCTTGGTTACACAATCTCAAAATCAATTAGATAAAGTAACTGAATCAAAACAAACTTCAAAAAAAATGTGGTATAGACAGAGCCCCTGCGAAGATGCAACATTAATTTTTTTCTCAATAAATCGCGAATAAATGGTCACAGCCCCTCTGCTGCTGTACAAAAGTTAAAATATTTGGTCAAGCCCGATTCTGTATCTTGATCGAGGATCATGCAAATTAATAGTTATAAAACCATGTGGCGTCAATTGCGCACGACTAAATAAATTTTTGAATTTCACAAAATCCATGTCGCCGTTACATCAAGTTTGGTGAATATTCCATAGCGTGTGCGTGTCAACACCATTAAATACAGCTAAAATATTGCAATTGTCTCTAATAACCTTTGGTATTTGCATGTACCTTTGTGTTACATAAATAACATCTGTGTTTTTGTGTCGCCCACGAGAAAATATCCTAGACAGATTTGCTTGTTTGTCTAACATTATATCATCATAGACGACTAAATTATTAATTTCCTCATCAAGATCATCAACTGATGGCGCTTCATCAATATCTGTGATAAATTCAATGATATTATCACCAATTTCAGATGCATTATCGCTAAATTCCTTCAAAACTTGATAACAACGTTGGTCATCAACAGACGGAGCAACTAAATATAATTTGTCCCACTTCAACCATCTCATTATCAAATTTAGCAACAATTGTGTTTTGCCAGACCCGGACGGACCAATTATTATCAACCTGATTGAATTTGGTAATGCCGCGTTATGTTTAATTTGCTCGCGTTTTCTTGTAGCCGAAAAATCAATTACATTCATGATATATTAATAATTTCATGGATCTATATTGTGTTAAATGTCGCACGCGAACTCCAACATTAGAAAGGTTGTTACAAAGAACAACAGATCTGCTATCACAGGCAGGTGTGAAATTTGTGGAACAAAAAAGTTTAAATTCACTGTGAAAAAAAAAGACACGGAGGTGATATTGCCGCAGGATTAGCATCACTGCCAGGATTACCCTGGGCAAAATACCCTGGAGAAAAACATATGCCAGGTTATAATTATTACGGTCCTGGCACTCGTCTTGATATCAGATTAGACAACAATGATAATCCAAAAATTGGTGAAGTTCCCGTGAATGCAATTGATGACGCGTGTTATGTTCATGATCTAGCTTATCGTAGCGGAGATTTATCGCAACGACATATTGCTGATATAAAATTGATGCACGCGTTAAATGCGATCCCCGATAAAACTTTCAAAGAAAAATTGCTTCGTGGTTAATAAAAACTGCGATGAAAGGTAAATTAGTATTCGGCGCGGGTAATTAATAATGGACTTGATATATTATTCTCCTCGTGGTTATTGGCGAGGAAAAGCAGCAATTGCCAAACTTGCCAAAGCTGCTAAAGTAAAATATCAAACAGCTGCAGATTGGTTAGCAAAACAAGCAATCTGGCAAATTTATCTTCCTCCACCAAAGAAAATCAATTACGCGCATTTTGATGTTAGTGTACCAAATGAAGTTCACCAGGCCGATATAATGTTTCTGCCTCACGATGTTGTTGATGGAAAAACCTACAAGTATGTGCTAACTGTTGTTGATATCACTAGCAGATGCAAAGAAGCGATGCCGTTAGCAACTTTAACAGCCACTGAAGTATCAGACGCATTTAACAAAATTTATCAACGAGGACCATTAAATTGGCCAAATTTACTTCAGGTTGATCCTGGTAGGGAATTTTTTTGGTTCTGTTTTATCGTTAATGAAAAAAAATAATACAAATATACGGCGAGGTGGTGTTGGAATTCACAAAAATCAAGCAATCGTCGAAAGATTCAACAAAACATTAGCTTAGCGATTGCTAGGATATCAATATGCGAAAGAATTTATATCAGACAAACGATCAAGTGATTGGGTATCAAGGTTGCCTGAAGTTATTAACGCGATTAATAATGAAAAACCCAGAACAATAGGGATGAAACCAGCAATAGCGATTAAAAAATTAAATATTCCGATAATTCGACGGGATTTTTCAAAAGATCCTGTACTAGGTAGTATTATTGTAAGGTATTTATACAAACAAGGTGAAGCTGAAGGAGGACGAAAAAGAGCAACTGACCCAAATTGGAGCGTAACGACACATAAAATATCTGCCGTAACAAGATCATCAGGACGACCTGCAATTTATATTCTTGATTCGCTGGCACCTCAACGCGGCTTTACTCGTGAAGAACTTCAAGTAATTCCCGCTGATACTCAATTGCCGCCAGAATCACTTAGATAATTACTTTTCTGTTACATTCCAGACAAGCCAGATTAACATTACTTTTCACGTGACCGATATTATTATTTTTCCTGTTGACGGTAAATTGTCTTGGATCATTTTTTTGATACTGCCAGGCCATCAAGCAATTACAAATGACACAATGATTATTTTGTTCTCGTCGAAGTGTCAATATGGCGTCCACATCAAGGTGAGATTCATAATTATTTTTTCTGTCGTATCGATTGTAACTAAATATTTTATTCTTCACGATATTTTCACATATTTCATCATTAACAACCGCTGCATCTAGAACAATTCGTCTCAATTGAGATAATTTTCTAACTCGTGAAACAGCTAAATAAACCAAATTTGACCACATAATTCTGTCATCGACAATCCAAACAATACCATCAATAGTTAGTCCCTGCGATGAATGTATCGTCATGGCGTATCCTAATTTCCACGGTGATTTTTCAGCATTTAACGCGTCGTTGACAAGATCAATATTAACGGTGACAATATCATTTAAAACTAAATTTTTTATTTCTCCTCCTGGTAAAACAACATCAATATTTTTTCGTCGCGTATCTATTGGTCGATAACATAATGGCACAGGTAGTGTTGGAAATTTCTCTCTATGATGCTACAAAAGTTTCTGTTGAAGTTCATCGCGAACAATTTTTCTGCTAGCAGCAACTAAATGATCAGGCTGCCATAAATTTAAAAAATCTGTCATTGAAGTTTCATTAATTATTTTTCTCATCAAGTCACATTGAATTTTATCTGGTTGCAGTCGAATTAATTTCTTAAAGTTAGTTAGTGACTCATCTAGCGATCTAAAGTCAGTTTCAACTTCTTCATAATAATCAACGAAATTCTTCAACCAATCATGAGGCGACGTTCCATCAATAGGATCTGGTTGACCGTGATCCCCGCACATTACCACGGAGGTATTTTTGTTGATAAAAACTCAAGGAACAACTTCAATACCGTTAAATTTACCGTGCAAATTTCATCAATAATTATATTTTTATTTATGTATTTCTCTCCCATGCGAGAACAATTCCAATCTCCGCCGCTATATTTGAAATAACTATGATATGTACAAGAAACAACACCACGCTGCTTCATTTCCTTTGCTAATCTGTGTGTTGGCGTCAATACAATCAAATCAGTATTTTTCAATAATTCGATGGCTCGTGTTGTTTTTCCGCTACCGCCTGGTCCGTTTATATACACAAATTTATGTCGTGAAATAGGATCATAAACAGATGGTGCCACAGAGACATCCGGCATTATATTTTGATGAAATTCATCAGCATCAGCAACATCGGCAGATTGACTATAATTCAGAATATCTTCGTTTTTGATTCTCCAAGTGCCCCAGCTACCATCACCAACTTCTAACAATGACGCGTGTTTGCCATCAATGTAGAACGAATCTGTCGCTACCCTAACTGCGTCTCTAGGAAATTTATTTATCATTGAAAGCAAATTTATACTAACGTAGGCCAACATCGAAGATCTTAGATGCGTATATTGCGGTGAATCTCCACCAACATAGTTAACCACGGTACCAATCTTCGTGTCGTCAATATAAATACTTTCACGATTGCAGAATGTGCCTTTCGCTGTTGTATCGGCAATAACAAAATCTAAATCCATGATTAATCTGGCATGATGTCGCTTGTGATCGTACGCGCCACCTTGAGTGAATTTACCTATAATTTTTCTACCTAAATCTTTCGCGTTTTCGTCACATGTTGGCAGCCAAACTTTTGTTTGTTTTTTTATACGAAATAATTGCCTCGCTGACCGTCAGCAGCGTCAACATGGCTGAATCTAGCATATACTGCAGCAGTGTTATACTAACCCAACGTTGACATGCAAAGTGTTTTCCAAACCAAATGTAGCAGATTTTATGTAAATTATCGGCAAATTTAAATGATACAACACGGGCGAATCCCGTTAAAGGAAAATCTGGTAACGGCCCGTTAATCGCAACACGGGTCATTTCGTTAGTTGGATGACCAAATTTAGCAAAATACTCGCCGCAATCTCCTAACCCCAGAAAACTTCCGGGATAACACGCGGTCATATCAACTGATATCATATTTGTGTTATCGTATTTTGTGTTCCATAATCCACCGTGGCCGTATTCAACACAACTTGACTGCACATCACTAAGAAATTCATTTCTGGTTGGTTTCCACGAGTTTTTCTCTCTAGCGGCGTGAGCTGCAAAGACGATTGAGTAAAACAATTGGTCAATAATTCTAAACTTGTCGAGTATTTATCAATTAATTCTGCCATTGAGTCATTAAAAGATTTTAATCTGTAAATTTCACCATTAGGCGTCACAAATTGATCGTATTTATCTTCGCTACTGAATAGCCAAACTGATACAGGATCAGATTTGCTTATGTCATGAATAAATTTAAACATATTTAGCGAATTATCCATGGTAGGGTTATCTGCATAATAAAATTTAACAACACGGCGCCGAGGAAATATAGTTACCGCGTTTGTCCAAGCGTGTGAGTTATGATCGATAATTTCTATAGATGCACCTCGTGATTTATATGCTGAATCAAATAAAATCTCACCAGTAATTGTTTTAACTGTTATAGGGAATTTTAATTTGCATGATAACGCAGCAACATCAGTTATTGACGCGCCATCAACAACTGATTCGGCCCAACTGTTAATTTTCGCCAACCTTAGTGAAGTTAAACCCGACCCACGTTTCGAATTTTTCAAATGTTCAATCACTCGCTCGGCTACAAAATTAATTACCGAAGAAATTTTCATTAAATTTAATTTACTAAGGTCAGGTTTGTTATTTAACTTATAAATTCCGTAGACGACCGCGCTAACAGGATAAGATCTAGCATAATACGGCCTATTGATACCTGTTAATAATCCGGGCCGGCTGCTTGCAGATAAAATTATATTTTTTTTTTCTTTAACGATTGGGTCTCGTTTGTCGCGAATTATCCACACATCGTCGCTCATTTGCACGATAAATTTTATTGAGAAAATGAATTGTTCATCACCATGATTTTTTTATATATTTGATTATCTCGCTGGCTCGCTCGTCCGTCATTGTGTTATCGATCGAATTTGTTTTCCAGGTCGACCAAACATGAACCGCATCATCGTCATAAAATTCTTTCTTGGCTTGACTTGTTTCAACAGTAACGTATTCAATCTTATCAATGTCAAATAATTTCATTATACTTTATTTTAAACATATGTTTAGATTATAATTACAATCAACTTTATTTTAAAACTTAAATTACAACTTTATTTTAAACATATGTTTAAATTATGAATGAGCAACAAATGCAGGTGGATATTAGTTGGATCATTAAATTGCTGCGATAAATCATGCAAAAATGAATATTGTGGCGAACATATGGTATTTATAAGAAAAAATAATTATGGACCACAACGTTGCATGATTTGTAATATTGGATTACGAAGCAAAACTCGCTTGTGTCTAAATTGTGGTGGCAAAAAATATCGCGAGTAAAACGACATTATGACAAAAAAATTAACATTGATGAGAGAATTATCAAATGTGAGGAAGATTATATCAACAGATTTAAAACAAACATCAATTTAAACAAATAGCAATTTACATATGGAAGCAACATTCAGATGCCATCCAACAATCGATAAATATGAAGCCAGCCGAGACGGTTACATCAGACATATTAGAACGAAAAATATTGTCGGCAATGTTAATAATACTGGTTATCTAAGATTTAAGATAAATGAGGATAAAAATAATTTTAAAAATTATTTGTGTCACAGATTCGTATATGAAAGTTATTTCGGATTAATTCCCAGTGGACTTGTAATTGATCATATTGACGGTAACAAACTAAATAATTCCCTCGAAAATCTTCAGGCAGTTACTCCAAGTGAAAATAATTTACGAGGTAATGTAGGTGAAAGAAAACCTTCCAAAGCTGTTAAATCAATAAATACAGAAACTAACGAGGAAATTATATTTACATCAATGAGCGCTGCTGGTAGATATTTTGATATTGATTCACGTTCGGTGAAATGTGTTGCAGATAAAATAACTAACTCGGCCTTTACCTATAAAATTGACACTTGGATCACATTTTCCTATATCCCGATAATTTCAGATGATTAAAAAAAAAAAAAAATTAAAAAACTAAAAAAAAAAATTTGTACTGAATTTTATCTTATTTTTTTATTTTTTCTGTGGTAGAGAAACTTAAAATTTTAAAATTTTAAAATTTTACCAACATATTAATATTTAATGTTTCACCACGCATATCAAGTAAATTCCCCTCTTGATTTGTTAACCTAAAATTTATCCTCGGCAGCAATTAATTGTGGCACCGCAGATAAACGGGGTTAATTGGCTCCTTCACAATTAATGATCCAGGATGTGATACTGGCGAAAACGAATATAATATTGATTCTTGTTGAGCTAGATCTGATACTGAAGAATCAGCACCATAACTACCGTCGACGACATCCGCATATAAATAAACCGCGATAACATCAGAAATATTAACAATATTTGGCGAAGTATGTGTGCCATGACCATCTGGATCATTGTTGTATTTAAGTATAAATTTTGGTGGTGGTATTAATTTTCTTTTCCATGCATCGTGTAATTGAGGAAACAATTCATCAATTGTGTCAGTAACTAATTTTCTTAGTTCAGGTACATTATAGCCGGGTAATTTATAATTTGGTAATGATTCTTCGGTTAATTTGTTTGCGTTTAAGAACATTTGTTTACTAACAGTTTTATCATTAATTATTATCTGAACTAATATTTTATTAAAATTTTCCATATCAGATGCGAGACGATTCAGTACTTCAGTGTGTTTGATAACCTCATTACATGAACCCGATACGTTAATTATACATTCACGAAAATACCGTCGTAGCATCTTCATTTGTTTTTGATGTAATTGTTTAATCTCCGCAAAATATACATTAATGTTACTTAAAAAGACCGAGGTTAGATCATAACTCGACCATTCGTCAAGCCTAAACTTCCAGACCGAATCGTCTTTTTCAAAAATAAATTCAGTTATTTTGTGTGTTTTTTTAATTTCATCCAGTACGTTTTTGTATGATGGTATAATTTCATGATAATTTTGACTACTAGTGGTAAAATCACTATTGACAGGTTCTGGTGACTTTGGTTGAATTTCTGGTTCTGTTTCAGGCCAACCTAGGACCGTCCTAATCGAAGATTGATAAATATCAACGATATATGGCGATTTTAATTCAATAATGGAAGTTAACGTTGGCTCATGTGGAGATATTTTTATTCCTGGTTCACTATCGCCCGTTAAATTCTTAATTTTATGTAGAATTTCATCATTAATTTGCTCAATCTGATAACTACCTGTTGGTATTCCAATGACAATCCAATCTGGCGTGCCATCTGGTTTGTTTTTATTAGCAAAAACAAATGAATTATTCGATAGAAATTTGCCAAATGATTTTGATCTGATATTGGGCCAGCTATGATAAACACGTATTTGTGTTAGCGCAATTTCATCAACATATATCGGTATTGGGAAAATTATACTAAATTCCGGGATTGTTGAGCTCGCCGTTATCATTGCTGTTTTTCTTGGATTCGTGTTCGTTACAATCTGTTCCAGAGACATTATTATTAATCATCACTACAATAGCAGAAAATTCATCATCAGAAATTACTCCATCATTTAGAAACTCCGACAACAACGAAGATAATTTTGCATATGCAACTGTTGCCGCGTTAAGTTTATTAATATATGAAGTTAATTTTGTACTGGCGCAGGATGATATTTTTTTTTTGCAATAATATTTAACACGCCAGCAACTGCCGTAATCACACAAACTGCGATGAGTGTGGTATCGCGGATAATATCACTTCAGCACCAGCAACGACAGCACTAACTGAATAAACAATTACATCAATGACAACCAGTCTTCGTTGGTATTTTTTTATTTTTTGTCGGTACAGATCTATGGTGAGTTTTAACGAATCTTGCCATGATTTAGCTTGGTTGTATCTATATTCGGCCATTATTTAATTTTCAATATCTTTAAATATTCGGTAGCGGAGGTTTAACGCTCAAAAAATTCCCGGGAAAATTCTTCAAAAGTTGAATCTGGTCCTCTCTCTGGAAGTTCTGGAAGTTCATAAGGTGGTCTTCTCTCTGGAAGTTCTGAAGTTTGTTGTGGAAGTCCTGGAATTTAGGCGATAAATTCTACAATCAAAATATATACAACTGTATCTGTTGTTGTTCGATCTGGTGGTTCTAGAGTAAAATTTAATTCAACATCTTTGTTCATTATAAATATAGAAGGATTTGGAAAAATTTCTTCATCAAAAATTATCTTAAACTGTGGCGAAGAAACAACAGTTATTCTGTATAAACCAAGAATTGGTGACGCATAAGTAAATTTATTATCGGTTGGCGTCCAATAACCTTTTCCAGATGCCACAATAAAAGTTAAATTTTTAATATGACTTTGTTCTATTGCAGATGGAAATTTAATAAATTCATTTTTAGTTTTAATAGCTGTCACATCAGCCTGAATTTTTCCTGAGACATTTTCAAGATTATTAATTTTTTCGTTAATTTTTGCAACAATTTCTTTATTTACTTTGATAATTTTGTGTACTCCAGTAAGATCATCTTGGACTCGCGTAATTTTTTCGCCAGCTTCACCAACAGTTGTTCGTAAAGTAGTAAAATCAGTTACATGACTAGTAAATTTTTTGTCAGCTTCACCAACAGTTGTTCGTAAAGTAGTAAAATCAGTTACATGTTTGGTAAAATCACCTTGAAACACTGCAATTTTTTTCATTAGCTGCTTTAGCATCATTTTTAAATTTTTCAAATTCTCCAAAACATTTTAAAAATGATTCTTTATAATCTTTGAAAAGTTTTTCAAGTTCTTCATCAATTTTTTTAACAAGAATATCTTCTTCTTTTTTAACATCTTCGTTAATTTTACTAATTTCTCCGACAGATTTTGCAACAGTTTCTTTCAAGGTAGTAAAATCACCTTGAACTCGCGTAATTTTTTCACCAGCACTACTAACAGTTCCTCGTAAAATAGCAAAATCAGCTGTGTGTTTATTAAAATCACCTTGAACCACTGCAATTTTTTTTGCCAACTTCATCTCGAGAAACAGTAAAATCAGCTACATATCTGGTAAAATCACCTTGAATTACTGTAATTTTTTCACCAGCACTACTAACAGTTCCTCGTAAAATATTAAAATCAATTACATGTTTGGTAAAATCACCTTGAACTTTACTAATTTTTTCACCATTACTACTAACAGTTGTTCGTAAAATAGCAAATTCAGTTACATGGCCAGTAAAATCACCTTGAACTTTATTAATTTTTTTATCAGCTTCATTAATTTTTTTGTCAACTTCGGTTCGTAAATTAGTAAATTCAGTTACATGACCAGTAAAATCACCTTGAACGTTTGCAAGATCATTAAAGGCTTTTCTAGAATTTCTTCGCAAGTTATTAAATTCAGTCATGTGATCAGCAAAATCACTTTCAAATTTTGTAATTTTTTCGTTGGCTTTTGTAATTTCTTCATTAGCTCGCGCAATTTTTTCTTCATTTTTTGTAATAGAATCAGCTTGAGCTTTTTAATTTCTTCGAATTTTTCATTCATCACTCTGCCGATATCTTCAATAATTGATCTGGTATCTTTTTCAAGTTGAACTTGAGCTTTTTTAATTTATTCGTTTTCTCGCTCAATTTCTTCTAAAGATTTTGTAACAGTTTCTTGCAAGCCAGCAAAATCACCCTGAGATTTTGTAATTGCCAAGTTAGCTGCGATAATTTTTTTGTCAACTTTTTTGGTAAAATCATCTTGAGATTTTTTTATATCTTCGTAGGTTTTTGTAATTTTTGCATTAGTTAATCCAACAGCATTTTGCAAGTTAGTAAAATCACCTCCAGATTTTGTAATTTTTGCATTAATTTCATTAATAAATTTAATTTGAGATTCTTTAATATCTTTACTGATTTTGCTAATTTCTGCATTAGCTTCATTAACAGCTTTTTGTAACTCAGCAAAATCACCACCACGAGATTTTTCAATTTCTTCAACTTTTTTATTAAAATCATCCTGAGATTTTTTAATTCTTTTGTTAGCTTCAGTAATTTCTGCATCAGCTTTTCTAACAGTTTCTTGTAAGCCAGCAAAATCACCCTTGGATCGCTCAATTTCTTTTTTTGCTCGTTCAATTTCTTCATTAGCTCGCGTAATTTTTTCATTAGCTTCATTAACAATTCCTCGCAAATTAGTAAAATCAGATACATGACCGGTAAAGTCACTTTGAGATTTTTCAATTTTTCCTTTAATATTTTCAAGATCTTTTCTTAAGCCATTAAATTCAGTTATATAACCAGTAAAATCGGTCTGAACTTTACTAATTTTTTTGTCAGATTCACTAACAGTTGTTCGTAAATTAGTGAAATCAGTTACATGACTGGTAAATTTACTTTGAGTTTCTGTAATTCTTTTGTTAGCTTCAGTTCGTAAATTATTAAATTCAGTTACATGGCTGGTAAATTTTTTGTCAGTTTCAGTTCGTAAATTATTAAATTCAGTTACATGGCTAGTAAAATCACCTTGAACTCGCGTAATTTTTTTGTCAGCTTCACTAACAATTGTTCGTAAATTATTAAATTCAGTTACATGACCAGCAAATTTTTTATCAGCTTCACTAACAGTTGTTCGTAAATAATTAAATTCAGTTACATGACCAGCAAATTTTTTATCAGCTTCACCAATTTTTTTGTCAGCTTCACCAATTTTTTTGTCAGTTTCATCAACAGTTGTTTGTAAATTATTAAATTTAGTTACACAGTTAGTAAAATCACCTTGAACTTTTGTAATTTTCTCTTCAATAACATTAATTATTTTATAGTTATTAGTAATTCGCTCGAGCAGACCATTATGACTATCATCACTTGTACCAAAATTTTTTTGAACCTCAGCAAAATTATCTTTTATACTTTTCCATAAAATTTTAAGTTCATTTTGAGCTGCTGCAATATTTTTGTCAGCTTCACCAACAGTTGTTCGTAAATTATTAAATTCAGTCATGTGTGCAAGATGTTCCTGCCGCTGAACCACATCAGTAATTTTAACCTTACTCGTTTTTAATTTCCCACGATCTTGAAAAATAACAATCTCGTCGGGATTTAATTCTGATATCGGTAATAAACTATCAAATTCATCTTTTTTTTTACATATTTTGATAAATCAACAATTTTTTTTTCTCTTATTAGCGGCCTTCCAAAAATGTCAACCATTATTAATTTGAGATTGATTCAATTTATCTGATGTGTATTTAAGCACGATTTTGTGATATGGCAACGATGATTTTGATATCGCATCAAGAACATTAATTACTTCACTGCCGCAGATTGGTGGATCAGTTAAAGTTTGTGTTGGTAACGTTGAATACCAGATCGGAGTTTTTAATTGTTTCGCGTAATTGATAAATTCATTTGGTGGAGCCAGCCCATATGAGTCAAAATATATAATTTCATGTGGATTTATTCCGTAGGCGACCCAATGTGTTCCTGGCCTAATACTGTCATCGAGATTTATAATTCCCGTCTCGGTGGATTTTGGTTTGGCTGGCAATTGATCTCGCATAAATATTCCTCTGAAAAATTTAATCTTTTTCTTTTTTACTTCATTAGATAAATCCAAATTTGACATCGCTACTGGTATGTTCCTGGCAACCTCAGGCAGCAACTTTTTTTTAGGTAAGTTCCTGGTAACCTCAGGCCGCAACCTTCCTTTATGTAAGTTCCTGGTAACCTCAGGCCGCGACCTTTTTTTTTACCATATCGTCCTCCTGTTATTTTTTCTGCTAATTTGCTACCTGCAAATCCAACTGCACCTAATGCAGCAGCTTTTGCTACAGCTGGAGCAGCGGCAGCCAATAATCCACGAATTAATCCCAGTAGCGGGAAAAATCCACCAACTTTAACCATATTTTTGATAGCTCCTGGACTGAGATTGACGCTAACTCCAGTATTTGCCGATTTGGCCTTGCTGAAACGTTTGTGCTGAGTTTTAGTTAACGATAATTTATTTGGTCCACCATGAATTTGTGAATTTTTTAACGTTAATTTTATCGAAATAGCTTTTTTTTATTGAAGTTTTTTATCTGACCCGGAGTCAGAGTCACATTAACATGATCGTATGGCATTATATTTATTACAGGAATTTAAATTAGTAATTACATATTTTCCACAGGTGCATCAACAACTCTCATTCTACCAGTAATTCCTTCTAGCATCATAGTTTTGTCGCTGAGAATCACAGCAATAACTTTATAGTTAGCTCCTGCCCCAATTGTAATTCTTGCTTTGAAATGAATATCAACGACAGATTGTTTTACCAAATCGAGATGCTCTAGTGAAAAATAATAGATTGGGTAGCGCGTATTAAAATCTAACTGCGATATTTGCAATCCTGTATCATTATTTTGATCTCGACCCATGTAACTTAATATTCGATGATACGCACGAGCTGTTGAATGAGTTGCAAAATTTATTGATATTTCTTCAGTTGGTTCTTGTTGCCCATTAATTCTCAATGATACATTGGTAGCTGCAACGTTATCAAATATCATATGACTGTGAGTTTGATCGTATCTGTTGTTATTTTGAAAAGCAATGAAAATATGTCGTGGTGCCGAAACGCCCTGTTGAGCTGCAATGCGCCAGGTAAAATCACCATTAATATTTGTTAATATTGTATCAGTTGATGTTGTCAACCACGACATTATTGATTTACCACCGCTATCCATAAATGACATTAATTTTTCTTCCTCAATTACTGATGGAACCAGCGCTGGCATCCACAAGGTAAATTTAGTTATGTTAACTTTACCGTCAATGCCACCAGTCCTCCAAATGGCATTATTGCTGTCGTTGCGAATAATTGTTAAAGTATGTTTCGCTCCAAAAATTACTTTTCTAAAATTTCTGCAAAATCCAAAGATATGCGATAATGGAATCGCGCATGAAAAACTTCTGTTATCTCCTGCCAACATTGCTATTCGTGTGGCGAAACCCAGATTAAAATTGGGATTAATACTTTTTATGATATTAAAATCAACAGCCGGTCTGGCCTCGTGCTCAACATCAGCAGGTTGTGGATCAATAGCAGTATCTCGTGGTGTTAGTAATTTAATAAATTGCACATGATCAGCTGTATCAGAATTATCCTTGGAAAACATCATGCTAGGGCCAGCTGATCTAGCAAAATCATCTGAATATCTCGCCAGGCCTATAATTGTTGTGGCTAAATCAACATCATTAGTAATTGACTCAATTTCTCTTCCATCAATCATATATGTGGCGCTCTTGAATAATGCCATAATTCCGTTATTTACAAAACCAATTTTATCATTCGCGCCAAAATTAGCGTTAGTGTCTGCCCTAACAATTTCACCAACAACTTCGATAAATGCCTCGGATGGGAGAAAATATCTTGTCGTGTCATTAATTTGAATTTCAATACGATTTTGGCTGTTTGGCGTTACCGCGTCATATGAATAATATTGATGATCACGCAACGACGTGTCCTTGCTGACTGGCTCATTCATGTCAAATGCTTCGTTTGATACTCTTGCAAACATTTTATTATAATAGTTATCTTCTAAAACGAAGACCGCTGCCTGATATAAAGCTGGTATTTACCGGTTGAGCGGCAATTTCCATTTTATTTGTTAATTCAGCTAATTTCTGATTCGCAGCACCATTAATAATTTTATTGATATCGCTAGGCATCACAGCGGTGCTAGGTAATTTGGGTTTTTTTCTCGCTAATTTTGTAATTTTATCTTTAATGGCACTAAATGCTTTACCAGCTAAATCACCAACAACAGTAGTAGCTTTATCACGAACAAATCCAATTGCTTTCATCGCTAATTGTTTAGCAATCGGTCCGACCTTTGGTGCAATTCTTGTGACTAAATTTGTGATTGCGTTGCCATGAACAAGTTTATACACGGGCAATCTGGAATTAACAACACGAACTTGTGCTGGCCTTCGACTGTGTTTATGAACTATCATCTTTATTAAATATTATTTATCTAACAACTAATCGCTATACCCTTCAATAATTTCATCTATTAAATTTCTGTAAGTTTCAACATCTATAATTTTGCCGCTAAATAATATTTTGCAAATATCTGCTGCCTCGTTAGTTATTTCACGTGAGTTATTTCCTGCTCGTTTCCCCCCAATAAGAACTTCTAATCGAGACACATCGTTAACAACACTGTTAGGGCAGATTGTGTTGTAACCGCTACCGGTAGCGCCAGGGGTAGGTGAACCTCGTGGTGTTTCAAATTCTTCACTCTCTTGATTTTTCATTTGGTATATTTTTTTTCTGAAATTTATATATTCTGGATCATTAATATCAACTTTGGTTTTTTTATGTATAAAATATAAATGAGAAATCCAATCATCTTCATCAAAATTATGCAAATATTCCTCTTTGATATACTCCTTCCTGAGATTATCAAATTTTGTGGCAATTCTTATTAAATCATCATAATCTTTAACTTTTGAATTAATTTTGACTGATTTATTAAAAAATATACTGGGTATTAATGATTGTTGAATTAATGATCTATCTCATGGAACTTCAGGTTGAATTTCCCTTTGATATATATTTCTTCTAAAATTTTTATAATCTAAATCATCAAGATCAACTTGGGTATTTTTATTTGTAAAATATAATGCAGATATCCAATCGTTTTCACTAACAGTTCCTAAATAATCTTTTTTAAGATATTTTTCACGATTTTTAAAATCTGCGGCAATTTCTCTCATATCATCATAACTGTTTTTAATTTTTTCTACTACTGATGTTTTGAAAAAATTTGCAGGTTTTTTTACACCATGCATCGTTGAATCATCTGATGGTATATCATATTCAGATTTTCGTTTTTGTGGAGAGATAGATATTTCTTCAGATTTTCGTTTTTTTGGGAGCTGAAATTAATCTTTCTGATTCTTCTACTTCTTCTGGTTCTTCTCTTCTTGCTCTATTAAATCCCCTCATAAATACATCAAAATTTCCACCAGGTTTTCTTTTATCTTTTATTCTATCAACACCTAACCTCGCCTTATATACCCACTCGGCAAATTTTTCACGTGATTTAACATCAACATCCGGTTTTAATATTCTATTTCTATCTGAAAAAGCATGAAAAGTGTAAAAACCAAAATTTTCAAAATCTTGTTGATTAATAATAGGATTTAGATCTATAACAGCTAATCCTCGATCACTAAATTCCTTTCTATATTTACGGCCCGGTTCAGCTGCAGCTGCAATCACAGGTACAAGTGCTGGTACTGGTGCAGTTTGTTCTTCAATCTTCTTCAACACAGGTAGAATTCCTGTTTTTCTCACTTCAGGATCTTTAATATCTCCTAGTATGACTCGCTCGGTGGTTTTAGTTACTGGCTCGAATAATTCTGTTGTAAAATCCCTAAATCCAAGTTTTTCATCTTGATATGCTCGTATTTTTCTTTTGACAGATTCTCTAACAGGAATTAATTTCCTTAATGCAGCTAAATGTTCTCTTGCTATTATTGCTGAATGTGGTTCTCCAAACATGATATACAAATTATTTTGCTTTAACAAATAACTTTAACTTTTGACCAAATATTTTAACTTTTGTACAGCGGCAGAGGGGCTGTGACCATTTATTCGCGATTTATTGAGAAAAAAATTAATGTTGCATCTTCGCAGGGGCTCTGTCTATACCACATTTTTTTTGAAGTTTGTTTTGATTCAGTTACTTTATCTAATTGATTTTGAGATTGTGTAACCAAGCAATTTGTCTGCGTGATGATATTTTTTGTTGTTTTATTGGGGAGATCGCACATTTCTCTAATTCCCTTGGTCTGTTAAGCCCCTCTGCTGCTCTCTCTCACATTAGGACATTCATTCTCGCATGATGGAATAAAGAAGGCATTTGCAACAGGCAAAACTAATTTGTTAATTTATGAGTCGAGTGTAATTATAAGATTTATGTCCAGAAATTGTTTGCATAGTTTATTTATTTTTAATATTGATTAAATTGTTATACATTTCAATTTGAGTTGTTCATGTATTTAGGTTATCGACATTGCTGAATGGGTGCTCGTGAGTCATTCAGAATTTAAATGTCCACCTTTCTATTGTATTAGTCCAATACTGTAGAGGGATTGTGACAATATCCGAGCTCCTTATATATATATATATATATATATATATATATATATATATATATATATATATATATATATATATATATATATATATATATATATACCCAGATATCTCTCAAGGGAAAAGGATGTTTTGGCTGCAGAAGGAATTCATCTCCCACCAGAAGAGTCTGGATTGTCTGAATATGGCTCTGGGCAGCAGGGAATAAGTAGGCTCTTATGGGATCCCGACTTGATGTGGCTTGTCATGCATAGTGTCACCTTGACCATTCCATGAGACCTGTGAAACCAGAAATATATTGTGATCATCAGCTGGACACCACAAATACTTTTTTTAATTTTTTTATCATTATTAATCAATATCATTATATGAGTGTAATAACAATTTAATATTGCTATATGAAATTATTAATTCAATATTGATATATGAAATCATTTTCAATATTGATATATGAAATCATTAATTCAGTATTGCTATATTTAACAATTAATTCATTATTACTATAGGAAATCATTAATTCAATATTGCTATATGAAATCATTAATTCACTAATGCTAAATGAAATCAATAAATCAATATTGCTGTGAATGAAAATCAATAATACATATATCCTAATTGTGGATGAAACCTACATTATTCTTATTTTTGTACAACTTCTATACTTTGATCACCCTTGGTGATAGAAGCATACATAATTCATATTTGTATGTAAATTCTATCCATGATTCATCCATGGTGATAGATCCATATATCAATCATATTTGTTTACAAGTTCCACATGTTAATCTTACTCATTGAAGTTATATGTTCTGATTAGATCCATGTTGGAACATTATAATTTCTTTATATCAATTGTTGTACATGGTGCACATCATTGCTCAATACATTGTTGGACTTTATGCAAATGAGTTTGGTGTCAGATTCATTCATCATTCCATTTAATCCAATCCCCCAAATTCTGTGTTGATGCTGATGGATAATATAACGATATAAACTGTCAGTGAATATTATTATAGGTGTGGGGCCTGCATTCCACAACATTATAAAAAAATATCTCATTCATCCAACTGGTTTCTTTGACTTTGCTAAATCCAGTCCCAACCCGGCTTCATCCTGTTACACAAATCATGTGCTGACTGTGTGTTTCAAGTAGCAGATCATACCGTACTTGATTCGCACATTGTTTTTTCCAGCCTATACTTTAATGAAAATAACAAAATGAACACGTTAATCCTTATAATTTGTTTTTGTTGTCTTGGGTTTCAATTTTAGTGCATGATAGGCTTTACATCATGGACAGTATAACTTGCAGGAAGAACCTGGAAAAAACCTGGTATAAACCACCAACCCTTGGGAAGCTACTAGCAGCTTTCTCAGATACACACTAGATGAGTCTAAGACTCAAACCCGCATGGAAAGAGGTGACATGGCAGTAATCTATAAAGGTTTGCACTTAGACCACTAGTCCACTCAGGAATCCTATAATTAATTTTGCATCCAATAAAGACAGAATAATTAAAATCCTTTTAAAAGTGTGTCAATTGACCATTCTTGTCTTGTCTTAACCATGTACCAAATACACACAAAATAACAAGCAGTATCTGTAATTTGCACATAGCCGAACAAAAAGCACCATTATAACCATGTGGACAATCATATCAACATGGGGGTTTCACTGAACGGCTTCTCATGGTAACTAGTTGGACCTAAATGAAAATGGTAACTGGATAATCATGTCAAATATGGGGTTTTCTTTAAAAGACTTCTTATGCTGTATAGTATGTCCTAAAAGAAAATACATCTAAACCTAATCTAATATAGCTGCCATGGCAGCCATTTTGAAAATATTGTTAACAAAGCTCTGTTATGTATATTTGATTTAATTTATATTTGAAATAATTTAATTGCTTGTAAGTTTTAAAATCTTTTTATTCTTAATTCATCACATATCAAAGTAATGTAATTTTGTTTACTTGGAATATGATATTTTCCAGAAAATTCAGTTTGACCTGACTCTTTTCATAAACACCTAATAATAGAAACAATGTTTCTATTTTTGACTTAGTTCCTGACCTTGATTCAGAAATCACCGAGACAAGTAAACAACTTTCTATTTTTATTTTATTCTCGGAGTAAAATGATTGGTCATACTGCGAGTACATGATTTTAGATGTGAACAGCCTGTGTTTCATAATTTTGGGTTTTCCGAAATTGCGCAGTAGTTAGATTTAAGAGTGATGTTTAAAGAGATATTTCTCAGATAGGCTTTTACACTGGAAAGTATGTGTTTGTTACCAGTTTGGAGTTGTATTTTAATCTTTATTCAAATTATTTGGATTTCTTAAAAGATTTTTTTTCTTTTTCCTAGAAACATTTGAGTGCTCATACAAGATTCTTGGATTATGCTTGGATTATTATTGTATTTGATTCTTAAAACCATAAGTTCTTCGTTTTTCATTTTTACCTTGTTGTTCCAGGGAAATAAATTATTTGCAAAAATTTTCAAAGCTTATTGTTTTCACTCTTTCTTTTGTTACTGTTTATTAGAGCCTAAACATGTAACATAAAGACTGGGGCCTTGTTCTTGGATTTTTTAACTTTGGCTAAAATATTTCAGAAAACTTGGTATTTGAAATTTGAATTCACTGTGTTTTTTAAATCTTTAATTAAATCTGCAATTTTTTTTTATAAATCTCATCAAAAGTGGAAATATTTCTTTCAAGTCCTACCCAGGACCAATTAGACCTTTTCAAAAAAGATGAATTAATTCATCTTACCAGAAAATATGACCTTTCTGAGGAAAAGGCTTCCTTAACGAAGCAAGAAATAAAAAATATTGTGGTCAAGTATTTGGTAGAAAAGAATGTTTTGGATAAGAGTGCTTTGGTTTCGATCAATATGTCTGTATCAGACACAGACATAAAAGTGAAGGAATTAGAATTAAAATGCAAACTGGAATTGGAGTAAAGGAAGCTGGAACTTCAGAAAGATATAGAAGAAAAACAAATGCAAATGAAGTTGCAATTAGAGAAAAAGAAAGATCAAATGAAATTGAAGATAGAAAAAGAACAAATGTTATTGCAAAAAGAACAAATGCAGTTACAATTTGAGAAAGAGGAGAGAGTGAGGAATTAGAGAAAGAAAAGCAAATGCAATTGGAAGAAAAAGAAAGAAAGACAAATGCAGTTACAAAAAGACAAAATACAGTTACAGATAGAGCAAATGCAGTTACAGTCAGAGAAGGAGAAAGAACAAATGCAAAATGAAGAAAGAGAGGGAACATCAATTTAAAATAAATGAAATGGAGCTGGCAAGTGTTAAGCACAGTCCCACTTCAAATACAAATTTAAGTTTTGATGTTGCAAAGAATATTAGGTTAACGCCCCCTTTTAGAGAAAAAGATGTAGACAAATATTTTCCTTATTTAGAAAAGTTGCTGAAAATTTTGAAATGGCCAAGAGAGCATTGAACTCAGTTATTACAATGTGTAATTATTGGTAAAGCTAGTGATATTTAACACCCACTATGAGTTCACCAAAGTGGGGACTATGATGTGGTTAGGAAATGCATCATAAGGGGTTATGAGTTAGTCTCTGAAGCTTATCGGCAAAAATTCAGAAACTATAAAAAAAGAAGCTGGACAAACTCATGTCAAATTTGCTAGAGAAAAAGAGAAGTTATTTGATAGATTGTGTTTAGCCAAGAAAGCTGAACAAGATTATTAAAGTCTCAAAGAACTTGTATTACTTGAAGAGTTCAAGAACTGTGTCCATAGTGACATTAAGACTTATCTTGATGAGCATAAGGTGAAAACTTTGGAAAATGCTGCTCGTCCTGCTGACGAGTATTCTTTAACTCATAATGTTCCTTTTGTAAATAAGAGTTCCACTCGACAGTCTTCTGGCTGAAAAATATTTCAGTCTAATACAAGCCCTTTTTAATCTCCAACTGGTACAATTTTTAAAAATCAAGCTTCAGATAAGCTTGATTAAAGATCCTTGTCTCTTCCTACGTGTACCTCTGGCAAGAAGAAAGGACACTATTTTTGACTGCTATAAATTGAAAAATAGGCATCACAATCAAGACATACCTATTCCAAATGCTCTTATTTCTAAGAGGTCAAGGTCAGAGTCATGTATTGAAAGCCATACATTTGTTGGGTCTAATAAACCCCAGTCTAATTTTATTATGGAGAATTATGAACCATTCATATCAAAGGGTTCTATATCACTCTTGGTTGATTCGGCATATCCTATCCCATTAAAAATTTAAGGGACACAGGAACATTTCAGAGTCTTTTATTGTCAGGTACTTTGCCTGTTTCTGAGAAGTCTTCTTCTACTCAGAGTGTTCTTATTCAGGGAGTAGAGTGAGGCTTTGTTAATGTTCCTCTCCATTGTGTAAATTTGTCATTAGACTTAGTCTCAGGACCCATGACAGTCGGAACAGTGTCTGTTTCACCTGCTGAGGGCATTCATTTATTACTAGGCATTGACCTAGTTGAAGACAAGGTAGTGATTAATCCACTTGTAACTGGCAAGCCTTGTTAGGATCAGAAAGTCGATCCAATTGAAAAAGAATTCCCAGATTTATTACCAACTTGTGCAGTTACCAGAGCTATGACAAAGAAAGCTCTTGAGAATGATAAGGAAAGTACTCCTTTAGCTGACACATGTATTGGTCAGGCTTTTGATGAGGCCAGTTTCACTGTTGTACCTGTCACACTCAGTGATGTTTTAAGTGAAGAAATATCATCGGATTCAACCGATATTGGAGTGACAAATCTATGGAATTCAGAAATTATGAAAGATCTTTACCAGAAACTTTCATATTTGCAAGAGCAAAACTTAAATGAACTTAAACAGTTATTATTTGAATATGAGCACTTATTTCCAGATGTTTCTACAAGAACAAATAAAATTTTCCATGGCGTTATAATTGTAAAATTCCAAACCTGTCACACAACACCCATACAGGATGAACCCTCTCAAGCAGGAATACTTGAAAAAAGAATGATTTCATACAGCCCAGTTAAAGTGATGGAAATTCACCATGTACACTTTTTCTAAAATCAGATAAAACTTTCCATATATGGACTGATTATAGCAATGTGAATAGTGTGATGAAAACAGATTCATTTATATTAGCAAGAATCGATGACTGTATTGATAAGATCAGAAATGCCAAGTATGTCACCAAATTTGACCTTCTGAAAGGATTTTGGCAAATTCCACTAACAGAAAGATCAATGTAAATTGCAGCATTTGTGACTCCAGGTGGACTTTATCAATATAAAATAATGTCGTTTGGGATGAAAGGGTTGCCAAGTACTTTTCAACGTCTCATGAATAAAATTACCCCTGGTCTAGACATTTGTGATGCTATTATCGATGATGTCATCATTACAAGAACACCTGGAAAGAACATTTAGCAACATTTCAGAAATTCTTTGACAGACTCACAGATACAAGTTTGACAATTAATTTATCCAAAAGTGAGTTCTGCCGTGCTAGTTAACTTTTCTAGGACATATCATGGGACTTGGACAAGTTAAAATAGTAAACGGTACGGTCAAGGCTATCTCTGAATTCCCTGTGACTGTTAATTAAAAGCAACTGATACAAATTTTAGGTATGATTGGATACTATCAGAAATTTTGTTCCAATTTTTCTATAATTGCTGAAGCCCTGACAAATTTATTGGGTAAGAAAAACAAGTTCCTTTGGACTTAAAAATGTCAGGAGGCTTTTGACAAGTTAAAAGCCATACTTAAGGGCGCACCAGTACTTACAACTCCAATTTTCAGCAAATCATTTAAACCGCTGATGCAAACAATGCTGGAGTTGGAGCAGATTTAATTTAAAAATACAAAAATGGTATTGATCATCCAGTGGCTATTTTTTTAAGAAATTAAATAAGCACCAAAGAAATTATTTAACAATTGAGAAGGAATGTTTGGCTTTGATATCGGCATTACAACATTTTGAAGTTTATATTAGTTCAGCTCCTTTTTCGATTGTTATGTTTAGTGACCACAACTACATACTTTCATTGGCAAAATGAAAAAGAAAAATTAAAGACTACTAAGATAGATTTTGTTGTTACAGGAATATGATATTGACAGCAGGCACATCAAGGGGTAAGATAATTTAATAGCAGATGCACACTCCCGTGTATAGAAATGTATTATTTCATGTACACTTTGTATAATTTATAATAATTCTTTTTGACCTCATTTATATTTAATCTATGATAAAAAGAAAGCTTTATCATATAAATCTTTCTTTGTCTTTATGGGGGAAAGTGTTATGTATAGTATATTTGATTTAATTTATATTTTATTTAATTTAATTGTTTGTAAGTTTAAAAATCTTTTAATTTGTTAATTTCATTACATGTCAAAGCAATGTAATTTTGTTTACTAGGAATATGATATTATCCAGAAAATTCAGTTTTGATCTGAAACTTTTCATTCAACACCTAATAATAGAAACATGTTTCTACTTTAGACTTAGTTCCCAACCTTGATTCAGAAATCACTGAGATAAGTAAACAAATTTCTATTTTTATATTTTCTCTTGGAGTAAAATGATTGGGTTTTATAAAGGTCATACTTAGAGTATGTGATTTCAGATGTAAACAGCTTCTAGATTTAATAGAGATGTTTAGAGAGATATTTCTCAGTTGGGCTTTTACACTGGAAAATGTGTTTGTGACCAGTTTGGAGTTATATTTTAATTTTTATTGAAATTATTTGGATTTATAAAAAGATTATTTCTTTTTCCTGGAAATATTTTAGTGATCATACACAATTCTTGGACAAAGACAATTATCTGAATTTTATTTGGAAAATCAAACACTGGAATATTGTTTGTGGATAAAAAAAAAACGCATCTGTGCATTAAATGCCACGGAATATGTCATTGCCTTCCATCATGGAGTTTTTTTTTTTATTCGAACTTGACTTCACAAATATTTTATTACTAGGACTTCTAAAATTTATTTCGTGGATTATTTTTGGATTTGATTCTTAAAACCGTAAATACTTATTCTTTTCAGTTTACATTGTTTTTCCGGGAAATAAATTATTTGTTAAATTCTTCAAAGCTTGTTGTTTTCACTCTTTCTTTTGTTACTGTTTATTAGAGCCTAAACACGTAACATAAGAGCTCATTCTGAATGGATGATCATATCTGCACGGGGTTTTCTTTAAATGAATTCTGGTGCTTTCTAGCTGGTCCCAAATGAAAATGGTGATGAGCTGACATTCATTGTGGCTTGGCTGTTAAATTAGCATGTGTTTCTTCATCTCCTTGTTTTGGAAACGAGAACAATTAGTCTTTTTATCAGCTTTATTGCTCCACTGTTTTTGATCAAACCGCCATCACGTGATACTCGCCAGTCAACCCGTTTATGCTACGATGGACCCTAATTAATTGCTTTAAATGATCACTCCTTGAATCGCCAAACTACATTTGCTCTAGACTAAATGAACTGGGACTACATTCATCATTTCCTAAATGTAAACAGAAGCGAAAAAAGAAACGTTGTTTCAAAGCAGGCTGGCGTAGAACAGGAAGACGAATCCCAGTTATCTCCCTTATTTCGACACAACAATTTAAAAAAATTCGACCGTTAATTTAGATAACCTAATTAAAATCCCTATTAATTCGTCAACCCTTTTGTCAACTATCAAAGAAATACCTCTACGTATTGCATTATTCAATGCCCAGTCAGAAGGACCACCTGAAAAGCGCACAGAAATAGTTAATTTTATCAACGACCAAAATGTTGACATATTTTTCCTGACAGAAACATGGCTAAACATGGCTAAAAACATCTGGCGATGAACCCAAGTGTGCGGATATAACACCCACTGGTTACTCCATCAAGTCGTTCCACCGTAATTCTCGCGGAGGTGGAATTGCTGTCATCACAAAGAACTCCATGATAAAACGTGTTAACTACACCACAACATTCAATTTCGACCACACATCGTTTGAACTAGTCCAAACCACACTCGTACTGGAGCAAAGGTCAGTCCATTTTTTCTGCCTATAACACCCTCCTCCTAGTGGAAAAAACAAGCTGGCTGACTCTCTCTTTTTGGAGCAGTTTCCGAATCTCCTGATTATTCTTGGAGATTTCAACTTTCACTTTGACTGTCCAGGAAACTCAAATACATAAAAACTCATAGATTCCATTAATGTTTTCGACCTCAAACAGTCAGTTAACCATCTTACCCATAAACATGGTAACATTTTAGACTGGATTCTTCAAAGACCTGAGGATAACATTCTACGGTCCTCCCTGGTATCCCATGAACTTGCATCAGATCACCTCTGCATTATATATCATCTTGATGTATCAGTTCCCAACCCTTCACCATTATCTTCTACTAAGAGAAACCTCCGTATGATAAATAGAACCAAACTATTGCACGACATCCAAGCTAACCTAGCAACTTGCTTACCTCCTACCGCAGAACAACTTGATAACTGTCTGTGTTCATTGCTTGACAAACATGCACCAGCTACCAAGTGCAGAGTATCAGTTCAAAAGTGTTCTCCATGGTATAGCAGTGTTAGGGGCCAGCTTCGCACTGCTAAAAGAGACCGCCGTAAAGCTGAGAGGCTCTGGCTTTCCATCCGACTCACTATTCATAAGCAAATCTATGAAGTCGCTAAAAAGAATGTCACAGATATAGTCCATGCAGCGAAATCAGCCCACTACACTACTAAGATCATAAAAAGTTTGAGGTGCAAAGAGCTCTTCGAGATTACTAACAAGCTAATGTCAAGGAACAAATCAACACCACTTCCAACTACCGTCTCTCCAGTCAACCTTCCGGACATGTTTGCAGATTTTTTCCGTGACAAAGTACAAACCATTAGAGATAAGCTTGACACCACAATTTTAACTGACTCGTCGTCACCCTACAGTTGGGATACAGAATTTGAGCGGCAACCATTAGCAGCATTTGAACCTGTCTCTATGGATTTCGTACGTACAATCGTGATGAAGAGTTCACCAAACTCATGTGAACTTGATCCAATTCCAATATCATTGCTGCTTGAGTGCTTAGATCCAGTATTGCCTTCACTAACTGATGAAATTAATACCTCTCTCTCATCTGGGGGAATTCCCATCATTTTTAAAAACTGCCATTGTTAAGCCTCTGCTGAAGAAACCAACACTAGACCATAACTATTTAAAGAACTACCGCCCAGTTTCTAATCTCCCATTCATATCAATAATCTTAGAAAAGGTAGTTCTATCCCAGCTTGTATCTCATCTAAATTTAAACAGTCTTTTTAGAGATGTACAATCTGCATATCGCCCTTACCACAGTACTGAAACTACTCTTCTAAAAGTAGTTAATGACATTCTCTCTGCATTGGATACCGGAAAGATTACAGTCCTCACCCTCCTTGATTTGTCTGCAGCATTTGGCACAATAGACCATGATATATTACTTCACCGTCTCCAGCATGTATTTGGCATTCATGATACAGCCTTACTGTGGTTCAAGTCCTACTTGGTCAACAGGACACAAATCGTTGCTGCAAATGGAATACACTCCAGCCCAGTTGATCTGTGTTGTGGTGTTCCACAGGGGCATGTTCTTGGACCTGTTCTCTTCGTTCTGTACACTCAGTCGCCCTCAAGCGTGATAGATCATCATCCAGTGTCTCACAAATTGTACGCTGATGACACCCAAATATACAAATCTAGCCACCAAACTGAAGTTGATGCTACCAGCCAAGGTGTAGAGAGGTGCATTTCTGATGTGAAGTCATGGATGACATGTAACAAGCTGCAGATGAATGATGATAAAACTGAGGCCATTCTGATCACAAGACAAAGACTTTCTCATTCACATCCTTTACCTCAAACAATAAATATCAGCAACGCCAACATTAAATTCACACAATCTGTACGAAAACTAGGTGTTACTCTGGACAGTACCCTCACATTGCACCAACATGTCATGAACATATGCAAGGCTGCATATCTTGAGGTGAGACGCATCAGCTCAGTTCGCAAATATCTTTCAGTTGATACCACTAAAACACTTGTGTGTTCGTTAGTACTTTCAAGACTGGACTATTGTAACTCAATTATGTCTGGTTCATCTCAATATCTACTCCAGAAACTTCAAAAAGTTCAAAACACAGCTGCTCGGATCATACTTAGAGTACCACAATCAGAGCACACCTCCCCACTGCTCTGTACCCTAAACTGGCTATCCATTCGATCTAGAACCAAACACAAAATTTGTTCTTTGTGCTACGTTTCACTGTCGGACTCTAGACCTACATACCTATCCGATCTCACCCATGTGTACACACCAGCAAGAAATTTACGCTCTTCTTCTGACAATCGTATGCTCATTATTCCCATTATGAAAACAAAGTCATATGGACAGCGTTCTTTTGCATACCAGGGCCCAGCAACGTTGAATGAATTGCCCTCTGAACTTATACACAAAGACAGTGATCCCATTCAAGAGTGCTCTCAAAACTCACTTATTTCGACTGCAAGAACAAACTTAAAGACCTAAAAATGTTTTGTACCTTAAATATTCTCAGCATGTTTTTTATTTTTTAATGTTTTTCTAACTTCATGGTGTTTGTTTTTGTAATATTATTATTATGATTTTTTTTATCTTATAGGTGTTGTCTAATGTTTTAAAGCGCTTAGAGCTTCTAAAGAGTAGGCGCTATACAAAGTCCTCATTATTGTGTGTGTGTGTGTGTGTGTGTTCTGAAATTACCGTCCATTTACACGAGTTATACTGGCCGCCATATTGAACCTGCCGTGTGCTCCAAAAAGGCATTAAACCACACCAACAACAACTTGTAACAACAAAAACTTATCCGATACATTACTGACATTTAATTCAATCTTCAAGACTGATTCCTTCTTTACAGGAAACTTCTACATTTCTCTTTTACACGACATACAACCTTATCTGTAATAAAAGCACTGGTATATGGTGCAAGGAATGTCAATTTTGAGTTTTAACATAATTATTTATTAATAAATTATTTTTTTCTTGTCCCTTACACATATGATAATCTAAACGATTTTTTATAAAATAAAAAACTTTTTTCGAAATATGCTAACTGTTTGCATACATGTCTTTTTACCAATCCCACGTTGAGACCTACAATGCTTTGGCCGAAAGAAAGATGCAGAGGATTAGACAGACGTTTATTAAAGTTTCTGATGATGGAACCTGTGCCACAGTCGTATAACCATCTTATTCCAAATTAAAACCCAAGAAAATAAGTATATATACATGAACAAGCCTGATGGGCTACCAGAAACCTTCAGACAGACTCAGAAGTATCCACTACAGAGAATCCCGCTGCATAATGGCAGGAAAATGATTGCCTCAACACCAAATTGACATAGAGCGCCAGGAGGTAAATTTGCCCACGGAGCATTTCATGAAGACTGACCCGGGGCAAATTCTTCAGCGATATGTACTGAAACCAGGTTTGAGCAAATAATATACAAACTCAATTAACATATCAAGATCTACCACAGGTACATAAGACCTACATAATAAACAAATTGACTCAGCCAAATAAGAAACTAATGAAAATATAATACTACCCAAAGTCTACATAATGATTAGAAATATAAGAGTACTACGGTACATCAATTAAAACCTAATATAGATCTCAACTCCCTGTTTGACAAACGGGGAAAAGAGAACTACACCGAATTAAGATACATGCACTAAAAAGTGGAAAAATTGAACTATAAGAAAAACCACCACCCTTCTAAAATCTAATTAAAAAAAAATAGTATGCGAAGACATACTACACAATCTCCCCCCCCCCCCGCCAAGATACACATACATACAAATATATATACACACTTATTATTCTTATATACTTACCTAAGAGAAAGACTGGAACCATTTGACATAGATAAGACAATACAAAAAAAAAAAACATACGTAAAAGAATAATATATATATATATATATATATATATATATATATATATATATATATATATATATATATATATATATATATATATATATATATATATATATATATATATATATATAATAATAATAATAATAATAATAATAATACACGAATAAAAGGGGTTAAATGACTCTGGCAAAGTCAACTATATAAAAAAAAAACATAATATAAAGAAAAACAAGGCGGAGGATATTGGCCCACGACATTAACATGTCACTGGGACAATATTACGACCCTAAATCGAAAGTCAAAACTTATGGAACTCGGACCCCTAAAAAGTCCTATGCGGGTCGGAAAGTAAATAAAATTTTGACTTCATGGGATTTAAAAAAAAACTTACAAATATGATGATAAAAAAGAAATTAACACTGCAAAATTCAAAATCAACATTATTGTTTTTATACAATGAACATACATAGATAATTTAAGGGAGGACAGGGTCAACGCACAATAAATACATTTTTAGATATAATCAGGGTGTCACTTCTAAGTTCTAACCAGCTATATATGATGGGACGGAGCTAAGATGTGTCAATAATAGACAAAATAATGACGTACTCTGTCGGTCACATGAATATGCTAACTTGTTTCATTGGTTAGTCACTATTTTCGTATCCTGGCCTCCGACTGCAGCATACTCGGGCTTTTCCGTCTATGATCGGAAAAAGAAATGTGAGGTAGTCCGATTTACCTTATTTACTTTCACTTTGATGAGCAGAGGGCGGATTTTTTTTAAAGAGGTAAATATGAAATAAATGTCATAGTTACAAATAATTTGAAATTATATATTGGGTAATAATCCGTTCATATTCATTTTGCAAGTAAATATATTGCTGACAAGTCATGTTTGCAGATACTGTTTGGTTAGTATCAGACGTTGTTACGTTAAAAATAGATGTCAAGGCTTTGTTCACTGCATGCATTGGCAACGTCTTCCAGGTCGCGGGCTGGAGAATTGATATTTAAAGTCACAACCTATGATGTAAATTAACGAGTGAAACCAGGCCAAGGGCCGGATCTGATCCAATGGCCGTATTTTAATCACCCTTGGTTTGTAGTCCTACAATGTAAGACATAGACAAGATAATGAGAAAAGGGAACAGTAACCTTGGTTTCCTGCGCCGCAACCTCCAAATCAACAATGAAGAAGTAAAAAGTGCGGCATATTTCACTCTGGTTCGACCAGGTCTTGAGTATTGCTCGACTGTGTGGAACCCACATAGTAAAGAGCTAAGAAATAAGATAGAGATGGTTCAGAGGAGAGCGGCTAGGTTTGCCACAAATAAATATCGTAACACTAGCAGTGTCAGTGCAATGCTCATTGTAACCATCTGCAGTGAGAATCACTTGAATCCAGGTGAACCAAGGCCCAGCTAACCATGATGTACAAGATTGCGAACAACCTAGTGGACATACCAGCGGACAAATACCTGACCCTCATGGCATATAGCCAAACTAGGGCAAACCACAGGAAAAAGTTCCAGTTAAAGTCAGCATCGACAAATTGTTTCAAGTTCAGCTTCTTCCCGTGTACAATAGGGACTTGGAACAATTTCTATTACCATCAATAATTGCAGAAGCTCCTGACTTGGTATCTCACAAGCAGGAGCTTTCCAAAATCACATTCTAATGAACTAGTCAGCTACAAGTAAGACCTAGTGATTCTCAGGGCTATGCCGGTTGAGGTTCCATATCTCATTGCCACTACGGTAGCCGGATTGGTCTGAGTATGAAGGGATGAAAATGTACACTGACACACTTTTACTTATTTCTGCCTTTCCTATCATTACTCTTATCAAAAGTGCACCACCAATCCTAAATAAAAACAACAGACATACGTGTTGCTGGTCTGCCATGTGAGATACATAATCAAACTGTTATAACTACGCTAAAACAAACATACAAGGTAAAAGTCCTAAAGGAAAACATGGCTGTTGTTTGGGGTTTCGTACAGTCTGGAATTAAAATGTTGCAAATGCCATCTTTTTCTATGTTATGGGTTTCGTAGTTCGTATGTGGTATCGAGGTTGTGAATACAATAGACCTTGTAACAGGTGTACGAAAATAGGGTACTTCCCGCGATAATGTCGTACTTTCCACAAGAATGTCCAAACCCTATAGTAGTCAGATCTGGGAACGCTTACGCAGATAGAGCAACGCAAAATACGGGAAAAGGTGAAGATGCAGTTGATGCTGAAAAGGGAACTCAAGATAACGAGCAGAGAGCAGAAACGCAAGGAATGGATGGAGACACACTGGATGTCAGGAGACACAACAGATGTCAGAGGGAATGAATCTATACAAGAGGAGGATTATGTAAAAGATGTGACCGCTATTCCCAATGAGACTTAAACACAAGGGGACAAAGGTGAGATAGCAGTAATCGGTAAAGGCTAGCACTTTAAAGGCCTGACAACTTTTACAATTGTGCCATAAGTCTTACAAAAATTGTCCTTAAAATACAGACTTACAGCATATTAGAAAAAACTACAGAAAAATAATCGTTGCCAAAAAATCCGGATAATTGGTTCATCCATGTTTTATTTGGATCCTGGTTTCATCTTAGAATTAGTGAAGTTAGTCAGAGAACCAGACTAACTTTACAGCAGCACCCCAGATGCTTTAAAATGTACCTATTTGTTCATGTGAAGTGTCTGCATGATCAAACTGTTGATTATAAAATTTTTAAAAATGGCACCCAGAAAGAGATGCATGTTTACGACGAAAGGGAAAATAAGCTTCTAAAATGTGTTGATTATCTATACAGAAGAATAAAAGCTGGAATGGACACAATTACGTTTGTTGGACATCACGTGCCAATTTGAGTATGTCTCATGGAGGGAGATATGATTGCCATCATTATGTGAAATGGAAAAGAATTTCCAAGAATTATGTCAAGTTGAGAGATAGCAACAAGCCATTGAGCTGCATAGGGTTAGGAACTAGAGTTTGTGCAACTGTACTAGTGGTAAATAAAGTCTATGCGTACTTTAAAAACTTTTCAGTTGAACATAATGTTTATCGTCGATGCATCAAACTTTTAATTATGTTTTCCAGCTTTACAATAGCAGTTATTGATATTTTGTTACACCTTACTGAAAACTGGTCAATCTTACGGAAAAAAATCAACTGCCTTACTGAGACAGACTCGTCAGGGTTGGCAGGTCTGACTTTAGACTACTCTGCCACTCGAAGCCCCAAGATATATTGTCACAGAGCAAGCTATTAATAACATGGATATCATAAAGTCAATTCAGACAGAATGGATCAACGAAGCGTATTCATCCATTTCATGTATATTTTGGTAATAATGATGTCATTGCAGGCTGTTTTTCAACCTGCACCGATTAAAACAGCACATAGAAATTTTCATACAAATGGCACTAAACAGTTTTCTGAACAGATGTAGGTCACAGCACCTCACTTTAATCTTCCTGAAATAGCTGAGCCATTTCATAACCAATCAGTGTATTCCATTACGTTTGTGATATTTTATTTTATTAGCTGAACTTTATTTTACTTTATTTAGTTCTTGGCTCATGAGAAGAATTGTAATGCGAATATATGTAATCAAGTACAAGAACTATACGTTTGTGTTTTAACGCATTATTAGAATACATTCTTGTTGGAACATGCCCAGGACAAGGCACTTAAATAATGTCTCACTTTTCTGGTTCACAACAGTAGTGTTATAATTGGGTAACTATATATACACTTTATTTTTGTCATGATGTGCATGATTTATTTCAAATCAGACTGTGTTGTTAGGTCTGTTTGGTGACCCTTCATTGCCCATAAAATTGTAAAGATTAAAAGTGCAAACAAACATGAAGCTTATTTAGGATGGCTTATCAATACACCATCAGACATGAACATTACACATTTGTTTGCAGTTTTAAAGTTCCAGTTTATAAATGTGTATGTATGTTATGATAATTTTCAGACATATCTAGTACAGCTGGTTGTGGTATGAAAGGAACAGGCAGCACCATGGATTACCCAGTTTGATAATAATAAACATCTGCTCACTTAGTGACTATGTATATTATAAAAGTTTAACCTCGTGTAGCAGTCAATTGCACCATGTATGTTAGCTGTTAAAGTAAACTAATATGACTATTTTTTCAAAGTGCAGTATATGGCATACATTGTTAAACCACTGTAAAACTCTGGAATAATTATATATGAATTAGAAAGTATAAACATTATATGGCCTATCAAGGGTCAGCAACTGAACAATAGTCTTCTGACAAATTTAAAGGTAACTTTTGGAGGAAGCAGCAAAAATCAATCTTAATAATATTGCAAAATTAAAATTAAAATTTACCATCATGATTATTACCCCTCCCCAGTTTTTAAATAATAATAATTATCTTTGCAGAAACAAACTTTGAAATAGTATTACGACTCTATTGTCTTTAACAAAGTAATAGAAACTAGCAAAAACCAGGATGTTTTATAAAATTCAACAAACAATTTATTTTCCTAAAACTTAATTTCAGAATGAAAATGTAAAACAGTAACTTACAGTCTTGCAAATGAAATCTGAAATAATCATAGAACTTCTTCCACATGTCCTAATCATTAAAGTTTTGTATAAACGTTAGTGGTGTTCCAAAATTAATCAAATGTTTGAAGTGTTGATGTGCCTGAGATGGCCAGAATAGAAATGATGTGCTAACAGTTTTTTGTTGAATCACAATAATATCAAAGAATATATCCTTGTTTGAATTTCGCTATAAATCCAAGTGTCTGTTTCCAAGAATGTTATTTTAGATGAGCACTTTGTATCTTCAGTAAATCAATAATTTGAATAAATAAATTCTAGCCCAATGAACTACTAGACAAAACAATAAGACTGATTTCTGCTTCAGATTGCTTCAGATGCATTGCTTCAAATGTCAGTGCATGAATAAAAATTTTCTAGTAAACAAGGTTTATACTCGTCCAACCTGACCTAGGTCACAATTAGCAATTTCTACTTTTTTAAAAACTATTATCTAATAGAAAATTTCATTCTTGAAGGTTCCAAATGTTTACAAGATAAAATCTTAGTTATAGTTAGAAGGTCTTTAAAATTATAACAAAGAACAAGGTAAATACAATGTCCTTGACTGAAGCCAAGGTAATTATCCTAATATTCACCCTTCATTCAGAAAAGGGTAAACAGTGTTAATTACAAATAATCACTGCTTTTGAACAAGGTCAGCTACAAAAATACAATTTTATATAACTCTCAGCATATCATGAAATAAAAAAAAAATAAAAAAAATAACAATGAAAATGGAATACACATAACAATATCAAAGACATTACTACAGAATGGCAGGCATCATGCAAACAGAATTATAAAGGTTAGGCGCAGTGTGCAGATGATGTAGATAGAACACGTATACCTGCCTCATGCATACCCCCTAAATGGTGATCCTTGACCGAAGGGCAATCTTAAATTGACAGTGTCCAATGATAGTTGTATACCTTGACAGTGTCTGCTGACATTTGAATACATTCTTTTGAGTGTAATCTGATTTCATAATGTGAACTCGCTTAAGGATATTGTGGTACGATAAGTAATCTTGGATTTTTAAAAAAATAAATTATGCAGGGTATATAAAGTACTCTTTATGAAATACACTTTAGGTTGGGAGTTTTATATTTTTACATGTATTTTAAAAACATCTTTACATTTTCTTTTCTCTTTTTTCAGACATGCTGATATGTATTATTTGGAAGTTTTTATTTTCCCAAAGCTTTTTGTATAATTTTTTAATTTTTTTTTTACATTTTTAGAACTTAACTTTTGATCGGCACTACGTAGCATTATGCTGGTGTGGCAGTGTCATTGGCAGTGATGTTGACTCAGTGTTAAAGCTTTCTTGCAACCCATAAGTCTAAAACTAACTAGGAGTTCGATGAAATTGCTATATATAATGTTTAGTGAGTGGTAATTTTCCTTTTTAAACTTTGAAGAGTGGGGAAATCGAAGGTCATATATCAATGTCTAACTAGTTTGATTTAATTAAATGCACATTTACATTTATATTTGGATCTCTGTTTTTGAAATATGCAGTCTTATAGAATTATAATAGATGACCAATTTCTGATTAAATCAGCATTTGCCCTATGTCTGCTGTTACCACCTGGGGACCAGCCACTTGGCCATAACTTGGAGACCACTGAGATCCACACCATATACCTATAGTACATGCACACTTTCTTGGTATAAAAAGGCCAAGACATTTATGCAGCTAGCATTGGCCTGTGAGTCTCCAATCATCCCCATGCAGTCTTGTCATGAATCACAACTAAGACACTGTTCAAAGCCTCATTTTACAAATATACTTGCTTTATATGAAAAGAGTAATTCTTTAAAGAAAGGAGGATAAAATCTTTAGGCTGGGGCTGAAAACGGTGAGCTTCTGTGATTTGTGAAAATCAATATATGTATCTATCTCTCTCAGCTCTGAATTTGTATTTCTTATATTTAGTTTAAGATAATGACAATAAATGCAAGACACTTTAGTTTGGTAATAGCACGCTGATTAATGATCATTAATAACTAATTCAAATTACTTTATTTTTCACATTAAATAGTGTCTGAATAATTAATTTCAGCAATTGTCTGAGGTTGAAACTGGTAAATGGCATTGCAATAAATTCAGTTTACAAAATGTCTCACTCCTGTCTGGACCACTCTGGTGGCCTAGTGGTTAGAGCATCCTCCTTGGATGAGGAAAGTCGTGGGTTCGATGCCTGGCCGAGTCATATCAAAGACTTACAAAAATGGTACTAATAGCTGCCTTGCATGACACTCAGCATTAAGAGGTTAGTGTTAGGACTGGTCGGCCTGGTGTCAGGATAATGTGACTGGGTGGGACCTGACATGCATCATGTCTGTAGCATGATGCCCCAGTGCTAGACATCACTATAAACTGCCACACTGCAGACATTGTAGCGATATGACTGACAAATTGTTAAACCTGCGTTAAAAATCCAAATCACACACACACACACTCCTGTCTGGATGAATTACAAGGACCTGAATGTTGTTTCAGGAGCAGGTAAAAATAATTCAATGGCCAAATGTCATTTACCATTTCAGGTTGGGCAAGATTGGAAAATACATGGTCATATGCAACTTTACCTGATCGTGAAATGGCACAAAGATTGTTTAAAATGGCATTTCATTGCAAAACATCATGTGACCATGGTAGATTAAACTATGTAAGTAGCTATATTAGATAAATATAGATTTTGCCAAAATATTTTTCAGTGAGGTATTAACCAAGCTTGTATTATTGAAGCAAGTATATTTATTTTATAAGAAAAGCTTGCATTATTTATAAAGCATATATTTTGGCCATACCAACAGAGCAAGTAACAACAATGCAGCCAGGCCATAAGAGTGGTGTTAAAGTGCGTGTCAAGACGGGTACTTTTGAAAATGAGACACCAGACTGTCTACTAGTGTTTTGGGACAAACGATGTCTGGATAAAATTTCTGACAAAAGTAAGTATATACTTATATCACAAAGTGCTTGTGTAAAAAACATTTTTGTGTTCATATAAAGCCAAATAATGTTTTCACATCCTTTCTTAATCATGAGGATACTTGACCCGAAAATGGAGTCTGTCCATATTCTGGTACTTCCACCCAGTTGTGTTTCCATCATGTTTTGTCTAATTTTCTTGAAATAACCCATTTAGACATGCCAACGTTTGTTTATTCACCAGAATTCCTTCATTATTATTGCATCTCAGTTTAATTGGCATGCTATTTAATATCAACTAAACTTGGATATTTTTGATTTCATATTATTTTTTGATGGAGTTGTACTAGTATGATTAGTCAGTTCCAAGCCTATATTAGCATGTTTGTGGTTTCCATAGTTGTAGCCCTTGATTGTCAGAAACATATGCATTATTTCCCAAAGAACACCTATGTTTGTGCATGCATCAGACATTTAGTTCATTATAGTGATAATATATTTCACTGTAGGTGCTTAATTGTCATTGAGCAAGGGTAGATTGTGCTGTTGATCAATTAGCAATGATAAATAGTTCTATTGAAGAAATAAATTAATTTTCATACACTCTATAAATTGCGTGTGGAAACAGAAAAGTTTGAGTGTATGTAGACAAGCATAAGATTGTTTGTATTGGATGCAAGATTATGACTTGAAGTAAATTGGCAATGGAGATCCTTTGTGAAATGTGATACAAGGCGATGGGTGCTATTTGCCCACAGACCTGGGTTCAAATCTCCATAGAGTTCAAATTAAAAACCTGTATGATAGTATTATTTGTATTAAATATTGATTCTGCCTACTATTATCAGGCATTCTTCTATACAATCCAGGGATAGCACTTTCCGTTCTGTCTGGTGTGTGTGTATATATATATCATGGGTTGGGGTAGGGTGGATTTAGTAGAGAGCATAATCTTTAAAAGCTCTCAGTACTTTACAATATTAGATAACACATAAAAACACATACAAATACAAGATTACAAAAACAAACACCATGAAATTACAAAATGAAAAAATGCTAACAACAATTAAGCAAGTAAACATTATTAAGCCTTTAAGTCTGTTCTTGTAGTCAAAGAAGTTAGCTTTAAGAGTACTTTTGAATGAAATCAGTGTCCTTGTGTTTGAAGATCTATGGACAATTCTTTCCACCTTACTGAACCCTAGTACGCAAAAGAACATTGTCCGTATGCCTTTGCTTCAATAGTTGGAACAATGAGAATGTGAGTGTTGGAATAGGAGTGTAAGTTTCTAGATGGGTGTACATATGGGTGAATTTAGATAGATATATTGGACTGGATCCAGTCAACAAAACATAGCATAGTGAACAGCTTTTGTATTCGATTCTGGATCAAACGAGCAGCCAGTGTAGATTACATAGCAGGGTGAATTGTGTTAAGTTCTATGGATTCCAAGGATGATCCGAGCAGGTGTATTTTGAACTTTTTGAAGTTTCTGTAATACATATTGAGACGAACCAAATATAAGTGAATTACAAGCATCCAGTCTTGAATGTACTAGGGAACACACAAGGGTTTCTGTGGCACCAACAGAAAGAAAATTGTGAATGGAGATGATGCTTCATAGCTCCAGATATATAGCTTTGCATATATTCATTATAGCGTCATGAGAGTGTAATGTCAAAAGTGATACCAAGGTTTGGTACTCACTGTGTAAATTTAATGTGGGACACACAAACATATATATGTGTTTGTGTGTGTTTGTGTGTATGTGCATATATGTGTGTGTATATGCATATATATATAGAGAGAGAGAGAGAGAGAGAGAGAGAGAGAGAGAGAGAGAGAGTTATAAATATTCACCAAACAGAACAGAAAGTGTTATCCCTAGATTCTATAGAAGAATGCTTGATAATAATGAGTGTAGTCATACATGTACACACACACACACATGTGTGTTTATATATATATATATATATATATATATATATATATATATATATATATATATATATATATATTCATGAATGAAGTTGGTGAACATCCTCAGTAGTGAGCAGGGGCCCCTAGAGGCCAAGTTGTCTAAAGCGCTCGCCGTTACGGATCACTGACATCTCACCTCTGTCTGCGTGGGTTCGAGTTTCGGATTCGGCCAATGTGGGTATGTGAGAAAGCTTGCCAGTAGCTTCTCGTGGGTCAGTGTTTCTTTCCGGGATTTTCCCAGATTCTTCCTCCATCATTAATACCAGCCGCCATGTATAGCCTGCCTATCATGTGCTGAAAAATGGAGTTAAACCCCACAACAACAACAACAGTAGTGAGCAAAATAATTCACTCATATCAGCTATCTGATCTTGAATCTGATTGTCTGTGCCAACATAAATTATAAATCAGAGACTTTCTAATTAGATGATTTTCAGTTTGGTTAATATGCTTATATTATAAAGGTATCTGACAGGTTTCATTAGGAGCAAGAGCTCCAGTTTTTAATAAGATGGTCTTCATCTGATTGGGAGAGTTTATTTTGGTGTATTGCGCTAGATTTTCCAAACATTTGTATTTATATACATATATAAATACAGAAAAACCAGTCTTGAGAGACCAGGTTCTCCTTGCACAGATTTATTGGTTATATAGTGTTATGATCTGTCAGGAGAGACCACCTGTCTTGAGAGACCATTTTTTATGACAGAAGGGTTGGTCTTTCAAGACATATATTTAAGAAATGAAAACAAGAATGAAACTTGTATTTTGTATTAGAATGTTGTGCTGCTATTTAATGAAAGAAAATGCAGTGAAATGTGAGAAATCTATGTTGATTGTAGAATGAACTTATAATGACCACATTTTTTGTACACTTGTTTCATTATTATAACATTTCTGTGTTATTACATCAAATTGACTGCAAATGTTAATTCCCTCCATGATACTTACACCTCCAAAAATACTTGACTTGTTCTGAGCATCTAGTTAACACCATGGTATATGAAACAAAGAAACCATGCTCAAAATAATTATTTCCTTGTAAGATTTGATAGTTATGACTACATTATGCAAGGATTTTCTATGGGAATTCATCATTTTCTTCCTATATCGTCAATGTGCGGAGTACCCTTTGCCGTCATAGTTCCATGGTGGTCATATTGTACTTCTGATTTGATTTATCTGGCTTGAAATGTAGTCATATATGATCAAAGTCTTAAACAATTTGATTACAAATGAGATCCACGTATATAGTGAATATCACCATGATGTCATAGGGCATGATAACATGTGGGTGGGGTACCTAGTCTGGTTTGCAGAAAGACTGTAGGCTTACTCCATATTAGATTAAATATGCTTGTTTACCAGAAGTTTTATATATATATATATATATAAGTGGTTCAAAAACATAAAGGAAATATGACTATTAGCAGTCTGCACACCTCCTTTTGCCCAAAACTCACATAATTTTTTAAAATATTTTGAATGAAAGCCGCAAGCCAACATGATTTGTGGGAGGGAAGCAACTGCTAAAAGTCACATTGAACATCATTATTGTCAGATCATATTGGCAGTGAGAATAAGCCACCAAAGATGACTGCTAACATTTCTATAAAGGTGATGGAAACACTGTTTGTGACATTGTAATTGTGTACTTATTATAATGAACATTGAACTAATGAAAGTTGCTGATATTGAAGAATGTTATTTATTCCAGGTATACTACTTATGTTAGCTGGGGAAAAAGTCACAGACCAGTGGATGGAGCACAGTATGTATATTATATTAAAGTTATCTTGTTTTCTGGGTTATTAATCAATAAGGTATTATTTGTTGTATAGAAAAATACTAAGAAGTGATCTACTTTATTTATTTCTGTTATGTATATTTAATTTGTATTGTTTGTTGACTTTTATCAGTGATTTAAAGTTTTGTATATCTGGATTTTGTGATTGACCTTAGTCCAAAATCAATTTAATGGTCTACCTAACCAGTGACATTTATTTTGTAAAGAACATAATACATATCTACTATGTATCTATGATTATAGATTAAATATTTGGATCATTATTGATGGAGGTTAAAATGTTGGATATTAATTTTTCACTTGGAAATTCCTTGACTTGTTGACAAATTTGAATGTTTTAGAGAGCAGACTGACCTAAATCTTGGCTCTGTTATTGTGTCTTAGTTTTATATATCATTGTTTTTTGACTTGAAAATTACTTTTATTTTTGTGTTCACTTTTTTAATTTGGGTGGAATTATTTATCTAAATTATTCATCGGAATTACAATGTGCTCATTAATACTTCTTGGACTAAATCATTAATTTGGAATTTTATTGAAATTAGTCAGTTGAAGAAATAGTGTTATTTCATTGATATACAAATCTTAATTTTCCTTCTTCTGTCCACAAGTTATTAGTTTGACACAAAAATACATTGTTATATGTAATGATCCAACCACTCAAACAATGATGCAAGTGCAATAGAACACCAGTGTTTACAATTTGTATATATGACACTGTTTCTTGAAAAAATAGGAAAAGGTGTGCTCCAAGTACCAACCTGGTGTGCCAACACAGAATATAATGTCTCTGTCACTAAGCAAAAGCTATTCGAACCATCAAATGCTGGAAATAATATTTTCAGTCCTTTTTTTGCAACACGACAAAAACTTGTTACTTAGACTGCCAGTTGATGTCCACATATTCACTTTGATGTCATATAACAAAAAGACTCCAATGCATTTCCGTACTTAGTCAGATTTAGTCTAGTTGTATTATTGGACAATAAAAAATGCCAATAATGTGTTAGCCACCTGTGCAATTGGGTCAAATTAAAACAAGTTGTACAATTTTCCTATGTCCTAACAATCATACAAATTCTAGTACATAGTGTACATTGTAGATGCCCTTCATATTTGTAATAACTAATATGTCTGAGTGACATATAAAAAATTTGGTCTCTGTTAAGTCATAAAAGGTTTGAATTTTGAACCGGTAGATTGACGGATCAAGTTAGTGTACATAACAGTTTTATCGAAATGGGATACCAAGATAATATGGTTCCCTGGAAAAGAGGCAGTATTGGTAGCCCTTAGAAGGGCTTGTTTTGGAGAAATTCCCCATTTTTCTTCTGCTTCTTTACATTTCTCCACAGTCCTTCTTCCTCTCAGGTAATTTCAGGGAAATGGAAGCTAAGTAGCGTAAAATTATAGTTAGCTGCTGGACTGGGTAGTTCTTGTAGGTCTCTTGATAGAACTGTGTAAGGATTCTGACACCATAGTGCCACTAGCTACTCATTTATTTTTGCTTTTATTTATGTTAGGTGTTTCATGTGTGCGTTGCACTCTTATTTGTGTCCAACTGAGGCAAAGGAGGTAGTGACCAGGAAGGCAGGTGACCATCTGCAGGCAGGTGTCTGCTCATTCCAGGGTACTGGTCTAAACGGATGTACTTGCACAAATTTTGTGTTTTGGTTCTTGTGTCTGAAATTGTTCTAAAGATGAGCTAGATTACATTGGATGGACAACTCTGTGCTGCTTTAGTGTTAGTATGGTCTGTATCACAGAATTAGGTCGCAGTATTATATTGTGTGTCTTTCATGTTAGGGGTAGGAAGAGAGCAGAGAAGAATTTTGTTTTAAAAAAATGTTATTTTTGTTTTGTTTTTAAGGATATATTTGGGATTTAAGAACACAGGAACCTTTGCTGAGTAATGAGGTCCCTAGGAACGTATAAAAACTGCCCATCTGTCTATGTATATTTATCTGGTTTTAGAGAGTATTTGGGTGGGTTATGTATGTTTTACAGATTGTTATTTTTAAGCTAGAGGGACACCCTTGCTGAGCACTCACGTCCCCCAGGACCTGTCAAAGGTGCCCATCTGCTAGTGGAAATTTATTTTTAACTGAGGTCGGGTTGTTTATTTTATGATTTTAGGGTGTTTTATATTTTTTCTTTTAGCTTGGATGTGTCTAGGAATTTAAGTAGGTTTTGGTACGTCATATTTATATTGGGGTTGTTATTTTTAAGGAAATCTGGGTAAGTGGTAGGGGATCCAATTTTGTTTTCAGCCTTTTGAAATTCCTTTCTAGCTTCCTGATATTTTGAGCAGCTGTTGAATATATGTGGCAGGTCTTCAATGGTTTTGCAGTGATAGCAATTTATATTAGCAGGCTTTGGTCCTAGTTGTTTGCCAAAACTTCCTGCTAATTTTTTTTTCTGGTTACGATGCGATTGATAATTTTTTGGTCCAGGCTGTTCACTTTGGGTGGTATAATGGAGTAGAGTATCCTGCCTTTGGTAGTGGAGTTCCTGTGCTCCTGCCATTTCTGGTTAATATAGTTTCTTGTTATGCTTTGGGCTTCTGTTATGCTATATCTGAGTGGGGCAGGGTTAAGGTTCCCTAACATGTTTTTTGCGACTTTGTCAGCTAGTTCATTACCAGGGATTCCTATATGCTAGGGTATCCACATGAATTCAACTATCTGATCCACTGTGGATAATTCCTTAAGCATATGAAAAACTCTAGTTAAGAATTGTTCTCTTGATCTGGTGCTGTGAGATTTGATGGATTCTATTACACTAAGTGAGTCACTGATGATAACTGCTTTTGGAACTTTTTGGTCTCCCATTACCTCATGCAAGCGCCTTTGGATGCCTCTACTCCATTTGCATGCAAGCGCCTTTTATGCCTTTACTCCATTTGCATGGAAGCGCCTTTAGACGCCTGCTGTAAACATCATCCATTTTAAGCCAGTTTTCGAAACACCAACTTCGGGGAAACCCCCTATTAGATACTACATTCATTTCTGTGAATTACAATTACATCAGATCACGTGGTCACTGTTTATGCTCTGGTCGATATCTGCTATTTAAAGTAACTGGGTCAGAATCTCATCTCTCCAAAATGGCGGTCATGGATTTCATTCAGTACTTACGAAGTTTTCACAATTAGAATCACAACTATTAAAGATTCGATAACTTAGGTAAAGACTCTGATATTGATGTAGGCAGCAATTAGTTTTTATAAATTTTCAAATTCAAATGACTTAGTGATGTAAACGCAGACAAGAAACTTGTAAATTTTGAGTATGAGACATGGCAGCTACAGTTGATCATGCAGCCTCACTGACATGATGGTGAATGAGTTCTCTCAAGATTTTAAAGCACATAAAAAAAATTCTTCCATGAAAAATAATTACATAGCTATAACAATCGGACTTTACTCTTAAAATTTTAGACACATAATTGATGTGTACCAAAAATGTAAAATGGTTAAAATTGCTGTTAAACGTAACATAACTACATTGCTTAACAGTTAACAGGCAGGCCTATGCGTATGGAGTCAAATAGGTAACAGGTGTTCTATTTATAGCACACTGCACTTTGTAACTATGCTCTATGAGGTAAAGGGTTAATCCATTTTAATGATTCTATTATTGCCCAGAACTCTGGTGAAAGTAGAGCAGTGGTCTGGTAATCTGGATCCCATTTGTATGTTGAATTCGAGAATAACCACTGCAGCTCCTGTTCTGGTGGGGTTCAGTTGTTTTGGATCCATTAGTGAAAATTGTTACGAAGCCAGAGTAGTTGTCTTCTATTTCCATTGCTACTATGGTTTTGAGTTTAGATTCTTGTTCCAATCTGTTTCCATAATTGATGACTCAAGTGTTGATCCTAGGGATAGGGTTTATCCAAGGGCAGGGGCAGGGGAGTGAGTGTACTCTTCTTATAGAGCAAGTGTTGGCAGCTTTTCCCTGAGTTCTAGGATTTGTTTGCCACCGAGTGGGTTAGGAACTAGTTTGCGGCTAAATGGTTTGTTGCATTTGCTAATGGTTACTTTTGTAGCATGCTAGTGGGGGTGATTTGTTAATCGATTGGAATATCAGAGGAGCATTTCCTGTTTTCTTATTTTTAATGGCAGTTCACCGGTGAGGACTTGAAGTTCATCCAGTGATGTCGATGGTAGAGTGCCAGTGCAGACCGATAATGCTTTCCTTTGGATGGTATCCAGTTTATTCAGTAATGTTTGTTTTACTGAGTTGTAAACTTGGCATCCATTATCTAGCTTCGACCTTATACGTGATCTATAAATAGTTAATGGGGTTTCTTGATTGGATCCCCAGTTTGTCCCTTTAAGATTTTGGAAGAGATTAATATCTTTATTTTCCAGGTGAGGTTTCTTTCTTAGACCTCTGGCGCTATTTTCCATTCATATAGGGTGATTGCAGAATTTAAATCTGAGTTCTTGAACCCAAGGTCTTTAAAGAGGTTAGGAAGTGTGGTTTCAGCTTTATCTGTGTTCTTGGAAGTTTCTGGTGTGTTTGGTATTACTGCTCATGGCCAAGAAATGGTTAGCAAGGAGGTCAGCTTTGTCATGGTTGGTTGTAGCCTTTTTCAGCTTAAGTGTTAAGTTGATAGCTTTCCCCCAGATAGATTTTATTTTATCCCATACATGTTTAGAGTTAGATTTGAGGTTCAGTTTGGATCAGAAGCATTGCCATGTTTTTGCTTTGGCTAGTGTTATGATCCTTTTAACGTATTTTTTTTGTGTCTTTATATTGGATGAAATCTATTGAGTCTCTTTTTCACGTATATTTGTTAAGTGCTTTATTTTTATCTCTATGTGCTTTTTGACATTGATCATCCCAGCATGGTACTGATTGTTTAGTTTAAGTGTTTGTTTTTTTGGGAATATTTAGGGTACTTGCATTAAGTATAGTATTAATTGTCATGGAATATTGTTATATCTGGGTCTTCGAGCTCTTTGGTATTAATAGCTGCTAATACGTTTCTAAAGTTATCCCAATCAGCTTTATCATATCTCCATTTGGGTTTGGCTTCATGGGGGTTGTGCTGAACTGATATTTGGAGGGAGATTATGATGGAGAAATGGTCACTACCTAATGTGTAATCTTGATCAACTCACCAGTTTGTAAGTTGGGCTAGTTTGGGTGCGCATATAGTAAGATCGATTGCTGAGAGGGAGCCATCCTCAGGATTAAGTAAAGTTTTAGACTCATCATTGAGTATGGTTAGGTTTGATTCAGCAATCCATTCTTCAATTAATTTGCCTCTTTTATCCCTTCTGTTTTCTCCCTATAGTTTATTGTGAGCATTGAAGTCACCACAAATGATTTGGTTTCCAGACTGGTTAGTGGAGATTTGTCGATAAGATTCTAAGTTGATTGGCTTGGCATTAACCCCTGGGTCATATATATTAGTTATTATATTATTCGATCCAATGTTGACTAATGCAGTTTGAATTTCAATTTTGTTATTTATGTCTATTGGCATTGGGATCGTTAATGTTTCAGAGTAGGGCCGGGAATCAGTTAAAAATATTGCAAGTCCTCATCCCTTTTTCCAATTGCTACTACTTTTGAATATGCCTGGTGAGTATCCGGAGATTTTGGGTATATGTTTCGGATTCTCTGGTAAGTGTGTATCCTGGAGGCATGTTATGTCAGTTTTTATGATTGCATTAATGATTTTGTGCATTAGTTCAGGTATGTTTTTGGATAGGCCCCTGCAATTCCATTGCCTGATTGTAAGATTCTTTTTAGCTGTGTTATCTATTGAGATTGGTGGTGTTTGTGGTTATCATGGTGGTCTGAGGAGTAATTGTGAGTTTAGCATGATAATGTTTGGTAACACATGAGTTCAGATGTTCTATTTTCTAATGTGGAGGGTCTGGTGCTGTTAGATTTAATTATCTCTTTCAACAGTTCAATCCACATCTGCCATGTGATGATGTTTTGATAACTTTGGTGTGGGGTGTATGACTGGGATTTTTTAGTATTGTTATGGCTTTGATTTTTCCTGTTTGGATTCCTGCTGATTTGGTTTCAGATTTTGGTATAGTTTGGGGCGGATTAGTTTTTTGTGGAGGTGGATTTTTTTTGTGGTTGGAGTTGAGAGGTTAGGTGATTTCCTTTGTTCCTATTTGATGGAAGTTGTGTTGCTGTTATAAATTTTTTTTTTGCTGCTTGATCCGTTAAATGTTTGGCATTCATGAGGTTAATTAATTGATTTTCTTTGATAGTATAGAGGCCGTTAGATGCTCTGGGGCTGTGTGGTTCACTGCAGTCGGAGCATTTCATAATTCTCTTTATATACCTATGTTGGCCCCCACAGCAGCCACATCTACATCTGTATCAACATTTGTTGGCGTAGTGTCCCCAATGTTGACAGTTGGTGCAGAATCAGGGTTTGTTGACAGAAGGTTTCCACCTGTGTCCTACTCCAGAGGGGCCTAATTTTATCAAGGTTTTAAGTGGTTCTTTTGATACCATAACTGCTTTTCTGGTGGGTAGTCTTTTATGATTTTTAAGTCGGTATGCCTTTTCTATTATTGCACCATTCTTATTGAGGTTTTTAAGCAGTATTTGGTCATTTAGATCCTTATGTCCTTTGAGGGTTAGTACTGATCTGAAGTTCATATTTAGGAGCGGTTTGGTAGTTTTGTTCTCTGTTTTTGATTCAGAGGAGTTTTTGCTGTCAAGTTTAGTAGGTTTATTTTGTATTTTGTGGTGCCTTTTGATTTTAACTCTAATGTGGCATAAGATTTCCAGTTGCAGGAATTTTTTCACTTGGTTGAGCTTGCTGCAGTGCATAATTAGGTAGTCAGTTTTTGGTCTAATGAACCTGAATTTTCCACAGTGTGCTCTGGAAAGGACTCCTATAATGCTGTTGTTGCTTAGGTGGAGCAGGTGCTTGTCCCTACTGCTTATTGTAACGTATGTTCCAGTGAATGAAATCTTGGTTTTACTTCCTGGTTGTTGCCAGGGGGAGAGGATTTGTTAGTAATTTTAACCTGTTTCCTAGTTTGGGTTCAAGTGGTGGTGTTTTTTTTCCACAGGAAGCTTTCCTTTACCTAAATAGGTTACTTGTTCCCTAGTGCTGTCTATAGTAGAAGGGTAAGTAGGTTTAGGGGGTTTATTTTTAGATGGTTGGCTGTTGCTTTTATTACCTTGATTGATCCCCATGGGGCCTGGGGTTTGGCTGTTGTGGATCGTTTCTTTTTTTGGTTTCGTCTTTGAGACATCCTGTTTTCCATTATTGTTGGATTTTGCTGTGTTGAGTGTGGAGGGGCTGATAGTAGTTTGCTGTGTAGTTGTAGATGGAGCTGTTACATTTAGATTGGTTGCTCAATTGTTTACATTTGGTTGGTTTTGCTGTGGTTTGGGTGGGGTAATAGTGGTTTTTGGTTCTTGGCTTATCAGGATGCCAATTGGTGGTTTGGATTGGTGAATTTCAAGTAGTTTGTATGTTGGTAGTGTTGTTTGGACATCTAAATGTTGGTCCAATTCGGGGGGGGGGGAGGGTTGCAGCTATGTGTTCCACATATAGTGTGGGTATTGTGTCGTCTAATTCCTCATATTCATCTGTCTGATCAGGGCGCTTTAAGTCTATAGGTGAGGTTGGGTCAAGATCATTTATTGCTGTGGTTAACAGTTTGTGTTCGGAGTTGGTAGTGCATGTTCGATATTTTTGTTGGATTTGTTTTATTGAAGGGCTCAAGATAGTGTTTAGTTGTCCTTTTTGTATTAGGGAATTGTTTTCTGTTTGGTTGGTGAGTGACATTTTTCTGATATTGTTAAGTTGCCAATCTTGTTTTTTTTCTGTCATTGAGTGACATTTTGTTTGTATCCTTGTTTTGAGCCATATTGTCTTGTTGTTTGACTAAGTGGGAATAAGGATTTGCTACTATTAAGTTGAGACCTTTCTTTTGTAAATTCCTTAGGATTGGATAGTTATAGTTTTAGGTTTAGTTAACTTTGTGTATAGATTGATTTCAGTTGAGGGTTTTTTTAATTGTAAATTTTGGTTTTATGGTATTGGCTTTTTTAAGTTCCTATGTAAGTTGGATTGCTTATTAATATTGTAGTAAGGTACAGCTCTCAGTTATATGCTGTAGGTATTGACTGAATTTTGTTTTTTTAATAAGATTTTAATTCTTGATTAAATAGTTTATTTTTTCTTAGCGGAGATGAGAAAAAGTGGACTTGTTTTTGGATAATGGCACCAATAGAATAAGATTGTTATTGTTAGTTAAGAGAAAGTAGAAATATATAAAGGTAGTGTTAAGAGTAATGAGTTTAAATACTTCAAAACAGCACAGAGAATGCAGTTGCCCATAGGCCTAACTTATATTACTATATTACAATCTTACTGTGTGTTCCTATCGTTCCTTTGTTCGAGAATACCTTTGTTCTGTGCACTTTCTTTGTTCGTGGTTTGGAGAGTAGCTATTCTTTTCCTCTTCTTAGTATTACTTCTTTGTTCTTGTTTTCCTGTTCCTTTCTTCTATGGTAATTGATGATTGTATAGCCGCACTCATTAGAACTTTTTAACATTATACGCCAAGCCAGTTTTACACAGTAAACAAATGAAGCAAATTCAGAGATAGTTTTCAAACTTGATGTTATGGGAATGACATCACAAAAGTAACCAACGTTTACATATGATCGTTTGTCATTCTATTTAATTCTGAATATGTTTAAAGGATATTGAAACAATCGTCATGAAAACCTTACACAATTCTCTCGCGGCAACATGACATAATATTCTGTAACAGGACTGTATCCATTTGTGAAGTAACTTCAATAAAATTTGCACAAATATCAGAGCTAAAATATGCGTTTGTTTGCTGTGACACTATGATGTCAGAATGAAGAAGCCTATCAGGTTTGTGATCATAAGGTCAAAGATCAATATTCATGTGACCTATAGAAGAAAAATAGTTTGTACATAAGAGCATTAGTTATACATCACATTCCATGTCCAATATTTGTGGACGGCTGTCAAATAAAGCATGTTTATTTTAGGATAAAAAGATGAAAGTTCAAGGTCACTGATTGTCACTGAAAGACAAACGATTATCTCAGCACAATGACATTAGGTCTACATGAAATACATACTTAGCGTTGTGACTGGTTGGTATATGAGGTGAGGAAATATCCTATTGATTTTGAAACTCAGAGGTTAATGTCACTACTGAAATGAGAAAAGTTGAAGCTCTTGATCAGGTACCATAACTTCAAAGGTTATTGTCATAGTGGCTCAAAGGAAAATGGATGTATGATTTCTTCTGTAATGTGTTCCTTGAACAACTTCCTTGTACTTAGGGTAATAGTTGTGGGTTCTATAAGGTCACAGTCATCTTAAGGATAATAAGATTGTTTTTATTTGTATAAGTTTAGTTCAAGTACACATACCTTGACAAAAGGTTGTCATTGTTATGGGGGTTTAACGCCATTTTTCAGCACATGATAGGCTATACATGGCGGCCAGTATTAATGGTGCAGGAAGAACCTGAGAAAACCCCTGAAAGAACCACCGACCCACGAGAAGCTACTGGCAAGCTTTCTCACATACCTACATTGGCCAAATCCGAGACTCAAACCCATGCAAGCAGAGGTGAGATGGCAGTGATCTGTAACGGAGAGCGCTTTAGACCACTCTGCCACTTGTGGTCCCCTTGACAAAAGGTCAAATTCATTGAGACCCATTTCTTGTAATATCCAGTCAGTCATCGATTGATAGTTTCTAGAGGAGTATTAAAAATGAGACTGGAGTATAATGTGCTGTTTGTGTCATCCTTGCATATTTGTTTATGTATTTATTTTTTGTTTTTATTGTTAAACTGACATACTTACCTGTTGCATTTTTTGAAATAGCTTATTTATTTTCATAGTTAGAGGGTGATCTCTATTACTATCTTAATGATTTAAATATTATTCCATATATATCTTAATATTTATCACATGAAATTGGCTCTCTCTCATCAATGGATTGTTTAAACTGCTGTGCAGTCAAATTTGTTGTTATGATGAAGGATGAGTAGTGCAGAATTGTTATGTAAGAGGGAGTCCTCATATCCATCAAGACCGTTTAAAATCCCCATGACCTCCATTTAGTCTGATAAAATAAATCCATGCCTATGATATCCAATGTATGATTTTCCACTTCTTAGGTATATGCTGATGATGTATACCACCCACTACTTCCTAATCAAGGCTTAATATATAAGGTGGCTACAGCTTATGTGTATAGTCTCAAGGGAGCATTGCTGGCACTACTGTGATCTTTGAAATCATGTTTTACATCATCAGAGATGAGCAAGTGTCCTGATTATGTTGTGTGTTTATCTAAAATGTTCCTTGTTCTAAACTTCATATGTGCAACGTTGGTCCACCCATTTTGGCTTAAAAGGATTTCATCCATCATAAAATACTCCATTTATTGGTTAAAGTGCCATATAGATCAACCAATATCATGATTTCATTCATCAAAGCCCGTGATATACTATCTATTTTCTATCTATTTATGTCACTAAGAATATTTATGCTTCTTATAATAAGGCTCTATTGATATTTTGTTTTTCTGTCAGTTTGACCTTGAAAAAGCAAGGAAATGTTAAAGGAACATAACACAACCTCTAATCCTTAGAGGAAATGATTAATCAGAATGGTTACCACACTGGATATAGTGTCTACTTAGCTATTAAACCAGTACATACATATTTTAATAGAGGATGCTCATCAAGGGCATTTGCTTAGATAATTTTCTCAATGTATTTTACGACTTTGCATTAGTTCTATTTAAGGATATAAAGAGACGAAATATTTGTGATTAAGATTATAGGTATATGTGTGTTGGGATATTGTGATCATAGAAAAGGAGTGTCACGAACTCTTGTAAACTTGGATACTTAAGATTGGGGAGGGTGACTGTTTACTGGGCACTGCAGTAGTCTCTCAAAAGACAGAAGACAAAGAGTTTAAAAACACAAATAATGTTACATTTATTGACATATAACAATAATAATGCACACACTCACATCCCCACTAACACCACCTCTCGGGATGATAAATGTTAAATGAAATAAAATAAATAGAAAATAATTCAAGTCCTGTTATTCAGCTCTCTGTAGTTGTACATTTTTCTCATTGCACTACATTAGGAACTCAGCCAAAGTAAACTTTTCCACCTTTTTCCTTTTCAGTGTATATATATATATATATATATATATATATATATATATATATATATATATATATATATATATGTTCTAATTCTTTGATTTCCATTTTATATTTCTAACTTTTTCCTCCACTAGCCAAAATGCTTGGTGGGGTCTTATGGACATGTGCATTCCCACACACACTTCTGTCACTTTGTAGTCTCATAACACATCACTGTATGAACCACAGCTTGCTTTCAACGCAGCATATGTATCATGCAATAACACATGTTTTGGCTTTTTAATTTGTATGTCAGTATAGCTCAGTGAGTTATAATAACCTATGTTCACTCTGGGCAACATGCTTCGCCCAAACTGTTGATTTGACGGGTTTGTGTGATAAGGAGCATACTTTTTAAGATTTTCCAAGTTGTTGTCATCCTTATCATATTCTTTAATATTGTTATCTGAACTATCCAGTCCAGTTTTATTCTCAGTATTTTGATTCCTGGAATCCTATAAGCATTTTGAAAATAGATTCATGCATCTCCTCACAGACCTTGTAATCAACAGACAGACTTTGCTCCTTTCCCATTACATCTTTCACAAGCTGTGTTGTTCTTTTTGGAATTAGATCCAGGAAATATATTTTATCATGCATGTTGCCAGTCTGATATTGGAGATCATTGCATTTATTGGACCTAGTGTAGAACGTTAGCGAAACTGACATAATTTTATATCAAGGTCACTACGTGCTGGTATCATCTTGATGAAGGAAGCATGCATTCTTAATACTAGGTCATTTAAACATTTTCAGCCAGAATTTTAAAGATTACAAATCTTTATTGTGAAGTTTGATCAGGGAAACATTGCCTTCTTTATCGGAAGATTTGAAAAATCGGCAACTCCATTTCTCTGCGCTGGCATACAAGTTCTAGAATTTTGTCATCGGTCTCATGAAGATAGGTCATGTTATGTCCACCTGTCCTATAATGTTCTTACTTCATCTTTGTGTGTGGCATGAAGCCTATTTCTTATAGATCAATGGGCATTTTTCTCTGGCCTGTTTAATTGTTGGGGTGCCACGTTTACTTCAGGGAAGTTTGATTAATCCACTGTCTTCTACTTTTGAGGCCTCTTTGTGTGGTGGGGCTGATATTTGGGTCTTGGTGGGGGACTGGTGGTGGTATGGAGCAGTAAAGTTTGGTTGTCAGCTTATGCATCAAATTAGAGAAATTTGTGATACAGTAGACTTCTATGGACATGGGCCAGTGACTGAAAAATATTACACCTTCTGTGTTCTGAAAGTAATAGGTATATATCTAATCTGGAGTTTGCCAAATTTATTTAATTGCAAAGTCAATTTAGTGATGAAATGAAATATTAGTTAATAAGATTATACTATTTAATGTGTAACATCAAATGAATAGCTGTTTAACTTGTGATCATATTGTCATGAAAAGAGAACAGTGGTCAAGAAGCTTATGGTACTTAAACTGATTCTGGTACACTCTTCATCATGAGTGTATGTACGAAATCCATAGAGACTGATTCAAATGCTGCTAATGGTTGCCGCTCAAATTCTGTATCCCAACCATATGGTGATGACGAGTGATTTGAAATTGTGGTGTCAAGTTTATCTCTAATGGTTAGTACTTTGTCAAGGAAGAAATTTGCAAACATGTCAGGAAGGTTGACTGGAGAGAAGGTAGTTGGAAGTGGTGTAGATTTGTTCCTTGACATTAGCTTGATAGTAATCTCGAAGAGTTCTTTGCAGCTGGAACTATCCATGATCTTAGTACTGTAGTGGGCTGATTTCGCTGCATGGACTATATTTGTGACATTCTTCTTAGCAGCTTCATAGATTTGCTTATGAATATTGAATCTGGTGGAAAGCCAGAGCCTTTCAGCTTTACAGCAGTTTCTTTTAGCAGTGCAAAGCTGGTCCCTAACACTGCTATACCATGGATAATTGATACTCTGCACTTGTTAGCTGGGGATTGTTTGTCGAGCAATGAATGCAGGCAGTTATCAAGTTGTTCTGCTATAGAAGGTAAGCAAGTTGTTAGGTTTTCTTGGATGTCATGCATTAGTTTGGTTCTATTTGTCAAACAGAGGTTTCTCTTAGTAGCAGATAAAGGTGAAGGGTTAGGGACTGATACATCAAGATGGCTTATAATGCTGAGGTGATCTGATGCAAGTTCATGGGATACCAGGGAGGACCGTAGAATGTTATCATCAGGTCTGTGAAGAATCCAGTCTAAAATGTGACCATGTTTATGGGTGGGTTGGTTAACTGACTGTTTGAGGTTGAAAACATTAATGGAATCTATGAGTTTTTATGTGTTTGGGTTTCTGGGACAGTCAAAGTGAAAGTTGAAATCTCCAAGAATAATCAGGTTGCCACCTATCGAATTTCCATACTCCAGGCGATTCAGAAACTGCTCCAAAAAGAGAGATTCAGTCAGCTTGTTTTTTCTACTAGGAGGAGGTCGGTATAGGCATCAAAAATGGACTGACCTTTGCTCCAGTATGAGTGTGGTTTGGACTAGTTCAAACGATGTGTGGTCGAAATTGAATGTTGTGGTGTGGTTAAGATGTTTGATCATAGAGTTCTTTGTGATGACAACAATTCCACCTCTGCGAGAGTTACGGTGGAATGACTTGATATAGTAACCAATGGGTGTTAGATTCGCACACTTGGGCTCATCGCTTGATGTTTTTAGCCATGTTTCTGTCAGGAAAAAGACATAAATATTCTGGTCGTTGATAAACGTAACTATTTCTGTGCGCTTTTCTGGTGGTCCTACTTACTGGGCATTGAATAATGCAATATGCAGAGGTATCTCTTGAATAGTTGACATGAAGGTTGACGAATTAATAGGAATTTGAATTAGGTTATCTAAATTAACAGTCAAATTTTTCAATTGTTGAGTTGGAAAGGGCATAAGGGAGATAACTGGAATTCTTCTTCCTGTTCTACGCTGGGCAGCTTTTAGCTACGGTGTTGTAGCCTCAATTTGTACTAGTCAGCTTTGAAACATTTTTTCTTTCGCTTCTGTTTACATTTAGGTAATGATGAATGTAGTCCCAGTCCGTTTAGTCTAGAGCACAATGTAGTGTGGAGAGCCAAGGAGTGGTCATTTAAAGCAATTAATGAGGGTCCATCATAGCATAAACAGGTTGACTGGTAAGTATCACGTGATGGCGGTTTGTTCAAATGGAAGTTGTAGCAGTGGAGCAAGACAGCTGAGAAAAAGTCTTAATTGTTCTCGTTTCCAAAACAAGGAGATGAAGAAACACATACAAATTGAACAGCCAATACATAGTGAACACAAAAAACGTAGATGAAGACAGGCAACAAGCATAAATATCATGAAAACGGCATAAAAAATGGAACAGCTGCATCAAGCCGGTTAAGCAATAGCAGCCATCTTGAATACATCCAACTGATCTATTTTTTTTGCTGTTTAATGTAAAATAAATTGTAAAATCATATCATTTGCAAGTATATTTGAATACATCTGATTTATTCTTGCAGGAAAGAAAGGCCAGTTTAAAACAAATAATGTCCTTGTAACTGAAGGCGGTAAACTGAAGTGCCCAAAAATATTTCATGTTGCATGTGACATCGCCAGCATCATTAAAGCTGCTAAAGATGGACTAGAAAGAGCAGACCAGCGTAAAATGAAGACTGTTGTTATTCCCCTTCTTTCAAAGGGTAATTAAATATAACATTGTTATGGGCATGGGTATATAGAAATGGTCATATATGGTCACCTGCATCTCTCAAAAGTCAACTAAAATAGAAGAAGCTATGGTCGCACCATGTATCCTACCATCATATCAGTCTGGGCCAGCGTCTGTGATGTGTCCTTTGGAAAAACACTTTGCACCAATTGCCTTGGCACTAAATAATACATTTATGTTGGTATGCCATAAAACAGTCAATCAAACCATGAATATCTGAAACACATTATATTTTCCTTTGATTAGAACTATTAGATTTATGTTAAGGTTTAAAACAAAAGTAGTATTTCGCAAAGTTTCTAGAGCTACTTGGTCTTATAATTACCAAGTTGCAAGGGTGTTTGATTCTCATACATTTATTTCCACATATGGCAGAGTGTATTATGTGAAGATGATGTCTGCCCATCCATTCATCTACCAATATATTTGTTACCAACTCTGTTTCTGTACAATAACCTGAATTCTCCAGCATGTACAGCTACCAAACATTGTGGATGGCTTGCAGTTGGTCTAAGAAAAAATTATATTGATCCTGTGGTCAAGCATGCAAAAGTCAAAGTCACTGTAACAGGGAAGAAATATGATTTATGTACAATAGTTTAAGCTATCCACTATAACAGTTGCCGAACTTTGTGCTTTGTGCATGCGATAAGGAAGAATCATATTGATTTCAGGAACAAAATCAAACTCCTTGACCAAACGTTGTGAATGGCTTGCACTTATGGTATTAAATAAACATTTAGATTCTGATGTCAAATCATCAGAGCTCATGGTCATTATAAGCCTAATAAAACAATAAGGTTTGTGCACATGAGGGATTTTTTCAAGATCGCTTACCTTGACCAAAGATTTAGGTCATTGAAACCCTTTGGCCAATGTACTTCAGCGTCAGCCATAACCTGCGAGTACCTACACAAAGGACTGTTAAACAGTGAGGTGGACATGTGCCAATCAAAATACTTTTATTCCAGAGTGCTATATGCGTATAGATTCTTGTACGTTATGTCCACTGCATTTTTCATTTACAATGTGCATGTTCAGTTTTCTCCAATTTTAAACTAATGACTTACCAGATTTGTTAGACACAAAATTCTTAGAACCAGATTCTTATTGGATGAAATATCACCAACTGGTAAATATTTTAATTTGGTTTTGTTTTTGGTTGTTTATGATAAAGCACATCATATAGGTTATTTAGTGTCAAGGCAATTGGAATTTTTTTCATTGTCTTCTTTTCATGTTTTTATTATTTTTGACTGTCTTAGGATTGATTGACGTGTTGTCTATCAGTTTACATCTTTGATATTTATTTCTTGTCAATTATAGTCATATTTACAGGAAATCGTTCAATATATAACGAAGGGAGTAGTGTCTGGGTTAGGTGAAAAAAATCAGGATAATTAACATTTTGAGGTTATATCAAATTGCAAGCATAAAATATAATGTTAATGTCACTAAATTTACGTCATGGCAATTTACGTATGAATGGTAGTGTAGTGTTCATCTAGATGTTTCCAAAAATAAAGTAAATTACTGCAGAAGCAACATTTGCCAACAAATTCAAACAGCATTTTAAAGGATGTCTGAAAGGCTAACAAGTACAGCATAATGATCTGACTAACAGATGGGTGAAAAAGTACAACTCAGGATACTTGAATGTCCAAATTCTGACAACTGTTGAGCTTATATTACCAAAATATGAAATCAAACTAAACAGACCAAATATCATTCAAATAAAGTCATGGGGACATGATTAATGGATGGTCTATAATGAATCCATATGTTTTCAGGAATAATTGTTACAATCTAAGGATGCCTCAGTCTTGTCAGCTCATCTCTCTGTCTGTCTGCTTGATATGTCAGTCTGTATATAGCTAATACTTTAAAGAACATTTGGTTTATTTAACTGAAAATCAAGAATAAATCAACATAGACAGTATATGCGCGATCCAGACAAGTGATGTCTTACAAATGATAATTAGTTATCGACTCTTATAAGCCTATCAACAGTAATTGGAAATTAACATTTGATTAAAATAAAATACGATATGGTTTTTGTTCAGCATTTAAACAATATTGTTGGCTGACATCATATTGTCAGATAGAATATACATGCACAAACATATATCATACTTGAATAATCATTGTGATACATTAAATGATAAAAATAAGACTTTGTTTCTATCTTTAACATCAACTGGAATGTTCAGTAGACTCTGAACTGAACGTAGATTGTGGCTAGTCTTTTTAGTTCAGTGAAGGTTTGGAGGTGTCGTTAGAGTTCATCTTTACACTCATCAGATACGGGATATAGTACTGTTCTTGAAACCTTCAATAAGATCTTTTTATCAACATGGAAAATGATCTTTCTGTATCTGCATTGTTGATTTTGTCACATTGGTTAGAATGTTTCAGCATGTCAGTCAAGTTTTTCGATTGAGCTTTGCATTTGGGGATTGTTCTGATGCTGTGTGGTTTTATTATATTAACAGATGTCACACACTCATAGTCACTTAAATACTGATATAGTGTTTGCGATCTGTGCAAAGAATAAAATGCTCTTCCTTATTTATGTGTTTCACCAGATGAAACACTATCAGATAGGATTATACAAATTAGTTTAGCTGTGCCTTGGTCTCGAGGAGTCAGTGCCCATGACAGAAATTGATAATAACTTGTCTAATCATAAAAGCTTGCAGAAAATGTCTGAAAATTAAAAAATGTGAATAAAAGAAAATAAACAAGTCATATAAACTAATATATCTGTTTTTCAGCTGGTACCCATTGCATACTTGTAGTATAGATTGCAAGTTTCCATAGGTAAATATTTCTTGATTCTGCTGAGAAGGGCAATTTTGGATGACAGTATTTTACTAAGCTTATCAATATGGTCATTCCATAATAAATTATCTATGGACACACCTAAGTGCTTTTCATGTTTGACATTTTGTAATGAATGACAGTACACAGACAGCAAACAAAAATAGAAGAGCACAGGTTATTAAAAGTCAATAAACATATTTTGTTCCAGATTTTAGACTCTTTGGTCTCACATCTAAGGCAGACCAATATGAACTGCAAACAGATGAACCTTTGCAAAAAGTAGGATAAGATGGGCATTTGGAATAAAGAATGATCTCAAAATGAAAATAATGGGTCCAACTTTTACCCTTCTGCTCAAGCACGAGCCAAATAGCTAATGAAAAGTGAGGTTTCTAACACAGCTAGGCATTAAGTTGTTCGAAAATCACTTGGAAGTTGATGTATTAGGATGTATTCAGAAATAGCTTTCAGAATGTGTTTCCTACTCGAATTTCAGCGAAAACGACAAAAAACCTCCAGGGGTTAATGTGTTAATTGAAGAAAAGGAACTATTTTTCATATGTACTCTTTATCCATACCAGAATAACACTAGCAAATTATTTATACAAATTAACACATGATTATTGGTACATCTTATCAAACACAGATACATTTTCATATCATGATGACAGAATAACATTTTTATAGTTTTAATTTGCATGAATCATGTTTACACAGTATCAATACATTTATGTACATTCATGACATTACAATTTTAATTTTGTATGCAAGTGTGGAATATAGATATAGCGAAGTTGTTAATTGCTCATCCTATAAACAATGATGTGATTAGTATAAAAATGACATATAATTGTTCATTTACAAAAAATATTGTAAAGGAATGATGTATTCATCCCTGAAGAGCATCCATAAAGATGATGCAAAAGCTCTAGAAGGAATAAAGCATGGATATTTTCTGATCTTCTGCTACATCAACCTAATATATATATATATATATATATATATATATATATATGCACACTAGTTGTCACATACAATATGCATAATTAAGATAAAAAAATATTCTTGTCTCTGCTTATCATTATTAGATTTGTAGGTCCCCTTATTAAATGGCAAACATTATGTTAAAACTGCTTATAATATATGTACAAAAAAATTATTAGTCCCTTTTTGCTCAAATGACCTCTTGTTCACGCAAACTCATGCTTATAAGAGGAAACCCTTGGTCACGTGAGCAAACTCTTGCCAATTTTTGAAGTGCTTACTCATGTAATTGTCAGATTTTTAAGAATTATATTACTTAAGTGGGTTTTGTTTAATTTGCACATTAAAATGTACATGAGACTAACATGACTTGGAGCTCTTGTGAGAATCTCATTTGCAAAAGGGTAGACAATTTTGTTTGGTGAACCTTAGGTTAATTTTAACATTAGTCTTTACATAAGTGGAGAACCTGGAGAATATACCATCGCTAGACCACTATTGTTTATTTATTTCTTTATCTCTTGATCTTGTTATAAATTATGGGCATGAAATTATGAGATTTAGGGATTTTATGTCCCTGGAGAATATATTATGTGACTTTGAAGAAAACAAATTATTCTTAGCATAACTTTATCATGCTTTATCTCTTCACTTTTATTTTGTTTATATTGTTTCCATTTTACTGCAGTGATTATTTTTGTGTCCTTCAATACATAAAAACACACAGAATTAAAAAATGTTCAATTTGCTCGAAACAATTTTGTTTTTATTTGGTCTAATATTTCCTCAAAATGATTAGACTGTAGAAAGATTTTTGATCTGGAAGATTTAAAGGTTTTCAGTTGCAAAATGCATTGGTGTAAGCTTTGTTATTAGTTGTCTAAAATATCTATGTGATGGTTTGCTATTCTGTCTATTTAATTACAAACTGTTACTATAGCTTTTCATTCAGAATATAGACTATATTTATGTTTACTGTCCATATTGCAGGAATTCAAGCATTTAATTCCCATTTCCTATATTTACCATAGCCAATAATATTAAAGTTCTATTATAAACCAACCAATCAAAACTAAATGGTTTTTAGCAAGAATAAAATGCACAAACATTGTTTCCTCATGCAGAATAGTGAACTCACAGTATGTTACCTGGATGCAGCACAATATTATTCTGCTGTATATACCGTTGGTATTGTTGAAGGTTGATTCCAGAATGAAACTAACTCCTGCAGCAAGATTTGCAAATCATTATATATCATACAGAGGGTATTTCAATCAGTTTTTGGAAATTCTCTGACCATGAGTGGCAACAAGTTCAGAAATAAGATGCTTTTGAAAGATTTTATGGACTGTTTAAAGCTTGAACATATTTTTAAAACGAAACACTAAAGAAAATGTTGTTTCAGATAATTTAGAGAGCATGACATTTTGTGTAGTATCACAGGAGTAATTTTATGCCTACATAACGATATTGTAACTACATGTATACTCTGATATTGTTAACTTTTCCTTCAGATACTTTCAAGATAGATGTCAGTAAATTCCACGAGGAAATAAAGAAGGCAATAAAAGAATTGTCCGCAGTCTTGAACGTTGTTCAGTCAGTTACACTTGTCAGTGGAGACAAGTGTGATCTACCATTGCTTAGTAAAGTAGTTCAAAAGGATAGCAATATACATGGAACTGAAAAAAAGCCAGGTTGGTTCTAATTTAGGAATTGAATTTCTCCTTTATGTATTATAACATAATTTTCAGCAAGGGTCCTGAACCCACAGCTTGCAGAAACTGAGGGTTGAGCTGAAACCAGTGTAGGTCCAGGAGAATAAAGCGATTCTAGGAAAAAAAATCTATTGATCAAACAAGTTGGTCAAAACATAAATGGTGAATGATTGAATAACTGAAAAAACACAAATGCATGCATGAGAGAGGGAAAGAGACATAAAAAAATTTCCAGGTGGACTTAAGGCAGATTTCAGACAGAATTTTTAAGTTTCCTGCCTAAACCATAATCTGCTTATTAAAGAAGTTTAGGCGAATTTAAAACAAACTTTAGCTGGATTTGAGGCCGAATATGCAGATTAGTTGTCTTTAGAGTCCGCTTAAACAAAAACAAAATACATCTGAGATTTCCACCTTAAATAAAAATCCACCTGAAATATAATCCTGTCTGAGATTTCTGCCTCAAATTAAAATACACTTGAGGTCTCCACCTAAAAAAAGCTGCCTAAAATGTTAGCTTAAAAATCATCTCAAAAAAATCCTCAGATTTCTCATTTAACATGCTAGCCGTTACTGTTGTGCTGGCAATAGTTGAAATATTTATGGCAAAAATTGCAAAATGCTAGTCCTGGCATTCAATTTTCTTACATATTGAACAATTACATTCCCATCTATTTTGTGTCATGTTATTCTCATTTCCACTCATTTTTCCAATGGTTATTCAAACTTGTGTCCCACTCAAAAATTCGAAATGTCACGTTTGGCAAGGACGTTCATTTCCATTGGTTTCTGCTACAAGAAGTTTCATTGGCAACTACAGACTTTTGACCAATCAGAAGCTCTTTACAGCAATCATCTGTTAAATAATATATGGAACAAATGCTTGGACAGGTGATTTTAAAACAATTTGGAGTTGTAATGATAAAAGACCCATATCGTGGAAACTCTCAGGTCCAGTGAAATTCTGCTTTAAAACGAAAAGAATATTGCTGTCTGAGGGCAGTTAAATCCAATTCAAGTTTGAAAAAATGAAAAATAACAAAGAAACGTGTGAAAGAAGTTATTGTTCCCAAAATGAACAATAAAATTAGAGCTATCAGAAACGGGAAATATAAATTTTGCTGAAAATCATTCAAGATATACAAGAAAGAAAAAATAAAATATATTAAAAAGGAATTAAGGTTCATTTTTATATGAGTAAAGTAATTTTTGTTCTTGATATTTTTCATTGAAATTTCAGTGATATTGCAATCACACAGTCTCACTGATATATGTTTTCAACAATTTTGGCAAATCTCTGAAATGAAATTTCAATCACAAATTCTCACTGATATTTTCAGAAATTTTGGCAAAATCTCATTGAAATTTGGTGAAGTACCATAATTTTGGTGCCAAAAAAGACATTTTTGTGACTTTTATTGAAATTTCACTGAGTCACATTTTCACTATCGCATGATTTTTGTAGAATATATTTTAATAGGAAGCAAAAGAAATATTACTAAATATAAGATTAAGTTCAAAATCCACCATACACCACATTCTTGAGGTCCAAAGAGTCATCTGTGCTTGTAGTTCTTTTGATAAAGTTCAAACTTATGCCTAACGTTTCTGTTAAAATCAGTCTAAGTCTGAAATCCATTTTACAGTAGGAAAATCAACTGGACAATCAGAACTTTTCCATCTAACAGTTATCCTTGAGGAGAACTATAAGAAATAGTATGCTTAACTATTAGATGGATTCAGTCTGTCACATTAGCCGTATTCCCAGTCCATCTAAAGTCCATCTGAAATGTGTTTTTTTTTAAAGTGGAATACACACAGAATCCACCTAAAATCCAGACAGAATCCGCCTAAAATATTCGTACAGGCAGTGAGAGGGGGAAAGAAAGGGTAAAGGCTTAACTAATTTTGGTACTCTCCACTGATCTACATAAATGTTCTTTGTTTTGCTTGTAATGTGATCAATCTCTTAAAGCAAAAACTTGTTTCAATTCAATCCATAATAATCCTGTCCCATCAACAAAGCATTGCATACTTGTTAGTCAGTTCAGACAACCACACATATCATGTATAAATACATGCTCTACAAGATGGATAATTGCACTCCATATTTCATGATGAATGCATTGTATTTCATTTATTGAAAATATGAGCTCTGACACATGTACCACATTTCAGTCTTAAAAAGATATTTGAAATTTTTATAACTTTTTCATTGGTGTACATATATATCGATAGCAATGTCAATCTGTCAGACTGATCATAGAGAAGGTTCTTCCACAACCTTACTGTGATATTTGTTTTCCCAAACTTCATATATGCCTTACTGATGGATAGAGGCAAAAACTTGTCAATTTTGGAGATGCTGTACGCAGGATCCAAGAGGCTGGAGCGGGAAATTAGATGTTTTTGTTCTGCATGATTAGTTTATCCTTGAAATCTGATTAAAAAAAGGCAAAAAAGCCTTATTTGTATCAGATTTCAAGGATAAAATACACTTGGGCAGAATAAGCTCCCTATTTATTGGAAGGTCGATAGGAGAAAGGTCACATTCACTGGGCCATATATTGCAATTTCTGTTTTACTTTCCACTCAAGAAATCAGGTTTCCTGGATCCAATTTTTGTGAACTAGGTCATGTACACGTGAGCAGATTCACTGATATATTGTTTCTCAAGTCCAGAGATCAAAGTTCAAAGTCTCTGAAGAACAAAAGTTTTATCTTGGATTCCACTTGAGCGGTGCACATTTTTCAGTTTTACTGCACCTAATAAACTGCATAATTGCATTATACTTGAAGTTGGGCAGCTCAAAGGTCAAGGTCACTGATGGTAATTTGCAAAGTTACCTTTACAATTGTAATATATAGGCGTGGATGTGTATCATCAACTTTGTGATGGCCAAGATATTCAGATGTAAAAGCCCACACTGCAGTCATAGGTACCTTACCTCTTGAATCAATACTTGCTAGTCCTTTGTAGGAAGACACCTGTTTTATAAAATCAAATTATATCAGCAACATCATACCTATAAAATGCTGAAATGCACATTATTATACCAATATTCTATACAAATATAGTACAGTTTTGGTTAATGGCACATTAATACAAGAGTAAAATAAATAAAAATGTGCCTTTTAACTTTTTGTTTAGTGTTATTTTGGTGTTTTTCTCTTTAATGTACCTATTAAAGGTGTTATTTGTACATAAGTACATTTTTGACTGTGCTTTTTGAATAATTTGACATTGATTGGTTAGGTAGCCTACATAAGGCTAATTAATTGTGATAATGCAATGACTGTTTGTTCAGGCATGGAGTGTGGTTACTCTAAATTAAGTATGCCAAATATTCTGAGTAAAAAGTAGGTACTGTATCATTTTAGCTCACCTGCATTTGGAATCAAGACAATTTATGGTATCATCCTTCTTCTCCAATCTTTGCCCATTATCTGTTCATAATTGCTAATTAGAATATTCTTTTACCAACCACTTGACCAGGTTGCATATCGTTCCACAGGACCTTTTAAATTTATTCAGAAGACATTCTTGTATGAAGGACTTTGAAATTTGAAACAAATTATGCCAACCTGTATTCAAATATAGCAGCAGTAAATACAATTGGAACAAAACATAACTTTAAAACTTCATCTGAAACATTGAACAGAAATTTTCCTAGCATGAAGGCCTTTATGATTCATATAATTCATTCCATTTGGCCATTAAATGTGGCTTCCATTGCAAAAACAGGTAAAATGATTAACTAACTAAACTATTTATACACAACTTTCTCTCCCATGCTCAAATTGGTACCTTTGATTGGAATATTGCTATAAATACACCACCACATGATAATGCAGTGCTATCATTGTCAGTCTAAATCAATGTAACCACGTTGGTAGCATTCATGACTGCTGTTTGATATTTACACTTAAGAGGGTTGTTTATTTGAACATTATCAAAGATAATAGTGTGGTTTCCAGCTTTTATAATATTGAGCAAAGAATGTAGTCACTCTGCTTCACACCAGATCATTGGTGTTCTGATACTGTTCAAATGTACAGGATAAAATGAGTACAGTTATCACTGTTATTATTATTATTAGTAGTAGTAGTAATAATATTAGTAGTAGGAGGTATGGTCAGTTTCATGAAATTTTTGCAATTCAATCAGCTTTTATACAGTAGTTTTCCCAGTATTTTACTAAGATTTGTTTTTGATATGTAATGGACATTTAGTATTCTCTCTCTAATGAACAAATGTTTGTGTCTTTTAACATCATTTCCTTAAAAAACATGTCATCCTGGTGTTACCTGTAGTTCATACCTACTTATAGAAGATGTTGATCGCTTGAGTATTAGGTAAATGGTGCTACGATATGGTTGTATCAAAAGGAAAAAAAGAAAGCAAGTCTTCATTGAGTCACTTCACTTTTGGAAGTGGCAGTCTTACATTTGCTGAAACCCCTAACTATTCTGTCCATGTTTTTTTGGGATGGGGGAATGGCCGGGAGGCGCGGGGCAGATGAAGAGGTTGTTGCCAGATTGTTACATCTGAGATATTATGAATAAATTGATGGTAGGATAAGAATGGTACAAGAGGACGCTTTTAAATAAATATTATATAACATATACGTTCAGTAAGTTTGCATATCAATGGCAGTTGAAGTCACTAATGTAGTTGTTTTTCACAAAGAAAATTGTTCTACGATAAAGTCACACTTTTAACAAAATACACCTTGATAACATCTGCACATAATATACTTCAGTTTAAAGGAATAAAGACAGACATTTAATAAACCTCAATTAATGTACAGCAACTGTCCATAATGTTACATGGGTTTTCAATGTAGCTGCTGTGTTACAAGTTATTAGACCCAGGTGGCTCATTTTATTTTAACTGATTGTTGGTTAGGTAACAGACCTTTGCTTCTTTCTTTGTCTTATCAGCCCATGAGGCTTCCCTTAAAAGCATTAGTATGCAAAGGTGTTTCCTCAACAAGGTGTCATCTTCACTTTTTCACAAAACAAATGACTCTACATGTGAATGCTCATGTTTCAATAAAAGAGTTGTTTTTCATGCAGTGTGCATTGTTCACAAAGACTCATTATTTCGTGAAAAAGCATCATTGCTCATTAAAGGAATTTTTCACAAAGAGTGCATTTATACATTGTTGCAAGCCTTTCAAGAACAAGGTGGCTTTATTCATTTTCTTCATTAAAATTGCATTATTCTTTAATGTAATTTTCTCCCCAAAACAGCTCCCTATCCATGTCTATGCAAATGTTTTAAAGGTTTTCTTATTTGTTTCATGAAAAAAGAATGACACATGCAAACAAGTTTGTTCATAAAAATACTTTCATTTGTTCATCTCATTGGTGCAAGACTTACAAAAATGGTGCTAACAGCTGCTTCGCTTGGCACTCAGCATTAAGAGGTTAGTGTTAGGACTGGTCTGCCCGGTGTCAGGATAATGTGACTGGGTGGGACATCATGCTACATGTCTGCGGCATGATGCCCCAGTGCTAGACATCACTATAAACTGCCACATTGCAGACATCGTAGTGATATGACTGGAAAATTGTTAAAGCTATGTTAAAAATCCAAATCACATTACACATCATCTCCTTGGTGCACTTCCATATGTAAAAGAACGTGGTTACATTTGTCATGAAGATTCAAACAGTATCATCTATCCAATTCATCGTGAAAAAGACAGCTTCTTATTGAAAACTTTGACTTCTTCACATAAAGGGCACTTCAGGCAAACATTTCCTTTTCTTCATGTTAGTGAAATGGATAGCATGTAGGTTCTGCTTAAATCCTTTGATTCCGGGTCTTCTATTAATAGATAGTATTTGACTGCAAATAATTCTTCTGTCATTTTTTCATGAGATGGAGTGTAATGTTGTTATTTAACAGATGTCTTTGTGTAATGAGACATTACATAATTTGCATGAACAATGGAAGGTTGTTGGATATTCAAGTCTACAGTCAGTCACTAAGCAAATAGTCATTATATATCATGCTCAAATTCAATTTGTCACAACTTACACATATCTCAACCAGTTTTCATAAACTATTTAGCTGGCAGTAAATCATTACTGCCAATTCACTTGAGAGAAAGGTCAACATAAACTACTTTGATTTTATCTAATATATTATGCTAGAATGTAAGTGTGGTTGTCTTTCCTTTGTTGACAAGTTAGTTTATTGAGTTCCATACCTTTCTTTAAATTTGTTACATTATATGTCAATACATTGTCAAATATGGCCTCCATTAAAAAAACTAGAAGCAAGCTTAAAACGACCGAGTCTAAAAAATTACTGAATTGAACTCGATAAAATTTGACACGAGGCATTCTGTTATTAAGACATTTAATATTTATGTAATTGATGCTGATCCACAACAAAATATACCTGTAATTTCTATATAAAAAAAGTGAAACCATTAAACAATGTTGTTTGAAAAACCACTTAGCAGAATTGAATTGTATTTTACAGAAATTATCCTGTATCAACAACTTTCAGATTTGTAAAGACAGTGCTGATCCACAATCAAATATGATAGCTGTTACAAGAAATAGAAAAAACATTCAAGCAACATCTTATAAACAACTAAAACAAATTGGAAAAATGTCATGGAATATGGAACCTTCAAGTTTGTATAACTCATGCTGGTCGGACAGCCAATGTTGCAGCTTTGACTAAAAATGGAGAAACAATTCTAAAACATATTTGTATGAAAACCCATTATATGTAAACAGAATTTTACCAAATTTGAGAGAAAGAAACCTGAAACAGTATATGGTTAATGTATGTCATTTTATGATGTAGTTGATACTAGTATGCAACCCATCATCTTTTCTCCAATCATATATAAGGAATTCTAACCATTAATTTAATGATTCTATATTTCTGTACTCTTTCTTGTACTTTTTATATACCTATAAAAGAACATTAATATATTTACATTTTGTATTGTAGAACTACATTAATTTTTTACATTTATATGGAAATGCATATCCTCCTAATTTATTTATTTATTTATTCCAACTTTTAAAATTTGTAGAATTTACTCTGCACTATGTAGTCAGACTTGGCCTGACATACCATTAAACTCTACATTTAATATAATCCAGCATGTACTCTATACATAATACACTGCATCGTACTTCAGTATCATTAATACTGTCAACATGTTGTGGTAAATATAAAGTGATACACTTATACATAAAATGTCTGTGATATGTACTGGAACATATCATGATATCTGAAATGTGAAATTCAGGTCTAAATAATCCTAATCCATTGATAATTATTTTCGCCATTCTCTGAGTGAAACACGGGGATATATTGATACAGTAAGTCTGTACTTTGGATTAGCAGCAATAGGTACTGAAGTTGTTGGTTCAGTGTTTTCCACACATGTAATGCTGATATAATGTGTGTGTGGAGATGATTAACAGAAGGCTCCCGATCCATATAAAAAAGGTAAAAGCCACACATTCACACACCTTGTCTAGTAAGCATGAGTTATCCAATGATCCACACTGATACCCTAAATAACAAGATGCATTAGATAGACATCCTACACATGGCTCTAATGCTGCAATGGTACTTTGATTGCTAAACTTGTCACAGCTGAGAAGTTCCAACCTTAAGGTTCAATAACAATTAATTTAAAAACATAAATATATTGAAAACATACATCACTCCATTGTTTCATAGATAAATAAATATTATTTGTTAGAATTATTGATAAAGGACTTGAATGTATTGACTGTGGTTGTCGTGTTAGTTTATAATTTCAATATTCTAGCCAATTCTGTTAGGAAACTTTTGAGTTGAAAAGCAAATTGCGTGTATTTAGGTGTGCACCAATTGAAGCTACTGACTGACGAGCATAAAGGGTTTTGCACTCAAATAAGTTTAGTGGACAATGACTTGACATTACAAACATATGTACAAGTACATGCATTTTCTCATGAGTACTATTGCAAGAAGAATTCAAAAACTAGTTTTATTGGAATAAATTACATGTTTTGGAGGTGTACATAAGAATGAGCATATGCACTGAATCAAAATGTATTTTGTTTAAAATCAGGTTAAAATGATAGTATAATGCTCTCTAGTATGCTAGCATGGTAAGCTTCTTACTTTCAGTGAGGTTGTAGCAAATAGAAACAAAATGTAACGTCATATTTAAATAGCAGTATTAAAGGCTAAATGTAGATAGTGCCAGTATCCTTAGAATTTGGAAAACTACTTCTGGGTCATATTTTGGAAACTAGAGAGATACCAACCCTATAAAGTATGCACTGGTACACCTTACTATAACACAATGGTCATGGTGCAGGAGATTACCCTATGATGCATGGATCAGTTTTATAGCATGATGCTTGTAACGGAGATGAAATGTTATGAAGGGAACGTATTGACATAAGTTTAACTTAATTTATTTTGCAGATTCTTTTTTCCACAAAACCGTTGGTAAAATTAATTTTTCATGACAGCTATTGTAGCAACTATGAAATTAATTTTTAAAAATATATTTCTCTCATGTCTATCCAAAGTAATACAAGTTGACTGCAGTGAAACATGTGGCAAGACAGCAAGGACCCCATTATCTCCAAAATAACTGTAGACCTTGCCACATGAAACATAGCAACTGAAAGGTTTCTTATACTTGCTGAAGAGCATTCTAGGACACACAATAACAAAATATACATTTGGTTGGCAGTGAAACGAAGTTCAGAGTTGCCAAATGTCCAGGCAAATAGAACACTTATGTTGAAATTAGTAACTGTGATGGTACTTTGACACTCTTGTTGTAGTTTGAATTTGGTTATAACTATTATAACTACAAATCAAATGGATTATTATGATTATATGGTCTTAAAGTATGTAACAGAAAGAAGCAAAGTCAACAAGTTTTAAAAAACTTAACAAATAATTTAGTTCTCTAAATTGTAAAACAAAAGTTCAAGAGGAATTTACAGTATTGTGAATTGAATCCAGAATAGTCCTAAAGTTTCTAACACAGAGTTCCAAATGAATTCCAGGTTTTGAATGTGCACATGAACCAATAGCCTTGAATGTGCTGAAGTACCATACATCTTGATATATCACAATAGAATTGTACAAAATGTCTTTGAATGAATTCACAATTATCCTAAAATAATATTTAGTAAATAAAGTGTCATATGAGCACTTTCCAATAAATAAATGATGCCTCTCAAATTAAATCTAAATGCAACATCACATATTTCTGCAGACTGAAAATAAAATAAGAATACTAATAGGAATTAAAATAGGAATAATTCTTCACTTATGACTTTATTTCGCAATTGATCCCCACATAACATATGTCAGAATACTCCCCTCCTGAAGTATGTTGCAATACTCAAAATCTTGAATCCAAAATTACCAAAAACTGTAAACCGGTTCATTATCAAGGCTGGATTTAGAGCTAAATTCCAAGTAAACAACTTATTTATAGATTCAGTATCTTAAAATATAATATGTGGTCTTGTACAAATATTAGCTATGTAATATGTTGTATACTCATGTCCATTACAACAACAACATGTATATTCAAATAAATTAATATTTCATGATTAACTTATGATTTACACCTAGAAAGTATTGTATGGAATGACAGTGGACATGATTTTGTGTAGGATTATTTCAATTAAAATGAATATTATGGTTGGATTCACTATCTAAATTAACCCAGATGCCTTAATTTTTCTGAAACTAAAGGTAAGATAATGAATCATTGTAATCCTGTTTAAAGAAACTGCATTTCCTGAGGGAAGATTGTCTGTGAAATATCGTTCCTTCAGTGCGCATGGTTATAAAAAGTTCATTCATTGATTCAAAAACTTATTAATTGGTCATCAAAAGCAACTACGTATTAATCAGTGGTGTTCACACTTTTAATACATAAAGTCCCAGTGCAAATAGCCAAACTGGCAATCTATATAACAATGTCGATTAAGATATCTTCTAATTATGGCCACCATCACCTAATGTAGAAAAAAGAACCAATGAACATAACTTGATCCCAAGTAACAGAAAAAACCCAAACTGGAAGACATTTCACATTTATACAAATGATACTAATCCACATTCAAATATGTTACCAAAGATACTAAATTCCACCCATCAAGGCATTTGCGCCGGTTGTCTTGGCACTAAATAACCTATTAGTGTTGTTGTGCAATAAAGAAGCAAACCAAGTCAGTCTTCAAAACCGTAGAATACAATCTGGCCAAACTTGATAGAAATCATCCAGGCATTAAGATTGTTTATGATTGTACAAACTAGGATGAACTGATGTGTGCCGTTACTAAACTAGAGTGCACATGCATGTGTTCAAGATTGTAACATGCATGAGCCCTGAAACATTGACTCATATATAGCCACCCGCCAGACCCTGAACATTATTAATCACATCTCTGTTTTCAGCCAGCCAGTAATTGATAATACTCGCAATCATGTACTTGATTACACAGTTTGTCTGCTGTATAAGAGAGTTATCAAATAAATGGAGATTTTTTTCGTGCCTGTAATTCTCAATGAAGAATCTTAATATATTGGATTGGGTCCCCAATAGACAGTCAAATGTAATTATTGCCGCTGTACAAATGAACAGAGTTATTGTTGGTGAACTTGGAAATTGATAATTTTGAAATATAGAATCACCATGTCAATCACCTCTATGACTGACAAATGAGACTTTTGTTTACATTGGCGGTGAGATTGGGGTGCATTACGCATTTTCACAAGCGCTTTAAACTTCTATACATGTTCTTTTTCTATATTTAAGAACTGTCTGTGGCCTAATCGGTTAAAGTGATGTACTTCATTAAGACATATCAGGTTCAAATAAAGCTCACAGACTATTGCATTTTTCGTAATTAGTGATTTCAAACGCTGACATTTTACCTATTTTATTTTGAGTGCAAGTTATAGTCAACTTAAAGGTTACCAGTTTCCAATCATTGGACATGCAGCTATGTAAGTGACTCCTATATCAATAATAAGAACTACATTAGTTTTGTGTGGAAAATACGTATGCATTTTATTTCAGAAGCCAGCAGAAGATCTCACTGTTCTGTAAGTAATGTAAAATTGGTCGATCCTTTAAGATTGGAATCAACAAAGGCAATGGTGCAAAGCATTTCTCCTGATGAATCTGTACCTGACATAAAGGTGTATCTGCAACTGATGACAGGTAGGACTGCAATGTACTGTGAACTCACTGACTTGAATGGCTATCAGTATTTATGGTTTCATAAATATTTAAATTTTTGTTGGTATTTAGATTCCTGTATTGAAGATCGGACTCCTTCTGTCTCTATTGGATGTTGTGTATTTAACGTCATTCCTTGTAGTAATTGCCAAATCACTCCACATTGCTAGCCCACAAGCAAGAATGAAAGAACATTATATAGGTTTCTTTTTCTGTGGGTCATGCTCACCAATGTTATTGGAGCCCTGTAGCAATCATTCGCATCTGTCCATCTGTGCATTCATTTATCTGTTCACCATTATGTTGATTTCTGCGGAACAACATCAATCAAAATAGTTCACTTATAACTAGATTTAATTGGCTTCACAAATTCTATTAATCAACAGCATAATTTATAGGAGGTATGTCTCAGATTTCACTTTGACTAACATTACCTTCTGCAGATGACCTTTACTTTTGCAATGAAATATTATATTCAAATTTATATTGATGAGGCCTTAAACAGTTGGAGTTTCAGCATTCTACATCATCATTGACAGAAACAGTAAGCTGAAACATCCTCTGTTAAAAAAATGCTGATGTTCTGAGTAGATAAATTGGTCAGAATGTCATATTATGAACCATGTTTATTACTGTCTGATATTTGCAAAAAGATTGGAGTGAATGCTTGCTGAAGTCCTTGTTTTTACAACCTTTGCTAATGTGTTTAGGTCCAGCTCACCTTACCGGATTTATTGTTGTAAGTATGTTCTTGCAATCTGTGTACCAAAATAGCCGAAGATAGTCATTGCAGCAACTTTTGACTACTAAATATATGCAATCCATTTTCATCCTAGCAAGATCTTTACAAACTATTTTCATGTCACTAGTGTAGCACATTTGCACCAATACACTAAGTCAGTGAAGGCTCTATCCCATTTCATTTTGTAAATCTGATCTGTGGGTGTGAAATGTCACTCACACTCTGATTTTACAATTTAAACACACAAGCATTACACACACAAAGAACCAAAATTGCTTTAATGTAGTGTTGGTACCAAATCAGATGTATTCTTTCAGTTATTTAAAATGATCATCATATACAAACTTTAAATTAGGTTATTTGTCACTTACAAGTAAATGTAGGTGTAGCATGGATTTATATTTTTTACTCATATTTTCATTATAATTGCATACACTGATGTAGTTCTTATTTCATTAGATATACAAGGTATAAGCAACTTATAGGTGACTTGTAGGTTTCCTGTGCATGAAAGATATATGATGTATAAGTCTGAATCCATTTTACTCTGTTGACAATACATACAAACTATTATTTCATAATATAACATAATTTTAGTGGTGCATCAGGTTTTATCTAAGAAGAGAAAAAAAGAGATAAATCATACAGTATGATAGGTTTTGGGTTGGTCTTGAGGCTTTTTGAATGCAGTTGTTATTTAACATGGTCCTTTTTTTGGATAACACTTAGTCCATGTATCTGTACAAAATTTTTCAGGCGTACTTAAGACGGATTTCAGATTATTATTTTTTACCCGCTTTCTGCCTAAACCATAATTGCTCATGTTAAGGGAGCTTAGGCGAATTTCAAGTGGAATTCAGATGGATTCAGGGTGGAATTTAAGGAGAATTATGCAAAGTAGTTGTTCTAATATTCCGCTTGAATAGAAAGAATCCATCTAAGATTTCTGCCTGATATCCTTTACAAATTTTCCAGGCAGATTTTATACAGATTTCTTAAGCATTTTCTGCCTAAGCATAAACTTAAAGAAGCTTAATAGGTGAATTTCAAGTGGACTTTAGGTGGATTTCTCGCGGAATTTTAGGCAAAATATGAAGATTATTTGTCCTAATATTCTGCTTAAGCAAAAAAATCCATCTAAGATTTCCCCCTGAAATAAAATTCTACCTGATAAAAAACCTGTCTGAAATTAAAATCCACCTTAGGTTTCCATCTAAAAAGGGCTGCCTAAATTGTCTACATAAATATCATCCAATAAAAAATCTGCTTCAGATTCCTAATAAACTGCCCAATGATTCTTAGACATTTTTGGGAATTGATGATAAATATTCACAATAATTTTCAAAATGGATCATAAATTTTATTTGAGAGGTATTATCAAAAAATATTAAGTTTTTCTTGTCTTTGTTTTCTTTCTTACTTACAAAACCTAATCCATGATGTCATCATTTAAGTCTTTTTAATTTCACTGAAAGTTTGGTGAGATTTCACAAATATTTTGACCAAAACTGTCATTTTAATTTTAGCGAGATCTCTCTAAAATTTCCCTGAAATATTTGTGAGATTTTACAAAAATTCTCACCAAAACCTTCACCAAAATTCTGTTGAGGTTTCACAAAACCTTTGGCCAAAACTTTCACTTAAGTTTTGGCAAGATCTCTAACATTTCATTGAAAGTTGAGAGAGTTTACTAAAACTTTGGTGAGATTTGACCAAAATTTTGATAATTATATAATATTTTACTGAAGTTTCAGTAATTTCTCAGACATTTCAAAAGGTTTCAAATAAATAATGGATATGAATTAAACAGGACTTTATTAACCAAGGTGATATTTCAGTGTACATGAAACAAAATTATACATATGTTGTAATTATTTGACATCCAAGGCAAGAGATATTAGAGTTAACAATAATAATAATAATAATGATTTTATTTAGAGAAGGTACCCAATTAGTTACAGAACTAATCTACCCTAAGGCCTTCTATCTGTTATGTACAATATATACAGTATATACAACATGATGTGAAAAACCTGGCTAAACACTAAATAATTAAGTGGTTTTAAAAATCAAAGTATAAAGCCTGGAACATATACACAGGCATCTGTGAACACATAAACATATATAAAATATAAAATATTATCCTGCATTGAATAATTCAACTGTGAAAATGATGCAAAATTGCAGAAAAGCATCCATTTGAGACATAAAAAGAAGAATGCTAGGAACCTGCCTTATGTCACTGCTGTACTGCAGACTTGATTTTTGATTAATGTACAAACTATGATGCTGTTGTGGTCTCTTGAATTAGTCCTTGTTCCATAAGCAGCCATGACAAACGTTTATCATGATATAATTACTCTTATTTTACACTGAATTCTAACACAACTAGAATATTTTGATAATATAAACAATAATACCACTCATGATATTGAAGGATGATTCTACTTGTGGGCCAAGAAAACTCCACAAAGATATGACTATCTTTGATAGACATGGGTATCTCGCAACAACATCGACATTTCCCACCAGTGATCTATACATTGTTCCTCCTTAAATTCTACAAGTTAGTTTGGAGTTATATAACTTTGAAATCATCCTGGTTCAATTCCTTGTCATATTTAGCACGTTAACCACTACTATAAAGCTCTCTATGGCACAAAAACCAAAATGCTAGCCCTGGCATTTAGTTTTCACACAGACTGACCAATTATGTTCCCATCGACTTTGCATTCAAGCTATTCTCATTTCCACACATTCTTCAAATGGTTATTCAAACTTGTATCCCGCTCAAAAATTCAAATCGCCATGTTTAGCAAGCATGCTTATTCCCATCAGTTTCTGCTACATGATGATTCATTGGGCAAATACAAACTTTTGACCAATCAGAAAGCTCTTTACAGCAATCATCTGTTAAATAATATATGGAAGAAATACTTATTAGAAAACTCATTTTGGAATGGGACTGGATAGAGCATTATTAACAAAAATAGTTTCAGAAACAATATTATAAAGGTTCCATATCGAGGAAAATCAAATTCAGGTCAGGAGAAAAAAGTTAAAGAAAAATACAACAACAACAGTTTAAAAACAATATATAACAAGGAAATATGTGGAAAGAAGTTATTGTACCCATAATGAACAATAAAATTGCAGCTATCAGAAACAGGAAATATAAATGTTGCTGAAAATCATTCAAATTGTACAGGAAAAAAAAATAAATTTTATTATATCTTATTGATATTTTTTATTGAAATGTCAGTGATATTACAGTCACAAAATATCACTATATTTTCAGTTTTTGGGAAACTCTCAGTGAAATTTCAATCACAAATTCTCACTGATATTTTCTGAAATGTTGGTAAAATCTCATAAAAAGCCATTTTAGTGGAAAAGAACATTTGAGTGAATGTCACAAAAATTCCCTGTGATTTCAATGAAATTTAAGTCACATTATCACTAGGATATGATTTTTGTAGAGCACATTTTATAAAACTTATTTATCAGAGTAAACAACAGATACAGTCAAAAATCCACCTTGCACCAAATTGTCTAAGTCCAAAGATTCATCTGTACTTGTTTTTTTTTTTTTATAAAGTTCAAAATTACAACTAAAATTTCTGCTAAAATCAAAGTCCAAGATCCATCTTAAAGTAGGAAAATGAACTGGACAATCAGAACTTTTCCATCTAACAGTTATCCTTTAGGAGGAATATAAGAAATAGCATGCTTAACTATTAGACGGCTGCAGTCTGTCAACTTAGCCGCATTCCCAGTCCGCCTAAAGGCCATCAGAAATATCGGGTTTTTAGGCAGAATACACCCTGAATCCACCTAAAATCCAGGTGGAATCTGCCAAAAACTTTCGTATGGGTATCTCAGTTTAACTATTTCACAATCATGCATTTATTAAAAAGGAGTAAACAGAAAATGTAAATAAATCATTGTTTTCGACAGTTTTTGGGTCCAAACAATTTTGCTTTTAAAACAAAAAGATAAATTTTCAGAAGGAAAGAAATACATGTACAAACCTATGGAAACAATAAAGAAAACATTATTGTCTATGATTAATATGATCAGAGATGCATTTCTTAAAATAAAACTACCAATGCATATAAATCAGATCTGATGAAAGTCATTGCAGCATTGGATCACTTTTGCATGCACATGTGAGTAGAAAACATGAAAGAATGTGAGATGTCTTACAACTGAATGGTCTTCCTTGTAGGAACACAAGAGTGTTATGAACAAGAGATAGGTTACTGTAGTGATAGATGAGTTCATATATTATTTCAGAAGCCAACAAGAGAGATCACCGTTCTTTCAATAAGGACAAATCGGTGGATCCTTCAAGATCTGCCACAACGGAGACAATGGTGCAGAGTGTTTCTTCTGATGAACCTTTAGTGCATCAGCAACCAATGACAGGTAGCACTGCAATGTACTGTGAACTTGTTGGCTTGAATGGCTATCAATATTTATGGTTCAACAAATATTTAAATTTTTGTTGATATTTAAATTCTTGGATGGAAGAATGATCTCCTACTGTTTGTGTTGGTTGTTTGGTCTTTAACTTCATTCCCTGTAGCAGTTGCCAAATCACTTCACATTGCTAGCCCACATGCAAGAATGAATTAACATTATCTAGTTTTTTTTAATAGGATCCTTCTCAGCAATTTTGGTGGAGCACTATAGCAATCATTTGCATCTGTCCATCTGTGCATCCATTTATCTGTTCATCATCATCTTGGATTCTGCAGAACAACTTCTCTCTGAATAGTTGAATTGTAGCCAGACTTATAAGCTCTGATATGTTTGTTTTCCATTAATACAACGTAATATATGGGAGTGTTATCTCTGATTTCCTGTTGACTAACTGTATCTTCTCCAGATGAGCTTTATTAAGAGTTGTTGGATTGCAGTGAAATATTACATTCAACTTTATATTGATGAAACCTTAAACAAGTTAGTTTCAGCATTCTGCTGCATCATCCAGGCCCATCTATGTAACATTGATTCTCTCAGCATAATTTTACCAAGAAACGATTGGAATATGTACAATCTATTGTCAAGAGCATCTTTGCAGAAGCTAAAACAAAAGCATTCAACCAAAATTGACCAAATGTTACACAAATCATTCTAGTATAATTGACTGTTAAGTTTGCATAAATGTTTCCGATCTGTCATCAAATATGGCTGCTTTTATAAAAAAGAAATAAATCTTTGAAACTTATAAGTAAGCGGGTACATTTGACAGCTTGAATACTGTCTTGAAATTAAATTCAATAAACTTAGGTTCTGAACAAATTATGTTAACTTTGGTTTGTTTTCATTTTCCAGTTCTTTTTCTTCACTGCTTAATGGCCTTATTATTTGACTTAGTTGACTGGAGGTGGATATTAATAAATGACTGTTTAATAAACTGTATTCTTTATGCTTAGCGTTACTGACAGTATTCAGTATTTTCTATTCCTCACAAAATTTTATGTTTTAATGGACAGAATAAGTGAAACCAGTCTAAAATCTTGAACATTTATCGATGAGTGACAAAGTACATTCATCAGTAATTTTGATTGCCAGGACTTTATAATATTTCAGAGGGACATTTACCCACAAAATGGTGGTATTTCCACAATTCATGCTTGAGGCACAATGCTATGTTTGATGGATACACCGAGGCAGCCTTAATTTGTAGATATCCTAAATACAGTCCATATGGTATTCAACATTCTGTGACATGTAGTTTTGCTGTGCAAGCATCATCTTGGTGTCAGACAATCATTCAGCATCCAGCAATTAATTTTTTTGTATGATTTCATTTGACCCATATTATTCTTTATGAAATGTTATATTGCTGTATTTTAAACAGAGCATACAGAATATTTCCTGTGAGCAAATTGTTGCAGACGTATTGCATCTGCTATGTTTAGCTGGAATCCGCATCTTTACATGTGGAACTGGTCGATTCTGAGATTCTTGTAAATTTAAAATAATAATTAGGAAAAGGATTAATGGATAAAACATCAGTGGTACCGTTATGAATTATAGGCAATTGGAGCACCTTGTGTCTTTTGTTCTTTTTGTTTTGACCACTGACGGAAAGGTCCAAGAAGTTGAATCTACATATTGTTCATGAATAAAATCTACACCTATATTGGCAAAGTTTACAATGAAAATTATAATGGATGATTTGATTGTCTGAAGCAGTCAGAGCAGTTGAGTCAGATGCGCCTCAATAATAAATATATTTTGCTTGGTAAATATTTCTTAATCTGTCAGTAGAATTCACTGTTGTATATCTGAATCATGACATGACTTATTTTAAAAAATTGTGCTCAAGGGTAGATTATCGTTTGATAACTAGAGATGTTGGAACATCCTCTATTGAAAACTTGCTGATGGTTTGAGTAGATGTAGTGGTCAGAATGGCATGCTATGAAACATGTTTATAATGGTCTGATATTTGCAAAGTGATTGCAGTGTATTCACGCTGAAGTCCTTTTTAAAACCCTTGCTAATGTGTTTAGCTCCAACTCACCTTACTGAAATCATTGTTCTAAACATGTTCTTGCAGTCTGTCTATCAAAATAGCCCAAGATGGTCATTGCAGCAGATTTTGGCTACTAAAGGTATGCAATCCATTTGCATCCTAGCAGGATCTTTATAAACCATTTTCATGTCACTAGTGTAGCATATTTACATCAATACACTAAATCAATGAAGGCTCTATCCCATTTCAGTTTGTGACTCTGATTTGTGAATGTGAAATGTCACTCATACTCCGATTTTACAATTTAAAGCCACAAGCATACACACAGACACAAAGAACCAAAATATCTTTAATCTAGTGTTGGTACCAAATTGGATGTCTTCTTTCAATTATTTTAAATGTCCTAAATTATTTAAAATGAAACATCTTGCAGTTTTCTTTATTTGTCTCTATTTCTCATTAACATAAATATGTTTTGCAAGGTTGGGAACTTTATAAAAGAATTCATCATAGCACCTATGGTGGCTTAGTTTATATTTTACATTAAATCATGGACTAGAGATTGTGTTTTGCAGTAAACGTTTATGCAGAAAATGATGATTTATACATAATTGATAAAGAAAAATTTAATTCCTGCTCAGCTCTACTTTTGTTCACTAAAAATACTTTGCATGATCATCATATACAAACTATAATTAGGTTATTTGTCACTTACATGTAAACATAGGTGTAGCATGGATTGATATTTTTTACTCATATTTTCATTACAATTGCATACACTGATGTAGCTCTTATTTCATTACATATACAAGGATAAGCAACTTGTAGCTGACTTGTAGGTCTCCTGTGCATGAAAGATATATCATGTATACGTCAGAATCAGTTGTGCTTCTGTGGACAATACATAGAAACTATTATTTCATAATATAACATGATTATAGTAGTTCATCAGGTTTTATCGAAGAAGTGTAAAAACAAAAAGATAAATCATTCAGTATTTTAGGTTTTGGGTAGGTCTTGAGGTTTTGTGAATGCAGTCGGTATTTTGCATGACCCTTTGTGGATGACACTTGGTTAGTGTTAATGGCTTTCCATCCCAGTTTAACTATTTCACAATGATGCAGTCCTGTGAAATCCAGCATTTTAATCATGAAATGTATATTTGCAATTCAGCAATAGTTTTCTAGAATGATGGACCTAGGACTTACTCTCAGTCATCCGATAAATGTGCCCAAAATAAGGGGAATACAAGTATTTGGTAGTCGATGTCTGCCTTTGGGGTTATTAGGAAAGATATAGCTACACACTGCTTAAATAAACCACAGCATATAGGAAGTGCATTTATAGTCAGATAATTGTTGCACTGTACAGCACATTCTTTTTTAGCAAAAATCACATTAATGCATCTCGTAAAAATATTCCTTCTGTACTTCTATGCCGTTTCTCAGTCTAATTATCCAATTAAATAAATCTATTTCATTTAAACATTTTGTATGGTGTTGATACTTTCAAAAAATGACACTTAAACTGAATGATGACTCCAAGGTCATCACGCATGCAGCAAATTGTTGACAATGTTATTCAGTTTAAATTGGTATGAGCAAGACCACGGCTGTGTGAAGGATTTCTCAAAGGTTAGATTCTTTGCTATTTTCCAAAAAGTAAGAGCAAACACTTGGAAAAGAATGTTTTATGCATTTAGAACAAAATGGATCTGATTGAAAACATTCCAATGTTAAAATCTTAAATTTATGAAAAATGTAAAGAAATCATGGTTCGTTTTTGAAAATATTTGAGTCAAAACAGTTTTGCATTTAAAACAAATGATACATTTTCAGAAGGAAAGAAATACACGTACAAACCTTTGGAAACAATAAAGAAAACATTTTTGTCTATGATTAATATGATGAGAGATGCATTCCTTAAAATAAAACTACCAATGCATATAAATTAGATCTGAAGAAAGTCATTGCAGCATTGGATCACTCTTGCATGTACATGTGAGTAGAAAACATGAAAGAATGTCAGATGTCTTACAACTGAATGGTCTTCCTTGTAGGAACACGAGTGTTATGAACAAGAGATAGGTTACTGTAGTGATGGATGAGTTCATATATTATTTCAGAAGCCAACAAGAGAGATCACCGTTCTTTCAATAAGGACAAATCGGTGGATCCTTCAAGATCTGGCCCAACAGAGACAATGGTGCAAAGCGTTTCTTCTGATGAATCTTTACATGACCTAAAGGCGCATCTGCAACCAACGACAGGTAGGACTGCAATGTACTGTGAACTTGTTGACTTGAATGGCTATCAATATTTATGGTTTCACAAATATTTAAATTTTTATTGGTATTTAAATTCCTGCATTGAAGATCGGACTCCTTCTGTCTCTATTAAATGTTGTGTATTTAACGTCATTCTCTGTAGCAATTGCCAAAATCACTCCACATTGCTAGCCCACAAGCAAGAATGAATTAACATTATATATGTTTTTTTGGGTTTGGGTCCTGCTCACCAATGTTATTGGAGCCCTCTAGCAATCATTTGCATCTGTCCATCTGTGCATTCATTTATCTGTTCACCATTATGTTGATTTCTGCAGAACAACATCAATCAAAATAGTTCACTTGTAACTAGATTTAATTGGCTTCTTCAAATTTGATTTTTAGTAATCAGCAACATAATTTACAGGAGTTATGTCTCAGATTTCACTTTGACTAATATTATCTTCTGCAGATGACCTTTACTTTTGCAATGAAATATTACATTGAAATTTATGTTGATGAGGCCTTAAACAAGTTTGAGTTTCAGCATCCTGCATCATCATTTACAGTAATCTGGAACATCCTCTATTAAAAAAATGCTGATGTTCTTGTAAGATATAGTTGTCACAATGTCATATTATGTTTATTACTGTCTGATATTTGCAAAGAGATTGCAATGAATGCACTCCTGAAGCCCTTGTTTTTAAAAACTTTGCTAATATGTTTAGGTCCAGCTCACCTTACTGAATTCATTGTTGTAAGTTATGTTCTTGCAATATGTGTACCAAAATAGCTGAAGATGGTCATTGCAGCAACTTTTCAGTACTAAACATTTGCTGCCCAGCAGGATCTTTACAAACTGTTTTCATGTCACTAGTGCAGCACATTTGCACCAATACACTAAGTCAATGAAGGCTCTATACCATTTCATTTTGTAAGTCTGATTTGTGGGTGTGAAATGTCACTGATACTCCAATTTTACAATTTAAACATGCAAATCATACACACACAAAGAACCAAAATTGCTTTAAAGTATTGTTGGTACCAAATCGGATGTATTCTTTAAATTATTTAAAACGATCATCATATACAAACTATAATTAGGTTACTCGTCACTTACAAGTAAACGTAGGCATAGCATGGATTGATATTTTTCACTCATATTTTCATTAGAATTGCATACACTGATGTAGCTCTTATTTCATTACATATACAAGGATAAACAACTAGTAGGTGACTTGTAGGTCTCCTGTGCATGAAAGATTTATCATGTATAAGTCAGAATCAGTTGTGCCTCTGTGGACAATACGTAGAAACTATTATTTCATAATATAACATGATTATAATAGTGCATCAGGTTTTATCTAAGAAGAGAAAAAAAGATAAATCATACAATATTATAGGTTTTGGATAGGTCTTGAGGCTTTGTGAATGCAGTCATTATTTTATATGGCCCTTTGTAGATAACACTTAGTGTACCCGTGCAAAATTTTTCAGGTGTCTTTAGGTGGATTTCAGATGTTTTTTTTAAATACGCTTTCTGCCTAAAGCATAATTGCTCATGTTAAGAGAGCTTAGGCGAATTTCAAGTGGAATTCAGATGGATTCATTGTGGAATTTTAGGTAAAATATGCAAAGTAGTTGTTCTAATATTCCGCTTGAATAGAAAGAATCCATCTAAGATTTCTGCCTGATATCCTTTAGAAATTTTCCAGGCAGATTTCATACAGATTTCTTAAGCATTTTCTGCCTAAGCATAAACTTAAAGAAGCTTAGGTGAATTTCAAGTGGACTTTAGGTGGATTTCTCGCAGAATTTTAGGCAAAATATGAAGATTATTTGTCCTAATATTCTGCTTAAGCAAAAAAATCCATCTAAGATTTCCCCCTGAAATAAAATTCTACCTGATAAAAAACCTGTCTGAAATTAAAATCCACCTTAGGTTTCCATCTAAAAAGGGCTGCCTAAATTGTCTACATAAATATCATCCAATAAAAAAATCTGCTTCAGATTCCTAATAAACTGCCCAATGATTCTTAGACATTTTTGGGAATTGATGATAAATATTCACAATAATTTTCAAAATGGATCATAAATTTTATTTGAGAGGTATTATCAAAAAATATTAAGTTTTTCTTGTCTTTGTTTTCTTTCTTACTTACAAAACCTAATCCATGATGTCATCATTTAAGTCTTTTTAATTTCACTGAAAGTTTGGTGAGATTTCACAAATATTTTGACCAAAACTGTCATTTTAATTTTAGCGAGATCTCTCTAAAATTTCCCTGAAATATTTGTGAGATTTTACAAAAATTCTCACCAAAATCTTCACCAAAATTCTGTTGAGGTTTCACAAAACCTTTGGCCAAAACTTTCACTTAAGTTTTGGCAAGATCTCTAACATTTCATTGAAAGTTGAGAGAGTTTACTAAAACTTTGGTGAGATTTGACCAAAATTTTGATAATTATATAATATTTTACTGAAGTTTCAGTAATTTCTCAGACATTTCAAAAGGTTTCAAATAAATAATGGATATGAATTAAACAGGACTTTATTAACCAAGGTGATATTTCAGTGTACATGAAACAAAATTATACATATGTTGTAATTATTTGACATTCAAGGCAAGAGATATTAGAGTTAACAATAATAATAATAATAATAATGATTTTATTTAGAGAAGGTACCCAATTAGTTACAGAACTAATCTACCCTAAGGCCTTCTATCTGTTATGTACAATATATACAGTATATACAACATGATGTGAAAAACCTGGCTAAACACTAAATAATTAAGTGGTTTTAAAAATCAAAGTATAAAGCCTGGAACATATACACAGGCATCTGTGAACACGTAAACATATATAAAATATAAAATATTATCCTGCATTGAATAATTCAACTGTGAAAATGATGCAAAATTGCAGAAAAGCATCCATTTGAGAAATAAAAAGAAGAATGCTAGGAACCTGCCTTATGTCACTGCTGTACTGCAGACTTGATTTTTGATTAATGTACAAACTATGATGCTGTTGTGGTCTCTTGAATTAGTCCTTGTTCCATAAGCAGCCATGACAAACGTTTATCATGATATAATTACTCTTATTTTACACTGAATTCTAACACAACTAGAATATTTTGATAATATAAACAATAATGCCACTCATGATATTGAAGGATGATTCTACTTGTGGGCCAAGAAAACTCCACAAAGATATGACTATCTTTGATAGACATGGGTATCTCGCAACAACATCGACATTTCCCACCAGTGATCTATACATTGTTCCTCCTTAAATTCTACAAGTTAGTTTGGAGTTATATAACTTTGAAATCATCCTGGTTCAATTCCTTGTCATATTTAGCACGTTAACCACTACTATAAAGCTCTCTATGGCACAAAAACCAAAATGCTAGCCCTGGCATTTAGTTTTCACACAGACTGACCAATTATGTTCCCATCGACTTTGCATTCAAGCTATTCTCATTTCCACACATTCTTCAAATGGTTATTCAAACTTGTATCCCGCTCAAAAATTCAAATCGCCATGTTTAGCAAGCATGCTTATTCCCATCAGTTTCTGCTACATGATGATTCATTGGGCAAATACAAACTTTTGACCAATCAGAAAGCTCTTTACAGCAATCATCTGTTAAATAATATATGGAAGAAATACTTATTAGAAAACTCATTTTGGAATGGGACCGGATAGAGCATTATTAACAAAAATAGTTTCAGAAACAATATTATAAAGGTTCCATATCGAGGAAAATCAAATTCAGGTCAGGAGAAAAAAGTTAAAGAAAAATACAACAACAACAGTTTAAAAACAATATATAACAAGGAAATATGTGGAAAGAAGTTATTGTACCCATAATGAACAATAAAATTACAGCTATCAGAAACAGGAAATATAAATGTTGCTGAAAATCATTCAAATTGTACAGGAAACAAAAAATAAATTTTATTATATCTTATTGATATTTTTTATTGAAATGTCAGTGATATTACAGTCACAAAATATCACTATATTTTCAGTTTTTGGGAAACTCTCAGTGAAATTTCAATCACAAATTCTCACTGATATTTTCCGAAATGTTGGTAAAATCTCATAAAAAGCCATTTTAGTGGAAAAGAACATTTGAGTGAATGTCACAAAAATTCCCTGTGATTTCAATGAAATTTAAGTCACATTATCACTAGGGTATGATTTTTGTAGAGCACATTTTATAAAACTTAGTTATCAGAGTAAACAACAGATACAGTCCAAAATCCACCTTGCACCAAATTGTCTAAGTCCAAAGATTCATCTGTACTTGTTTTTTTTTTTATAAAGTTCAAAATTACGACTAAAATTTCTGCTAAAATCAAAGTCCAAGATCCATCTTAAAGTAGGAAAATGAACTGGACAATCAGAACTTTTCCATCTAACAGTTATCCTTTAGGAGGAATATAAGAAATAGCATGCTTAACTATTAGACGGCTGCAGTCTGTCAACTTAGCCGCATTCCCAGTCCGCCTAAAGGCCATCAGAAATATCGGGTTTTTAGGCAGAATACACCCTGAATCCACCTAAAATCCAGGTGGAATCTGCCAAAACTTTCGTATGGGTATCTCAGTTTAACTATTTCACAATCATGCATTTATTAAAAAGGAGTAAACAGAAAATGTAAATAAATCATTGTTTTCGACAGTTTTTGGGTCCAAACAATTTTGCTTTTAAAACAAAAAGATAAATTTTCAGAAGGAAAGAAATACATGTACAAACCTATGGAAACAATAAAGAAAACATTATTGTCTATGATTAATATGATCAGAGATGCATTTCTTAAAATAAAACAACCAATGCATATAAATCAGATCTGATGAAAGTCATTGCAGCATTGGATCACTTTTGCATGCACATGTGAGTAGAAAACGTGAAAGAATGTGAGATGTCTTACAACTGAATGGTCTTCCTTGTAGGAACACAAGAGTGTTATGAACAAGAGATAGGTTACTGTAGTGATGGATGAGTTCATATATTATTTCAGAAGCCAACAAGAGAGATCACCGTTCTTTCAATAAGGACAAAGTGGTGGATCCTTCAAGATCTGCCACAACGGAGACAATGGTGCAGAGTGTTTCTTCTGATGAACCTGTATGTGACCTAAAGGTGCATCAGCAACCAATGACAGGTAGGACTGCAATGTACTGTGAACTTGTTGGCTTGAATGGCTATCAATATTTATGGTTCAACAAATATTTAAATTTTTGTTGATATTTAAATTCTTGGATGGAAGAATGATCTCCTACTGTTTGTGTTAGTTGTTTGGTCTTTAACTTCATTCCCTGTAGCAGTTGCCAAATCACTTCACATTGCTAGCCCACATGCAAGAATGAATTAACATTATCTAGTTTTTTTTAATAGGATCCTTCTCAGCAATTTTGGTGGAGCACTATAGCAATCATTTGCATCTGTCCATCTGTGCATCCATTTATCTGTTCATCATCATCTTGGATTCTGCAGAACAACTTCTCTCTGAATAGTTGAATTGTAGCCAGACTTATAAGCTCTGATATGTTTGTTTTCCATTAATACAACGTAATATACGGGAGTGTTATCTCTGATTTCCTGTTGACTAACTGTATCTTCTCCAGATGAGCTTTATTAAGAGTTGTTGGATTGCAGTGAAATATTACATTCAACTTTATATTGATGAAACCTTAAACAAGTTAGTTTCAGCATTCTGCTGCATCATACCAGGCCCATCTATGTAACATTGATTCTCTCAGCATAATTTTACCAAGAAACGATTGGAATATGTACAATCTATTGTCAAGAGCATCTTTGCAGAAGCTAAAACAAAAGCATTCAACCAAAATTGACCAAATGTTACACAAATCATTCTAGTATAATTGACTGTTAAGTTTGCATAAATGTTTCCGATCTGTCATCAAATATGGCTGCTTTTATAAAAAAGAAATAAATCTTTGAAACTTATAAGTAAGCGGGTACATTTGACAGCTTGAATACTGTCTTGAAATTAAATTCAATAAACTTAGGTTCTGAACAAATTATGTTAACTTTGATTTGTTTTCATTTTCCAGTTCTTTTTCTTCACTGCTTAATGGCCTTATTATTTGACTTAGTTGACTGGAAGTGGAAATTAATAAATGACTGTTTAATAAACTGTATTCTTTATGCTTAGCGTTACTGACAGTATTCAGTATTTTCTATTCCTCACAAAATTTTATGTTTTAATGGACAGAATAAGTGAAACCAGTCTAAAATCTTGAACATTTATCGATGAGTGACAAAGTACATTCATCAGTAATTTTGATTGCCAGGACTTTATAATATTTCAGAGGGACATTTACCCACAAAATGGTGGTATTTCCACAATTCATGCTTGAGGCACAATGCTATGTTTGATGGATACACCGAGGCAGATTTAATTCGTAGATATCCTAAATACAGTCCATATGGTATTCAACATTCTGTGACATGTAGTTTTGCTGTGCAAGCATCATCTTGGTGTCAGACAATCATTCAGCATCCAGCAATTAATTTTTTTGTATGATTTCATTTGACCCATATTATTCTTTATGAAATGTTATATTGCTGTATTTTAAACAGAGCATACAGAATATTTCCTGTGAGCAAATTGTTGCAGACATATTGCATCTGCTATGTTTAGCTGGAATCCGCATCTTTACATGTGGAACTGGTCGATTCTGAGATTCTTGTAAATTTAAAATAATAATTAGGAAAAGGATTAATGGATAAAACATCAGTGGTACCGTTATGAATTATAGGCAATTGGAGCACCTTGTGTCTTTCGTTCTTTTTGTTTTGACCACTGACGGAAAGGTCCAAGAAGTTGAATCTACATATTGTTCATGAATAAAATCTACACCTATATTGGCAAAGTTTACAATGAAAATTATAATGGATGATTTGATTGTCTGAAGCAGTCAGAGCAGTTGAGTCAGATGCGCCTCAATAATAAATATATTTTGCTTGGTAAATATTTCTTAATCTGTCAGTAGAATTCACTGTTGTATATCTGAATCATGACATGACTTATTTTAAAAAATTGTGCTCAAGGGTAGATTATCGTTTGATAACTAGAGATGTTGGAACATCCTCTATTGAAAACTTGCTGATGGTTTGAGTAGATGTAGTGGTCAGAATGGCATGCTATGAAACATGTTTATAATGGTCTGATATTTGCAAAGTGATTGCAGTGTATTCACGCTGAAGTCCTTTTTAAAACCCTTGCTAATGTGTTTAGCTCCAACTCACCTTACTGAAATCATTGTTCTAAACATGTTCTTGCAGTCTGTCTATCAAAATAGCCCAAGATGGTCATTGCAGCAGATTTTGGCTACTAAAGGTATGCAATCCATTTGCATCCTAGCAGGATCTTTATAAACCATTTTCATGTCACTAGTGTAGCATATTTGCATCAATACACTAAATCAATGAAGGCTCTATCCCATTTCAGTTTGTGACTCTGATTTGTGAATGTGAAATGTCACTCATACTCCGATTTTACAATTTAAAGCCACAAGCATACACACAGACACAAAGAACCAAAATATCTTTAATCTAGTGTTGGTACCAAATTGGATGTCTTCTTTCAATTATTTTAAATGTCCTAAATTATTTAAAATGAAACATCTTGCAGTTTTCTTTATTTGTCTCTATTTCTCATTAACATAAATATGTTTTGCAAGGTTGGGAACTTTATAAAAGAATTCATCATAGCACCTATGGTGGCTTAGTTTATATTTTACATTAAATCATGGACTAGAGATTGTGTTTTGCAGTAAATGTTTATGCAGAAAATGATGATTTATACATAATTGATAAAGAAAAATTTAATTCCTGCTCAGCTCTACTTTTGTTCACTAAAAATACTTTGCATGATCATCATATACAAACTATAATTAGGTTATTTGTCACTTACATGTAAACATAGGTGTAGCATGGATTGATATTTTTCACTCATATTTTCATTACAATTGCATACACTGATGTAGCTCTTATTTCATTACATATACAAGGATAAGCAACTTGTAGCTGACTTGTAGGTCTCCTGTGCATGAAAGATATATCATGTATACGTCAGAATCAGTTGTGCTTCTGTGGACAATACATAGAAACTATTATTTCATAATATAACATGATTATAGTAGTTCATCAGGTTTTATCGAAGAAGTGTAAAAACAAAAAGATAAATCATTCAGTATTTTAGGTTTTGGGTAGGTCTTGAGGTTTTGTGAATGCAGTCGGTATTTTGCATGACCCTTTGTGGATGACACTTGGTTAGTGTTAATGGCTTTCCATCCCAGTTTAACTATTTCACAATCATGCAGTCCTGTGAAATCCAGCATTTTAATCATGAAATGTATATTTGCAATTCAGCAATAGTTTTCTAGAATGATGGACCTAGGACTTACTCTCAGTCATCCGATAAATGTGCCCAAAATAAGGGGAATACAAGTATTTGGTAGTCGATGTCTGCCTTTGGGGTTATTAGGAAAGATATAGCTACACACTGCTTAAATAAACCACAGCATATAGGAAGTGCATTTATAGTCAGATAATTGTTGCACTGTACAGCACATTCTTTTTTAGCAAAAATCACATTAATGCATCTCGTAAAAATATTCCTTCTGTACTTCTATGCCGTTTCTCAGTCTAATTATCCAATTAAATAAATCTATTTCATTTAAACATTTTGTATGGTGTTGATACTTTCAAAAAATGACACTTAAACTGAATGATGACTCCAAGGTCATCACGCATGCAGCAAATTGTTGACAATGTTATTCAGTTTAAATTGGTATGAGCAAGACCACGGCTGTGTGAAGGATTTCTCAAAGGTTAGATTCTTTGCTATTTTCCAAAAAGTAAGAGCAAACACTTGGAAAAGAATGTTTTATGCATTAGAACAAAATGGATCTGATTGAAAACATTCCAATGTTAAAATCTTAAATTTATGAAAAATGTAAAGAAATCATGGTTCGTTTTTGAAAATATTTGAGTCAAAACAGTTTTGCATTTAAAACAAATGATACATTTTCAGAAGGAAAGAAATACACGTACAAACCTTTGGAAACAATAAAGAAAACATTTTTGTCTATGATTAATATGATGAGAGATGCATTCCTTAAAATAAAACTACCAATGCATATAAATCAGATCTGAAGAAAGTCATTGCAGCATTGGATCACTCTTGCATGCACATGTGAGTAGAAAACATGAAAGAATGTGAGATGTCTTACACTTGAATGGTCTTCCTTGTAGGAACATGAGTGTTATGAACAAGAGATTGGTTACTGTAGTGATGGATGAGTTCATATATTATTTCAGAAGTCAACAAGAGAGATCACCGTTCTTTCAATAAGGACAAATCGGTGGATCCTTCAAGATCTGGCCCAACAGAGACAATGGTGCAAAGCGTTTCTTCTGATGAATCTTTACATGACCTAAAGGCGCATCTGCAACCAACGACAGGTAGGACTGCAATGTACTGTGAACTTGTTGACTTGAATGGCTATCAATATTTATGGTTTCACAAATATTTAAATTTTTATTGGTATTTAAATTCCTGCATTGAAGATCGGACTCCTTCTGTCTCTATTAAATGTTGTGTATTTAACGTCATTCTCTGTAGCAATTGCCAAAATCACTCCACATTGCTAGCCCACAAGCAAGAATGAATTAACATTATATATGTTTTTTTGGGTTTGGGTCCTGCTCACCAATGTTATTGGAGCCCTCTAGCAATCATTTGCATCTGTCCATCTGTGCATTCATTTATCTGTTCACCATTATGTTGATTTCTGCAGAACAACATCAATCAAAATAGTTCACTTGTAACTAGATTTAATTGGCTTCTTCAAATTTGATTTTTAGTAATCAGCAACATAATTTACAGGAGTTATGTCTCAGATTTCACTTTGACTAATATTATCTTCTGCAGATGACCTTTACTTTTGCAATGAAATATTACATTGAAATTTATGTTGATGAGGCCTTAAACAAGTTTGAGTTTCAGCATCCTGCATCATCATTTACAGTAATCTGGAACATCCTCTATTAAAAAAATGCTGATGTTCTTGTAAGATATAGTTGTCACAATGTCATATTATGTTTATTACTGTCTGATATTTGCAAAGAGATTGCAATGAATGCACTCCTGAAGCCCTTGTTTTTAAAAACTTTGCTAATATGTTTAGGTCCAGCTCACCTTACTGAATTCATTGTTGTAAGTTATGTTCTTGCAATATGTGTACCAAAATAGCTGAAGATGGTCATTGCAGCAACTTTTCAGTACTAAACATTTGCTGCCCAGCAGGATCTTTACAAACTGTTTTCATGTCACTAGTGCAGCACATTTGCACCAATACACTAAGTCAATGAAGGCTCTATACCATTTCATTTTGTAAGTCTGATTTGTGGGTGTGAAATGTCACTGATACTCCAATTTTACAATTTAAACATGCAAATCATACACACACAAAGAACCAAAATTGCTTTAATGTAGTGTTGGTACCAAATCGGATGTATTCTTTAAATTATTTAAAACGATCATCATATACAAACTATAATTAGGTTACTCGTCACTTACAAGTAAACATAGGCATAGCATGGATGCATATTTTTCACTCATATTTTCATTATAATTGCATACACTGATGTAGCTCTTATTTCATTACATATACAAGGTATAAACAACTAGTAGGTGACTTGTAGGTCTCCTGTGCATGAAAGATTTATCATGTATAAGTCAGAATCAGTTGTTCCTCTGTGGACAATACGTAGAAACTATTATTTCATAATATAACATGATTATAGTAGTTCATCAGGTTTTATCTAAGAAGAGAAAAAAAGATAAATCATACAATATTATAGGTTTTGGATAGGTCTTGAGGCTTTGTGAATGCAGTCATTATTTTATATGGCCCTTTGTAGATAACACTTAGTGTACCCGTGCAAAATTTTTCAGGTGTCTTTAGGTGGATTTCAGATGTTTTTTTTAAATACGCTTTCTGCCTAAAGCATAATTGCTCATGTTAAGAGAGCTTAGGCGAATTTCAAGTGGAATTCAGATGGATTCATTGTGGAATTTTAGGTAAAATATGCAAAGTAGTTGTTCTAATATTCCGCTTGAATAGAAAGAATCCATCTAAGATTTCTGCCTGATATCCTTTAGAAATTTTCCAGGCAGATTTCATACAGATTTCTTAAGCATTTTCTGCCTAAGCATAAACTTAAAGAAGCTTAGGTGAATTTCAAGTGGACTTTAGGTGGATTTCTCGCGGAATTTTAGGCAAAATATGAAGATTATTTGTCCTAATATTCTGCTTAAGCAAAAAAATCCATCTAAGATTTCCCCCTGAAATAAAATTCTACCTGATTAAAATCCTGTCTGAAATTAAAATCCACCTTAGGTTTCCATCTAAAAAGGGCTGCCTAAATTGTCTACATAAATATCATCCAATAAAAAAATCTGCTTCAGATTCCTAATAAACTGCCCAATGATTCTTAGACATTTTTGGGAATTGATGATAAATATTCACAATAATTTTCAAAATGGATCATAAATTTTATTTGAGAGGTATTATCAAAAAATATTAAGTTTTTCTTGTCTTTGTTTTCTTTCTTACTTACAAAACCTAATCCATGATGTCATCATTTAAGTCTTTTTAATTTCACTGAAAGTTTGGTGAGATTTCACAAATATTTTGACCAAAACTGTCATTTTAATTTTAGCGAGATCTCTCTAAAATTTCCCTGAAATATTTGTGAGATTTTACAAAAATTCTCACCAAAACCTTCACCAAAATTCTGTTGAGGTTTCACAAAACCTTTGGCCAAAACTTTCACTTAAGTTTTGGCAAGATCTCTAACATTTCATTGAAAGTTGAGAGAGTTTACTAAACCTTTGGTGAGATTTGACCAAAATTTTGATAATTATATAATATTTTACTGAAGTTTCAGTAATTTCTCAGACATTTCAAAATTTTTCAAATAAATAATGGATATGAATTAAACAGGACTTTATTAACCAAGGTGATATTTCTGTGTACATGAAACAAAATTATACATATGTTGTAATTATTTGACATCCAAGGCAAGAGATATTAGAGTTAACAATAATAATAATAATAATGATTTTATTTAGAGAAGGTACCCAATTAGTTACAGAACTAATCTACCCTAAGGCCTTCTATCTGTTATGTACAATATATACAGTATATACAACATGATGTGAAAAACCTTGCTAAACACTAAATAATTAAGTGGTTTTAAAAATCAAAGTATAAAGCCTGGAACATATACACAAGCATCTGTGAACACATAAACATATATAAAATATAAAATATTATCCTGCATTGAATAATTCAACTGTGAAAATGATGCAAAATTGCAGAAAAGCATCCATTTGAGACATAAAAAGAAGAAATGCTAGGAACCTGCCTTATGTCACTGCTGTACTGCAGACTTGATTTTTGATTAATGTACAAACTATGATGCTGTTGTGGTCTCTTGAATTAGTCCTTGTTCCATAAGCAGCCATGACAAACGTTTATCATGATATAATTACTCTTATTTTACACTGAATTCTAACACAACTAGAATATTTTGATAATATAAACAATAATACCACTCATGATATTGAAGGATGGTTCTACTTGTGGGCCAAGAAAACTCCACAAAGATATGACTATCTTTGATAGACATGGGTATCTGGCAACAACATCGACATTTCCCACCAGTGATCTATACATTGTTCCTCCTTAAATTCTACAAGTTAGTTTGGAGTTATATAACTTTGAAATCATCCTGGTTCAATTCCTTGTCATATTTAGCACGTTAACCACTACTATAAAGCTCTCTATGGCACAAAAACCAAAATGCTAGCCCCGGCATTTAGTTTTCACACAGACTGACCAATTATGTTCCCATCGACTTTGCATTCAAGCTATTCTCATTTCCACACATTCTTCAAATGGTTATTCAAACTTGTATCCCGCTCAAAAATTCAAATCGCCATGTTTAGCAAGCATGCTTATTCCCATCAGTTTCTGCTACATGATGATTCATTGGGCAAATACAAACTTTTGACCAATCAGAAAGCTCTTTACAGCAATCATCTGTTAAATAATATATGGAAGAAATACTTATTAGAAAACTCATTTTGGAATGGGACCGGATAGAGCATTATTAACAAAAATAGTTTCAGAAACAATATTATAAAGGTTCCATATCGAGGAAAATCAAATTCAGGTCAGGAGAAAAAAGTTAAAGAAAAATACAACAACAACAGTTTAAAAACAATATATAACAAGGAAATATGTGGAAAGAAGTTATTGTACCCATAATGAACAATAAAATTACAGCTATCAGAAACAGGAAATATAAATGTTGCTGAAAATCATTCAAATTGTACAGGAAACAAAAAATAAATTTTATTATATCTTATTGATATTTTTTATTGAAATGTCAGTGATATTACAGTCACAAAATATCACTATATTTTCAGTTTTTGGGAAACTCTCAGTGAAATTTCAATCACAAATTCTCACTGATATTTTCTGAAATGTTGGTAAAATCTCATAAAAAGCCATTTTAGTGGAAAAGAACATTTGAGTGAATGTCAAAAAAATTCCCTGTGATTTCAATGAAATTTAAGTCACATTATCACTAGGATATGATTTTTGTAGAGCACATTTTATAAAACTTATTTATCAGAGTAAACAACAGATACAGTCCAAAATCCACCTTGCACCAAATTGTCTAAGTCCAAAGATTCATCTGTACTTGTTTGTTTTTTTTTATAAAGTTCAAAATTACGACTAAAATTTCTGCTAAAATCAAAGTCCAAGATCCATCTTAAAGTAGGAAAATGAACTGGACAATCAGAACTTTTCCATCTAACAGTTATCCTTTAGGAGGAATATAAGAAATAGCATGCTTAACTATTAGACGGCTGCAGTCTGTCAACTTAGCCGCATTCCCAGTCCGCCTAAAGGCCATCAGAAATATCGGGTTTTTAGGCAGAATACACCCTGAATCCACCTAAAATCCAGGTGGAATCTGCCAAAAACTTTCGTATGGGTATCTCAGTTTAACTATTTCACAATCATGCATTTATTAAAAAGGAGTAAACAGAAAATGTAAATAAATCATTGTTTTCGACAGTTTTTGGGTCCAAACAATTTTGCTTTTAAAACAAAAAGATAAATTTTCAGAAGGAAAGAAATACATGTACAAACCTATGGAAACAATAAAGAAAACATTATTGTCTATGATTAATATGATCAGAGATGCATTTCTTAAAATAAAACTACCAATGCATATAAATCAGATCTGAAGAAAGTCATTGCAGCATTGGATCACTTTTGCATGCACATGTGAGTAGAAAACGTGAAAGAATGTGAGATGTCTTACAACTGAATGGTCTTCCTTGTAGGAACACAAGAGTGTTATGAACAAGAGATAGGTTACTGTAGTGATGGATGAGTTCATATATTATTTCAGAAGCCAACAAGAGAGATCACCGTTCTTTCAATAAGGACAAATTGGTGGATCCTTCAAGATCTGCCACAACGGAGACAATGGTGCAGAGTGTTTCTTCTGATGAACCTGTATGTGACCTAAAGGTGCATCAGCAACCAATGACAGGTAGCACTGCAATGTACTGTGAACTTGTTGGCTTGAATGGCTATCAATATTTATGGTTCAACAAATATTTAAATTTTTGTTGATATTTAATTTCTTGGATGGAAGAATGATCTCCTACTGTTTGTGTTGGTTGTTTGGTCTTTAACTTCATTCCCTGTAGCAGTTGCCAAATCACTTCACATTGCTAGCCCACATGCAAGAATGAATTAACATTATCTAGTTTTTTTTAATAGGATCCTTCTCAGCAATTTTGGTGGAGCACTATAGCAATCATTTGCATCTGTCCATCTGTGCATCCATTTATCTGTTCATCATCATCTTGGATTCTGCAGAACAACTTCTCTCTGAATAGTTGAATTGTAGCCAGACTTATAAGCTCTGATATGTTTGTTTTCCATTAATACAACGTAATATACGGGAGTGTTATCTCTGATTTCCTGTTGACTAACTGTATCTTCTCCAGATGAGCTTTATTAAGAGTTGTTGGATTGCAGTGAAATATTACATTCAACTTTATATTGATGAAACCTTAAACAAGTTAGTTTCAGCATTCTGCTGCATCATACCAGGCCCATCTATGTAACATTGATTCTCTCAGCATAATTTTACCAAGAAACGATTGGAATATGTACAATCTATTGTCAAGAGCATCTTTGCAGAAGCTAAAACAAAAGCATTCAACCAAAATTGACCAAATGTTACACAAATCATTCTAGTATAATTGACTGTTAAGTTTGCATAAATGTTTCCGATCTGCCATCAAATATGGCTGCTTTTATAAAAAAGAAATAAATCTTTGAAACTTATAAGTAAGCGGGTACATTTGACAGCTTGAATACTGTCTTGAAATTAAATTCAATAAACTTAGGTTCTGAACAAATTATGTTAACTTTGGTTTGTTTTCATTTTCCAGTTCTTTTTCTTCACTGCTTAATGGCCTTATTATTTGACTTAGTTGACTGGAAGTGGAAATTAATAAATGACTGTTTAATAAACTGTATTCTTTATGCTTAGCGTTACTGACAGTATTCAGTATTTTCTATTCCTCACAAAATTTTATGTTTTAATGGACAGAATAAGTGAAACCAGTCTAAAATCTTGAACATTTATCGATGAGTGACAAAGTACATTCATCAGTAATTTTGATTGCCAGGACTTTATAATATTTCAGAGGGACATTTACCCACAAAATGGTGGTATTTCCACAATTCATGCTTGAGGCACAATGCTATGTTTGATGGATACACCAAGGCAGACTTAATTCGTAGAGATCCTAAATACAGTCCATATGGTATTCAACATTCTGTGACATGTAGTTTTGCTGTGCAAGCATCATCTTGGTGTCAGACAATCATTCAGCATTCAGCTATTAATTTTTTTGTATGATTTCATTTGACCCATATTATTCTTTATGAAATGTTATATTGCTATATTTTAAACAGAGCATACAGAATATTTCATGTAAGCAAATTGTTGCAGATGTATTGCATCTCCTACGTTTAGCTGGAATCTGTATCTTTACATGTGGAACTGGTCGATTCTGAGATTCTTGTAAATTTAAAATGATAATTAGGAATAGGATTAATGGATAAAACATCAGTGGTACCGTTATAAATTATAGGCAAATGGAGCACCTTGTGTCTTTTGTTCTTTTTGTTTTGACCACTGATGGAAAGGTCCAAGAAGTTGAAACTACACATTGTTCGTGAATAAAATCTACACCTATATTGGCAAAGTTTACAATGAAAATTATAATGGATGATTTGATTGTCTGAAGCAGTCAGAGCAGTTGAGTCAGATGCACCTCAATAATATATTTTGCTTGGTAAATATTTCTTAATCTGTCGATGGAATTCGCTGTTATATATCTGAATCATGACATGACTGATTTTAAAAAATTGTGCTCAAGGGTAGATTATCGTTTGATAACTAGAGATGTTGAAACATCCTCTATTGAAAACTTGCTGATGGTTTGAGTAGATGTAGTGGTCAGAATGGCATGCTATGAAACATGTTTATAACGGTCTGATATTTGCAAAGTGATTGCAGTGTATTCACGCTGAAGTCCTTCTTTTTAAAACCCTTGCTAATGTGTTTAGCTCCAACTCACCTTAACTGAAATCATTGTTCTAAACATGTTCTTGCAATCTGTCTATCAAAATAGCCCAAGATGGTCATTGCATCAAATTTTGGCTACTAAAGATATGCAATCCATTTGCATCCTAGCAGGATCTTTATAAACCATTTTCATGTCACTAGTGTAGCATATTTGCATCAATACACTAAATCAATGAAGGCTCTATCCCATTTCAGTTTGTGACTCTGATTTGTGAATGTGAAATGTCACTCATACTCCGATTTTACAATTTAAAGCCACAAGCATACACATACACAAAGAACCAAAATTTCTTTAATCTAGTGTTGCTACCAAATTGGATGTCTTCTTTCAATTATTTTAAATGTCCTAAATTATTTAAAATTAAACATCTTGCAGTTTTCTTTATTTGTCTCTATTTCTCATTAACATAAATATGTTTTGCAAGGTTGGGAACTTTATAAAAGAATTCATCGTAGCACCTATGGTGGCTTAGATTATATTTTACATTAAATCATGGACTAGAGACTGTGTTTTGCAGTAAACGTTTATGCAGAAAATGAACATTTATACATAATTGATACAAGAAAAATTTAATTCCTGCTCAGCTCTACTTTTGTTCACTAAAAATACTTTGCATGGTCATCATATACAAACTATAATTAGGTTATTTGTCACTTACATGTAAACATAGGTGTAGCATGGATTGATATTTTTCACTCATATTTTCATTACAATTGCATACACTGACGTAGCTCATTTTTCATTACATATACAAGGATAAGCAACTTGTAGCTGACTTGTAGGTCTCCTGTGCATGAAAGATGTATCATGTATAAGTCAGAATCAGTTGTGCCTCTGTGGACAATACATAGAAACTATTATTTCATAATATAACATGATTATAGTAGTTCATCATGTTTTATCGAAGAATTGTAACAAAAAAAAAAGATAATTCATTCAGTATTTTAGGTTTTGGGTAGGACTTGAGGTTTTGTGAATGCAGTCGGTATTTTGCATGACCCTTTGTAGATGACACTTGGTTAGTGTTAATGGCTTTCCATCCCAGTTTAACTATTTCACAATGATGCAGTCCTGTGAAATCCAGCATTTTAATCATGAAATGTATATTTGCAATTCAGCAATAGTTTTCTAGAATGATGGACCTAGGACCTACTCTCAGTCATCTGATAAATGTACCCAAAATAAGGGGAATACAGTTATTTGATAGTCGATGTCTGCCTTTGACGTTATTAGGAAAGATATAGATACACACTGCTTAAATAAACCACAGCATATAGGAAGTGCATTTATAGTCAGATAATTGTTGCACTGTACAGCACATTGTTTTTTAGCGAAAATCACGTTAATGCATCTCGTAAAAATATTCCTTCTATATTTCTATGCCATTTTTCAGTCTAATTATCCAATTAGATAAATGCCATTTCATTTAAACATTTTGTATGGTGTTGATACATTCAAAAAAATGACACTTAAACTGAATGATGACTCCAAGGTCATCAGGCATGCAGCAAATTGTTGACAATGTTATTCAGTTTAAATCGGTATGAGCAAGACCACAGCTGTGTGAAGGATTTCTCAAAGGTTAGATTCTTTGCTATTTTCCAAAAAGTAAGAGCAAACACTTGGAAAAGAATGTTTTATGCATTTAGAACAAAATGGATCTGATTGAAAACATTCCAATGTTAAAATCTTAAATTTATGAAAAATGTAAAGAAATCATTTTTGTCTATGATTAATATGATTAATATGATGAGAGATGCATTCCTTAAAATAAAACTACCAATGCATATAAATCAGATCTGAAGAAAGTCATTGCAGCATTGGATCACTCTTGCATGTACATGTGAATAGAAAACATGAAAGAATGTCAGATGTCTTACAACTGAATGGTCTTCCTTGTAGGAACACGAGTGTTATGAACAAGAGATAGGTTACTGTAGTGATGGATGAGTTCATATATTATTTCAGAAGCCAACAAGAGAGATCACCGTTCTTTCAATAAGGACAAATCGGTGGATCCTTCAAGATCTGGCCCAACAGAGACAATGGTGCAAAGCGTTTCTTCTGACGAATCTTTATGTGACCTAAAGGTGCATCTGCAACCAACGACAGGTAGGACTGCAATGTACTGTGAACTTGTTGACTTGAATGGCCATCAATATTTATGGTTTCACAAATATTTAAATTTTTATTGGTATTTAAATTCCTGTATTGAAGATTGGACTCCTTCTGTCTCTATTGGATGTTGTGTATTTAACGTCATTCCCTGTAGCAATTGCCAAAATCACTCCACATTCCTAGCCCACAAGCAAGAATGAATTAACATTATATATGTTTTTGATGTTTTTGGGTCCTGCTCACCAATGTTATTGGAGCCCTCTAGCAATCATTTGCATCTATCCATCTGTGCATTCATTTATCTGTTCACCATTATGTTGATTTCTGCAGAACAACATCAATCAAAATAGTTCACTTGTAACTAGATTTAATTGGCTTCTTCAAATTTGATTTTTAGTAATCAGCAGCATAATTTACAGGAGTTATGTCTCAGATTTCACTTTGACTAATATTATCTTCTGCAGATGACCTTTACTTTTGCAATGAAATATTACATTGAAATTTATATTGATGAGGCCTTAAACAAGTTTGAGTTTCAGCATCCTGCATCATCATTTACAGTAATCTGGAACATCCTGTATTGAAAAAATGCTGATGTTCTTGTTAGATATAGTTGTCACAATGTCATATTATGAAACATGTTTATTACTGTCTGATATTTGCAAAGAGATTGCAATGAATGCACTCCTGAAGTCCTTGTTTTTAAAAACTTTGCTAATATGTTTAGGTCCGGCTCACCTTACTGAATTCATTGTTGTAAGTTATGTTCTTGCAATATGTGTACCAAAATAGCTGAAGATGGTCATTGCAGCAACTTTTCAGTACTAAACATTTGCAATCCATTTGCTGCCCAGCAGGATCTTTACAAACTGTTTTCATGTCACTAGTGCAGCACATTTGCACCAATACACTAAGTCAATGAAGGCTCTATACCATTTCATTTTGTAAGTCTGATTTGTGGGTGTGAAATGTCACTGATACTCCAATTTTACAATTTAAACATGCAATCATACACACACAAAGAACCAAAATTGCTTTAATGTAGTGTTGGTACCAAATCGGATGTATTCTTTAAATTATTTAAAACGATCATCGTATACAAAACTATACTTAGGTTACTCGTCACTTACAAGTAAACGTAGGCGTAGCATGGATTGATATTTTTCACTCATATTTTCATTAGATTTGCATACACTGATGTAGCTCTTATTTCATTACATATACAAGGATAAGCAACTTGTTGCTGACTTGTAGGTCTCCTGTGCATGAAAGATATATCATGTATAAGTCAGAATCAGTTGTTCCTCTGTGGACAATACATAGAAACTATTATTTCATAATATAACATGATTATAATAGTGCATCAGGTTTTATCTAAGAAGAGAAAAAAGATAAATCATACAATATTATAGGTTTTGGATACGTCTTGAGGCTTTGTGAATGCAGTCATTATTTTATATGGCCCTTTGTAGATGACACTTAGTGTACCCGTGCAAAATTTTTCAGGTGGACTTTAGGCAGATTTCAGATGTTTTTTTAAAATATGCTTTCTGCCTAAAGCTTAATTGCTCATGTTAAGAGAGCTTAGGCGAATTTCAAGTGGAATTCAGATGGATTCATTGTGGAATTTTAGGTAAAATATGCAAAGTAGTTCTAATATTCCGCTTGAATAAAAAGAATCCATTTAAGATTTCTGCCTGGTATTTTGTACAAAATTTTCCAGGCGGATTTCAGACGGATTTCTTAAGCATTTTCTGCCTAAGCATAAACTTAAAGAATCTTAGATGAATTTCAAGTGGACTTTAGGTGGATTTCTGGCAGAATTTTAGGCAAAATATGAAGATTATTTGTCCTAAGATTCTGCTTAAGCAAAAAAATCCATCTAAGATTTCCCCCTGAAATAAAATTCTTCCTGAATTTAAAACCTGTCTGAAATTAAAATCTGGTGAGATTTCACAAATATTTTTACCAAAACTGTCTTTTTTATTTTGTTGATATCTGTCAAAAATTTCACTAAAATATTTGTGAGATTTTAAAAAAAATTCTGACCAAAACTTTCACCAAAATTTTAGTGAGGTTTCACAAACATTTTGGCCAGGAACTTGCACTTAAGTTTTGGCAAGATCTTTAACATTTCAAAAGGTTTCAAATAAATCTTGGATATGAATTAAACAGGACTTTATTAACCAAGGTGATATTTCAGTGTACATGAAACAAAATTATACAGATGTAATTATATGACATCCAAGGCAAGAGATATGGGAGTTAATAATAATATTAATAATACTAATGACTTTATTTAGAGAAGGTACCCATTTAGTTACAGAGCTAATCTACCTTGAGGCCTTCTATCTGTTATGTACAATATATTCAGTATATACAACATGATGTGAAAAACCTGGCTTGACAATAAATAATTAAGTGATGTTAAAAATCAAAGTATAAAGTCTGGAACATATGCACAGGCATCTGTGAACTCATAAACATATATAAAGTATAACATATTATCCTGCATTGAAAAATTCAACTGTGAAAATGATGCAAAATTACAGAAAAGCATCCATTTGAGACATTGATTATGAAAAGAAGAAATGATAGGAACCTGCCTTATGTCATTGTACTGCAGACTTGATTTTTAATTAATATACAAACTATGATGCTGTTGTGGTCTCTTGAATTAGTCCTTGTTCTATAAGCAGTTGTGACAAACTTTTGTCATGATATAATTACTCTTATTTTACACTGAGTTCATACACAACTAGAATATTTTGATAATATAATATAAACAATAATACCACTCACGATATTGAATGATGATTCTACTTGTGGGCTAAGAAAACTCCACAAAGATATGACAGCCTTTGATAGATGTGGGTATCTGGCAACAATATCAACAATTCGTACCAGTGATCTATATTTTGTTCCTCCTTAAATTAGGGAAGTTTACAGTTTGGAGTTATATAACTTCGAAATCATCCGGGAGTGTTGTCTCTGATTTCCTGTTGGCTAAATGTATCTTCTCCAGATGACCTTTATCAAGAGTTGTTGGATTGCAGTGAAATATTACATTCAACTTTATATGGATGAAACCTTAAACAAGTTTGAATTTCAGCATTCTGCGGCATCATTGACAGAAAAAGTATCTTCGTTTTACCAGGCCCATCTATGTAATATTGATTCTCTCTGCATAATTTTACCAAGAAACAGTTGGAATATGTACAACCTATTGTCAAGAACATTTATGCAGAAGCTAAAACAAAAGCATTCAACCAAAACTGACTAAATCTTACAGAAAGTGGAAATTAATAAATGATCATTTCCTAAACTGTATTCCATATACTTAGTGTAACTAACAGTATTCAGTCTTTTTTATTCTTCACAAAATTCTGTTTTAGTGGACAGAATAAGTGAAACCAGTATCAAATCTTGAACATATATCATTGAGTGACAGATAAGTACATTCATCAGCAATTTTGAATGCCATTACTTTATAATATTTTGAAAGGGACATTTGCCAACAAAATGGTGGTATTTCCACAATTCACGCTTTAGGCACAATTCTATTTTGATTGATACACCGAGGCAGACTTTAAGATGGTCCATATAGTAATCAACATTCTATGACAGGTAGTTTTGCTGTACTAGCATCATCTTGATGTCAGCTAATATTTCAGCGTTCAGCAATTAATTAATTTGTATGATCTCATTTGACCATTGTTATTCAGTATTAAATGATACATTTGTTATATTTTAAACAGAGCATGCAGAATATTGCATGTAAGCAAATTGTTGCAGACATTTCAGATTTGCTACTTTTTAGTTGAAATCTTTACACATGGTACTGGATGATTCTCAACACTCTTCCATACACGTTAGCGGAAAACGCGCAAGAATGTGATATTGGTTACAAATGAATGGTCGTCCTTGTAGAAACATGAACAGGATATAGTTTACAGACTGCACATATTATTTCATAAGCCAGCAACAGAGGTCACCATTCTGTCAATAAGGAAACATTAGGGGATCCTTCAAGATCAGCCTCAACAGATACAATGGTGCAACGCGTTTCTCCTGACAAACCTGTACATGACATAAAGGTGCATCTGCAACCAATGACAGGTAGGACTGCAATGTACTGTGAGCATCTTAAATTGAATTGCTCTTAATATTTATTTTTTTGTAATTTTTGTTGGTATTTAGATTCTTGGATTGAAGAGTGGACTCTGTTTCTTTGGCCTTCTAGAATATCTCATCTCTCCTTGAACCAATTTACATGCTGTTTCCGATGAAAGACTTTCTATGGTGTAAGGTGGATCATGGTGAAAAATATTGACCCTCAGCTACAATATGGCTACAATGGTGATAGTCTTAATAATCTTTTTGTCACTATTCCTGCTATGCAGACAGTCGTTGTGTTTTGGTATGTTGAAGCTTTTGAAGAATATCATAGATGTTTTCAGCACTCGGCAGTTAAAAAGAATACAGGACTGAAGTAACTCTCTTATCTAGGATTCATTGATATTCTTCTGCCATTACAACAGCCTTCTCTCCAGACATTTGTTGAAATAATTTTGCATTGAATTAAATAACTATAAATATTATCATTCCGAAGAAAATGGTGGAAAATGTTTGTATTGATAGATTTCTACCACATGTGGTAGATGTTCTCTCATACAACATTGGTCAATTCTTTTTAGGAACTCACACAGTCAGACAGAGATGAGATGCTAGTGATCTGTAAGGGTAAGCTCGTTATACCACTCATCCACCCTGGACCCGCTTGTATCGAAAAAGTAACCCACTGATTAAATATCTGGTAGCAATCTTATCTCAAACTTGGATGGATAATTAATGAACTTTTTGTATGTATTGTATGACCGTCTTTTCATTTCTTTGACACAATGCATGTGTGCCTTCTGATTTATGTATATTTTTCAATACTATTTTGATATTTTCACTGCAAATATCTTACAGATATGATCATTGTTTGAAAGCTGGATTAAATGCTTTGCATAATACGAGGTTTCCATTCATTTTGTCCGCAAGCTGTTATTTTGAGGTAAAGACTGATATAAATTTTTGAATGTTCGACTATGCAAGACCAAACCAGATTCCTGGTAAAAATTAGTTCTATATTTAACTTTTTTGGATGATTTCATTTAAAACTGTTATCACCACATCCCCATAAAAGATAAAGATTTGTCAAGGTTATTAACCCCTCAGTTAAGTTTCTAAGCAATAACATGGTTTATTTCAAATTCTTCAAACTAGCAATGAAGACATTGCCAGTTATCATGGATGTATCATTGACATAGGTGTCATCTTGTATGGTTTACCCGTAATTTGTACGTTTTGTTGTCCTTTTTCATTACTGTACAACTATTTTGTATGTTTTTGTCCGTAAAAAAAAATAATTTAAATTTTTTGTTGTTGTTGTGCATTCGGGACTCTTGGCCTAATTTTTTTTAAGTACGAGAATTCAGTGAGACTATGGTGGCCTGAAACAACCAATCACATCATAATCAAAACCGCGCTTTTCCTTGATAATGAAATGAGTTTCATTCATGGTTCATCTCCTGTGTGTGAAGATCTTGTCATTTATCGGTCAGAGATTAGACACTCACTCAGATTTCTAATATTGACTAACTACCTACGTAGTAAGTATGTTTTCTTATTTTATACATTATTATTTTATTATTTATACTTATTACTATCAAATAAAGTTTGCATCAATTTTCATACTTTACATAGTGTGGCAATCATGTTGGTGTAACCATAATTTGTCCGACTTTTCTGTGTGGAGATAAAGTGCATTAATTAAAATTTATAACAATATACTAAATAAAAATAAATGCTCTAATGATTTTAGCACTGGCATTTTATTGTGCTGTTATAGTTTTGAGTTAAGTTTGTCAGATGGGTAATGCAAACAGGAAGATGCATTGACATAATGACGGATGTAGTACAGATACTGAGTGACTCGAAAATATGTAACACTGCCAATTTATGTCAAGTTTGTAACCAAAATCGGCACACCATATAGCATATTCATAATTTTTCAAACACCAGATACGCAATTTTAATACAAACAATCAACAGCTTATGAGGTATAAACTTCTGGACTGCTACTTTGTAAACTTTTTATTTCTAGATTTCAATTTTTGGATAGCTCCTGGCGTAATATCTTTGGGTTCTTGGGGACAAATATAAATTTGTAACATATTTGTAATCAGGAGATCTTCCTCTATCACATGTCAAATCAAAATTTTTTAATTTTTTTATTTTTTTATTTCTCTCATCTAGTTGAAATATTCTATCCATCAAATGGCTGAGCCTAACTCAAAACGCAAGCTTGAAGACACTGACCAAGTGTCTTAAAGTCTTCCCTGTCATTGTAGATGTATCCATGTTAGGATCTTCACATGCTTTTTGTAAAATATGCATTAAAGACATTAAAGTGGTGGTGTCGAGCATATATGATCTGGAGGATCACTTCAGGACAAAACTGCATGAAAGAAATTTTGAAATGAAGAAGGGAGCATCCATCAAAAGCTTCTTTGCTTAGCCAAAGCAGGAAGATGATAGTGCTTTAAGTTAAAAGAATGAAATAAAGTTTCAGAAATATAAATAGTTATGTAAAAATGTGTCATAATAATTTGTATATAGCATTTGTTGTTTTAAAACTGTTGATCTTATATAATGTATGAAAACATTTTTTCATGTAAGTTTTTTTTTGTCTTTGTAAAATTTTTATTGGTCTGGTGTACAGGTTTTCATCTCAAAGGGTTGACACCTATGCATTGAGGAAAATGAGAATGACTATCAAGGCCATGTGACCATTAAATAACGGCGACTTTAAGACCACACTTCACTGTAGTTCATTTTTATAGCAAGGTTGTAACTCATGGAATGATATTTCCTTGATAATTGTATATACCAAAGATATGTGGTTTACTTATTTAACCATATTCATTCAGTGTTTTACAAAATAAACTGCTTATTAAAGAGCATCGCAATATTAATTATGCCATCTAGTTGTAACGTGATAAAGCCAGTTTGGGATTGGGTCTGTTGAATACAAAGAAGTTCACACATTTTCATGAATGAGATGTTTATTTATAGTGTAAGTGAACAATGAATGAATCTGACACCATATTCGTGCTTATAAATTTCAGTGATGGATTGAACAGAATGATGCACACAGAGTTTATCAACATATATCAGAAAATGATATGGTCCCTAAATGGAACTTTTCCAAATATGCAACTTCAATGAGTAATCGAATGAAAATCAACTTATAGAACTCATGTATGGATTTTTTCACCATTGATGATAAAAAAGAACAATCATGTATATTGTGTCATCTAGTCAACGATCATGACATCTTTCGGTTTTACATCTCATCAAAATATCAAGGAGCAACCATGCATGGCCTGCTCCTAGTCTCCTAAGCATCCATAGCTAGCCTTCTCATTCCCTGCAATCTCGCTGGTTACAAAGCTTTGAACTCTCACTGCAAGTAAAGTAGTACCATTCTCCGATTGAACATCAGCATCAACAACATCTTCCTAGGTATAAAAGAACAGTTCTTTGACTCTCGCAAACAGCTAAAATACAATGACAGAGATGTGTAGTACATTGGACACATTTAAATATGAATGCAATTAAATCTATTACACATACGTGCAAATAAATTAGTTTCATCAGAATGTCAGTGTGTGATTATTATTATAATAACGACGCTTGTATATGAATCTGTCTCCAACACAAATAATCTCGCTTCACTATAAGAACTCAAACATTACCCATCTTTTAATGAGCGCAGTGTATAACTTAATTCAGTTGTTTGTTCATTTATAAAAAAGAGTGGAGAACAGTCTAACAAGGCATTTTATGACATGGGTTTGATGCTGAAAGTTTTTAATAAATCCCCAAGTGTTCATTGTATAAAACAGTTATATCACATAAAATGGATAGCAAATAAAGTACAATTTATATTTCATGTAGCTCTACAGCTGAAGATTGCTTCTATAATATTGAGAGCTTCCTAATAAAACTTGTCTGTTATGTAATAGAACAACAAGACTTTATAAGTACCTGATTATAGTGAAACCAACATCCAGAGAACATTTGTGTGTGCATCTTTTATGGATGTCCACTGTCCACATGTATTATTTTGTAGAATTTTGTGATGTCTTGTGCAACAGTGCTTCATCATTTATCTTGGTTACAGCCACTGTAATGGTGGGTATAAGGTGACCTTTCATTGATTGTTTTGGTAACTATTTATTTTATAACTATTTATTTCAGTAGTGCCACAAGAAGTTTTCCTTGAAACATCTTGTTGGCCATTCAAGATTTGCGCTCATAGACAAATTGTGTCTGCGCAGTATATGCAGATTATGTTTGGGACTAAATAGTAAACGTCTGCTTTTATAAAAGTAGAAAGAAGCCAACAACCTTCTCCTCTGCATTGCAGATAGAATTCCTCTATTTTAGGGAAGGAGAAAGATCCACGAAGTCTTTATGATACTTTCCAGTACAAGAAAGTAGCAAACTCATTGACCTCAAGTTGCTGATACTTACAAGCGAGCCACACTTTTTCAGCATAATGGAAGTGGAGTCTTCTTGTCTTCATTCATGAAACAGATCAGGATCATATATTGAGTCAAAACTATAGGGACACCTTGTGAAGACTATCTCTAAACTGTTACATTACATGAGCAGCATTTGGTCATCGGGAACCTGGCACAGTTCAACAGGCAGACCTGCCAACCCTTACAATTTTGACATAAGTCTTACGAAAATGACCCTTAAAATATGAAATTACGGCATACAGGCAAAAACTATGGAAAAATGATCATTCAAAAAAATCTGGATAATTGGTTCATGTGTGTTTTATTTGGAGGTGGATTTCATATTAGAATTAGTGAAATTATTCAGGGAACCAGACTAACTTTACAGCAAACCCCAGATGCTTTAAACTGCACCTTTTTGTTTATGCAAACTGTCTGCATGATCAAGCTGTTGATTATAGATTTTTTTTTAAATGTCATCCTGAAAGTGATGCATGTTTAAGATGAAACAGAAAATAAGCCTCTAGAAAAGTGTTAATAATCAACACAGAAGAATAAAAAGGAATATTCTGATTCTTGTGAATAAAAGCTGGAAGGGACACAGTTACATTTGTTGGACATCACATGCCAATTTGAGTAGGTCTCATCGTGGGAGATATGATTTCCTTCATCATATGAAATGGAAAAAGAATTTCCAAGAATTACATCAAGTTAAGAGATAGCAACAAGCCATTGAGTTGCATACAGTTTGGAACTAAACTTTGTGCAACTGTACTAGTGGTAAATAAAGTCTGCACGTACTTTACAAACGTTTCAGTTACACATAATGTTATCATCACTGCGTCAAACTTTTAATTAATTTTCCAGCTTTACAATAACAATAGGTTGGCATGTCTGACCAGGTACCAAGCACTGGTAGCTATTTGTAAAGTATTATTTACCAAGCAGGTCCAATGCTTGTCACCAAGCATTCATTTCTGCCATTACCAGACTTTCTAGTTCACAGACCAGGACCATGGAGCAACCTTCCCCCTCTAATGAAATACAATAGGCCAATACCCACATTTTCTTATGTTTCCATTTGATCTTCAGTGTGGCTAGCAGATGCATTCCACCAGGTAGTGAGCCTAGAATGTCTAATTTTCCCACATCACAATTCGCAGAGCCACATTGGTCAGAGGACTGGAAATCGGACACTCTCCATTTATCTTTACAGTTATTATCACTGAAAAGGAAGGGCACTGCCCCTCATCTGTTCATGCATCAAGATTATTCTGCAAGCCTATGTCTGATGCACTAAAAAAGATTCACAAGATTTTTGCTCTGAGAGATACCTTGTCGGCTAAAGTTCCCTGCATATTATATTACTGTAAATTCAGTACCATGCAGTGGTGTAAGATGCATAAGTGAATTCTTTATATTATACTTAGGCTGCTGTAAGAAATTTTCGCTTGTTTTTCACATGCAAAACTAAACCTTGACACATTTTTTCTATCTTCAGATGCTAAAGGATTGGAACAGGGTACTAAACCATTTAAAATAGAAAAGCAACAACCACAGGTATGGTTCCATATTTCAAAGTTCTGTATGATAAGATATATATCCTTCCTTCTAAATTCATGCTCAAAACTAGCTTTTGTGGTTGCATGAGTTTATGGTTGGGGAATGATGGGTATGATAATATACAAACTATAAATAATCCTATACTTAAAGCAATTTTTTACTTAAGACTTATATAATGTTCCTTCATCCAATGTCTCTCGTTCAACGTCTGTTAGCATAATTTTGTAATCACCACTTCTCTTAAACTATTGGGAAGAATAACACCTAAATTGAAAACACATTCATTCCAAGATCTAGTAGGTCCTAAACCCTTGTCAATATCTATATCCATTCATAAGCTCTAGCATGCTATTGCTAGTGCTTCTGAATGGATATACATATTGACAAGGGTGTTCTCATAAGAAGATTTCCTATGGTGTCCAGTTAGTCCTAAATGACCATGGTAATAATCTGAAATCGGCCTTTTATGCCTACCCTGGCTAATACAGCAGACACAATGAAAATCTTTTTATCAACATTACTCATGAATGGAAAGTCATGTGAACATGAGATTTACACTTGAACACTTATTATATCTAGTTGGTTTTAATTGAAAATGGTGATGATTTGATGTCCAGCATTATCGCCACCACAGCGGCAATATTGAAGATCATGTTATCGCTACTCCTGTTGTACAGATGGTCATATCAACACCGGGTTTTTCACTAAAAGACTTCTTAATGTGGCGTTGATGCTAGACCAAAGGATCGCGAATTTCTTGCAAAAATGTAGGAGTCGTTCATGTTTTTAATGTACAATGGGGGAAAGATCGCAGAAATTATTTGTAGTTCAGTTGATTTGTCATACCCATTGTGAGATGGTTTCATTTTTTTTTAAATTAAGGTTGACCAAATCATTGTCTTTTTGTCTTTTGATCTGGAGATAATTATTTTGAATAAGAGCCTCATTATGATCAAGGTCTGCTGTTGTATTGCAGCATACTATTGAGTTGCTCCATTTGATGTTTCTCCTTGGTGGGTCTAGCACTTTTATCCATCAATCAGCCATTAGTACAATATTAGAGTCTTGATGAAACAAAAGACAACTTATTTCTTTAGGATGTTGTTGAGATGAAAAGATTATTTGAGAAAATGGCATCATACTACGTTTGTGTTAAATGCATCGGCATCTTAAAGTTCTGTATTTATCTATAAACAAGTTCTAGAAGGAGAAACTCAGACATCATTTGTCAGTTGAAAACATCTACCCTTAAGCCAGTTCACAAAAAGTGGGGTATCTTGACACTTAACAGAGTGTCAGTTTAGATCAACCATGTTGGATTGAACTTTGAGAAAGTGGAACTAATCTGCTGATCATTTATTCAGCACATAGCCATTGATTTGAACCATTTTTAATAAGAATGTGACCCATCTTTCCGTTTATGCAGTCAATGTTATTTTTTTATAAACACAGTAAAAAAAGCAGTATTTGAGCTCACTTTTACAAAACAGGAAGAATACTGTACTGACATGTCTTCGGTGTACAACCTCACTGAATTTTGACCTACATTAAACAAGTTACTAGTTTAGGTTAAGTTTCTGAATTTAGCTTTAGACCACACAGTATGTACCATTCAAGATTTGTTCAAGTAGGTAAGGAAGACAGCATTCAAATAACAGTATATCACCCTCAGGTATGATAATTGAATTAGTACAGTGTTAGAGTCCTTGCCTACATGGAACAATCCATCTGCTATAGAACTTCTTTGATTGCTGTTTTTTTCTCAATGCTGCAGCAGACGTCTTAATAGTAGGTCGCTTTCTTAGCACTCCCAATACAGTGGTTCTGCTGCATCCCGAAGGTAGGAAACAAGATTGGACTAATATTATGGATACCTTTGCAAGCACAATCTCCGGCAATCATGATCAGTACAGATGCAAACACAGAGGACTGGAGGAGGGAGAGGTAAGCATGTCTGCTAACATTTTAGGATATCAGAGGAGTATGGCCTCTCAGGATCATTATTTACAAGTCAACAGTTCTCATTCTCTCTGACAACTCCACTGTGGTGACTTACCTCAATCATCAAATCAGAACCAGGTCCCTAGACCTTTGGATTCTTGTTTGGGATGTTATAAAGTGATGTCCTCAATGACATATCCACGTCCACGTTCGACATATCAAGGGCTGGCTAATGTGTTGGCCTACTCATTATCCCACACAGTATGGTAGAATTCCTAAATCCCGACCTTGGTCTCACCAGTTCCAGAGTCAAATGGCCTGGGTCCTGCTGTTTCTATAGATTGGAACAGCCAGATGTACACTTCCTCCGAAGGTGATGCAGGAAGTATAATAATGGGATATCTCTTCATCCTATTTACTCTACTTAAATGGGAAATCTTGGATTGCCAGGAATCAAGATATTCCTTCATCTGCTTTAAGCATGTATATTCTAGTGTTTCATCTGAGTCTAGAGGTCCTGAATCTACACATCTGGATCTTTTTAAAATACCCCATTAGTAACAGTTCTTAAAACAAGTCATGGAGAATCCCTCAAGTGAAATGGCTTATCCACCTTGAAGGCATAACAAGGCAATGAAATATACTTTCAGTGGAGCACACAAGAACACTTTATACCACTACAGGCAATCACACATCAGTAGCTAACTTCCTCAAGGCTCTTCGATGAGAAACAGTTAGCACCAATCATGATTAAAACCTACCACTCCACGATCACTGGCAGAATGCGTTATTCATGGAAGATTGGGTATTGAACAAACCAAAGACCTATCTAATCTTCTGTTCACTTTAGATTTCACCTGTCCAATGACACTGGATCCTTGCCCAAGTGGAATTTATCATGGGTACTAACCTGGCTGAACAAGATACCAATTGAACTGCTTCGAAGAACTTCATTGGTTTACCTGTCTTATATATCCTGCCTCCTCACCACATTGGCAAACAGTAGGCAGAATCAGTGATTACATGTCCTACTTTTGGAGACCTCTATATCTAGTTGCAGCAAGATGGGTCATTGTCATTCATGATGCACTCTGCTTTCTTTGCCTAATGTTCATGGGTAATCAGATGTTGATAATGATTCCTGTGTATTCTGGACGCTTCTTCTAAAGGTTATCTAAAGGACACAATGCAACCTTTAGAAGTGGTATTAAAGGAAGACTGAACCATTGCTTTGAGGGAGAATATGCCTTTTCTTGCCCTCAAAATAGGGAAAGGACAATACATCAACACAGACATGTTGGTCCTGGATAAAGTTTTCTCCCTGTTCCGCATATCGGAAATAAGCACACAACATGGCATATGAGCAAAACTGTTCTCTGTTATTACACATGCAGTGAGATGAAGATCTCTGTGATAAGGCACAGCTCAGTCTGGTGGGATCTTTACCTGTGGTGCAAAAGGTTATTTTTCTGGGTCATTCAACAGATTTATGTGGACATGGATTCATGACTTCTGTTGGATTTGCAGGTGGGAAATTCTTTTCCCTTTCATAGCCACTCTCCAACATGTGGAGTTTATTTTCATGTTGGGTTATCTAGAAGGTGTCTCTTATACCTTATGGGACCAGAGATGATCTTTTTGGGGTAAGGGGATAGAACTCCCTCCACCTCATAGTAATTTCCTAAGGTGCTACAACTGGGTAACATATTTGAAGAAGAGACTATTTTTTCCCTAATAAAGCATGTTTTTTTTTAATAATACTTGCCCAATCACAATGAACATAAACGCTCCAAGCCTGCCGCAGTTACATCCACATAGAAAGCATGCTACTGCTCCAGTTGTAACTGACTTTTCGTGGGATTCAGGTTTTGGCGCCATTCCCAGTATGATGGGGAGATTACTGTATATAACTACCACCTTAGTGGGCATATACCTTTTAGCTTTTTAGCTAAAACAATTTAATCTGGGAGGTCTGGATTTGGAACTAGTAGTTCTCCTAAGGTATCATGATTTGATAAATATTATCAAAGGAAACATAATCAAAGTATTATCAAAGAAGGAACATATTTGCTATAAAAAAATTGGTTTACAGATGGAGCAGTATGCTACACAAAATTAGTTATGGGTTTGTATTCTATATATTATAGTTCTTTCTACGTTGTTTTTGGGGGGGTGGGGGGCTTTTCTTATTTTGTGAGGGAGTGATAAACTGTAAAAAGGTGACTTGACTTGGAGTCACATGAAATTGAGAGTATCTGGGTGGAAAGTTTTCAAAATAATGCAAAATCTTTCCTAGCTGGTTTCATTTATAGACCACCTTCCTCCAAAGCATTTTGGAATGATAACTTTTTGAAACAAATAGAAAATGTTCTAGCACAGGAGAAAGAAACATATATACTCGGAGATATAAATAAGGACCTTCTCAATACTCAAATAAGGAACAACTGGATGGAATTTATTGAATCATTAGGCCTAGACCAGCTGGTAAATGAGCCTACAAGGGTAACAGAAAAATCAAGCACTCTTATTGATCACATTTATACTAACCTACCAGACAATGTGGCTTGTGTTAATGTACCGAATGTTGGTCTTAGTGACCACTATCCTACTTTTTTGACAAGAAAGGTTAAATGCAAGAAAAATAAGAAAAATACACATAAAACGATCACTTACAGATCGTTCAAAACTTTTAATGAAGAACAATTTCTCAATGACCTATATAAAGTTCCATGGAGTATGATCCAAAATTTGGATGACATAGATGAAGCCATGAGGGTGTGGACTGACTTATTTATGGATGTAGTATCTAAGCATGCACCACTGAAAGTACATCGAGTAAAGACTGATATTCAACCTAATTGGCTTACTACTGAAATCCTAGATGCTATGAAAACACGAGACAAATTCAAGGCTATGGAAAACCATGCATAATATAAAGTATGGAGAAATAAAATAACAAGTATGATCAAAAAAGCTAAAAAAACTTATTATCAATCATTGCTTGAAAACAAAAAGAGCAACACAAACTCCATTTGGAAAGTCTTCAATGAACTCACTGGAGGAACGCACAAAAAACAGACAAATAAAATTCACTCACTTCTGGTAAATGACACCATAGTCACTGATGAAACTGACATTGCAAATGTTTTCAATGATTTTTTCATCAACATTACCACAAAGTTAAAAGAGCCAGTGATAGAAAACAACTTTAATGAACTGAAAAAGCTCTGCAGCAGTAAAATCTCAAAGGAGGTATGTTTCTCTATCCCACCAGTGTCAAAAAACTTTGTTAAAAAATGTCTCAGTGAACTTGATACCAAGAAAGCTACAGGACTTGATCAGATTGGTCCACGACTCATTAAATCTTCTGCCTTTGCTATTGTAGATAGCATAACATTCATAATTAATTTAAGTATTGCAACCTCATCTGTCCCCAAAATATGGAAAACTGCAAAAGTAACTCCTATTCACAAATCTGGTTCTAAGGATGATGCTGATAACTACCGACCAATTTCAATACTACCAAACTTGTCAAAATTGATTGAAAAACATATTGTCCATGACTCATTCATGTCATATTTAACCAAACACTTGCTGTTACACCCTAATCAATCAGGCTTTAGACAGAACCATTCCTGTGAGACTGCCTTGATCTCCCTAACTGATAAATGGCTTCAAGCACTTGACCAAGGTAGAATAATAGAAACTGTATTTGTAGATTTGAGGAAAGCTTTTGACATGGTGGATCATGAAATCCTTTTGAAGAAACTGAAAATCTACCAGTGGGATGAAAGAACAATTAGATGGTTTACTTCGTATTTAAATGAGAGAACACAACATGTTTACATAAATAATGTTCTGTCTGAACCTGAAACAATTAGATATGGAGTACCACAAGGCTCAATTCTAGGTCCACTACTATTCATTTTATTTATTAATGACCTACCACTTTTACTAAGAGACTCAATATCATCTACAGATCTCTATGCAGATGACACAACATTGTCAGAAATCCAAAACACAAAGCATGAGCTCGAAATTTCTTTACAGAATGCACTAAACAAACTGGAAACCTGGTGCACATGTAATGGCATGGTGGTAAATACTGGTAAAACTAAAATATTACTTATCTCAACACAGCAAAGAAGGACAAATCTTGATAGTGATGAACTATGTCTGTAATGGAAGGATACAAATCTGCAAATAGTCTGTCATGATAGGCTACTTGGTGTTCTGGTAGATAATAACCTATCATGGACTGAACATATCAAACATACCAGTAAAAAAGTCAATTCAAGTTTATGGCTTCTCAGTAGGATAAGACATTTTCTCCCTGAAAGGCACAGGAAACTATTTTATAACAGTTACATACAACCCTATTTGGACTACTGTAGTACAGTATGGGGTAATTCAAATGATAAAAACACAGCAAAGCTGGCACATCTTCAAAAAAGAGCATTTGGGCTAATATCAATCCAGAAAGAAAGCAAGGAAAGTTTAGCTGGTAGGTTAAAAATATTACCTATTAAAGACCGAATCTGTTTGAGAAAAGCCAAATTAATGTACAGGATATCTCAGAACAGTGCTCCTGAATATTTACAATCACTATTCCAGTATAGGCTACCTGGTAATACTCCCCACCTGCGATCCATGTCTACCAAACAGTATAAAATTCCCAAACCAAATAAGGAGTTATTTAAAAACAGTTTCCAATACTCTGGAACTCTGCTCTGGAATAGTATTCCAGCTGAGATTAGAAATGCCCACTCTATTTCCTTCTTCCAAACCCAATATATCCAGTGGCTTCAGAGATGCAGCTTAAATAAATGAATTCCTTTGTATGAGGGCCTCAAGGTAGATTAGTTTTTAGCTAATTTAGCCCGGCTGTAGAATGTCCATCATATTCCATGAAAAACGATGGAAAATGCTGGAAAATTCTAGCATGGAAAACGCTGGAGTATTTGGACTAATATTCCAGCCTCTGTCCAGGGTAGGCTGGAAAACCCTGAACAATTCTTGCATGGAAAACGCTGGAAAATTCTAGCATGGAAAACGCTGGAGTATTTGGATTAATATTCCAGCCTCTGTCCAGGGTAGGCTGGAAAACCCTGGACAATTCTAGCATGGAAAACGCTGGAAAATTCTAGCATGGAAAACGCTGGAGTATTTGGACTAATATTCCAGCCTATGTCCAGGGTAGGCTGGAAAACCCTGGACAATTCTAGCATGGAAAACGCTGGAAAATTCTAGCATGGAAAACGCTGGAGTATTTGGACTAATATTCCAGCCTCTGTCCAGGGTAGGCTGGAAAACCCTGGACAATTCCAGCATGGAAAACGATGGAAAACCCTGGACAATTCTAGCATGGAAAATGCTGGAGCATTTGGACTAATATTCCAGTCTTTATCCAGGGTAGGCTGGAAAACCCTGGACAACACTAAAATTTAGCTGAAAATTGTTGAAATATTTTATGAAAACGAGATTTTTAACAGTGATGCAACTTTTATTTGATGATAATTTCAAGAAGAACATGATCCAAATTACCCCAACCAACTCACTGTATTGACTGTGATGTTTAGTAACTTTTAAACAAGGAAACAAAAATTAAAAACTATACTTGTCACTGGTAGCTTAATAGGTTGTGCACTAGTATTCAGTAGACAACATGGCTTAAGTTGTCATAAATGTCGCTACACTTCTACTGGTGTCATAAAATCCAGATTACTGGCTCCTTAACATCATCCGAGTTTCTAAAAATATGTTCTCTTACTCTAGTTATAGTTATGAATTTATTCTGAAGCAATCTTAACAACAAAATAACAGAAATTCACATTAATTTCTATCTCAATTTTAATTAAAAAAATTTGAAATATTTCTTTTTACACGTGTTGTTTCATAGTTCATTCACCACATTTCTTATTTTTCTGTTGTCACCACTGGAGTCTGTGGAAGTGATGGTACTCTTGATGGTTTAACCAAATCGCAAAGCTTCTGTCTCACCATCACCTCCCCAATGTTATACTTCTCCTTCATGATTTCTGAAATACAAATCATTGTATATTAATGAATCGAATCAAGCAAGATTTCAAATTTATTTCAATCCCAAATAAAAAATATATATATATATATATATATATATATATATAGAGAGAGAGAGAGAGAGAGAGAGAGAGAGAGAGAGAGACAGACAGACAGACAGAGACAGAGGCAGAGAGAGAGAGAGAGAGGGGAGTGAGAGAATGAGAGTTATGCCTGAAACATTTCATGTAATTACAGTACTTTTACAATCCCTGAGGTTGGTAATTGTAATGAGGCACTTGGCTTGATGACTAACTTGATAGGCTTAAAAACCTGTGGTTTCCATCACAAATTAAACTGGCTAGCTAACTGCTCCTGTGGCCTAAGTCTAAGTGGTTAGAGCGCCTGCTACGGGTGTGAGAGGTCACAGGTTTGAACCCTTAACCGAGTCATACCAAAGACTTATTAAAAAAATGGTACTATTAGCTGCCTCACCTAGTCCTCAGCATTAACCCTTTACCTCATGCAAGCATCTTTTGACGCCTCTACTCCATTCACATGGAAGCGCCTTTTGATGCCTACTGTAAACATCAGCCATTTTAAGCCGGTTTTCATAGCGCCACCTTCGGGGAAAACCCCCATTTAGATACTACATTCATTTCTGTGAATGACAATTACATCAGATCACGTGGTCACTGTTTATGCCCTGGTCGATATCTGCTATTTAAAGTAACTGGGTCATAATCTCCACTCTCCAAAATGGAGGTCGCGGATTTCATTCAGTACTTACGAAGTTTCCACAATTAGAATCAGAAGTACGAAAGATTCAATAACTTAGGTAAAGGCTCTGATATTGATGCAGGCAGCAATTAGTTTTCATAAATTATCAAATTCAGATGACTTAGTGATGTAGATGCAGACGACAAATTATAAATTTGAAGTATGAGAAATGGCAGCTACGATTGGTCACGCGGCCTCCCTGACATGACGGTGAATGAGTCCTCTCAAGATTTTAAAGCACGTAAAAAATTCTTCAGTGAAAAATAATTACGCAGCTATAACAATCAGACTTTTAATCTTAAATTTTTCGACACATAATAGATGTGTACCAAAAATGTAAAATGGTTACAGTTGCTGTTTAACATAAAATACACTACATTGCTTAACAGTTAACAGGCAGGCCTATGCGTATGGAGTCGAATAGGTAACAGGTGCTCTATTTATAGCATGCTGCACTTTGTAATTATGCTCTATAAGGTAAATGGTTAAGAGGTTAGTGTTAGGACTGGTCAACCTGGTGTCAAGATAATGTGAATGGGTGGGAGACATTATGCTACATGTCTGTGGCATGATATCCCAGTGCTAGACATCACTATAAATTGCCACACTGCAGACATCGTAGCGATGTGACTAAACATTTGTTAAAGCTACGTTACTAAACATCTGAATCACGCACACACAAACTGGCTACCATATACATGCAGTTGTGATTATACCATTTAAACTGAAAGTAGATTTACATTGTCCATTTGAATATTGCCTGTCTACACTATAATGTTTCAAGTAGTAGTTGTGTATACGTTTAAATTTCATAATAATGTTCCAGCCTTAGTTCATAAAAAAATTTTGTTACAATTTGGCATATATTTTGTCATAGGTTAACAAAGTTCAAAATGCATGGTTAATAATTTAAAATATACCATAAATTATTTGAATTCTGGACTGTTCTTGGAGAGGTGGCCTTGTGTGTACTTATTATTGGCTTTTGCCCCAGTTAGTGTCTTGCCAATATATTCACCAGAGCTGTACAGCATTCTGAATATTTATTTAGCAGCTTTGTTAAAATCCAAAATTTGACATATTTCTGCCTCATGCTGGGTGTGAAAAAAAATTTAATCCAAATTTTCACCATGATGATTCATATGCACTAAGTTTCTGATATATTTACTTATCTACATACACAACTCCAGGTTACAGCTAATGTTCTAGACATTTGAATTTGAAACAAATGTGGTATTACCTCTCGCATGCTTAATTCAAATTAAAAGATCGAAGAATTTCAATGAAGCTGTCGCCATCAAGTTGTTTACATAACTGTGCCTTGCCACTTTTTTTTCTGAAATTAAAGGACACAAACTAAACAAGTATTTTTGGTGAGGAAAAATGATAATCATTTCCAACAGTTTACAACTGTACATTCTTATTAATTATACAATAAGTTACTATTAAATATTACTGAAATGGCTGAATATAAATTGGATAGACAGAAACAAGCCATAATCTGAATTGAAGATTAATTGGAAAAGAGATCTACCGGTATATTTCCGAGTCACAGTCTAAAATTAATTAAAACAAATATAACTTATTGCTACAAATAGCACACTGTCTGGAAAATAATAACGAAAATGTAAAAAATACAAATACCAGTCAGATCATTAATAATATCAAGGGTCAATAAAATTTAAAGTGAAATTTACAATTTGGAAATGTATATTCGCAAGGCCGGCACGTACCAACTTTTTTGAACGACAGACACGAGATGACTGGTCATTGTGCATTAGGATAAGTAAAAAATGTTGCCAATTATGTAAACAAAGCTTAAAACATAACACATACCTTTCAATATCCTTACAAGTTTGACGTTTAATTTATCAGTCTTCAAACAGCATGAAAAAAAGAAATTGTTCCATAGGATATATTTCGTAATAGCTTTCCGTAAATTTACGTCACGCGAAGTCTTTCGCAGCTAAGGTACTTGGCGGCCGTGCAAATATTTTTGCTACAATTGGACTGAGTAATGACTTACCTGCTATTTTCGCAATAATACACTCATGGTATCCCTTGAATCCACGACAAACCGCCATCACTTTCTCTCCCGTGCGATATTCCTTCATTTCTTTTCGTGGCGAGCGTACATCAGCCATACAGATTATGCCTCCCTGAATGGGACGATCATTCACCCATATAACCAGTAATATTTCTGGTTCAGTGGTCATCTTAAAATCCTGGGATATTTTATATTTTACAATTTCAATGACACTCCAATCGAAAATTGCGCCAAATTCTAGACTGGTTATCCACAGCGTTTTTCGGTGCCAAATTTGGAACCAAAATTTACAGAAACGGTTTTTTTGTTGTTTTTTTTTTTCTTTTTACAGAAAATTTGGTTCTAATGCATGAAATCAAAATATGCCGGCTTTTTCAATGTAGCAATTGGTTAAAAATAAATAAGTTCTTAATTTTATATCCCATCATAGTCAGCTTCATCAGCCATCATCATACGGAACAACCTCGGCTATTTCTGCGTGACAAAAACGTGACTCCGATACGCGAAGGCGAATACTTGACAGAAAAATCAAGACATTTTGTTCTCTTTTGATTTATGATTTATCTAAAGAGTTAATATCTATACATCGGATACCAACGCCGTGATTTGGATATGTTGGGGAATGATTGGTTTACAGTAAAGTGGTTTTAGAAGACAAAGTTTACGACCAAGAGGCAATATCGTGTCGAGGTGTGGAACACAAATGGAAAGACAACACAAATTGGACACCCAAATATTATAGGTGAGTATGAGATAAACGGAGTCTCGACTTTATCTCGTTTGCCCAAGTATAAACTGACTATATGACTAACCGCCCAACACAATATATGTATGACTGGTAATTAAATTGTAAGCAAGTATTTCAATAAATGTGAAAAGATATACAAGGTCAAAAACAAGTTTCCTTTTGCACCAGTATTAAAATTAGAGTAGGTATTTTTGTTTTTCAATATATATGTATATATAACTTTCAAAGCAACCTAATTTGTGGAATTTTATTTTAACAGCCATAACCTTGTAATTGTTAGTCTTGGAAATGTTAACTCCAGTGATACATGTAAGCCCAAACAGGGACTGCTCTGGTATTATGATAAAGTTGTGAATTTCTTGAGTATTTGTAGATCTAGTCCAAAAAGGTCTTTAGGTTACTGCTAAATTTTCAGACTGCTACATATATAAGTAAAATCATAACTTAAGTAACTTAAGTCCTGGAAAAAGAAATTTTGAAAAATTTCACATTAATCTTAGCAAGATTAAAATGTACACAAGTTTTACCATGAAGATGATTTTTGAACGATATGTTAATGTTTTAATCAGTCTGACTGTACAGTCTGTAAATGTTTTAATGCTGTTTGTGTATTACAGGTACTGGTGTTCAGGACAAAATATATAAGCAGTTTGAAGTTAATTCCACAAAGTCCATTCCTAAAAGCACCATGTACTGGAGGAAGAGAAAACAATGGTAATTCCAGGAGTAATAGAGAGTTTTTTTACATTTTAAATAATGTCTGCAGCTGTCTCCCACAACAATGTTTATTTGTGTGAAGATAAGCATTATTCTTTATACATTTGTTCTTACCTAGTACATTCACAGCTTAACATGGCTCATATCTTAAACACAGTTTCATTATCATATCAATAATTTAAGGAATAAACAAATTTCACTATACAACACTAAGTGGAATTTTCAGAGTTCAACAAATTCTGAGTATATGGTGAAATCATTCAGTATTTACAGACAGAATATTCAGTGTACGTGTTTGAACAGAACATTCACTCTGTATGGGTTATCCAACACACCATACACAATATATGCACAATGTACACCATATTTAACCAAATCAGCCAATTACAGAAATTCCAGGAAATATCTGATCAGTATTGATTCTTGCAGAACAAGATATAATAATTTATTGTTATGCATTGTCATACTTAAGTTTTTAATTATTTAAAATGTTAAATATAATTTTTACTTTCATTTTTCTTATAATGCCCTAAAATGTTATGAAACTTGAGTTGTTTTTCTGAAAACATCACATACATTTATGAAGTGTATGTTGTATCACATGTACTTTGTATGATTGAGTATATTATTGTGTATCAATTACTTGTCATTTACATGCATTAACATTGGATTTGTCAAACTAAATTACTGTAACATTGTAACATTAACTGTACATATTCAATTCCCACAACAAAGCAATAATGTTTGAATGTTAAGATTTTAATATGAATTATACATGTTCACTAAAATTTGTATTTCTCATTACAGTGTTGTTGATCTAGGTGAATCCAGTTCTGTTGGTCTTGGATATTATGAAATTGGTGACTGTACGTAATACTAATCTTCAAATATAATGAGAATATCAACAGATGAACCAACTAGATATGGTGACAGTGACATGAGTTTTTCATCTGACACAGAAGAAAGTATAGAGTTTTAATCAAGTTCAGACAATGAACAGTATCATCAGGTGAATGAAGCAACTCAGTCTTACCCATCTCATGTCACAGATCCCCCACTTTATGTCATAGCCCCATAACAAGATATATATTGTAGTGAAATCACAAAGTCTGAACATGTTATTGTCCTTGGGGCTTTGCCAACAAGACATAATTTGTCAGATGCTAAATATGTGACTTTTTGGACTTAATTCAGTTGCATCTTCCTTCAGCAAACACAGGATTGACAATTGTCAAAGATTTGAAGGAAAAATGTGAATTCAGTAAGGAGTATCTCAAATACAATTTTTATTGTGGGATCTGCAAAAAATTGTACTCCGATAAAGAAGAAATGTGTGAAACTGGGGGCTGTACAGGTGTACATAACTAATAATTATGAGCAAACATCTCTTTGGAATGAAGTTGGCTCTGACAAGAAAGAAGACTTCCTTTCATCATCAAAAATAGGATCAAGTGTCTTCGAGAACCTATTATTGTTGTTGAAATTGGAAATGCCATTTATGGTACTGTTCTCCCCAATCATCATGAAAAGGACTAAAATGGCTCTCACCATTGCACAGCAGAATTTCATATTTATACACTGTAGTGTCAAGCACAAGTGGTGAACAGATTTGGACATATTTATGATTTTATATGCACCAGATATTTTCTGGTCAGGATTTAACTAATTTTTCAGGATATCTTTTCATACATGTATAGTTTGTGTTACACCAACATTTTTGTATAGTGATGTTCTTTTGATAATGAACATTTAATTACATATGTGGTACATACAATAAATGATGTACTACTTCAACACTTGTAGTTTGTTTTTTTAAAGCAGGGGTCAAGTGTGTGTGTGTGTATGGTTTAGTTTGTTTATTTGACTTGTGTCCTCTATTTCTCAGTATATATTTATCATAGGTTTGAAATAATAGTTTAGTTTCAAGTTCAAAAATCTGTGTTACAGCGCAGTTTAGTCATGATTGCTCTTTCTTTAGGTAATTCAAAATAATTCTTTGTACCAATCTTGAAAATTGACTAAGTTCTTTTCCAGGGTTTTCCATGCTGAAATTTATCCCAAAAATTCTAAGTCCAAACTGTCCATCCTTTTCCAGGGTTTTCCATGCTGAAATTTATCCAAAAAATTCTAAGTCTAAACTGTCCATGCTTTTCCAGGGTTTTCCATGCTGAAAAAAATCAAAGTCCAAAATGTCCATTGTTTTCCAGGGTTTTCCATGCTGAAAAATTTCAAAGTCCAAAATGTCCAGCATTTTCCAGGCATGTCCAGCATTTTCCATGCACAATGTCCAGGGTTTCCATGCTAAATTCTGCAGAATATTTCATTTTTCCATCATTTTCCAGGGTTTTCCATGTTTTTCCATCGTATTCCATCCTTTTCCAGAGTATACGATGGAAAAAGTACAGCCGGGCTGTGTTACCCTCTTTAAATAAGGTCATTATTATTATTATTATTATTATTATATCACGCAAGGATTAAGTTCAGTTTTATTAAGAACAAACATGTCATTAAATTATTTTGAAATCCTGAGAAGCTCCTTCAGAAATATGTGGGAAACAAAGTTTTAGATCAATTCGGCTAGCTGTGTGATTACAAGTTCCATTTACACTACCTGATCATGGGTGCCTACCTTAAATAGACATCTTAGGTTTTCATATTCAGGTTTGTGTTGTAAGAATACTGCCCATCTCCATGAACTGTGTCACAATGGGGAGTTTCTTCTTCACTGACAACTTGTACAATTTCAATAATAACATAGCGATTGATATTTCTTAGTAGTTGGTACAAGTCGTGAACTTCACTATAGACCGCTTTTTGTGGGAAGCTTTCGAATCAGTTGGAAATGCTGTCTTGCCAGTGCTGTATAAACTGCAGTTGTTTTAGAAACGTATTTAATTCATGAGATCCACATCGTAATAAGTCTTACACCAGTTTATACAAGCTTAATGGAGTTCATAATTTTTAAAATTCATAGTGAGTGTTTCCTGACAGGTGTTATTTGAACTTTTTGAACATTCTCTTATTGACAAGTCACTTGTCACATTCCAAAGTATTGAATTTTATCCCTTTGAACTCATTTTTTATTCTCAAGGAGAATTGGAGGATTTTTCAATTTTGATGAATTCCTAAACTTTAAAAAAAAATTAATTAAAGAGCTTTCCAGTGTACAAATGTAAAAGTTAAATTTATTGTTATGTGTTCTCTATTTATGAAAAAAATATCATAGCAAATTTCATAAGCAAAAACATGCAAAATCTCCATATGAGGAAAGAAAATTTGAGAAATTGTGTGAATATGGGTCTCTGTTGTTTTTTTATATTTCATTTATCTTGAGACCTGTGTTGAGGGAGAAGCAAGACACAGCAACCACTTTTCCACTGGCGGCAATGACAGTGCTAGCAGTTTTCTTAGATTTAATTAAAGTTATTTTATCTGCTCATTTTGATCTAAATAGTTCGATAGATTATTATTATATGTGGCATGAATAATCAAGACACTAACAATTTAATCTGCAGTGTGCTCATTTTGCCATTTGATTATGGTGTCAGAGTCAGTAAAAAAAGAATGCGTTAAGATTTGGTAAAATTATTTTCATTTGCTTATATTTCCTAAACCTGCTAGATGGATTTTATTCATTATCATCATGAAGCTAAGACAATTTATGATGTGAAATACTCTCTTGCAACTTGTGGACAGCATCACATATTGTGAAAGCAATGTCACTTCCATCATCTGATTGACATGTAGGTCCTGCCGCCACATTCTACAGTGACCTTCATATCAGGTTTACTGCTTAAAAAAAGGCAAACAACACCATTATCATTACATCATCAATTTACCAATTATAATTCAAAAGTTTATTTTTGATTTACTTCAGAAATTGGACTACCATTCCCCTGGCAGCTTAGTAGAAAAAGCACAAAAAACAGGTCAAGAGGAAACACTATTTGCCAGTTTGAAAGACTTACGTGGAGTTGAGGACAGTGTAAAAGGTAACAAGGAGGCAACTACACACCAGATGAATGTTGCAAAGCACCATTTAGAATCAAGAACTCCAGATGAGGAGTTGTGTGTGCATAGTACTTCAATAAACAATGTGTCTGAATTGGAATTCAAGGCATTAAAGATTATGGAAAATGGATTTAGAAAAGAGGAAGGTGTACATACTTCATTGGATGGGGATTCTGTTGTGATACATGGTTCACCAAAAGTAACCCTTTGTGTCAAAAAGAATCTAACCAGAAAATTACAGGCTCTTCGAAATAAGCAATCAGATGAGGTTTTTCTGGATGAAGAGGAAAAGAAAATTGTGAGTGCTGTCATAGAAGAAGTACAGTCTGAGGACACAATATGTGTCTATGATGAAATGACGAGTAAGGTGGTTGTGTACAGTGACAAACAGGATGATATCAGGAAATTTAAACATAAGCTCAAAATTAGAACTGGGAAGGTGAAAGAAAGTGAAAGAAGTAGGCAAAGATTTAGAGAAAATGCTCAGTTGTTGGAACCATGTCAGAATGATTACACTTTATCGCCTAAGTCAACAGATCTTCAACGAGATTTTTCTGGGTCTAATAATGCATCTGATGTCGAAATATTCTATACCAAGGAAAATATTAGAATAGCTGTATACATGGCAAATATTCTCAGTCTTTCTGTCGATTGCATTGTGAATGCTGCTAATGACAAAATGCAGCATGGAGGTGGCGTTGCCAAGGTGATAGCAGATGCTGCAGGCTCAGAATTGATACGGGAAGGAAACGCATCAGTCAGAGAAAAGAGGAATCGAAGGATCCCAGTATGTTGTCAAGTAACCACAACTGCAGGTAGACTTCCATATAAATGTGTTATTCACACAGTGGGGCCATGTTGGGTAGATTATGAGCCTCATAATCTTCAAAAGGTCAAGGAGTGTGAAAAAGACTTGTATGCAGCCATCTCCGGATGTTTCCTTGAAGCTGAAAAGAATGACATTTCATCCATTGCACTGCCTGCAGTTAGTTCAGGTAATTGTTCTTGCATTCTTTATTGCACATTTGATCACACTACATGAATCAGTAATTTAAGATTTTTTAGCTGATGAGGTCATTGGATTTTGTCGCTGTGTTTCATGGTACTACTAGATTTATTGTTGAATCTATTAAACTGTACTGTTTGCAACTTTTAAACGCCCATTGATTCCTTAACTGAGTTTGAACAAGTTTGATGGACAGCATCAAAATCCATCTGCTCTGAAAATATGACAGTTACTATTTAAAAGAATAAGGTGAAACAAGCTCAGCCTAAAGTTCAGTTGTATTCTATAAAACGTTGCAATGAATTGGGACTATATTTTGAAAACACTTTGTGCATAAATGTGGACCAGACATGTAATGTAAAGTAATGTAAAACAACTGACTAAAATAAGATAACTTTTTATGACTTCTTTTCGCATATTTTGGAACTGATTTAGAGTCAGTATTCAGAGATTATATAAGTATGAAAATGTGTCAGATTGCATCAGTTTCCTTGCAGAGACTGTAGCTGTAACATTTTCTAAACTTTGCATGGACTATTTTAATAAGTGTTTAAGAGGAAGGTGCTGGTATAGACATCTTTCAAGTCAGATTGCTTGACCTTATGATATTACAAGGTCAGTTTTTATATCGACCAGCTTTAGCTTCTTGTTTTAATTCCTGTCCTCCGTTTTACACTGTGGGATAGAATTGAAACTCAAGTTTTTGCATTCTTCTTTGGAAATGCACAAGGAAGATGTGGTCAAAAGTCTAATTGTAAGAAAGCATATGTCTTTTCAAACCGTGTAACAATCATCTTAAATGAAGGAATCTGTATTGAGTTAAGAAAGAAGAAAAAAATTGCGAAATTAATTATGTTAATGAATCTCAGTTATCTTCACAACTGTTTATTTCGATTTTATAGTTTAAGAGATGTATGAAGTCAGTTTCAGTTTTGGCAAACCACTTCCTTCTGGTCAACAGTAAACTACATGTAAGTTTTAAGGTACAAATTATTGACAATATACATTGTTCGAAAATGTTAACTCCAATTCATAATGAAACAGCAGAAATTTAAAACCAAACTTCAGTAAATGATCTAGAATGATAATTATGAGAATGAAATTTTATCAGGTTTTCTTTAACAAATAAAGTCTTTGTCATCAGAGTTAGAGAGTTTATTGGTTTCAAACTGCAAAATATATCAGGTTGCATCTTTAGGTTTCTGTAATCAACCATGAAAAGCTACCTTCATTTCCAAATGCTAATATCAAGGTGACATGAGCATAAAATAGCATCAGTGTTCATGGATTACCATGACATCCTGCTTTATAACTGACTTTGATGTTTACAATCCTATTTTTCTATCATTGTGCTGTCTGAAGGTACGATAATGCGTGAAGTGTGCGACATAAACCAATGCAATATTTAGTTTGTAAAATATCAAATGTGTTCATTTTTGATAATACAATAAGGAACTGAAACTTTTTAAATGTCATTTATGTCCATGAAAATTAAGACTCTTCTATTTTCAATATAATCTTGCCATTGCTAAACCTGTAACAAGTCTGTTACTATTTACATGCTTATGAACGTTTAGTCTTTGGTGTATGGTTTATTAAACTTATTTTTGTGTTTTTGTGTGTTTGAGGGAGTGGGATTCATCGAGCTTGACATAGGTAAGTGACATGATAATGAATAATACTAAAGTATATTTTAATAAATTATTTGAATCTGTTAACCTTATTATTTTGCATTAGTTTATAAATGTAGGGAATATAAGATAAATGCTAACAGCTTTTCAATACTCACTTAAAACAGTTAACATAAAATCAATTCTGAATAATGTGTGTTTCTTTCCAGATCCTCAATTTAAAACTTTGTTTAGTAAGTGATCAGGACACCTAGTTTCCACTTGAGTATTGTTACAGTCTGAACCTTTGTTTTTGACAGATACCAAATAATAATCCTTTTGAAAGATATGAAGTCTAATAGATTGTCATATGAGCTTTATGAAATGTTCTCTGCATTTGTTTTATTTTTCTAGATTAATTGATTTTTTAATTTTTGTGTTTGTTATAAACCATACACTCTTTACTTAAGGTTTTTCAAAGCTGACTTCTCAGGTATGGAGGTGGGTAATTTTTAATGTATTTTTGCTTTCTTGGGACATGAGTGTCAATTACTTTTTAAGAGTGGCTTTTCACATGTAGCATACACAATTTTAGTTGCCAGTACATGTAACATCAGTCCATGAACATGTACTTGGTAACCATTTTCCCAGACATTTTTCAGTTCAGAAATGTATTTACTTCGAGTGGTTTTCTCCTTTCTGTTTAGGGCATAATATGCCTTTGATGTTGTGGCTGTTATGTGAATAATATGCCTGTCAAATATGACATAATCTATGCTTATGCTATGGCAGAAAAGAAAGCTGGATTGTTAGTGTCACTGGTATCTCTTCTTGGTTGGATCGTTAACATCACAGTTGGTTTGGGTCCTTGACATCATGGGGGATGGGGTCTTTCACATCCCAGGGGAATGGGTCTTTAACATTGCAAATATAATTCCTATAACAGTCATTAAATTAAAAGTAACAAAGACTGTCAAGTGGGTTTGACTTGTACATGTACTTAAAAGATCATAATTCAGATAACTAATCTGTCATATATTTTCATAAAAGTAGTGTTTAGATGGTATCCGTATCCCCAAAATCACCACTTTCTAAGCTCAGTGATATATGTATACATCTAAATTCTCAGAAGTGTTTATTGTGGTGGAAATCAGTAGTGAATTTATCCATTTGATCACATTCTAAGCATTCAGTATGCACAGATGATTCTTCTCATATCACATTAGTATCTGCAAACTTTATTGAATTCTCACAATGCAAGGTTTCTTTTGCAGGATGTCATGTTAATTTAGCTGTCTTTTCCCACAGGAATATATGGTGTACCACAGGACATGTGTGCTGTCCAGTATGCCAAAGCTGTTCTTGACTACAGCCGAAATTCTAGACAGGGATTGGCCTTGAAAGAGATCCACTTCATTGACAAATTCCCACATGTTGTTAAGCTGATACAGGATACATTCAGAACTATGATTGAAAATGGGAAGGTACCAAACTACAACATGCAAAATTATGTTGCATCTTCATCACACTACCAATCAGAACAATCAAAAGATACTGGACAGGAAGAACATAGAAAAAAAGATATTCCAGCAGGCAATAGCCAGTATGAAACTGTTAAACTGAAAGAATTGTCTCCTTTTCACTATGAGTCAGAAGTGCATCACACAAGACAATTTGTATTCCAGGTTTCTACAAAGCCAGTTGTTTGTATTTACAAAGGAGACATACTAAAAGTCAAAAATATGGATGCCATAGTTTGTCCTGATGATGCCAGAGGGTCAGGGATAGGACAAATTGCTTTTGATCTGGCTACAAAAGCAAAATACAGGGAGCAGAAAGAAAAATGTTTTGAGAGGCAGAAACCTGACCTTGGAGATGTGGTTATAACCAATGGAGAGGAAAATCCTTTTAATATGATTGTTCATGTTGTGATTGAAAATAACTCTTTCCAAAAGCCAAAATTCATTTCTACAATGAAAAAGTCAATTGACAATATATTGAGGAAGATGAATGCACGGGAAAATGTGAGAACCATAGCCTTGCCTTTGTTTGGTGTGAGTAAGTATCCATAGCCTTGCCATTGTTTGGTGTAAGTATCCATAGCCATGCCTTTGTTTTGTGTGAGTAAGTATCCATAGCCTTGCCATTGTTTGGTGTAAGCATCCATAGCCTTGCCATTGTTTGGTGTAAGTATCCATAGCCATGCCTTTGTTCTTTGTTTGGTGTGAGTAAGTATCCATAGCCTTGCCATTGTTTGGTGTGAGTAAGTATCCATAGCCTTGTCTTTGTTTGGTGTGAGTATCCATAGCCTTGCCATTGTTTGGTGTGAGTAAGTATCCATAGCCTTGCCTTTGTTTGGTGTAAGTATCCATAGCCTTGCCATTGTTTGGTGTGACTAAGTATCCATTCAATATCAAGATATTAGACAATCAAAAGCAAGCATTGTTTTATTTTTTTAAGAATGGAGGGTATATTTGGATCTATCAAAGATATTTATATGAATGTAATTTTCCATTAGAATAGAAGCTTGCACGTGGTTGGAATTATGAAAAAAGTAGTTGTCACCAAACTGTCTTTCTTCTGTTGAACTCACAAAAATTTGATGTTCTTTGTGTGACATTTTCATTATATTCTTTTAAAAAGACAGAAGAAGAAAGAAACTCATTTTCTGATCAATAAAAAAATCTTCACAATTTCACTTTTATATCAAGAAAGTTCCTTTATTTGAATAATGTTGTTGTTGTTGTAGGGTTTAATGCCATTTTGCAGCACAAGATAGGCTATACATAGTGGCCAGTATAATTGGTGGAGGAAGAACCCTGGAAAACCCCGGGAAGAACCACCGACCCACGAGAAGCTACTGGCAATGTTAGCCAAGCCTGAGACTCAAACTCATGCAGACAGAGGTGAGATGGCAGTGATCCATAACAGTTAGCGCTTTAGACCACTCGGCCACTCAGGGCCCCTTGAATAATGTATGAACAATAGTTGTTGCTGAGAACACAAAGTAGTAAATATTGATTATTAGCTTATGACTGAAAATAACAAATCTGAACCATTATGAAAATTTCCTATAAGATTACAATAAATGATACAAAAAGAATTTTAAATCTGTTACCTACAGCATACATACTTGTAGAAACAAACCCTAAAATTGGACCTTCTTTTCTCCAATTGTAAGACATCATATTTATTGGCTCTGTTGGACATCCCAGGGGTAATTTATGAAATGGCATATTGTTCACCATCTATCACATTCATCTCAGGATCCACTTGGTTCTAAATGTAAATAATGCCACTTGGACATCTAGTATGGCCACCAGAGTGTCCATCTTGAAAATCTTGTTATTGCTGCTTTTCATGAATGGGCAGTCATATTGATATTCAAGTTTGAGACCAATGACTTATTATAATGTATAGTTAGTCCAAAATGCAAACAGTGCTTATCTGACATCCAGTATGGCTGCCACAGGAGCCATTTTAAAATCCTGAATGAAGTTTGTTCTAACTGCTCGATCAATATATGTTTCTGAAAAGGTTTTCCAGTAGCTTCTCATGGGTTAGTTGTTCTTCCTTTGGTTCATCCTCCACCAAATATACTGGCCACCATGTATTGCCTATTATATGCTGAAGATGGTGTTTAGCCCTCAAAACCACAAACTGCAAATTGACATCCAGTATGTCCACAATAGAGAGAGTCTTGAAAATGTTAATATCCAAATGTCGCCAGAATGGGTGATGTTACTGACATGGGTTTTTACACTTATAATGATGTCTATTTTGTTATAGATGAAAATAGTGTCTTTTGGGCATTATATATTGCTGTTACAGATGCCTTCTCCAATGTTGTGTTATGGCTGCTTTGTGTAATTACATGGTTATATAGATATTGGGTGTTTTTAACTAAAACACTTGTCTTGTCACTATGTGTAGTTGGTCATAAATGGCAAAGATATGAATGTGACCTTACAAAATTTGAAACATTATGTATTAAGAGATATTCTTACAATGTATATTTTTCCTACATGAAAGTTATGTTGATCTAATCTTGAAAATGGATTCCTTTTGGCCATTCTGAAAATCATTGCATGAATTATTCTTTTAAATGGATGGTCAAATTGACATAGAGTTTTCATTAAAATACTTTATAGCAGTATGTAATAATAATAATAATAATAATGAATTTAATTAAAGAAGAGGCTCTTTTGGTCAACTGACCAAATTTCCATGAAGCCTTTTACAATGACATATATATATATATATATATATATATATATATAATGCAAAGTTTTTGCAAGATTAGGTGTCTTTAGACAACATTATTGCTGTTAAAAACTAAGCAGTTGATCAACTGCTACAATCAAATATGTACAAGGCTTCAAGGATGAATACATACAGGATTCATACAAATAGTAGTAGTGAACATGTGTACAAGATTATAGGTGAGTACATGATAACAAAATTGCAAATAGTAGTAGTATGAATTAAACAAAATCATACAAATGATTGTTTCATATAGCTAGTTCTGGATAAAATTTGAGTTTATCTAACGACCAATATTTGCACCAATGTAATTGTTTTAACATATCTTATCAATAAACACTTCAACAACATTTCATGGTTTCAGAATGAAAATGGTGCAGTATGAATTGGCTGTACATATACAAAAAAAATTTGACCAGACCAAGAATAAGTTATTAAGATATCAGTATTAAGGTTATAGGTCTTGATCTGTTTTTATCTGTTAAGGTTGGTCAGCATACAAATAATTATGATTTGATTTTTATCAACTGCGGTTTTTGGATCTATGTGATCACTACCTTCAATGATTTCACTTAAATAACTCTTTTGGGTGGGTTTTTTATTTTTTGTTGCTTGTTTTTAAAAAATGCTAAATATATGTTTAATAAAACTTAACACATAAGTATATATTGACATTGTCTTGGACAAGCTGAATGATTTTTTATCCATGATATCTGGCTCAAGGCCAATGACCATCATAAGAATCTTGCCCTGCACCAACAGGTATCATTTAAAAATCTTGATTCAGATATATAAGAATAATATTTTTGTTACCAAAGTTGGTATGCTGAATTTTTTAAATATCAGGGATGGTTAAAATACTCAGCAATTAAAAGAGAAGAATCCTGGGGGAAAAATTGGCCAATAGGGCATTTATCCTGTGAGGGACTCTTGTTTTTAATCTATACCCTAACAAGGCTAATGCTAATTAAAAATTTATACCAACATTAGCAATATTTTAATTATGTTGTTGTCACACCTGAGTGTATTGATTGAATCATGCTATAGTTTGACTATGTATAATACTCCTCTTGGTGTGTGTATTTGTACACACTAGCGTCATAATACTCCTCTTGGTATGTGTATTTGTACACACTAGCGTCATAATACTCCTCTTGGTGTGTGCATTTGTACACACTAGCATCATAATACTCCTCTTGGTGTGTGTATTTGTACACACGAGCGTCATAATACTCCTCTTGGCGTGTGTATTTGTACACACTAGCATCATAATACTCCTCTTGGTGTGTGTATTTGTACACACTAGCGTCATAATACTCCTCTTGGTGTGTGTATTTGTACACACTAGCGTCATAATACTCCTCTTGGTGTGTGTATTTGTACACACTAGCGTCATAATACTCCTCTTGATGTGTGTATTTGTACACAATAGCATCATAATACTCCTCTTGGTGTGTGTATTTGTACACAATAGCATCATAATACTCCTCTTGGTGTGTGTATTTGTACACAATAGCGTCATAATACTCCTCTTGGTGTGTGTATTTGTACACAAATGTCATAATTGTTTTAGCTCCTCCACCCAGCTGCATGTGTAAACATTAGCAGAAGTCATTCTTTATCAATGTGGCTTTGTGTGTAGTACACTTAATTAACATATTTATTATTGTCTGTTTGAGAAAGGATGAATGAAACCCATATTCATACATTTCTTCTTAACTTGTCAATATTTTCATACTGTTGAATCAAAACCTTCATATATGACAATCAAAACCAGATCATTTAGTGGTTGTATGTACATTGACCATCCCTTCCATCTTTATATTGTTCAATTAGAGTGCTCTATGTTTTTTTATTAATGACTATTCAGGCCAAAATTATGAAACTAGGTATTCATCTCTGTTATTGCAAGATAAGAAGGGCACTGTGACCTACAATGCATATTTTACTGGCATATGTTGAGACTTAAGCTCATGGCAACATGGCTGTTTTGCCTTCTATGTAAATGCTGTCCTATCTGTAGGTAGGTCATTGTAACATGAATGAAATGTCATTCCTCGATGACATTTACTTAAATTTTGTGCTTTAAACTTCTTTTTCATGCATTGCACATGCTAGAATCATGAAAATAGATAATACCTCTCTGTTCGTGTAAGACAAATTTAACATCTATATTTAACATCTTACTGACTTACGTTAACTTTTTGCATTTGTTAATGGCAACACTTTGTTTGCCAGCTTTAAAAATACTGTCCTATCTAGAATCATGAAACTCAGTTAAGTGGTTCATATTGATATGCCCTATTTCATTATTACAGAAATAGGTAATTTTGTCCCATTATAATGATTTACTGGCTTGGAGTACATTTTCTTTGATGTTCATTTTTCAGTCACTATTCATGATAAAATAGTAAAATTGATGAGGTGCATTTATGTTAGTACTATAACCTTTCAACAAATAACCTTATTCTGAACTATATTGGATTTTAAATTGGCTCAGGCAAAATGTTTGCTTTCAGTTCATGAGAGATTGACATTTGGCTTGCTATAATATGAATACTGTTGTACCTTGAATCATGAAACTTGGCGAGGAAATTAATCTTCATAAATATTACACCCTTATCTACAATATAACACATATTTCATGCTTGACTGAATTTGATGAAACATTTTGTTCAAAGTTCATGTATGTTGGGTCCTATTTACACTAGAATAATTGCATTCATAATTGTTAGTACTTCTTTCTTAAAGCTAAAGAAGGTCACTGTGACTGATATATCATTGATCACTAACAAGTATTTGTGTTCAGCTCATTATATATATATACTTAGCCATCACAGACAAAAAGCTCTTTCTGAACACTGCAAATGAAATAAGTTGTTGTTTTAGTGTCACATGTCATTTTCCAGCACAAGATATTAAGCTATACATGGTGGCCAGTATAACTGGTGGAGGAAGAACCCTGGAAAGCCCTGGGAAGAACCACCGACCCACAAGAAGCTACTTGTAGGCTTTCTCACATACCCACATTAGCTGAGGATGAAATGAGAACAGTTATAAATATTATGGTCACACATTGTATATTGTTGTAGGCTACCCTCTCCACATAGAAAGTTTGCATTGTACACATTATGAATGAGTATGAATTTAATAAATGGACTGCATATGAATTACTATGTGACATCTCTCCTGTAAGGTCACCAATCTGGGCTGATGCTGTTGGGTATTGAACCTGCTAACATTAGATTATGAGACTAATGCTAGGCCAACTGAGCCACCATGGTTCTGTTTTGAGTAAAACAATGAAACATTGTATTTATAGGCATCGCTAGTAAATGAAGTATATTTTGTGTAGCACATTTTGTTCATATTTTCATATTTTTTGTCCCTCACTCAGCCATTTAACATTCAGATATAGAACCCTATATGCCAGCTCATAAAGTATGTATATGGTAACACATTTCGGATTACATTAGCAGAATGATATTAAATAACTCTGCTCTGTAAATCTATACCTATTTGGTAGAAGGGGATAAAAGTTGGTTTACACCTGTTTAACTTCTAATTGGTATGCTTAAAAAGTTAACATGTGGTGTCCGGAGATAAATAAAACAATTATCATTAAACAGGCTAAAGCCAGCTTGGGTCCTTGAAACATTAGGTGCAACTTCCAGTGTAACTTCCCTGCTTCAGTTTATAAAGAGTCACCTGTATCCCATACCATTAGATTAAGAAGAGAAAGCAAATGCAGCTTATTGTCATTTTTATTTTGGGTTGCAGAAATTATTAAGATCTTCATGAAATTACGATAAATGGTTAAAGTGTGTGTTTGGGACCACACTCAGGAATACATTTAGCAGGATAATGGTCAGAGTCATATAGTTCTATTCTATAAATCAGCGGCAATTAGTTAAATGGAGATAAATCTTGGCACTTGTGTTTCTCTACCAAAAGACATATACATGTATAATACTGTTTTCCCATCCTGCCCTTAAAATCAAGGTAGGAGGTCAACATACATTGCCTTATTTAGAACAGTTGAGCCATTTTACATAGATATATGGCACTAGCATGTGTTTGTCACCACCACAAAGTGTGTTTCATAAATTAATTAGGGGCATATCTTGTAGATCAAGGTCATGTTCATTATTAACGAATTTCATATGTAATACTGTTTTCCCATCTGGCCTTTAAAATCAAGGTTACAGGTAAACTTATTTTGCCTTATTTAGATCAGTTGAGACATTTTAGATAGATTTATGACACTCCCATGTTTATGTCACAAGCACAAAGTGCTATTTCATACAGTAACTAGGGGCATATCTTGTAGGTCAAGGTCATGGTCATTATTACTTTCCATATCTGCCAAATAACTTCCTACTGTTGCAGAGTTCAGAATTCATTATTGAACAATTTTATGACATGGTTGACAATACAAGTAATACATTTGAGTTGTGCAAGATAGATTTGAAGATGGTAATTCCTACTACCTGGTCATGACTATGTAAAATGGAACAGTAATATGTACCTGATAATGGTGCTATGATTCTTGGGATTGAAGAGTATGCAGTCCTTGTTCATTTAATTACAAAAAGGCACACCTTTCCAAAAAATGGTATCAGTAACTTTGCAATAAATGTAAATTATTTTTTATAATTATATTTCTCACATGTCTATCTAGGACCGGAGTTACTTACAGAGCAATCCTGGGCTGAATTATTCCTGGACTGATTTGTTGCCTTCTGCTGCGAAGTGACAAATCCCAATCTGGAAGAAGTCCACATTGTTACAAATTTTGCTTCAAGGACAACCTATTCCACAGTGAAGAAGGTTTTCATTGATTTTGCTGATAGGGTACATAAGACACAACTCCAGGAGAATGAGCCTCCACCCAAACTACTACCACCTAAGGATTCCAGGACAAGTGATCATAAAGAAGTGAGTGTCAATGACAAAAATAGGTTGTAGAAATTACACACTAATTTAGTTATACATTTTTGTTGTTTCCACCTTAACCTGAACATGACCCAACACTCAAGATTTAAAAATATGTTATTCGCTGATATTAAGGTAATAGTTAACACTTTTGGTTTCCTTACCTTACATGTATATCTAGTCTAGTTTAAGAAAAAGTTTGATTTGACAAATATGGGGATCATGTTTTACCAATGCTTTAGTATGATAATAGAAAAATGTATTCTTTTTCTCATTTGTTAGATTACAGAGTCATTTAAAAAGAATGAATTTGTCCCAGAAATGATGGCTAAGTTCCTTGTGATGAATACCATGTTTCTCCTCCAAATCTACCAAATGCCCATATTTGTGATCATACAAAGTGGGTCACTGATGGGAATAGATTGTAGACATTATACATTATTATAGTTTTAGGTGTGTCCAGCTTGGAGGAGGCTCAATACAGCAATCACTTTGACACCAATATTTATGTCCATGCCTCATTCTATGAACAAGTACAGTCACAGCCAAGCCTGAATTACATTGATCTAATACATTTCACCTGTCTATTCAGGTATTTTCTCTGACTTTTCCTTTTCCACTGTAGTGCACCTGTCTACATGGTCAACTCAGCTTATGGTATGTTCCTTCATACTTTGTCTGTTGAGCACCATCCATTCCAAATTTCTCATTGAACAATCTTGTCAATAAACTACTCAGCAGACCTGGCCCATCAAATGTGTCCACCATTGCCAAAAGTGAAAAATATTTTTTGGAAATTACTTCCTCAAAAACCGGTAAACAGAAATTTAACAAGATGTGACGGAAAGCATCCTTACATGAAAACCCTTAAATTTGTTAAAAAATTATGTCAATCTGCCTTCCAGTTTGCCCACCGTTACCAAAAAGAAAAAAGAAAAAGGCATTTCAGTGACATCGAAAACGTTATTAAATGATTGTTGAGCAACTCTGATGTGCAGCCTCCTGGAGTTATGTTCTTAATTTGTTTGAATGATGCAGGCCTACTATCCAATTTTCCTGATATAATAAATAAAAGGACCTTAATTTTGCTGCCATAATTACCTTAATATAACTTTTTCTCAAATTCTGCTGAGTTTAATTTAACCAAATTTAACAGACAGCATCCTAGCAGTAATATTGTTTGAACTTATTGATTGATGCGAGTACTCTGAAAAATATCTTCACCATTACTGACATAGGAATAACTGTAAAAGAAAAGCTTCTCATAAAGACCATTCAGCATAATTTGATGCAACACATCTTGGCATGAAGGTCTTTCAGACTGTACAAATATGGCTCCCATAATTATAAATGACTGTTCAGAAACTGCTTAGCAGAAATTAGCCATATCTGACAGAAGTATTCTGGTAATAGGGGCTTTCAGACATTTACAGATGATACCAATTTGCCATCAAACATGACAACCATTACTAACATTGGAAGATTCATTTAATGACTTCTTTTCAATGTGTACCCATTGACCATTTAATTTTGTACAACAAATCTGCCATCAAATATGTTTCCTATTACTAAAAATAGAAGAAATATAAAACATGATCAACACTTTCTCAATGGAAAACTTAAAAGACTTTGATCAAATTTGACAGAAAGTATCCTACCATTAGTACATTTTAGATTGACACAAATAATGATATTTCTGTCATTATTTCAAAAAGTAAACCATTAACACATTTTTTATCTAAAACATCAGAAAAGAATTTGACAGAAAGTGTTCTGATCTAGGAGCCTTTTCACGATATCATGGGCTAGTAAATGTTTTTAGATTAGCTCATGTCCACAAAGATTTTATCTCGTGCTATGTATAGTGTGTATACTGTGTGTGGATTAGTTTTGGTAAGTACAGTGCCACCTAATGAAATCAGGTCATTGTACCATGTAGTTCACCTTAGTGACTTGATAAGGCTATGTTTCATATTTAGGACAGTTTCTTGGGATAGTTTCTTGTTAATAGCTGCAATTCAATCAACTTTGTTTCCAGCTGCATTTTGGTGAGTAATAAACCATCTAACTGAAACTCCATGGCCTTAATTTCATGCATCAGTCAGTTTAAGTTTGTGTCACTTTCTTATACATACAAGGAATTGGAAAGACCTTTGTGCTCTATAAATAAATATGTAGGTTCTTTTCTGATTTAGATTCCATACTAAATTTATGCAAATGTTGTGATTTATATTGCCCTCATTCTTTTACTTCTGAATGAAGTCCCAAAAACCTGGATAAGTTTAATTGTTATTATCTCACTTTTTTTATGTCTCTTTGCATAGAATTAGTTAAATATAGTTATCACTTTCCAGCAGTGACGGTGGCATTGGATGTGATGGTGTCATCAGAATTAAATCTTGATTCCATCCTTTGTGTGTTGATATTATGAAATGTATGCAGTAAAACACATCTTGAAGGAAAAACCCTTCTGCCAAAATAATATGGTCTCTCGAGATGGGTGGTCTACCATTACAGGTCATTATACACTTTACAATCAATCAATGTGTGGTTTGGGAACCTGGTCTGTCGATACATGTACTATCAGCTCATAGCAATGATTGTTTAAGGCAGGTTTTACTGTATATGTGTATGATGTCCAAAATTACATAACCATTTTAAACATTCTTTCTGAAATGTAAATTTGACTTAATTTGCCTGGATTTGTCAATAGGCATGCTTTTATTTCATTTTTATTAAATTTTACCAGTCAACACTTACAGCACCATCTATGACCACAGAAGTTGGGGCATCTCATTTTCATTTCACTTCTGTTGTTGTGTGCATGCTATAAGACTGGGTTATTTTGTGATGTTCACCTGTTGATCCCTCTGTTTACTACTGCATCGATGCACAATAGTTCAAGTTATTCACCATCCACCATTACCAAACTTTGTGAATAACATGCATTTTGAGTACAAAAGAAGCCTTTTGATCATGGGGTCAAGGTCACTGAGACAGAGCAAGAAATATAGCTTCTGCACCATACTTTATATTTCCATAAGGAATCTGGACCAACTTTGTGAATACCCTAAGGATGGACCCTATTGACTTTGGGGTGAAAGGTCAAAGACCATTGTTGTTGTCTGTGAAGGAAGAAAAATATTTCTGCATAATGACATTGGTTCTTCATCACACATATTTGCACAAATGTTGTGGATGGCATGCACTTGGGTTAAATAAGAAGTCTGTTGATTTGTAGGTCAAGGGCCACAAGTTTAAGGTCACTGTGACTGAACCAAAGATTGTTTTCACACATGAACTTTAGTAGTACAATAAAACCACGACTAATTGGTATGATGTGTCCTCCTTTATGTGATAAGTGGCTATTGAATGAAGGCAAACTATTTGTTATGGGTTGCAGCCTGTATTATTGGAGGAGAAGATGCAGGAAGTTGAGTAGTGGAGTGTTTAATGATTAATATATTGCCACTCAGATGCACCACACTACTTCATCCTCAACTTCAAGAAGAGGGGTGGTAAGAATGTCACAGTCATATCAATCCTTTAGTGTCCACAGCCTTTATGTGATATGCTAAAAACATTCAGTTTGTACAGTTTTCAAAGGTCACAATTGTGACTAAAGTAATCTAGTATTGTTCTTCAAATACAACAAAGGACCAAACCCCTGAGGGTGGTGGCAAGGGTCAGTTGAATAAGGTTTGTACTTTGCTTGATTATAACACTTAATGTTGCCCTGACATGAGAAATGCAATAGAGGAGGATACATCTATATCCCTTTGTTGGGCAGTGATGTGCATGGGAAATACATAAAGTAATATTACTCTATGAGGAAATACTTAACAGCTAACCAGTAGGATCAAATCTGGTCTCAAATGAGCCATGAATAATTCAACCAGAAACTCTGACACGTTTCTTTCTTCAGAATCAGGGCGAATGGTCTTGATTTCTCACTATATGAAGCAAAAGCTCAAAATCATAAACTAACCAGCTTAACTCATTTTGTGATAGCCAGTACATTTCAGGATTTAGCTTGGAGCAGATTAGTGTAATGCAGCTTAGTTCAGGTTAACTATTCGCTAATTCCTAAGCAACTCAACAAACTTTGGTGTGTTGATGCATGCAGAGACTTCATCATGGAACTGAAAAAGCCCATTGTCATTTGAATGCAAATTTGAAAACTGAAAATCTGAATATATAAAGGATAGACCAAGTTTAAGCTCATGGTAACATTACAGATGTCAAGTTGGAGAGATGGAGATCCTGTATCTCTAGGTTCCTCGATTAAATCCATATGGAATATAATACAAAAAATAATTGGCAAAAGTTAAAGCAGCTGTATTAACTGCTTAAATTTGATGAAACAGTAATGATTGTACCAGAAATCCACAAAATGCATTAGCAGAAACATTATAAAAAATCTCAAAAACATCTTCTGTGTAAAAAACCAGAATAGAAAGGTTCCTGTTAATTTGAAATCTGATAATGCTGAAGATTAGAATAAACTTTTTACTCTCAGAGAACATTTGAGCTAATTTATGACACTTAATTTTAAACACTTACCTGATACAGTTCTCAATGCAGTGTGAAATATTGTCTATAAAAATTGAAAATTGACCACTTCCCACAGTATTGGTGAGAAGCTAAAATCATATCAGTACCAGAACCTGGAAAGAACCATGTTTTAACTTAGTCGATCCAGGTATAGTTCCATATCATTGACAAACAATATCATCAAAACCATGGATCAAATGATAAATCCATATCTCAAATCCATCAAATGGTTCTTTCAAATATGCAGTGTGGATGCAGATACCAGAGAGACACAATAGACCATCTTGTCACCCTTGAAGCATTAATTATTGATGCTTCATAAAGTAAGAAGTCATAGCTGTTATCATTTTTATTTGAAGAAACTTTATGACACCACATGGAAGTATGGCATAATGACTGAACTATTCAGCCTAGAAAATCTAAAGGACTGCCTATCTAACTTTATCTCCAACTTTTTAAAGATAGCAATTTCACAGTCAAGATTGGCAACACCGTTTCCAAATGTCATCTGAAGGAAATGGGTGTACCTCAAGGGATCATATTGTCAGTTACTAACCACATATCAGCCATTTATAATTGTCACTATGTAGCATATATATATATATATATATATATATATGTTAATACATTTAATAGTATCATACAGATTAGAGAATTTTTAATTTGTACTCTATGGAGATTCGAATCCAGGTCTACAGGTAAACAGCACCCATCGCCTTGCCTGCACACATGAGCCCATATTCCCTCGTGACTAAGCATACATCACCAAAAGGTGATGTTACTCAATCGGTGTTATATGCACTCGTGTGTAGCAGACACACTCGCATGATGACCTCACATGAGGAATACAGGGATAGCACCTTCCGTTCTGTCAGGTGTGTATATATATATATATATATATATATATATATATATATATATATATAATTTGAGCCATCATTTGCCATCTGAAGCTTTCTCCAACTGGTGATTTCTTCCCATCCTATCATCTTGATATTATATCAAGATGCAATATGCTTTGTGTTCAGACACTGCTCTGATAGTTTGTGTGAGGAGAAAGATTGAATAGGCCACAGTTCTAGCTGAGTAAAGGCAGAATTGTATTTGAAACAATAATTTGTAACGATAGTAAACTAAATAAGTTTCATCCTTACATGTTTAGAGAATCAACAACCATTGTGCTAGATTGCCTTTTGTATTAAGACTTATATTTTTCAGAATGATATGAGAGTAAATATGGTTTACCAGTTGGTTGAAAGAGATTCAAATGCAAGCTTACAAAACAAAAAGGGTGAATGTGCTTCTGAACTTATGAAGGATCCCAGTTTGAAAGAAGGTGGCACAAGGTTTGTTTTTTCCTCAAATACAGTAAGATCAAATACAATCTCACCATCGTCAGGAAGATGTAGAATGCTTTGTGCTTTTTGTCACAAGACCACATGAATTTATGACATGCCCTTGTATCTGTCATTTATTTTCTGTCATGCTTAATTCATTGTTCATTATTCAGTCCATCAATATTTATATTCACATCGAAACAACTGGACCCATTTCAAATAAATTTGGCAGAAAGCCATCTGGTGTGGATTTCATGTGTGTACAAATGTTCCCCATATAAATGGCTCTCGTTTGTGAAAATAGAAAACATTGACTTCTCAAAAACCATGCAACATAATTTTTACCAGATTTGATAGAATTTATCTTGGCAGCAAAAGCCTTTTAAAATTATGCAAATAATGCCAATTTCTCATCAAATATGGCCACCATTATTAAAGGCAGATCAACCTTTAAACAACTTCTTTTCAAAAGAATTTAACCACATTTTACAGAAAATCTTGGCACGAATACCTTTCTGGTTCATTAATGCTAATCATCCATCAAATATTCTGCCAAAATTAATATATAGAAAAATCTTTAAAAATCTTTTAAAACAATACTCAAAAGAATTTAACCAATGTTTTATATAAAGAACTCTGCATTGAAGACCTTTCAGATGTATACAAAGTATGCTGATTTGTCAACAGTTATGGTCACCATTAAAAAATAGAAATGTCTTTTTTTTAAATTGCATTAACACCTGAACAGAATATGACCCAGTTTGAAAGCTCTTATCTTTTATGAGGAAAAAAAAGGACTTACAGGTTTGCAAAAATTCGGTCGGCCAGAATATATGACCATCATTACTAAAAATATAAAACCTTTAAACAAAGACAACTGAGTAGACTTTTAAATAAATTTACAGTAGCACCTTGGCATGATTACAGCCTTTGAAATTTATGCAGATAATAACATCAAATATGGCCACTATTGTGACAAAATAAATATTTCAAAGACTTCCTTTCAAAAACCACCAAAAAATTAGAATTTCAACAAATTTAACCAAAGCATCCTGCTAAGAAGTCCTATGAAATTTATACAAATGATAATGTTCCATCATCAAATATGGTTGCCATTGCTAAACATAGAAAAACCTTGAAATTACATTAAAAAAATTACTGTACAAATTTGATCAAATTGAACAGGAAACATCCTTGTTTAAGTTCCTTGCATTCTTTTGCAAATGATAATAATATTCTGATGAAACATATTTAAATGACTTCTTCACATAAAACCACTCAAGAGAATTAGACCAAATTTGACAAAGAATCTTTGCATGAAGGCCTCCAGTGCTTGTAGAAATGATCCTGATCCATTAACAAAATTGACAGCCATTGAGTTGAAAAAGATGTGTCTTTAAATTACTTTTTGTTCTAAAAACTGCTCAAAAAAATTTGACCAAACTCAGCACAAAGCATCCTGTTATAGGCAATCATTAAAAATGACAGCTGTTAAAAATTGATAATTCTTTAAATTACTATTTTAATAGCAACATTATCAAGTATACTATCAATATTGCCCTGTGTACCCCTCATGGATGTTAAGACACATTATCTCATCTAAGAATTCCAACCTCCCATTATACAGAACATTTTAGAATTCTAGAACCATTCTGACTACCACAGCTCACATTCATTTTTTGGGCAAATTATTCTAAGTTTCCCTACTAACTGAGTGATTTCCCCTGAGCCTTGGCAATGTTTGATTATGAATTTAGCTTTCTAAATAGTTCAGGGGACTTTTTGTGCCATGTTTTCTAGTGGTACTCTTTGTTTGTTCATCCCCTTTCTCTTACCCAATAGTATTGTATGTAATTTCTTTTGTGTAGTAGTTTGGGATTGTATTTAGTACTTGGTTTGAGCAGTACTCTTTAATTGAATTCTAATTCCCATTGTTCATCAATAATTTGATTATTAATAACACGTGTATTCAGTGTCCTCTATTATTTGATCTTTAATTAATATTGAAAATAAATTATAAATACTTCCTAAAAGTTGTAAACTCTATCACTGCATTGAAATACTTGCATCATACTACTTAAGCAGTAATATTTTCATTGTTGCATGTAAAAAAAATTATTGCATGCTGGGAATAAATACTTGCTTAGGCTGTACGATTTTAACTGTGATATTAAATAACTTTTTTGTCTCTTGCAAAGTCAGTAGATGTAATATGCCTGAAGAGTGTCAGTTCTCTATCAGGAGGATGGGGGAGGGGGCAGGGGAGGAGACCCAGTCAGGTGATAAGGTAGCATATATCTGAGAAGTGAAACAATTTATCACTCTAGATTATTGCATGGAGGCCCTTCTATCAGGTCATTATCACATGATCTGTTTATGACTGGTCATCAAGCATTTGTCACTGGTCCTCAAGTGGTATGGGGACAGGGATTGATTTGCGGCCCCTGACTGCACCCCTAATCCCCATTCTACCAATCATTCCTGCTGGGGATAGAGAGTCAGAGTATACTCCTATGAAAGTGAGTCATATTGACATCCTCCCTTTCCTATGTTCTTTTTTATAAACCCTAGGGACATCTATTCCAGGAAAGTGAATTTTTCTTTCCATTAATGTCACCATGGATGGACATGCCTTAGCATCAGAGTAGTTCTGATGTGGCAGGTCATGTACATAATTTCTGCTCATGTGGAGCTAAACAACAAGGAGGGACCAGTCATTGACTAGATGATCAAGGAGGAACAAGGAGCATTTCCTTCCCATATAAAAGTCTTCGTTCATTTTTATTTTTTCTCACACACAACAAAATTAGAAGATCCTTGACGTGGTGATCATTGTTTTCCCAGATCTATCTTTCTGTCTGATTGATGTAATCTTTTAAATAAAGTTATTTAAAATGACAATATCTCCTGTCTGCATGAATGAATCATTATCTAACTTAACATGCATTGATACAGTTTGTTAAAAGCATATCCACATATATTAATTTCTGTAGCAGTTAGAGTTCAGAGTCACAGAGGAGCAGTTTTTAAAATGTTCTTGTTGGTTATGAACAGCAACACAAGTCGGTCATGAGTCCCAAGTGCCAAGTCAGTTGGTATAATATATATTCCTTTATCAAAATTTCACCGTGGTAGCCTAGTACACTGGTTGAACTGATGGTATAATTCATACCCAAATACCTTTTAATTACAAGTCTGGTCCACTAAATAATTTGGCTTCTTTTTAAATGTCAGGTGTTGTTATCGTTTATGGATCCTTTGTTGGTATTTATGAATCATCATCATACATTGCAAAAATATTACCATGGGATATAAAATAGTCTGGAGGCCAAACATTCCAAGGTAAATGTCACAATGTGAGTTGGTTAAAATGGTGAGGGGGAAATATCATGTGTTGATTGATAGGCATGAGATTTTTCAACCATTATGGAAGGGTACATGAAATATTTTTTAGAATAATTGATCTAAAGGTCAAAGTCCAAGGTCACTATTAAAGTCTGTTTAAGCAAACTTTTCTTAGTTAGAACTAGTCTTCTGTACCTTTTTGTGGGTCCTGTATTAATATTGAGTTATCAGCTAAAAGATAAGTTTTTTTATCACATCTTCCTTCTGCTATATAACTTTTGAGCTGTTTGAAATTGATGAAATTTTGCATAATCATGCTTCATGATTAGATAGTGCCATGAACCACAGTGGTGTTTCTATCTTCAAGGTCAAGGTCACTTTTCAGTATCATACGTTTCCAATCCACTTTACTTTTGGCTCTGTAACTTTGCAGCATTTTGAGATTAATGTATGTTACATAATTTGAATGCTGATATATTACATCATGGTTCTATCTTGAAAGTCAAGGTGACAACACAATATTTTACATTTTTCCCTTTCCATCTTACTATGTAATTCTGTGAGATTTATGAATACAACTATATATATATATATATATATATATATACTGACTTTTCTTTTTCAGTATTATTAAGTACATGAGCTGAGTAGATTTGCAAGACATTACAGCAGTTATGCTATGTTTAACAACACATGTTTGAACTTAGGAGCATAGACTTTTGTAACAAGAGCTTCAGTTGATAACATAACTTTTCTACAAAATATTTAAGGTAGATAAATAAAATTTGGTATGCATGTTTGTAGGCACATGCAGATGACTTGATTAAATTGTCATGCCATTACAGCAATTTCTCATCATTTTTTAACCTTTGTTTTTACTTTTATTTGGTCTGCTTTGTTTTTACAAACACAGATTTGGGGGTGACCAACAGGTTGCGGGTAATCTCTGAGCCATCTGACATTTCAGTTATACATATTTAAAGCTTGTCCATTTTGTGAGACAAATTCTAAAAATCAGAACCATAAGAATCAGACACTTTCTATATCACAGTCTTAACAAAATGTCATTTTATTCTAAAGAATCATTGTATGTATGGTGTTTTACTTTCACAGTTCAATACAATTTGTATATTGGGGCCACAAGTGGCCGAGTGGTCTAAAGCGCTCACCATTACGGATCACTGCCATCTCACCTCTGTCTGCGTCAGTTCAAGTCTTGGATTCAGCTAAATGTGGTTATGTGAGAAAGCTTGCCAGTAGCTTCTCGTGGGTCGGTGGTTCTTTCCGGGGGTTTTCCAGGTTCTTCCTCCACCATTAATACTGGCCGCCATGTATAGCCTATCTTGTGCTGAAAAATGGCATTAAGCCCTACAACAACAACAACAATTTGTATAAATGATAACATAATACCAGACCAACTTTACAGAACATTACCCAGAATGACTGTCAAGACAGCACTAATTTGTCCTTGAATATTGGTTGTGTAGGTCATATCTGCTAAACACCTTGTCTTACATTAGTATTCTTCATTTAGATTAATCTCACCCTTTGCACTATAATAATAATAATAATAATAATATTATTATTATTATTATTATAGAGTCTTTCCATCAATGTCACAAAACAAAATGCCACTTCCTTCTCACTGGACTTCAATGAAAGTGACAGATGTTATTCAAGTTCCACTTGACCCAAAGGACACAGAAGCAGCAATTAGAGATGAATATTCCGTGGTGAAAGGAGATTTTGATAAAACAATGTCTCATGCTGAAATTGTTTCTATCAAGAGAATACAGAATCCTCTGCTGTGGGAGCACTATTCTCTGTAAGTTTCTGAGGTTTGCAGATATATGTAGTGTTGCCCACTTAACAATCAGCTGTCTGTATGTTTGTCTTTCTTTCTCTCTGAATCAATTTATTTATCTATCAATTTATGTAACAATTTATTGATCTATCTAATCTAATTTTCACAATTGAATGGCAAGAAGTTTTAACTCTTTATTGCACAGTAAACCCACTGTTTTGGCTACACTCAAGACACTTAGTATGTGGAGACTGGTCAACAAGAAAAATTAAACAAAACCACAGTTAGGTCAGTTTGATCTAATTGTTAAGCTGCAGTGACTTGTGTATTTCCAGTTATTTGTTTGCTGCACTTTCAATGATATGAACTCTGTTTCACCTACACTTGTGATAATTGTAAATAAGTGGATGCATCAGTGAGAGTAACTTGATCATACCAAAGGTGTCTCTGTGACCTAATTTTCACACTTAAGTGGACTTGTTATTCCCAGCCATTTGTTTTCATATCTCACTGTTGCATCTTGAGCACATGATTGCAGGTCTTGCACAATTTGATCTTTATGATTCATGGAAAGTCATTGATGTGTAATAGTGTCACATATTTTGAAGCTTAAATTAAGTTCAAAAAGGATTCAATTCCTGAAGGAAGAAATCTCTGAAAAAAAATAACTTGGTTTTGAAAATCTTAAAAAGTAAACAGATATAAGAAAATGGGAATCATTATATTGTTATGTATATTTACTTAATATTGTGTGCCCATGGTTGTGGATGGAGTTGTGTGTAAGTGATTTTTGTTATGTTTGCAAGTTATCAATAAGATGTTTAATGAAATTCAAGTTCAAGGTCTAGCCCTTTTTCAACAAAATTTTGACTGTTCTGGAATAACCTTATGACCAATATCCTTGTTTTATTTTATGGTGTCTTATGTCAAATAAATACAACTATTCATTCCTATCTTTAAGTTCAATCTGTGGAATCATGTTCTGATGTAATTTGAGAATAACTATTTTTTGAAACATGACCGTCTCAGTAGGTTTATGGGGAAGAAAATGTTTTTAGCATGACACATGTTATGGCAGGTATGTTATAAATGATAAAAACTTTTAGGGCTAACCTCTGGATTAAATGTATTAATAAAATTATTTCATTGGCAATTTTAACTGTCATCACACTCATGATCATGTTTGGAAGTTGTGGAGAAATTGGGAATTTGTGAGTGATGATTGAAAACCAGAATTAAGAGTGATTTTAAAAATTTGCATGCAGCATCTTTAACTAACCTTAAGACTGCAAGTTTGCCAGGGTTGTATAATTGATGTTTGAATGTAGAGTAAGCAAAGTAAATAAGCAAAATCCTAAGCAAACTTATAGTCAATAAAATCTTCAGATTAAAGATGTTACACTCCTAGATACAACTGCTCTTTTTTGATGGTATAGAACCCAAGATATGTTAAGTGTATCAATCCAATATTGCAATAAATGTGCTAACAAAAAGTAATAGTTTAATTTGGTTGTATAAATTAATTCAATAAAATACACAATTTCAAATGTTACATGTAAAAGGTAAATTTTTCTAAAAGTTGAAAGGTCAATGTCACTGAATTAAGGAAGAAAATGGTATTGTGCATAATGAGTGGAGTTCACTATTATCCAGAGTTACCAGATGCTGCTGATTGCTTTTTCATGAGATATGAATAAGATCCTATCTTTTTGGGGTCAAAATGTAAAAGGGAAACAATTCATTCATTTTGACAGTTTTTGTCCTTACAACCATGTAACAGAAGAATATTAAAGTTTCTTTAACAGGTGTAAAAAATAATCCAGATGGCATATGACATCAAAACATGTGCTACAAATGAAACATTATTACATTTTGGAAATTTTTGAGTAATTAGGCCTGTTACTTTTAGTGGGTGTATATTTTCTTGTTCAAGAAATTGGGTTGTTGTTTATTCCTTCGTCTTTTGATTTTTAGGCAAAGAGAAGTGATAATTTGCTTAAAGTTTGGAATATGCAAACTACGTAGCCCCATTATTTTGAAGGAATAATGCATGTTATAAAGAAAATATATTTATTATTTGCTTTCTTCTAGGCAAAAGAAACAGATGGAAATTAAGACAGGAGGAGTAGGGCTTGCCAATGAGAAGAATCTGTACCATGGAACAACACCAGATGCTGTGGATCTCATTTGTCATAGTAACTTTGACTTTCGCTTGGCTGGAGAACGTGTGGGCACCCTTTTTGGACAAGGAGCCTATTTTGCCTCCAGTGCAAAATACTCTGATTGTTACGCAGTTACCGATGACAAAAATCACAAGTTCATGTTTGTTGCTAAAGTTTTGGTAGGTAAAATTTGTCTTGGAAATCCAGACTTCAAAAAACCTCCATATCTGGATGATAATGACAAGACGAAAGGGACATACGACACGTGTGTCAATGATGTTTCCAATCCAACTGTCTACTGTGTCTTTGACAGGAACCAGTATTACCCAGAATACCTTGTTCAATATACACTGTAATTCAGCCGTTTAGTTTTATTTATTGCCATAGCTGATATTAAAAATAAACCATGCCCCAATTGTTTTAAATCTGTAAATCTGTCATGCTTGCAAAAAAGTGATGCAAACAATGATATGGAACTATTAATCAACAATGCTTGCAAATTTGCTGTTCTGATTCCTACTACTTTATGATGGGGAAATGGTGAATTCTACTTATGTCTGGATGTTGGTACATACTGTTTTTTATTTATCTTGGTACTTTAATAAATATATGATACACAGATTTTATATGTTGCAGTTCTAGAATAGTATTAATTGTTCAGCTATGTCCAGCAGTGTGAATAACAGAGTTGTTGCCCATGTTCAACTTTAGTGCTGACAGACCCAGATTACATATTGTGATGATTTAAGATGAGTAAATGAATACATCTCAGGGTACTGGCTCATTTCCTTAATTGGTGAGACCTTGATCAAGATTTATTGCACAATGTAACAGGATTATGGCCCTTTTTTATATTAAATCTTACTAATTGTGCATTTTGTACTCACTAGTAATGTTATGATGTAATTGGTGCCCTTGTTTGTTAGAAAGTTTATTTTTTCATATATGAATAGTGTTGCGTTTTCTTACTAATATCCCACTAATCTATTTGTATCATTGCTAAATCTATTCTTCTTACACTCACACTGTTTGCAACAAGGTCATTATAATTTAGTTTAGTTTTGTAAATAATTCCATCCATACATTCTTCCACCTAAAGAAGTTTGTTAGCAAGATAATGCACCAAGAAAAGCCCACTCACTGAAGACCAATGGAATTAGACTTATTGTATTCGTATGAAGATAGCAATTTTCAGATCATGACATGCATATTTATATTTTGTATTGTTTACAACTTTATCTTGGATTTTTTTTTCTTCTGAAAATCCATGCTTGAACAATTGTGCACAAACCACTTTAATTTGGTAGGCATATTGGTATTCATATATAGTTGACCTGAGTATTTATTCAAGCCGTAATACAAATATTTCATTTTCACCATTTTTAACTTTTGAGACTTTTTATGAAACACCTTCTTAACATAATTAATTAAAAAGAGCTTCAAGTAGTCAAATTAAATTTGATGTACATATTTCTATGTATATGCATATGACATAGTTAGGTTTTCATTTTTTATTATTGAAATTTTGTAAACCTTTTTAAAATAACATTTAGAACCCAAGAGGGCACTTTGATTTTGGTATTGCACTGGGCTATGATATACCTTTCCAATGTCTATCCATAGGTACATCTGTCATGCGCTGGTTATGTTTTGGATTGAGGTAATTTCAGGCAATGTGGTGGGGCATCCATGTTGCATATGGCCATGCTTTCTGGCAGTGTGGTGGGGCATCCATGTTCCATTTGGCCATGTGAGCTTATGGTATTGTTCTGTGTACATCATTTGTCCTGTATCATCCATTCACTGCCAGATTTTGGTAACACTAATATATGCCTAAAGTTAGTGCGCTTTATACTAGGATTTCCTGTCCAACCTGCTTAAGGAGAGCTGCTTCATCATAAGGTAGTTCAAAAGTGAGACACCACTAAATGCCAAGGAAAACTTATAATCAGAGCAGTGTAGGCTACTTTTTTACCTCTACTGGTTATAGACAAGAGGAAATTTTGGGATGGCTTGTTGTCCATAATCTGTCCTTTTGTCCTTCATCATTCGGTCCATCCATTAACACCAGTTAGTTATCCCTACTTCTCCTGAACCACTTGGAGGATTGCCATGAAACATAGCAAACACATTCACCCCAAAGTCTAATTTGTCTTAAGTGTATGGTGCTGCTTGGATGTCCAATATGTCAACCACACTGGCCATCTTGAAAATATTTTTGTCTCTATTCCTCCTAAATAGATGGTCATATCAGCATGGAGTTTTCGCTAAATGTCATTTTAAAAGGTCTAGTTCCTAAAGAAACTGGTGCTGGTCTGATTTAAAATAAGGCTGCATGATGACATTCATCTTAAAAAATCTTGTTATCCCTACTCCTCCTGAATGGAAAGTCATATCAACATGACCTTTTAGCCAGAAGACTTCTTATGATTTATTAATCCTAACATAAATGATGCCAAAATGATCTCAAATATGACCATCATGGCAGGCATCTTGAAAATCTTGTTATCCCAACTCTAAATTGAAAGTCATATTGATGTGGGGTTTTTTCACCAAAGACTAATTACAATGTCTAGTTGGTACAGAATGAAGATGGTGCAGTCATGACATCCAATATGACTGTCACAGTACCTAATTTGAAAATCTTATTGTGCAAGGTTATCAAAGATGGTTTCTACACTCATCAGTAACAAGAAGAAATTGTCTTCTCTTGATTTCCTGGAAATTGGTTTTGGACAGTAGGATAACTATCCCTTGGAGGGAATTTTGTTTGTTGATGATTTTCTTAAAATGTTTGTTTCTGACAGCATGTAAATATATGAAGATTGTTCTTTTATTGAATATGGTATCATGTTTGTGTCAATTAAAATGATGAAATAGTTAATTGGTTGATTTGCATTGTGTTTTCTTCAAATCCATGAACATTTCCCAGCTGTATGTACAGACATATGCCAAACATTTTTTTAAAGTCATACACTTTATATTGAATAAACATTTTTCTTTCGAATTAGTATTTCTTTGTTTTTAATTATTGCAAGACTCACTCAAGAGCCTAAAGTTAGAAATACATATTTTTGCACTGACACTTCCAGGAGGAAGGAAGTGGTCACCTTCCATGATTTATGATCTGCTTTGTGTCTTTGTTTTATGAATGTTCATATTAGACAGATAAATTTGTTTATTTAAACAGTTCCTGCACACATATTAGTCACTGAAATTATCACCAGTCTGTCATTTATACCTGGGGCCAAAGTCAAGGTTTCTGAATAAAATGCATTTTCACCAGGCAGTAGATACTAATAAGGTGTTTATGTTTGGAAAATGATTTTTCTTTAAGAACAGTTGGAAATTTGAGCTGGTTATTGATGTAATCTGAAACCAGGTTCAAATAGATGGCACTACGGCACTGCATTATCGTTTTCTGTAATATATTTTTTCAAAGTATTTAGGCGGCGATCATTTGCAACTTTGAAAATACTTCAGATCACAACTCTAATGTGTGCGATACATTTAGAACTTCTATCTTTTTTTTCTGTCAAATTGAGAAACAAAATTCGGATTCACTTCATAACCATTGAGAACTATGGTGGCAGGGAACAGTTTTGTAAATTGGCCCCTATCAAATTTTTTAACTTAAGTGTATGGTGTGAGTTTTTGAGCTATTATTGTGTAATAATTAATGAGCTGTATATATTTGTGAACTAGGTGTTTCGTGCTTGTGTTGTTCTTGAAATTGATGTGTGGCATGTCCACCTCCCATAGTCACTGCACAGTATGTAGCCACTGAAATACCAATAGTCGGTTGGGAAGTAGAGCTAGCCAACCATAGCAGTAGACATGTGGGTTCAAGGCAAACAGAATATCTAAAAACGGCTTGGTTGACAACATTCTAAATTGCATCAAGCTATTTAGTAGACAATGTTTTTCAACATTATCACCCAGGAAAAGGGCTTGTGCTTACACTGTGAGCACCACATGCTGTCGAAAATGGTTGTGAAAATGCATGATGGGGTTGGGGTGCATAAACATTTTATTCTATGAACTTCAGTAGACTTGTCAGGTCAAATGTATGATATGATTATATTGTGCTTCATAATACCTTTCCAAAAATATGGACCTTTTTGACCTCACTCACGTATAATTTTTTTAATGAATTTTTATACTAGACGGGTACATTTGGCATTAAATTTGTATATAAAAACTGTCCCCTACCCGTTATAGTGTGAACTCTACTTTTGTTCACAAGGCACAATTTGAAGGGAAACAGACACAAGAAGGAATGGTCTCCTATCAGTCATACACATATTATTACAACAAATAGTATTGGTCACCCTTGACCTTTCCTAAAACTAAATGGCCACGGACACTATCTAATGTAAACAAAATGGCTGATCTATGCATGATTTCTGAATTTCTATGTATTTGCTATCAATTAAATAAATTTACTGGAGAAACTGAAAAATTAAACTTTTGATCTAATGTAGCATAGTTTCATGTTTTAACTATTTTGCTGATGAAATGTGTTAGCTAAAGAAGATGAATATGCAGCTCTGATATAATTGATACAAGAATACTTACTACAGTAGGCGTTTGGGATAAAACAAAATCATTTTGTGTCATATTTAACGTTATCTACTGACAAAAGCTTGTTTACATTTTGAAAGTGCCACATTGCAGTTGTTGTTTATTGTAGCGCATGAAATGTTTTACTTAACATTAATTTTATTTTGTGCATCCACCACCAACCTACCTAGAGTATGATAGAAAAGTATGATAGAGGGGCAGGGTACATATGCATGTTTGCAAAGACTTAACATGTATAAACCAGCTGGGTGCAGAAAAATCTTTACATATAAAACCAAGACTTTTAAAAGAATCATGCTTTAACTTAGGTCGTTTTAGAATGCATTCATCTGACAGAGGATTCAATGCATAATACTTACACTTTGATAAATTTGAAGGGATAATGTTTCTGAAAGACAAAACATATCTCCACCTCCCCACATGATGTTAATGTCATTCTGGAAAGGAAAAATTTATCATCATCATCATCATCAGTCTCTTGACCTAGTGTGGTCGTCGAGGCTCTGTGCTGCTGAACATCTGACCAGTTCCCTCCACTTGTCTCGATTATGTGCCAATGCCTGTGTCTCCGCAAAACTTTTCCTGGTCCATTCTGTGATGTTGTTAGACCACTTTTTTCTCTGTCAACCTCTCCTTCAGCCACCCTGGTTACTGTCCTGCAGGACTGTTGTGGATAGACTGTTGGCTCTAGTGACATGGTCATACCATTTCAGCTTTCTCTTTTTGATGGTGGTGAGGAGGTCTTCATATTGGCCTACTTTGCACCTGATGGTGTTACACACTTCTTCATTTGTGGTGTGGTCCATGTAAGAGATGCCAAGGATGGTGCTGTAGCATCTCATTTCAAGTGCCTGGATTCTTCGTTGTAATTCAGCTGTCAGGGTCCAGGCCTCACATGAGTACAAAAAGATTGAGATGACTAGTGCTCGCAATAGTCAGATTTTAGTTTTCAGACAAATATTCTTGTCTCTCCAGATGGATCTTAGCTTTGACATAGCTGCCGTTGTTTGTGCCGCTCTGGACAAAATTTCTGCTCTTGATCCCTCTTCGGTGATTATGGAACCGAGATATTTGAACTGGCTCACTGTTTCCAGTTCCTGTCCTCTGACTTTAATCATGGCTGAGATTTGTTTGCCGCTATTTGTCATCAGTTTTGTCTTCTCAGTGTTTATCTCCATGTCAAATCTGGAAGATGTTTCATCCAGGTTCTTCACTAAGGTGGTTAGCTCATTTTCACTGCCTGCCAGCCCATCAATGTCATCTGCAAAGCGGAGGTTGGTGATGTTATGCCCTCCAATGCTGACTGTTCCACAGTGGTTTTCCAGGGCTTCGCTCATGATGTGCTCTAAGTAGATGTTGAAGAGCGTGGGTGACAGGAGACAACCTCAACATACTCCGACTGTTGTCTGGAACCAGTCCCCCACATAACCTTGGGCAATTACTGCACTGGTAGCCTTGGTGTACAGCTGCTTGATGGTATTGGTCAACTTTTGACCCATGTTGTACTTCTTCATTGTGGCCCACAATGCCTTATGCCACACTCTGTCAAAGGTCTTTTTGAAATCTATGAACACATGACAGATGTCTTGTTGGTGTTGCGAGTACTTTTCACACAGAACCATGAGATTGAATATTTGTTCTGTTGTGCTTCTTCCACTCCGGAACCCAGCCTGTTCTTCAGCGATTATTTCTTCTGCTTGTGGTTTCATTCTGTTCAAGATGATCTTGAATAATCTAGCACCGTGAAGTAAAAGGAAGCTTATTAGCAGTGTTGCATACAAATCCCTTATTATGCAGGTCAAAAGGCAACATTTTGAGCCTTGAAGTATGTGAGAAACTGCTATAATAACATGAAATCTAAGAAAGTCATCTACATATACATATCAACATGTATACCATGTCAAGTGTTTTGTTTTCTAAATTAGTTGAGATGACAGTGTTTGGTTTAAAAACGAAGCCAAATTCAGAATATCTGAGAATAATAAAAAGGAGAAAAACAAAAAAATAATAATAAAGTAGCATATTCCTTTGATTTGATTGTAGTCAGCAATGAACTAGTAATTAAACATGTTATCTGGAACTAAGGTATTTTTAGAACAGTATGACTGGGGTTGGGATGGGACCATATTCTTTATAAGGGGGTTTTCTATGCTGAAAGTTATGGAAGTTGTGTAAATTTAGCACCATAACCTAAATAAAATAATGACAGACACAGATCCCTAAGTTTCCAAAAGTGTCTGTTGGATATGTGCATTGCTTTTCATGCAAAGCTAGTACTGAATGTGCATGGTTGTTGAGTCTGGATCTTGATAGGTTTTGATATTTTTGGAAATAATGACGGACCCCATGGTCAGTCTCTGTTGCATGTATACATTGGTCATTGTATCTGCAGTAAGGTGATATCAGCCTTTTTTGGAGGAGCAGTTATGTCGGGAGAAATAGGCAGAGAACAACTTGTTGGTCTACACTAACTGTATCTCCACCTCCCCACATGATGTTAATGTCATTCTGCAAAGGAAAAATCTAGCAGGTGACCTAGGAATAATAAGTCCCTTCTGGTATGGATGGACCCCCCAGTCTAATGTCAGTACTACTATGTGTCTTTTAAAACCCATTATATATTCCTTCGCATAGGGGGGCCCAGAGTGGTTGAGTGGTCTAAAGCGCTCTCCATTACGGATCACTGCCATCTCACCTCTGTCTGCGTGGGTTCAAGTCTCAGATTCGGTCAATATGGGTATGTGAGAAAGCTTGCCAGTATCTTCGAGGGTCTTTGGTTCTTTCCCAATTTCTTCCTCCACCAATAATACTGGCCACCATGTATAGCCTATCATGTGCTGAAAAATGGCGTTAAACCCTACAACAACAACAACAATCCTTCGCATAGGGAAATACCACTGGTTATCATGCAGGGACACACCCTTATATTTACACTTGGGTCGCTTAACATTTGCCAGTTATCTAACATGTGAGACAGGAGTTATTTAAGTTTTTAATCAAATTACCCCTATCCTTTCCTTTATCCCTGGGGAGTGATCAATATTTGTATAGTCTTGACAAAACCTACACCTATATTAATATCATGTGACATGAATATTATATTAGGAATTCTGGGATATGACACTTCCTACTACAATATTGCTGCAATGAAGATCTAAAAGTATAAGCTGGTACATAAAATAAGTATGCATTGTCCAAGTAATAGAAAAAATAAAGGTTTGTATAAATGTGTGTAAATGAGAAACACTTGAGACATAAAATTCTGCCAGCATTTTGTCTGCTTCTGATTATGTGATTAGCACAATTATGTATCTTTTTATACAACCTTGACCTGTTTGTATCTTTTCTTCCAGACATTGTTATTTCCATAAATCAATTGCTTTCATTTACTTGTACTTCAATACCTCATATAAGCATAAATCATAGGTACTTCACTTAGAGCTGAAATGTATAGTTGGGGTGAAATGATTTATCAATATATCCAGTGTTCTCAACAGATTTAAAACCTGAAGAGTCATTTGACCTTGGACAGCCAAATCTCAAGAACTATATGAAAATCTCAAGTGTCAAAAGTGAAATCTTTAGAGACTCTTCTTGCTGAGTCATGATCTCATAGCTGGGATTATATATTATTCATGGAGGGTATGTTTCTTGGGAGTCTGAAGGTTGGAATGATCATCACTGGCAGGTTATGTTTGACACTGAGATAGGAAAGAAAATTTACTTCTTGGGCCATTGTTATTAATACATGCCAGTGAATCACCATTCACTGAAGAGAGAAGAGGTGTATATTTTGTAGTTCACTGCAAAACAAATTTAAAATATAATCCACAAGCACTTAGTTTCATTCACAAGATCACTGACTGGTGACCAATGCTGACATTAATTACAGCAGTTATTAAGTTTCTCACATAACAGGCTCTCAGTAGTTTATTGGTCAAGATATCCCTTTAAATAATTTTATTTTTAAGAAGAATGGAGCGTCTTTTCTCAATCAGCATTAGCTATGAAGTTGTAGCCTCAGTAAAGTAAAACACAAATTGGGACACTAATATTAGTACTATATCAGCATTAGAATGTGGTAATGACAAAACAACCATGCTCAGCCTACAAGAAATATCAAACTTCAGTTTTTCTGTGACTGGGTTTTTAACATTGCTGATTGCTTGATCTATACAAAAAGTCATACAGGTCATGTATATAATTATCCTCCTAGCCAACTTCACATAAAGAAGAAAGTTACAGATCTGGACATGAGATATTCATGTGTTTCATATTTCTTAGCCAGTGGGGTTTTTTTTGGGGGGGGGGTATTGTTTATTTTTTTACATGAATTGAACTAAAATAGATATCTCTTAAATATTCTTTATAAACATCTTAGCAATGCTACAACAATTCATAAATATAAAAAAAGATCCAAGGTGACTTGATTTTCATTAAAAAACTTGAAAGCCATAATGGATGACCTTATAATCCTCATGAAACATCCAGCATTTGGCCTTAAATTCTCCAGATTACAAGGATTAAGGTAAACAATTAACAGCTTGTGTACACATCAGCATTCATAACATGATTACCACACTTCATTGCACTGGTATTACATTATTACATAAACTGGTTCCTTCTGGGTACCATAATATGGGGAAAATATACTGATTTTATATTTTTATTTTTCAAAATTAATAGATATTAACTAAAAAACTATCTGTGGGAAACAGTCTTTAAAATATCAGACTGGCACCATTTTCATTTAGAACAAACTAGACATCAAAGTCAAAGGCCACTGATTGCAGTTTTTGGATACAGTGAATTCTGACTGGTCTTTTTGTATTCTACTGTTTATTCAATAAACAAGTTGATACTTAAGATTCTGGCATCACTTTTAAGATCAAAGGTCTTGACCTGGGTTTGTATCTGTAATGATTTGTTAGCATTAGTATTCAGAGAAGTAGGAATATATTTTTTTTCAAACCCACTTTGTGAATATATCAGAAGAATTACTTTATTAATTTAGGTAGTTAAGTAACTTAGGTTTTTCAAGAAATTAGCTATAGATTAAACCAAACTTAGCATGTGGGTATATCTTGACAATATCCGAGACAGGTTTAGTGAATTTCTATCAGTGTGAAGAGAGATGACTGGGATGTCTGTACTGCACCTGTCTTGTGAACATGTTAATTCAAACAGAAGAAAATGTTTTGTTACTGTTATGACTCAAAGTCTTAAACTATGTACAGAAAGAGGCGAAAACAACAAGTTAGTTAAAGCAATTAAAAAACATTTAGAAAGATATTTCTCTAAGTTATAAATTGAAAATTAAAGAGGCACAGCATTGTAAATTAAATCACCAATAATCCTAAATATCCTATGACAGGTTCAAAAGTATAGACTGTTCTAAATGAACTGCAATAGTCAAGAATGACTTCATGTATCACAATATAATCCATCGTGACTTTTAATGAGTCCTCAATAATTCAAAAGTAGTGTTTTGTCCAAAAGTCAATCAGCACTTTGTAATTACAATTAATAATTTAAGTATTTCCTCTAAAATTATATCTGAACACAGGTGTAGTATTCCACAGACTGATTACAACACAGGAAGTAATATTTGATTACCAAAGCTTCTATACATACATATTTCACTTGACCTGTGATGCAATATTATTTGCTATGCATAAACCTACTAACTCCTAAACAAGGTCCAGTCTTGAACTCAAATTCAACTACACATCTTATTTATTTCTTAGAACCATGACAAATATCAGGTAGGCATTAATTCCACAACCCCCAATCATCGAAAATAATTAAGCACACAATATAGATACATGTATATATAACAGTTACCACATGTAGCATGTTATGGTTTCTTAGAAATATCTAAGATGGTTTAAATAGTCATCACCAAAATAATAAAGTGTAAACAAATTCTTTTCATCTTGTTGAGCAAAGGTTCTTGGATAGAATTTTCATTTTGAAAAATAACTCCCAAAACACTTGGGCAACAGCTAACACCTTCAGACTGCATGTTTTCAAAATTTCCTATTTATGTATCAGAACATGTGCAATTTTCAAACAATCAGAAACAAAAGGAGTTATGGCCCCTAATAGGCTTCAATCCTAACTTTTCCAAGGACTGTTGGACTTAAACCAAATTCTACATGAATCTTTATCTTGATGAAGCCACAAAGAAGTTGGATTGCAATTATTCCACTATCTCATTTCTAGGCATAATATCTCAGTTTTGATTTCTGCAGCATTATTGTATTATGAATGGTTGGATTTCAACAACTTTTTGCATGCATCTTGATAGTGGGACGAGTGCTTGGCCAATTCAATAATGCACGTCATCTTTCACAATTGTTATGGCTCATGAAGGCACTTTTTTTAAAACTTGGGTTCCCCTGCATAATTTTACTCAAGATTATTATTTTGGTTTGGTTTTAGGATTCAACTTTATATTGATAGGACTTGATACACGTTGATTTTCATTGTTTTATGCTATCATGTACAATGTTTGATTTTCAGCATTCTATGCTATCATGTACAAGAGTTATTAGTTGTATTGTAATATTAAAACAGAATTAATTTGTGGAGTGATTTCACAAATTTTGCAGATTTTGGTTTCTGTGCAGGATAATGCTGGACTTAATGATGAATTGAATTATAATTTTGAAATTTTGCATGTGTTTCTTTGTGAGAATTTTAAATCTTTATTTTTCTAAAGTTATGACACATTATTGTTGACTACACCAACATTTCTTTCAACAAAGTTCATATGTTTTTATAGCCCTGTTGAAAATATTGTTGCAAACTGTGTTCCTTGTGATGTACCCATCACTAATAGCTCTAGTGTTATGTCTAAGGATGCATATGTGTCATGTTAATAACACTGAATACTGACCTAAATCATAGATTCACAAGAACTCCACTGCTTCATTGCACTTTAATATACAAAGATGCCAGCTGATATCAGATCCTAAATATACATGGCAAAGAGCACTTTAAACCAGAGAAAGATGAATGTATGAAACAATTTATGTATGATGGCTTGTCTGCACATCTATCACCTGACTAATGCTCTTTAGAGTAGATAGATGTACATTTAATTTGTTGTCAAAAGTTCTATCGTCAAGGTAACATAGCTTACAAAGCCAGATCTCTACTACAGTAAACATATATTCTCCAATCCTTACACGTATCTAGCCCCTTGACATTTGAAAATACATAATAGCTTTTTGGGTCACAAGCTGAAAAACAAAGGTCTCATTGTACCAAAAATGGAAAATGATTTATGATTTAATTATGTTGTATTGCACCACCATTCACAACACTTTGCATGCAGGCTGCATTTAGTAGTAAAATGTCAGCAACAAAGAGGTAACACAGTATGCACTTGTTGACATACTGCCTCAAAAATATTACAGAACCATAATTTCTAATGGTTATATTTATGAAGTTATATATATATATATATATATATATATATATATATATATATATATATATATATATATATATATATATATATATACCCAGTTACCCAGATCCAGATTTCTCTATGGTGATGGATGAGTTGGCTGCCAAAGGAAATCCCACCAGAAGAGTCTGGATTGTCTGAATATGGCTTGGGGCAACAGTTCTGCAGGGAATAAGGAGGCTCCCAAGGGATCCTGACTTGAGTTGGCTGGTAATGAATGGTGTCACTTTGACCATTCCATGAGAACTGTGGAACCGGAAATACATTGTGATCATCAGCTGGACACCACAAGATACTTTGTTCTATGATTTTTAATCATTAGTAATCCATATCACTACTGAGCGAAAGAGCAGACTTCTGACATTTCAGTATTTAAAAATAATATGTTTTTAGATCATATATTAATGATTTTCTACAGTATGTGCTGCATTATCAACAGGCTATTGCAACTTTGTATCATTGACATTGTCAACACTAGATAAATCCTATGGAAATTGTATACAAAATAAAGTACCATTATGACAACCCAGGTTCTTGGTGCCAGTTCAATTTCAAGGGTTCCATTAAGCCCAAATTCTTTTTCTCTCTATCTCTCTAACTCCTAACTCCACAGATGCGCACGTATTTTGTCCATTATGCATGAGAGAGAGAGAGAGAGATGACAGCAGAATGGTTTTAAATGACATTGTGTAGAATGTCTAATTCAAGTAGAAAGTGAGGATTATTGCTATCCTTATCTCTATTTTCGTTATGTTGGTAATGCTTAATCATTGGAAATTCATCATTGATCTAGAGGGTATAGAAGCAATAGCTGACTGTTGAAACAATATACATGCATATTAATGCGCCATGGGCAGATCACAATCTAATATATGAAATGCTTTATACCAACACTTTAAAAGCTATGGTACCAGTATATATATATATATATATATATATATATATATAACACAATACATAGGTTCAGTATAAACTTAATTGTAATGATAAATAATCTTTGGCATAATAGGGGCAAATCATGTCACAGCACACTGCACGCCGAGCTCTGTAGCCATTCAAGTGTTTAATTTTCGCATGTATGTGTATATATATATATATATATATATATATATATATATATATATATGACTGATTCTACAAATCTTACATTCTCATATGAGAAGAGGGATAGAAAGAGTATAAGTAAAATATTTTAAAGAAAGATTACTGCAGATGTAAAATATTAATATTTGAAATAATCATAATACTTTTTAAACATGCAGGGTGTAGACTTTGATCAAACTCTTTATTTAGCATTATTATAACCAATATGAATTCAAAAGGATTTAGAAGAAAAAATATGAGGTATTATTCTGGGATGTTTATCATTTATAGGCGTACAAGTCTTTAGAATCAGTCATATATATATATCTTATTTACTTATTTACTCAATATAGTGGGACATGATAAAATAATAATAATTTGTTTTCCTGTCCCAGAACTTATGGTGAAACTTTTTAATCAATGTTTATATCCAAGACTTAGAAATGAAGTATTTTTGTGTTGAATTTGTGCCACCCCCTACTGCATGGTACAGTGAGATTGATCAACAAAACACTTAATTGAAAATAAAATGAATAAAACTAACCTTGCATTGTTATCATTAATTTCTTCTTTTTTCAGCAAGTGAACTTTTTTAAAGAAAACAAATATACCCACAAACTCTATATATGTAGTAGATGCCGGCTTGCATATGCATCCTTACTGTAGTCTGTATTGTTTATGTCAGATAACAAAATCACAAATGAGATGGCAATATCATCAGATTGCTTGAAGGCACCTGCCATTCATGCATGATACATTATAAGGTGCAAAATACCCAAGATTTTATTGCATCCAGGTTAACTATAGTATGGTTTCTCGCAACAAAAAAATCATTATTTGAAAATACATTCACTGTGAGTGCAAATAATAATCTTTTTGCTAGCATGGGTTACAAAAGTATTATTTAAAAGCAAGTTATTGCTGTGTATAATATTTATCCTGTAATCATCAATGCCCATTTGTATCAATTATGATTACATATGGCAACCAAATATTAGCGTGGGTGATGAATAAACACAACTGGCAGTGAGCAATAAACTAATTGCTTAAACTTTCCAACAGGATATCAGATACAAAGTTTATTTCAAGGCAACGAAAGCCAACCCGAGAAACTGACTTTGGATTCGTTTAAGTATGCTGATTTCTTTTAATGAAGTCAGCCAACATAAGGAAGCCAACTTTGGTTCCTTTGGTTTCTTTAAAGTTTGCCTATTTCTTCTTTTTTTTACAAAGTCGGCCTACATAGGGAAGCCATCTTTGATTCCTTTCTACCTGTATTAACGGGAATTTTGAAAATAAAATGAAACAATGGAACAGTTTTGAATGCGACACAATCTAGTGCATTGTGCACAAACATCAATATAAGGCTGAACAGTAAATTAGTTTTCATTAGGTTCATCTAAATGTTCCCTATCCTTAGATTGTAGTGGGTTTTTTTTCGACAACAAGAAGCATGTACTTCGTCTCGTGTGGATAATTGTATGTCATTGTCGGTTGTCGTCCTCTATAGGTGGAAAATCATAACTAAACGGAAGTAACAACATTGTATACTTCTTTTTCGAGTAATTAAGTTATTATTGCTTCTTTACACTTGATAATTTTTTAAAATTCTTTTTGTGTAATTGTAACTACTTTTAATCAAGTAATGCAAATCTGATGTAAAAAGGAAAATATTAGAGTATGGCCGGTGACCTTTTAGTTTCAGAAGTTTTGAACCATTTCTAGTCTTAATTATATTTTCTCATACTGATATTTCGGATAGTTATAGTTGTAGTTAAATTCTGTTTCAGCTTCGGAATTTTTGTATGACACTTTAATAAAATATTCCAGGATGCTTTTATTGTCTACGGCAAATTCCGTTTCGGTTTCGGAATTTTGATATTAATTTATTTCTAGTCTATAATTGCTGCCCTCTTAAATTTTAAAAGTGAGTGGTTCTTTCTTTGTTAAATAATATCGAAGATATATTTAGTTCTATATATTCAGTTTTTAAGGGGGTGTGATGGATTATCATTAGGTGTGTTAGATCAAATTAGTTACCACAATTTAAAGCCTAGGATTTGCTTGGATTTTAAATTTCCATAGACCAAAATAACGTGCCACAATGGAAACTTATGAACGTTTGAAATTAATTTCCCCTACCTTCACTCTACCGTCGCACAATGTTAAACATACGGACGTTTCTAACATTCAAGTTCCCTTTCCATACATTCACTTCCAATCCAAAGTGGCCGAAATGTGGATTCTCCATTTTCCAAAAAACATTATATCAAATACCCATACTGACCCCAAGGACTACTTCTCCATATTATATTGATATAATGTAGGTAAGAAGAACGTGTACCGTCTTGGATTATATATTTACCGAAAACCGTAATTCCAGTATGGGAAAGAAGATGATAATGCTTTTAGTGTTAGTGTTTTAATATCATGACCACTACAAAAGATCTTGTCCATCATTAGAATAAATCCAAAATGAAGATTTTCCGTTGATTCCGGAACAAATAGTGGACAGTTCAAAGAGTAATCTCCGATTGTAGGAGTTGTTGATGATGGCCAGAGTACGTCATAGCGCTTACGATGCAATCAGAATACTCTTGCGGTTCAACATGCATACGTTCCATCATCAATGTTTCTCACGTAGATTAGTAGCGTATAACTCGGCTAAGCAGCCTGTACTACAAAAACTTGACACTATCCAGAGAAAAGCCTTACTATTATGCACAGGAACACTCCCCTCAGCATGATTAGAAGACCTACAAACACTAACAGGATAACTACCCTTAAAATTACGTAGGCAAGAACTGCTCCTTTGATACTCCATTCGATTAGATACCCACCCAGACAACCATCCCACCAAAATAGCTATAAATAAGTGTAAAGTTGTCTTCAAATCCAAAATCATACCTATCACACCAAGTGGCAAAGTAATCCTTGAACTAAGAGAAAAGATACCTCTACTAAAAAAACGTAACAAACAATACAGACCAGAACAAATCACCATGGTTACAAAAACCACCAAGGATTAGCATTGAAGCTACCAAATTAGGCAATAAAGAAGGATAAGAAAACTTACTAAAACCTGTACTGGTAAACGAAATCAACCAAAAATACCCGAACTATGTTAAAATATATACCGATGGATCAAAAACAAACAACCCACCAAGAACAGCAGAAGCAATAGTCATCCCTGAATTCAATATACAAACGGGATCCAGATTACTTGACTATTGCTCCATTTACACCAGTGAATTCTGGGCTATACTTGAATCACTACAATGGATCAAAGACAACCAAATATCTAAAGCAGTCATTATAAGCGATTCCCTAAACGTTATCAAATCGATCCAAAATCGCAATACACACTCTTGGGAACAATTCCTCGACAGAGCCTGCCAATTAATCGACGATATCACTACAGCACATCAATTAGTCGAGCTCATGTGGATACCATCGCACATTGGAATCTCTGGCAACCAAACAGCAGACAAAGTTGCAAAAACCAAACTAGGAGATCAAAACCCTATCAAGCTTAACTATAGCTCTTCAGAAGCAATAAGCTTCGCACAAACATATATAGACCAAACATGTCAAGATTTTTGGAACTCCTCCACAAAAGGTAAAAAGCACCATGAAACCCAAAAATACGTAGATAGGAACATACAGCTACCTAAGGGTACCTATTTAGAACAGAAAACCATAAACAGGATAATAACTGGAAAAACTAAACTAGCAAGCAGTTTTGGAAGGTTTATAGGACCCAAACCAGCAACCATTAACTGCTTTAACTGCCACACCACCGAAGATCTACACCACGTATTCAATATATGCCCAAAATATCAACCAGCTCGGAAAATATTTATCAAAAACCAAAAAGAGATTGGATCACCACACACATACTCAGAGTTACTTATGGACTCTAATAAAAATTAACAATCAGCATATGAAAATATAAATCAATTCATCGACTCAGCAGGACTTAGGAACAAAATATAATTTCTATCCCCACAAAACCAAAAGACCCAGTAACTAGCTAAATAAATTTAGAAGCCACCACATAAAAACCCATAACATATCATTCAATTTTATAAAAGTATCAATAAATTATTCACTTACGAAGCACCTATAAAAAACTAAGGAAACCGCAAAATCGGATGTCCTAGATGTCCTTAACGAACCGAGTAATCAGCTAGGATTCCGGTCCTAGATGTCCTTAACGAACCGTTTGATCTGCTAGGACTCCGGTCTCTTGCTAAATAAAGTATAAATAACATTCAATCTCTAAAAAATCAATTAATAAATAACTTAAAGAGGTAATATCTAAAAACTTATAAACAACATAACGTAGGAAACACACCCTAAACACCTCCACTAGTAATACCATAATAACCTTGAAAATCTCTCTTCGTACATAATATCTACTAAGAACCTCTATAAACAGCATAGAACATCCCCCCTCCTTTTAGAACATTTTGAAAAAAGAAACAAAAGTCGAGAAAAAAAAAAAAACAAAAAAAAAAACGCAAGAAACACCAGGCTTATGCAACAAGGAACCAGCGATGTAAAGCAAGCAGGACCGTTCCCGAGCTCTCCTTCCCACTAATGACATCCAACCATTCAACTGTAGGGACCTTTATGGACCCACAGATTGAGGCCAAACTATCAGGGTTCCTTGAATCCATAAAAGCCTGGGGGAGGTGGCACCACCCCCTTCCCCAGGAACAACTAGCAGGCTGCGGTGCAGTCAGAAAAAAGTGGCCCATGCACAATTGTGCGCACGCCACTATAATTAAACTCAACAACAACAAGTAGCGTAGTCCCACCTAGCCGAGCTATTAACACTCGAATCTGTTGCTTAGTTGATGTTATTTCAGTATGTTTTTTTTTATTGCTAACACAATAGTTCATGTACATTCTTATCAGGAAAAAACGGCTGTTTTCGATTACTTGAGGAGCAGCAGAGGAGGTGAACAGACCTTTTGCTGAAACGTAACTTTGACAACTAAAAACCTCATACGAAAAAAATAAAAAAATAATGTCACTGACGAAAAACCAAAGCCTCTAACTTAACGAAAGTTTCTCTCCAGGAGTCTCTCTCCCAGAGTCTCTTTTGGGGGATAGTTTTTTTATACTTTATTTTTGTCTTTAGCGTTTTTGTCGGAATTTGTATGTTTTTTTTATTCTTTTTGTTTACCCACCGGACGTTTCATTGAGGTCTTGCCGCCTCTGCTGCTATAATTAGATCACTCAAATATTTTATCAAGACAAACACGGTATATTGTTCTAGGATCGTGTAAATTTATTGTTATAATTCCGTGCGGAGCAGATTGTGCTTTTGAAAAGAAGTTTCTAAATCTAATTATGTCCACATCTCCGCTGCACCAAGTCTGATGAATATTTCACAGAGTATGTGTATCAACTCCATTAAACACAACTAACATATTACAGCTATCTCTAATTACTTTTGGTATTTGTGTGTATCGTTGAGTGACATAAATTATATCTGAATTTTTATGCATACCTCGAGAGAATATTCTAGCTGGATTTGATTGTTTGTCCAACATTACGTCATCATATACTACGTGATTATTAATAAACCCATCTAATTCATTTAAGGACGGTGATTCATCAATATCAGTTATAAAATTAATAATGTCGTCGCCATCTTCATTTAACAATTTTGCGTTTTCATTAAAGTCTTTAAGTACATCATAACATCTCTGATCATCAACTGATGGTGCAACTAAATATAAATTGTCCCACTTTAACCATCTCATTATCAAATTAAGTAATAATTGTGTTTTACAGACCCAGATGGACCTACTATAATCATTCTGATAGAATATGTTTTACTGGCTCTTGTTTTCGTGTCGCTGAGAAATCAATGACATCCATAGTGTAGATATATAATAAATACTATGAATCTATATTGTGTTCGATGCAGAGCAAATACTCCTACGAGTATGTTGACAACAGGAATTACAAGTAAATTTGTAAAATGTGGTACAAGTAAATATTAATTTATTTCTACCAGTAAAATTGGTGGTGATATCACTACTTCATTAGGAATATTATCAGGAACACCATGGGCTAAATACCCAGGAGAAAAACATCCAGGATATAATTATTGTGGTCCTGGTACCCGACTTGACATCCGACTGGATAACCAAGATCAACCAAGACCTGGAGAGTATCCCATAAATGATCTTGATCGAGCATGTCACGTTCATGATGTAGGATATAAAGTAAAAACCTACAAGATAGACATATTGCAGATGTGAAGTTAATTCATTCGTTAAATTCCATAAAAATAAAAATATCAGAGAATGATTAGCTAATTGGTTGGTAAGATCCGCGATGAAAGGTAAACTAGCATTAGGGGCTGGTAATTAATTAACCAATTATTAAAATAATGGAATCAATTTGTTATAGCCCAAGGGGATATTGGAGAGGTAGCAGCAATTTGTAAACTTGCTGATGCAGAAAACGTTACACGTTCTACTGCTGATAAATGGTTAGCACGACAGGCAATATGGCAAATTGACCTACCACCTCCTAAACGAATTCAGCGTGCACATTTTGATGTCAGCATTCCTAATGATGTTCATCAGATTGATATTTTGTTTTTACTACACGATGCTATCAAAATTGGTAAACGTCAAATAACATACAAATACGCATTGACTGTCGTTGACGTTGCAAGTAGATATAAAGAAGCAGAAACACTATCAACTAAAACAGCTGCTGAAGTTCTGTCTGCTTTTGAACGAATTTATCAACGATGACTCTTACGATGGCCACAACTATTACAAGTTGATCCTGGCAAAGAATTTATTGGTGTAGTTCATCTCTGATGAAAAACCATAATGTCGAAATTAGACGAGGACATACTGCAATACATCGTGATCGGGCAATTATTGTACGATTTAATCAAACGCTTGCTGAGTGGTTATTTGGATATCAGTATGCGAATGAAATAATTCAAGATGCGAGATCTCGTGAATGGGTTGCAAGATTACCAAGTGTGATAGCTGCATTAAATAATTAAATTACTCGAACAACTTCTATGAAACCATTAATGCAATTGCAAAAAAAAAACATACCAAAACAACCAGTACTAGGCAATGTTACTGTCAGATATTTATATAAACCTGGTGAACTTGAAGGTGGTAAAAAAAGAAAAAGAGCGACTGATCCTATTTGGAGTATTACGACACATACAATATCTAGCCTGGTAAGATCCACAGGTAGACGTGCAATTTCTAAGACTAGATTCAGCTGCTCCTCAGCGTGGATTTGTACGTGAACAATTACAAGTAATTCATGAAGACACACAATTACCACCTAGTTCACTTTTGTAAACTAGCAGTTTGACGTAGGTTATATTCACGACAGAACAACTTTGCATTTTCGCGTGTATGACCAAACGTACTATTAATTCTGTCTACGATAAATTGTCTTGGATCATTAAGAATATTACTCCACAACATTGCTGTATTACAGTTTGCACAATGGTTATTTTGCTGTTGTTTTAGCATCATTATAAATTCAGCATCAAGGTCAAGGTCGCGCTTTTTTGTGTCATACTGTTTATAACTATTTTTTCTACTTATTATATCATTGTCAATAACATCGCCAGTGGTTTTTGTAAAGTCTATGATAACCCTCTGCCAAGGAGATAATTTTCTAACTCTCGACACTGCGAGGTAAGCCAAATGTGACCATTCGATACGATCATCGACGATCCTAACTTGCGTATTAGAAATAGTTAATCCCCGAGATGAGTGTATTGTCATTGCGTATCCTAGAGTCCATAGAGATTTGTCCATTTTTAGCGCACCTTCAACAACACTGACAGGAACTAAGAAAAAAACCTTTAGTACGAGATTTTGTTTTTCTGACGATCCTGGAATATCAACTCGATATTTGCCGTCACGTATCAACCGGTCGATAAAATAATGGTACGGGTAGATTTGAAAACTTTTCTTTATGTAACATAAATAATTGTTGTTGAAGTGTATTATGAACTATCTTTCTACTTGCCACCATCAGATCATCTGGTCTCCACAAATTCCAAAAATTGTTAATGGGGGATTCTGAATTTACTTCACGCATTATTTCACAATGAACTTTATTCAGTTGTAGTCTCATTAATTTCTTTAACTCTCTTAATTCTGGATCAAGTGATCTATGATCATCAGTTATTTCTTCATAATAATCAACAAAATTCTTTAACCATTTGTGTGGAGACAATGCAACAAAAGGTGGTGGTTGACCATGATCGCCACACATATTATAGCAGTATTTTTTGGTAGTAACCAATCAAGAAATGTTTTTAATGATTCTAATGACACTGTACATATTTCATCCCAAACGATAATCCTTGGAATGTATTTTTCGCCCATTCGATCAGGAGTCTATTTATCTCCCTTCCATCGAAGGAATTTGTGATAAGTGGATGATGTAATATTTATTTCTCTCATTTCTCTTGCGAGTCTGTGTGTAGTGGTTAAAACGATCATATAAAAATTCCGAAATAGTTCAATCACACGAGTTGTTTACCAGAACTCCCAGGCCCATTGAGATAAATTGTATTATGTCTAGATACGGGATCATACATTGACGGTGCAAATGATAGCTTTAATGTCTGATATTTTCTGCAATAAATATCTTTAATCGAAGCATCAGCGGATTCAGAATAATCAGGTATATTTTCTTGTTTTATTCTCCATTCGACCCATGATGCATAATTGCCGATATTCAATTTTTCCAACAATCCTGAATATTTGTTATTGATATAAAACCAATCCGTAGCGGCTCTGACAGCCAACTTAGAAACTCTTTTTGTCATCAATAACAGATTTATCGAAAAGTACGTGAGCATTTAATATCTTAAATGAGTAAACTGCGGTGACTCACCGTCCATATAACTCATAATTGTACCTAATTTAATTCCGTCCAATAAGTTAGCATTGCTTCGACTTATAAATGTATTTTTTTCGTTGTATCAGAAATTGTAAAATCTAACTCACCATCATCTATAATCAATCGAGTACAATGTCGTTTATGATCACATGATGCTCTTTGGGTGAATTTACCAATTATTTTTCTGCCGAGTTCTTTTGTGATGATATTTTCGTAATCTGTTATATCACGATTTTCATCATCAGAATATTTCTTTTGTTGTGGAAACCAAACTTCTTTCTGCGGACGATATAATATAATTGCTTCACTTATTGTCATAAATATCAATATTTTTACATCGAGCATATATCATAATAATACTGTTGGTACCCACAATTTTCTGAAAATTGTTTGCCAAACCAGGAACAACAAATCGGATGAAGACCTTTAGCAAACTCGAATGACTCAATACAAACGAATCCAGTCAAGTCAAAATCTAGCAATGGTCCGTTCATCGATACTCTGGTTATTTCGTGTGTGGGGTGACCAAATCTTTTAAAATACACAGAACACTCTCCCATATCAAGAAAACTTCCGGGATAACATGCAACCATATCAACCGAGATAACATCTCTGTGATCGTATTTACTATTCCACAATCTCCCGTGTCCATATTCGACACAACTCGATATTATATCATTGAGAAAATCAAACCGAGTTGGTTTCCACGAATTTTTCTCTCCAGCAAAATGAGACGCAAATGATGAAACAGTAAAACAATTACTCGGTAATCGTTCAGCACCATTGGTATATTTCAACGCAAGATTTTTCATTTCTTCGTGGAGAGATTCTGTGCGATAAATAATGCCATTAGGTCGTACAAAACTGATCATAGTTTTCATCATCAGAACTTTGAAATAACCATACTGATACAGGATCGTTTCAAAATCAAATATATCATCGTTATAGAATTTAACAGTTCTATTTCGTGGAAATATTGTTACTGCATTAGTTCTTGGAAATTTTAGTTTCTTTCCTAGCTCAGCGACATCTTTGACAGACGCTCCAGTAGCTTTGTTTCTCCACACTCGTTTATTATTTTACGTCTTTTATCCGTTAGACGGTTTCCACGAGTCGAAACGGTAAAATGTTCCGTTACACGTTCGGCTACACATTTTATTTTTGAAAATTTCATTGGTTTTAATTTATTGACGCTGGGTTTATCATTTATCAGATAAATTCCATAAATAACCGCGGTTAAAGGATGCGCTCTTTCATGATACGGTTTGTCAATACCAATCAACATCCCTGGTTTGTAATTTTTACACAGTATGGCAATGTTTCATTTCTGAAGGACAGGATCATATTTGTCACGGATAATCCAGGTAGTATTGTCTGTTTCTGCTAATACAACAAATTTTTACTTTAAAAAGATATGTTCGATTGTCGATATAATTAATGATAGTTGCCGCTCCTTTGTCCTTCATCGAAGCATCGACACCATCGGTGATTTTGCATTTTGATGACACAAGAGATGCACCATCTTTGCTAAATTCTTTCATGGCGTCGTGAATTTTAATCAATGTTTTATTCTTTGAATCAACCAGGGCTTTTAACGGTAAGTCAAGGGATATTCTGTCAAGATAAAATTTATCTTTAGAAGGCTTCATCGTAGAAAATCCCTCAAATTCATCCGTTTATAATTAAGACAATTTTTTAAATTGAAATATTATATATATATATATATATATATATATATATATATATATATATATATATATATATATATATATATATATATATATATATATATATATATATATATATATAATGATTCAAACAAAGGACAATTGCAAGTGTTGAATGATAGGTTCTACGACTCCTTGTAACAAAGCCCGCGTAAACCAATTCTGCGGACGTCGTTTGCAACGCGTTCGTAATGGAAGTCTAGGACCAAAACCGTGTTTGAAAGGCGGTGTTGGTGTTAAAGGTAACGCGCGCTTAAGTGCGCAATGTGGTGGTAAAAAGTACAGAGAACTGAAAAGATATTATGATTAAAAGAATTAATGACAGTGATAATGTTCGACAAAAGTGTAGAAGATTTTCTGATAAGGTCTGAAAAGTAATGATTTAGACAAATAATCAATTAAACAAATAATATTATATATAAATGGAGCAAAAAACGTTTGTGAAGCATCCAGCTATTAAAAATTATGAAGCATCTCGTGATTCTGTCATCAGGCACTGTCTACTAAAAAACTAATTGGTTCTGTCATTAATACTGGTTATCTCATATTCAATATCGGGAGAAATAAAATATATCTATGTCACCGATTTATATTCGAATGTTTCAAACGAATAATCGAAGATGGTCTAGTGATCGATCATATTAACGGTATAAAAATGGTTATTAATTTATTTAATCTGAGATCTATCACGCAGAGTCAGAATTATGCATGTGATGATACTGGTAAGTATAAAACAATTGGAAAGATGGCGGTTAAATCTACAAATACAGATACTGGCGAAGAAAGAATATTTCAATAAATGAATGCAGCTGGCAAATTATTTGATATTTGCATGCCTTCTGTAAAACGTGTTCCAGATAAAATAAACAAATGTGCTGTCTCTAAGAAATATAAACAAAAAGTTATTTTCCATTATTGTTGAGAGAGATAATTGTCAAGTTAAGCTATTTCCGGTAGAGTAATTAAGTAGTTATCCCGCTTATATTTACTAACTATTTATTTAATTTCTCTTTTTTCCCATCATTCAGTAATAAATTATGATACAGCTGTCAATTTATCGTTTCAAACTGATTTATATCGAATAGACACTAAAAAGTCATCGTGAGAGTTTGTAAATGGAAAGTATGAAAACCCCTTTTTTCTATTACTTCAAGAGAGATAATTCTGTAACAAGAGAGATAATTCTGTAGTATATATTTCTTCATAAAGCCCCATTTTTTTAATACTCCAAGAGAGATAATTCTGTACCAAGAGAGATAATTATGAAGTTTATATTTCTGCGTAGATCGTAATTCATTTTGTCATGGTCATTAATTAATTAACCATCTGTATCATAATTAATGTCAGTGAAGTAACATAATTGTATAATAGTTCAAATTAGTAGAAGGATAATTAATGGTTTCTAACTTACAAACAAAATCATGCGGTACATGTGCAATACAAGAAAGCTATTACACAGAAATAAATATTTTTCAAACCTGATTTTGTCAAGGCAGAAATATATATATATATATATATATATATATATATATATATATATATATATATATATATATATATATATATATACATATACACACACAGTAAGTTTCTAAACAGAAATAAATCCACGCTGTAATTTTACTCAGTACTGTAGCATAGGTTACTTTATATTAATTTCTGTAAGAGTGGAACGTGACGTAATGCTAAAGCATAGAACTCTGATACTCGAGGTCTGGCGATCGAAACCCATGACTGACAACTGTCGATGGTTGCGAACATTTCGCGATTTTTCTATATAAGATGGGGGTCCAAAAACACCCACACACGCAACATATAACCACGTGGTGGGTGATATTTTTCACTCTCCCAGGGTTGATTATGAGTGTGTGCGTGTGTGCAAAAATATGTTGAACGTAGAGAAGGTTCAGTCTTTTATGTTTGTGCCGTACTTACAAATTAAGATTGCATATATCTAAAAAGCTTACTGGACAAATCTCATTTTGGCTGTTCTCAATAGACAAACGTCACATTGGCTATTCTTCACTAGCCAAACCTTAAGTTTGCTATTCTCACTAGAAAAATATCAATTTGGCAAGCTAGAAAAATATCAGTTTGGCTATTCTCACTAGATAAATATCAATTTGGCTATTCTCACTAGACACACGTCACTTTGACGTCTTTAGAATTAAATAAATATGCGATGTAAATATATGCTTATGTACAATGCTGTAAATATGCTTCTATATGTATTTGTGCCGTCCTCAAAACAAAAAGTATATGTTGTTTCGTCCTCAAAAACGGGCAATGATCACCTAATATATTTTATTTTAAATATATATTCTATAATATGCATAATAAAATGAATTTTGAAAAATACTGGTGCTATTATTTCTGCAATAAAAAAATTAAAAAGAGAAAGTATAAAGATTCAACTTGATCCTAAAAAAACTATATCTGAGTTTGGATCCTTACAAAATCATAAATTTGAAGACGGATACACTATTACCGAAAATCGATTGATTAAAAATATATATGAAATTATGTCACAATCTTTATCAACAGTGAAAGATATAGAAGTGGAAAAATTCTTACCGCTTTCTATCGCGATTGACAATATTAGACTACAATTATCTGACGAATATGAATAAAAAAAGATTATAAATACACGCGTGGGACAACTGTGGAAAATTGTATCAGATATTGAAAGGGAAAACACTGTCACTTATGAAAGCGAGAGTAAGAGTAAAAGTAGCGATGAAAACTAGTGAGAATCGGTATAAAAATATTGCTATAATATATATATATATATATATATATATATATATATATATATATATATATATATATATATATATATATATATATATATATTATTTTTGAAAATATATCAAATCCGATTTTTTAAATTTAGAATTAGACAATATTATTTTAAGTTGATCAAATCTAATGCAGGAAGGTGCATAATTCAGAATGTGGTCTCTGTCACACGTGATCATAGAAATATGTTCTCGCCGTAGTTCATTGAATTGTTCCTGCGTCAATAAAAAATCTTCGTTGCCGTATTCATCAATAACTATATTAACACTAAATTGTTCTGTGTTGACTGGAGACTGTGTCATTATTGTTCTGATGGCGTTTTCAAGCACCTCCTCCTTGTCGTGTGTAAAATCCCTCACATTTTGTTACATTATATAATATACCTCTTGATTTAATTAATTGCAAAAGTCGTTAAGATCTTAAGATAAATTTAAATTCAGATTTTCAATTCTTAAATCAATTAAGTGTCCACTCTAGTTAGTAAGTTTAAAATTTATTCTTGATAAGAACTGATTATGATATCGTAGATAAAAATGATTAATAGGTTCTTGTACAATCAAATATCCAGGAGGAACTTGCGGAGTAAAAGTATACAGAATATATCCTTGCTGAGCCTGATTTGATTTTTTCAAGATCCATTTGAAAGCTGCCATCAATTAGGTCGCATACAAGACTAACTGCAATCGTTGATGTTATATTAACGATTCCTGGTGAAATATGACGACCTTCACCATATGGATTATTATTGTGTCTTAGAAGAGATGTTGGTGGCGATATTTTTCTACATGATTAAACGATTTTAGGAAATTGTTCATTGATAAGATCGTTAATTGATCTTTTTAGTTTGTCAGTTTCAAATCTGGGAAGTATAAATTTTAGTAAATCTGCTTCAGTTATTCTGTAGTGATTAATATATAGTTGTCTGATATTTGTTATCTTTTTACTTCCTATATCATAAGTACTATCATTTATTACTTCAATCATAACTCGATTAGCAAACTCAATATCTGGTACAATTTGATTTAAATGTTGTATCGTTTCAGTAATTTTCTTTCTTTGATCGTTATTAGGATACTCCAGAATATTTTTTTTTAAATAATTGCGCTAATGTCGTGAATGTAGTAATATGTTCTGTTTTAATTTAATCAGCCAATGATCTGAAATCTTTTTCATAAACAATATGATCGGAAGTGATTCTATCAAAAAATTTTATTGAAAATGGTGTTTTCGGAAATAATCTACCATCAGGAAATTTAATACGATCATCTGCATAATGACGCCTTGGATATCCATCTCGATATTGTTATTTTAAAAAATCGTTAATAGAGAACACATCTCGTTGAGGTTCTGGCAGTTTTTCATACTCTGGTGGAATTTCAGCCCAACCTAAAACAGATCTGATTGACGATTGATAAATATCTACAACATAATCTGGAGAATATGTTTCAATCGCAGATGATAACGTCGGTTCGTGAACTGAAATGGCTATTTTCGCTTCTTTTCCGGTAATAGCATTTAGTCTGCGTTGAAATTCATCATTGATTTATTTGATTTCATAATTTCCTGTAGGAATGAAAACAACATTCCAGTCTGGTGTTCCATCATCTTTATTTCTATTTGCAAATACAAGCTAACTATTCGCCTGTAATCTACCAAATGATTTTGATCTGATATTTGGCCAGCTGTAATATACTCGTAATTGCACTAGTACGATTTCTTTCACTGAAATTGCAGTTCGAAAGTTAATACTAAATTCTGGATATCATTGTTGTTTTTGAAGAAGTCGTATTCGTTACGATTTGTTGTAGTAGCTCGCGTGGCGATGTCAATGGAGTTGACATTGTTTTTTAAATCCTGTTTTTCTAAATCAATCACCATCATTGCTTCTTTGCAGATTTTGATCATCTCCGTGAACTCAAAATCTGATATTTTTTCCATCACTAAGGCTCGTTGATAATAACGAGGATAATTTGGAGTATGCTAGCGTTGCTGTATGTAATTTTATTATATAATCATGTAATTTTGCATTTATGCACGTGCATATTTTTTGGGCAACGATATTTAGAATACCGGCAATCGTTGTTGCAGTTTAAACATAAATTGTTACAACTACTGGTGCCATCATTGTTATTGTTGATAATAACCCGCCGGTTCTACCAATAACAGCAGACGCTGAATAAATAATTATATCAAAGCAGCAGGGAAGTTTAACAGACCAGCCGTTCCAAACAAAATAAACCTTCCTACGAGAACTTTCTCCGTAGAAGCCTCAGAAAGCAGAAATAAAGCCTTCTACGGAAATTAATTTGCGTAAAATCCCCGCCGAGTGCAATTTTTGTGTGCATTCGGGCAAGGAAAAAAGGAAGATTTTTTGGGGGGGTCTGGGATATTTTTTTGTGTTAATGTGATTGTTGTCACCGGGGGCTGCTTTTTCATGAATAAATTTGATCGAGACCGATTCGATACCGACTTCGTGGATCATGAAGATTGATCGTGATAAAACCGTGCGGTGTTGCCTGAGCGCGGCTGAAGAAATTTTTAAATTTGTTTATGTCCATGTCACCGTTACACCAAGTCTGATGAATATTTCTCAGCGTGTGCGTGTCTACGCCGTTGAACACCGATAAAATATTACAATTGTCCCTAATCACCTTTGGAATCTGCGTATATCTCTGCGTCACGTAAATCACATCGGTGTTCTTGTGTCTGCCACGTGAGAATATTCTAGCCGGGTTGGTCTGCTTGTCCAGCATAACATCATCGAATACAACAAGATTATTAACATCGCCGTCTAAATTTTCCACGGATGGAGCTTCATTGATGTCTGTGATGAATTCGATTGTGCCTTCGTCGGTATTGTCACTAAATTCTTTTAATACTTGATAACAGCGTTGATCGTCCACGGATGGTGCAACCAAATACAACTTATCCCATTTCAGCCACCGCATGATCAAATTTAGCAACAATTGTGTCTTACCAGATCCAGATGGGCCAATGATTATCATTCTAATCGAATTCGGTAATACCGCATTATGTTTCACCTGCTCGCGTCGCTTCGTGGCTGAAAAATCAATTACATTCATGTTACTAGAATACATGGATCTATATTGTGTTAAGTGCCGCACGCACACAGCTACGATAAATCCAACCGAAATCGTTACACGCAACAACAGGAACGCAATTGCAGGAGAATGTGAAGTTTGCAAGACACGCAAGTTTAGATTTGCAAAAAAAAAACTAGAAGAACCGGAGGAGACATTGCCGCCTCCATGAAAAATCTACCTGGGCTGCCCTGGGCGAAATATCCCGGAGAGAAGCATCTGCCAGGATACAATTACTGCGGACCCGGAACAAGACTCGATATAAGACTCGACGATAATAATCAACCAAAGCAAGGTGAAGATCCAGTAAACGCCATCGATAGCGCTTGTTACTACCACGATCTCGCGTATCGCAGCGGAGATTTACAACAAAGGCATCTCGCTGATATCAAGCTAATTCACGCATTAGACGCGATTCCTAATAAAAGTTTCAAAGAGAAATTAGCAACCTGGCTGGTAAAAGGCGCGATGAAAGGTAAATTAGTACTAGGCGCTAGTAAATAATATGGAACAAATATATTATTCTCCGCGAGGATTCTGGCGAGGAAAATCAGCGATCGCCAAACTCGCTAAAGCCGCTAAAGTAAAACAATCTGTCGCTGAATCATGGCTATCAAAACAGGCAATCTGGCAAATATATCTTCCTCCGCCTAAGAAAATACCGTATGCGAGTTTCACTGTCAGCATCCCTAATGAGGTCCATCAAGCGGATCTAATGTTTCTTCCTCACGATACCGTCGACGGCGTCACATACAAATACGTTTTAACAGTCGTTGATATCGCTAGCAGGTATAAAGAAGCCGAGCCGTTATCGAATAAAACAGCAACAGAAATTGCCAAGGCATTTAACGAAATTTACTCACGATCCCCGTTAACATGGCCGAATCTTCTCCAGGTTGATCCGGGTCGAGAATTTCTTGGTGCGGTTACTTCACTGATGAAAAAGAATAATGTTAAAATCCGTCGCGGTATTGTAGGTGTTCATCACAATCAAGCTATCGTCGAAAGATTCAATAAAACGCTCGCAGAACGATTATTCGGATACCAATACGCGCGTGAATTTATTCAGGATAATCGATCTCACGATTGGGTATCAAGATTGCCTCATGTAATCAACGCGTTAAATAACGAAGTAACTCGAACGATAGCAATGAAACCCGCAATTGCAATTACAAAATCGAATATACCCCTAAAGCGAGATTCCACAATTCAGCCTGTACTAGGTAGCGTCATAGTCAGATATTTGTATAAAGAAGGCGAGGCCGAAGGAGGCAGAAAAAGAGCAACCGATCCAACCTGGAGCGTTACAACACATAAAATATCCGCCGTAACAAGATCGTCAGGAAGACCAGCTATTTATATCCTAGATTCGTTAGCGCCTCAACGCGGATTTACCAAAGAAGAATTACAAATAGTACCAGAAGATACTCAACTACCGCCAGCGTCACTAATGTAGTTTACTCGAATTCGTCCTAGCTGGGATAATTTTCTTACTCTCGACACGGCTAAATATACCAAATTTGACCAAGAAATTCTATCATCGACGATCCAAACTTGACCATCGACGGTCAATCCTTGCGACGAGTGTATCGTTGTTGCGTAGCCTAGTTTCCACGGTGATTTTTCTGCATTTATCGCGTCATTAACGAGACTAATATCAACAAAGATAAGATCATTCAAGACCAAAATCTTTTCCTTTCCGCATGGCAAAATAATATTAATATTTTGTTTCCTAGTATTGGCGGGCCTATAGCATAACGGTACCTGCAGCGTTGGAAATTTCTCACAATGCAGCTTGAATAACATTTCCTGAATAATATCACGAATAATTTTTCTACTAGCGACGATGAAATGATCGGGACGCCACAAATTTAGAAATTCGCTCATCGGAGTCTCGTCGATTATTTTTCTCATTACGTCACACTGAATTTTATTCGGTTGTAGTCGAATCAATTTCTTAAATTCGGTCAGTAAAATATCAGTCGATCTATAATCAGCGTCGATTTCCTCATAATAGTCAACGAAGTTTCTGAGCCATTCGTGAGGCGATTCACCATCAATAGGATCAGGCTGGCCGTGATCTCCGCACATCATCACAGCGGTATTTTTCCCTTCCAGCCAAGCCAAGATAGATTTTAAAATATCTAAATTCACCGTGCAAATTTCATCAAATATTATAATCTTATTGATATATTTATTTCCCATGCGAGCCGAATCCCATGATCCACCGCTGTACTTGAAATAACTGTGATATGTGCAAGAACCAACTCCGCTCTGCTTTATTTCTCGCGCTAATCTGTGAGTCGGAGTCAACACAATCATGTCAGAATTTGCAAATAAGTTTATTGCTCGCGTTGTTTTACCGCTACCGCCAGGTCCATTTAGGTAAACGAATTTACTGCGTGAAATTGGGTCAAATGCAGATGCGGCTTTGGAAAAATCTTCAAATTTATCTCGATGAAATTTATCACAATCTTCAACATCGGCATCTTCGCAATAATCTAGAATATCTTCGTTTTTTATCCTCCAGGTTCCCCATGAACTACCATCGGTGATTAAATTTTCCAGCCTGCACTGGTATTTTTTATCGATATAAAATGAATCCGTCGCGACTCTTACCGCGATATCAGAAAATTTATTTATCATCGAGAGTAAATTTATACTTACATAAGCGAGCATTGACGACCGTAAATGCGTATATTGCGCTGATTCTCCGTCAAGGTAGCTAATCACGGTACCTAACTTCGCTCCGTCAATCATAATATTCTCTCTATTACAAAATATTCCTCGCGATACCGTATCGGCGATTATAAAATCCATCTCCGCATTGTTGATAAACAACCTAGCGTGTCGATGTTTGTGGTCAACGGATCCACCTTGAGTAAATTTGCCAATTATTTTTCTTCCTATATCTTTCGCGTTGTCACAATCTGTCGGTAGCCACACATCGGTCTGTTTCCTATGCGATATAATCGCCTCGCTCACTGTCAACGATACTAACATCGACGAATCTAGCATATATCTCAACAACACCGTAGGAACCCAACGGCGCTGGGAGAAATGCCTGCCGAACCAAATATAACAAATTTTATGTAAATTTTCAGCAAAATCGAACGAAGTAACACAAGCGAATCCGGTCATGACAAAATCAGGTAACGGTCCGTTAATTGCTATCCTTGTCATCTCGCTGGTAGGATGGCCGAATTTAGCAAAATAATCTGCACAATCGCCATATCCGAGGAAACTTCCAGGATAACACGCGCTCATGTCAACGGAGATCATATCTTCGAAATTGTACTTGGTATTCCACAATCCGCCATGGCCGTATTCGATACAGCTAAGTTGAATATCAGCGAGGAATTCGTTCCTCGTAGGCTTCCACGAGTTTTTCTCTCTGGCGGCGTGAGCGGCCACAGACGGAACTGTAAAGCAATTCGTTAGCAACTGGTCGGGATTAGACGAATATTTCACCGCGAGATTTTTCATCGACTCATGTAATATCTCATCCCGGTAAATATCACCGCATGGCAAAATAAACTGATCGTATCTTTCTTCGCTCGAGAACAACCATATCGATATTGGATCAGATGCGCTTAATTTTTTGATAAATCTAAACATGGCATCGGAATTATTATTCTCAACATCTGCCGTGGAAAATTCCGCAGATTTATTATCTGCCGTGGAAAATTCCACGGGATAAAATTTAACAATACGATTCCGCGGAAATATCATTACCGACTGCGACCACGCGTGGGAGTTGTGATCGACAATCTCGATTGGTGCTCCTCGGGATCTATACGGCGATGAATATAATATTTCACCCGATAGCGTTTTCACCGTAATAGGAAATTTAAGTTTTTTGCTCAACGCAGCTACATCGTCCACAGATGCACCATCAGCGACAGTCTTTGCCCACGCGTTAATTTTATTCAGCCTCAACTGGGTCAAACCAGATCCACGTCGAGCGTTTTTCATGTGCTCGATGACACGCTCAGCCACGCAATTTATCATCGGTGATTCTTTCATCGCGGGTAGACTTTTCACATCCGGATTATTATTTAGCCGATAAATTCCATAAACAACTGCACTAGATGGATATGCCCTAGCGTAATAGGGGCCATCGATCCCCAGTAACAATCCGTGCTTAGAGTTTTTATCGAGAATAACATTTTTCTTACCGCCACGCACGGGATCTCGTTTATCGCGAATAATCCAAGCATCATCGGGCATTTGTGCGATAAATTTTATTCCAAAGATAAATCGCTCTTCCCTATGCTCGGTTTTTATTTGCTCGATTATTTTCTTGGCTCGCTCCAGGTTCATCGTGGCATCAACAGAGTTCGTTTTCCAAGTCGACCAAGTGTGAATCGCTCCATCGTCGAAAAATTCTCTCTTGGCCCGATCAACTTCAGGTATAATATATTCTGCCTCATCAAGATCAAATACATCCATGATTATATTTTAGACAAATGTTTAAATTATAATAATGCATTGCAAATGGATATTAATCGGTTCAACAAAATTCTGTGATAAATCCTGCAGAGGCGATTATTGCGGCGCTCATATACACGCGATTCGGCGTGGCAGTAAAGGACCACAACGTTGCTTAGTTTGTCAAGTTGGCACGCGAGGAAAAACTCGGTTGTGTTTGGCCTGCGGAGAAAAGAATTATCGGGAATTGCGGCGATATTATGAAAAAAGATCCTCGTCGGTGATAACCTGCGAAGAAGATTATATTAATCGATTCAAGGCAAATAACGATTTAGACATATAATTATTATATAATGAACTTGAAATCAGTGATTCCAGAAACAACAATGACATGCGAGTTTAAATCTCATCCAACGATCGAGGGATACGAGGCGTCATCGGATGGTATCGTTAGAAATATCAGAACAAAGAATCGGGTCGGTAAGGTTTGTAATTCAGGTTATCTTGTTTTTACCATCAACAAAAACAAAAAACGAAGATGCGCAAGTTATTTTTGTCATAAGTTTGTATTCGAATGTTTCAACGGACCAATAGAAATCGGTCTCGTTATCGATCATATCGATGGAAATAAACTTAACAACAAACTATCTAACCTTCGAGAAGTAACTCAAAGTGAAAATTGCAGATCCGGCAATGCCGGTGGCGTACGGCGACCATCTAAGGCGGTTAAATCGGTAAATCGAGAAACAGGCGAGGAACTTGCATTTACATCGATAAACGCCGCTGCAAAATATTTTAGTATTAATCCAGCATCGGTGCAACGTGCGACAGAAAAAATAATCAACGCGACATTCTCATATCTATTTGGCGAGTGGATCGAATTTTACTATATTCCGATAATATCTGATTAAAAATCTCAATATTTTCTAAAAAATTAATTAAATATTACAAATTTGTATAATGAACGAGGATAATATAAACAACATCATCGAAGCCATCGAAGATTTAAAAAAGAAAAATATAAATTTATCCTCAGATTTGGACGCGGGTAAAATCCGGTCCGAATTTGAGACGATTGTTCAAGGGAAGCTCGAATACAGATACACGCTACCGTCAGAATACAAGTTTATAAAGAAAATCCAGATTGCCATGTACCAATCACTTGCGACTGTCAGCGATGATCAAATCGAGGATTTTGTTAAATTATCGAAGCTGGTAGAAAAAGTTAGATCGATTTTGTCCGACGAATATGAGTCAAGAAAAATTACAAGCTCGCGCGTCAGGCAGCTAAAAAAGCTGGTCGATGAAAGCAGAATCAAAGATTCTGAAGATTCTTAAGATTCTTGCCACAAAAAAAAAACAAAATTTCCTGATTTTTATTATTTTTTTTTTATTATTTTACTGAAATTATGCAATTTTCTTAATTTTGACGGGTATTTACCCCACCAAAAACATAAAATTATATAAATTGCACAATTTGACGGGTATTTACCCCAGCAGATTCACGAAATTATATAAATTGCACAATTTGACGGGTATTTACCCCATCAAAAACATAAAATTACACAAATTTCTTAATCTCTCTGATTTTTATTAATTTTTTTTTATTATTTACCAAAATAATTTATTTACTGAAATTATGCAATTTTCTTAATTTTGACGGGTATTTACCCCACCAAAAACATAAAATTATATAAATTGCACAATTTGACGGGTATTTACCCCATCAAAAACATAAAAATACATAAATTGCTCAATTTGACGGGTATTTACCCCATCAAAATTAAAAAATTTTACTAATTTTGAAAAATCTGCTGGTTTTTATTTATTTTTTTGGCCCGTTTTTTTTCCCGTGGAGAGATTTTAAAAATCTTTAAGAATCTTTAGAATCTTAGATTATTTCACGATCTCACCAACAAATTGATACTCAGTGTTTCTCCGCGTATATCAAGCAAATGTCCATTTTGATCCGTCAGTTTGAAATTTATCTTCGATAATAATCGATTGTGACATCGCAGGTAAAACGGATTTACTGGCTCTTTTATTATCAAAAAACCCGGAGATGCGCTAGGTGAAAACGAATATAAGATAAATTCCTGCTGTGCCTGCTCTGACACAGACGAATCTACGTTGTAGCTACCTTCGACGACATCCGCGTGAAGATAAATCGCGATAACTTCCGTTATGTTAACGATACCTGGCGAGATATGCCGCCCTTGCCCGGCAGGATCATTATTATGTTTGAGAATCGATTCTGATTGTATTTTTTTAGTCCACGCGACATGTAATTTCGGAAATAAATCATCGATGGTATCAGTGACGGATTTTCTCATTTCATCAACATCATAATCGGGAAATTTGAAATTTGGTAGCGTTTCCTCGGTTAATTCAAATACTCTCATGAATTTTTGTTTTTCTCCTGAATTTCTGATCAACTCGAATTTGCTAATAGGAAGAACATAATCGGCAATTGATATATCGTCGATTATCGCCCGAATGAACATGTCGTGATAATATTCAACATCATTCGCGAGTTGATTTAAAATCTTCACGCGTTCGATAATTTCGCTACATGAGCCTGATTTATTTAAGATGCATTCATGAAAGGATTCCCGCAATAAATTTAATTGTAATTTATGTTCTTGAATAAATTCGTCGAGGGTTTTTCTTACCAAGATACCGTCTATGGGGAATATTGTCCTGTTAATGTTGGTAGCGTCGAAGATTTTCACACCGGGGGGAATTTTAGGAAGAGGCAACCACGAGGGAATTCTTTCGTCCCTAAAAGTAAAAGCGAACATTACCAGGTTAAATTTGTGGTTATTCATGAGGTTGATGGCGCTGTGGATCAGAGGCTTGTGTTTGATATCTCCGTACCATCCTTCGTCGGTGGTAAAATCTGATTTTTTTGGCTCCGGTAGTTCTGGAGGAGCTTCTTCGTGCCAACCTGGAATAATAAAATCAGATTTTTCTGTTTTTTCCAGAGGCGCGATTTCGGGCCAACCTAGAACTGTCCTAATCGATGACTAGTAAATATCGACGACATATGGCGATTTTACCTCGATTATCGATGACAGCGTTGGATCGTGCGAGGATATTTTTATTCCTGGAGTAGCATCGCCGGTTATATTTGATATTCTACTGGTAAGTTCCTTATCTAGTTGCTCAATTTCGTAACTGCCTGTTGGTATGCCAACGACGATCCAATCGGGAGTTCCATCGGGGCGGTTTTTATTGGCAAAAACAAGCGAATTATTCGATGATAATCTACCAAATGATTTCGACCTAACATTGGGCCAGCTATTATAGACGCGTAAGTGTGACAGCGCAATTTCCTTGACGCTAATTGGTGTTGGAAAATCGATACTAAATTCTGGCCTGGTTGAGCTTGCCGATATCAGCGTTGTTATCGGCGGTGTCGTGTTTGTCACGATTTGAGTTAGTTCGGACATTATTGATATTCATTTGTTCAATCTCGGAGTAGATATTTACCATCACAGAAAATTCTAGATCGGATATAACGCCGTCGTTGAGACTCTCAGAAAGCAGCGATGATAATTTTGAATACGCATTGTTGACCTGTAATAGTTTACTCGTGTATAGAGACAATTTTTCATTCGTGCATGATGATATTTTTTTTGCGATAATATTGAGAACACCGGCGATTGTCGTTGTCGATGAGATTATTATCGTTGCTACGATTGGCGCGATTGTTGTTACCGCGGATAAGATTATTCCCGCACCGGCGACTATTGCACTTACCGCGTACACAGCAACATCGATGGCAACTAATCTACGCTGGTATTTTTTTATTTTTGTTTGATATTCGTCGAGAAGTTTTTTTAGCGAATCCTGCCATGAACGCGCCTGATTGTAACGGTAATCCGATGCGGTCATTTATTAGTTAATTTATCTAACCAATTGGATATATTCCGGATAAATATTCGAAAATTGCTCGACAATCAACATACATCATGGTTCTAACTTGTGGTTCTAGCATAAAGGTTTTTGTTATACCTTCAAATATTGTCATAACAAAAAAACCCAGGACCAAATTCACGAAAATCTTAACCATCGTCTATTATTACATTGAATTTTGTCGCTCCGGTGATATATACTCGATATACGCCAGTAATTGGCGAGGTAAAGCTAAATGTGTTATTCTCAGGTGTCCACTCAATATCTTGTATTTTTACCACAAATGGTACATGGCAGGGAAGATTTTTTGTTTCTACCTCCTCTGGTATATTAATACGCGCTAATCTTCCAAGATTCATTGACGATATTTTTGTGTTAATATCGCTAATTTTTGTAGTTGCGTCGAGAAGTTTCGTGTTTAAATCTCGAATTTCTCCGCCGTACACTGATGTATCGAATTTTTGACGCGCTAATTCACGTACCACGTTAATTTCATCGTTAATTTTTTTATTTTCTCGCTAAGATCGTCGTGTAATGTTTTATCGACCTTTTGACGCGCCAATTCACGTACCACGTTAATATCAGCGAGAATTTTAGTAATTTCATCGTTGATTTTTTTTGTTTTCTCGCTGAGATCGTCGATTGATGTTTTATCGATTTTCTGACCCATCGCGGTATTTATTTTGGTAATATCGGCGAGAATTTCAGTGATATCCTCGTTGATTTTTCTTACTTTATCGCTAAGATCGTCATGCGATGCTTGATCGGCTTTTTTCTTTGCTAGTTCGTTTGCGGCGGAGGAAGTATCGCTGGATGTTTTTATGTCCTCGTCAAATTTTTTGCTAAATTTAGTTAGGGTATCGTCGAGTTTTTTAAGATCGTTATTTAGCCTGTTAAGTCTTTTTGTCACTTTGTCCTGAAGATCATCGTGTAATGTTTTATCGGCCTTTAGAAGCAACGTTGCTGATAGCTCGTTGTCCTTTTTTTCCACATCCGCGATATTAGCCTTCAGGGGTAACTTCGCTATAATATCGGCGATATCAGCGATGGATTTTGATACCGAATCTGACAGGCTAGTAAATTGATTAATGCGATCGTTATATTCGTCTCGCTTGATTATATCAGTTATTTTCACGTTGCTTGTTTGTAATCTTCCTTCGCGGCTCTGAAAAACAGCAACTTCGCCAGGATCCACTTCTGACAGCGATAGAAGATTGTTAATATCATCCCTGGTTGCGAACTTTGATAGATCGACGTCAGTCACTTCTGCTTCCTTCTTCCTGTAGATAAATCTACCGTAAATATCAACCATGATATTTATCTATGGCATATTCAAATACGATTTTATGATACGGACCGGATGATTTTGAAATTGCGTCGAGGACATCAATTGATTCAGGACCGCATATCGGTGGATCCATTAACGTCTGCGTCGGAAGTGTCGAATACCAAATTGGAATATTTAACTTTGACACGTAATCGATAAATTCTTTTGGTGGAGCTAGTCCGTACGAGTCAAAGTAAACAACTTCGCGAGGATTAATCGCGTAGGCGACCCAGTGTGTGCCAGGGCCGGTATTTGAATCGAGATTTATTATTCCTGTCTCGGTGGGGTTTGGTTTTTCTGGTAGTTGATCCCGCATAAATACGCCTCTGAAAAATTTTATTTTTTTATTCTTTGCTTCGTTGAATAAATCTAAATTTGAGGCTGGTAGGCTAATTTCAGACCGGATCCGTACGGGGGTCGTCTTAGATAGAGGCCGCTTCCCTTTTTTTTACCGTATCGCCCTCCCATTACTTTATGCGCTAATTTAGCACCTGCGGCTCCAACCGCACCTAACCCTAACGCTTTTGCACCTGCTATTAACGCGGGAATAGCGACTAGCAGAGGGAAAATTCCGCCCGTTTTGACCATGTCTCTGATGGCACCTATACTAAGATTCACATGAACGCCGGAATTCGCTGATTTTGCTTTGGTGAATCGTTCACGTTGATTTTTAGTTAGCGACAGTTTGTTAGGACCGCCCTGAATTTGATCGTTTTTCAAGGTTAATTTCGTACCGCATCGCTTTGCTGTTGCTGTTTGGAGTTTTTTCATCTGACCCGGGGTCAGAGTTACGCTGACGTGTTCGTATGGCATATTAATAATCGCTTAATCTAAATTTAGAAATCTAGATTTTGTCACATTTTCTCGACAGGAGCGTCGATGATTCTCATTCTGCCACTGATGCCTTCCAAGATCATTGTTCTATCGCTGAGAATTACCGCGATCACTTTGTGATTAAGTCCAGCTGTGTTAATTCTGGCTTTGAAATGGATATCAACGACAGATTGTTTTACCAAATCGAGATGTTCCAGGGAAAAGTAATAGATAGGATAAAATTTATTGAAATCCAGCTGCGATATTTGCAATCCTGTATCGATATTTTGATCGCGACCCATGAAACTTAACAAGCGATGATACGCACGAGCCGTCGAATGATTTTCAAAATCAATTGATATTTCCTCGGATGGTTCTTGTTGGCCATTTACTCTCAACGACACATTTGTCGCTCCAATGTGATCAAATATCATGTGACTGTATAATTGATGATATCTATTGGTACGCAAAAAAGCGATAAAGATATGCCTAGGCGCAGAGGTACCCTGCTGCGATGCAATACGCCAGGTAAAATCACCATTAATATTGGTAGTTGTGGAATCTGTTGTTGTTGTCAGCCATGACATGACAGATTTACCGCCTTGGTTCATGAATGATAATAATTTTTCTTCTTCGATTATTGATGGAGTTATCGCTGGCATCCACAAAGTAAATTTAAGTAATCTTACTATGCCGTTATTATTCGCGGCATCATTGGGACCTATCACGCCAGTAGCGTAATCGACAGCACCTTCTCGCCAGATAGCATCGTTGCTATTTTCCTTTCTGACAAACGTAACGGTGTGTTTTGCTCCGTAGATAATTTTCCTGAAATGTCTGCAAAATCCGAATATATGGGATAACGGGATAGCACAAGAGAATCTTCTGTTACCTGGTGCTAGCATAGACCTTCGCGTGGTAAATCCGAGATTATAATCAGGATAAGATTTAATGATCATATCTTCGACATCATTATTGGGAACAGCAGGATTGGCGCGATTGTTGGGTTGTCTGACAAGAAACGGCCTACTTTCGGGACGATCAGAATTATCCTTGGCAAACATCATACTAGGGCCAGCTGATCTAGTAAAATCATCCGAGTATCTAGCTAGGCCTATTATCGTTGTTGCTAAGTCAATATCGTTGGTAATTGACTCAATCTCTCTTCCGTCGATCATGTAAGTGGCGCTCTTGAATAATGCCATAATACCGTTATTGACGAATCCGACTCTAAAATCTGCTCCATAATTGGTACCATCCGTTTTAACAACTTCCCCAATAACTTCGATATATGCCTCAGATGGAAGAAAATATCTTGTTGTATCGTGAACTTGAATTTCCAAGCGATTAGGTGTATTTGGTTCAACTGCAATATACGAAAAATACTGGAAATCTCGTACGGATATGTCCCTACCTACAGGCTCGTCCATGTCGAACACTTCATTTGACACTTGTGCGAACATTTATTAATAAGAATTTCATCTAAAACGAAGACCACTACCTGAAATAAAACTTGTGTTCGCAACTTCCCTTGCGAGATTTGCGTTAGCAACTTCCTGTGCTAGTTCATTTATTTTTTTATTTGCTGCGTCGTTTATAGCTTTACTGACTTCGGGTGGCATTTCGCTGGTGCTAGGTAATTTGACGGGCTGTTTTTTACGCGTTAAATTTAGTATTTTACTTTTGACAGCATCGTAGCCCTTAGTGGCCAAATTGCCGATACCAGAGATGACAGTCTCGCCAATCTTTCCTATTGCTTTTGACGCGAATTGTTTGACTGTGGGTCCGATTTTAGGAATTACTCGCGTGACGAGGCTTTTAACGATGTCACCAAGTCCATTGCCGTGAATATATTTGTATACAGGCAATCGAGAGTTAACTATGCGGACCTGTCTAGGTCTGCGCTGATGTTTGTGAACAATCATGTTATTTCAATTGTGTTGTTTTAATCGATGAGTTCATCAATGAGCTCCTTGTAAATGTAGGAGTCGATGACACCACCGCGGAATAATCGCTGACAAATATCTGAGGCCTCGTTGATTATTTCACGAGAGTTATTTCCGGCTCGTTTTCCTCCGATTAATACTTCGAGGCGAGACACGTCGTTGACAACGCTGTCAGGGCAAATGGTATATCCGCTTCCTGTCTTTGGTTCTGGACTACTTTCCCACCCCCTGAAATATATCTTCCTCTTCTTCTTTTTCTTCTTCTTCTTTTTCTTCTTCTTCTTTTTGTATTATTTTTCCCATAAAATTTTGGTAACCCGGGTCATCAAGATTGACGGATCTTTTCTTTGAAGCAAAATATACCGCTGGAATCCAATTTTCTTTAGTAAATTTATCAACACGTCCGGATTTCAGGTATTTGCCTCTATCAATGAAGCCAAATCTGGCAATATTGATTAAAGTATCCTCGTCTGTATTGAAATAATTGATGGAACTTTCGTCAAAATGTGTACGAGGAAAAGTTCCTGAGATATTGGTTCCTCTCTCTGTTTGGGGAAGTACCCGAGATGTATCGGGGGATTTTATTTGGGGTATTTTCTTTGTTTTTAAAGATTGTGGCGGCACCGGAGATTCAGGTTTTTCTTTCACCTCCCGAGATTGACTCATATTATACAAAAATCTATCGTTTGCAGATTTACGAAATTCATAAAAAATCGGGTCGCCCTTAGCTATCCTGGACATATTAACTCTAGCTCGGTATATATTCCTGTACCAAAGATCTCGCGATTTAATTTTTTTTAATCCATCTTCCGTTAAAAATTTTGATCTAGCGTTAAAGGAATCTTCGGCAAATGCGCCAAGTTCATTAATATTATTACCAAATAATTCAAATTGTTTTTCTATCGTTTTCCAACCATCATCAGTAAACTTATCTTTTATTACTTCCCGAGGTTCTCTACCACTTTCCTCCTCTTCTTCTTCTTCTTGCTGTGGCTGTTCTTGAGGCAATTGTTCTTGTAGCTTTTGTGTTTGTGCTCGTACTTGTGCTCGTGTTTGTGCTTGCCTCAATTGTCCTTGCAGCGCTTGTGTTTGTGCTCGAACTCGTTCTTGTGCTTGCATTGCTCGTGCTTGTTCTTGTCCTTGGTGAATTTGCTCAAGCCTACCCGGAATTACTCGAGTGTGTTCCTCAATGTCTTTCACCATGGGAACAAGCCCACGTTTCCTAAGTTCCTTATCCTCTTTTTTGTCGCCATATGCGGCTTGTTCGACTATTTCAGTGACTGGCTTTAGCCATTTCGACGATATCTCGGTAATTCCACGCTGCGTATCTTCGTAATCACGAACATTTTTCTTGAATAATTGTTTTGTAGGGATAAGTTTCTTTACTGCAGCTAACTCCTCTCGCGCTAATCTAGCAGAATGAGGCTCTCCAACTGTGCTAGTTTTCCGACTCGTATTATTTTCAATTATATTATTTTAATGCAACGTAAAATTGGGAAAAGCAGCCCAACTTTGCAAAATCCAATTAACACAAAAAAATATCCCCAGACCCCCCCAAAAAATCTTCCTTTTTTACTTGCTCGAATGCACACAAAAATTGCACTCGGCGGGAGATTTACGCAAATTAATTTTCGTAGGAGGGTTTATTTCTGCTTTCTGAGGCTTCTACGGAGAAAGTTCTCGTAGGAAGGTTTATTTTGTTTGGAACGGCTGGTCTGTTAAACTTCCCTGCTGCTATATCAACAATAACTACACGCCTGCGATATTTTTTATTTTCACTACATTCTCGTCAACGATATTTTTCAATTTTGTTTCCCATTCACGTGCTCGATTATATCTATAATGTTGTGCTGCAACATCACGTTGAATACTCATTATATTTTAATTAGGTGGGAATTTAGCTACTAATTCAAGACACCAATAATAGATCAAGCCGAGTTTATTTCCTCGGGTTCCACATTAAATGTTACCTCGTCGTTTTGATCTAACATCACTAACAAGGATCCACCTGACGAATAACGTTGTGAAATCGTGGTAGATATTATAAATGTTACAGCACCGAGTACTGAGAGCCTGTATATACCGTTAACCTCAGCGCGATGATTAATGGTTTTATTGACTGGTGACCATAATGCTTGGTCAGACGCTTCTAAATATACCATGTTATTAATTTGCCTGTGGAGAATTTTAATCAGAATAATTTTTTTAACGATATCAGACATTCCACTTATAACATCTTCTAGTCTTTTTCTAATCGTTTCTATATCTGATATAGCTGTTTTAATATCGCCAATTTTTGTGTTAATATCAACGAGCTTTACGCTAACAGTCAAAGGGGTACCAAAGAAATCATCTGCAATTTCATTAAGTTTTCGAAAGTTTCTGAAGTCTTGTAAAAGCACTTACGTGAGAATCATACTCAGCTCGTAGCGTGGACAATTTAGCATCTATTGTGTCTACATAATTTTTCTTTGCAGCATCCTCATTAGATGTTGGATCTCTTAAAACAACTATCTTATTTCCATTCATGCTGAGTTCACCTATCATTTTATCACCGGTAGATCGTATACGATTAGCAACACCTTTTGTACTTTCATTTCTAGTAGTTGCGATTGATATACTTGAGTCTCTGATTTTACCGTCATTGTTAAATATTGGAATGTTATTGTTAGTAGCACCGAGAACTCTACGAACTATATCATTCCATTTTATGTTGCTCGTCTTTAAAACACCGTATTCATCCTGAAAAATAACAACTTCATCTCGGTCAACTCCAGAGAGGTTCATACTATCGGCAAGTTCATCTTTAGTCGCGTAATTTGACAAATCAATGCCATCTCTTTTTTTTCTTGCCCTTAATGGTACCACTAAGAGAAGATCTTCCGTAAATATCAACCATTATACTTTAAGATCTGTTTAAATCGACGCGGTTACTTGTATAATTATGCACGACTTTATGAGGTGCATTGGAAGATTTTGATATAGAGTCAAGTACATTAATTATTTCACGACCACATATCCTTGGATCAGTTAGTGTTTGTGTGGGTAATGTTGAATACCAAATTTGAGTTTTTATTGTGTTTATATATTTTAATAATTTAGTTGGTGGAGTCAACCCATACGAATCGAAATAAATGATTCCACGTGGATCAATTGCGTATGCCACCCAATGAGTACCAGGCCCTGAAGGTTAATAATACCTGTTTTAAAATTGTTTGGTTGTTTTGGTAATTGTTCACGCATGAAAACGCCTCTGAAACTTTTTATATTTAATTTTTTAGCAGCATCAAGTTAATCAAAGGTACACATTGGACGGATTAACGAAGTGTTCCTGGAAGTCTCAAATCTTTTCCGTACCGATAAGGGATTCCTGGTAATCTCAGATCCCTTCCCTTTTTTATATCCTTTTCCAGCTGCTTTCTTTAATGTCATTCCAGCGGCAGTTCCAACAGCCCCGAGGGCAGCTGCTTTATCTACAGCTGGGTCTGCAGCGGCTATTAACGCTGGTATAGCTACAAGAAGTGGAAATATACCACCTGCTTTAACTGAGTCTTTAATAGCGTTCGGAGAAAGATGAAGTTGAACTCCGGTTTTATATACTAAAGCCTTATTAAAATGTTTAAGTTGAGTCTTGGTTAATGATAATTTGTTTGGTCCACCACTAGATATTTTATCTTTTTTTAGTGATATATTTGTTCGCATTTACTTGCAAGTTTTGATTGTAATTTTTTCACCTGACCGGAAGTCAGAGCGACATTAACGTGAATATACGACATTTTTATAATATGATAAGTGAGTTAATTACATGTTTTCTATTGGTGCGTCAATAACTTACATTCTTCCACCAGCACCTTCAAGTAACGTTGCTTTATCTGAAAGAATAACTGCAATTGCTCTGTAATTAGCACCAAGGGGGTTTACACGAAAGTGAATATCAACAAAAGATTGTCTACATAAATCAAGATGTTCCAATGAAAAGTAATAGATCGGATACAGAGTTGTAAAATTCCTCTAAGATAACTGCAAGTCAGTATCTATATTTTGATCACGTCCCATAGATGTCATCAAACGATGATATGCACGTGCTACATGATTTCGGTCAAAATTTAATAATATATCTTCAGATGGTTCTTGATGACCATTTATCGGTAAAGAAACTTCACTAACCGCAAGTGTGTCAAATATCATGTGACTACGTTCTTGTGAATTTAATCGATCAGTATTTTGTACAGCAATAAATATATGCCTCTTAGCAGAAACTCCCTGTTGTGATGCTATTTGCCATGTAAATAACCCAGCAATATATGGTCATTGTCAACCATGATAACAATGATTTACCATCTTGGTCCATAAAAGAAATTAAGTTTTGTTCTTTAGCAAGCGATGGAGTCATTAATGGCATCCAGATTGAAAGTTTTGTCAATCTTACCATACAATTGTGAGCAGCAACAGGACGCCAAATTGCATCATCATCAGTAGCATTTCTTACAAGTGCAGCTATGTTTAGCTCCAAAAATAACTTTCCAACATTTCTGCAAAATCCCCAAAAATGTGACGGTCGAATTACACATGAAAAAGCTTCTTCATCATTTAACATTGTTCTGCGTGTAGCAAAGCCTAAGTTGTAATTTGCGTTGATTGATACAATTGCTGGTCCATCAGCTGCTCCTCCAGCGGCTTTTACATTACCCTCAACTTCCTTGACATTTTCAGGATGATTAGATGTATCTTTAGCAAACATCATTGATGGACCGGCTGATCTTGTATAATCATCTGAACATCTTGCAAGACCAAGTATTGTTGTAGCAACATCAACGTTTTTTTTATAATTGTTTCAATATTTCTTCCATCAATCATGTGCATAGCGTTGTCAAACAACGCCATAATACCATTGTTAACAAAACCATCTATGTCACCAACTTCAACTCCTGTACCATAATTCCGCAAAATTCGACCTTCTGCTTCAATAAATGCTTCAGCAGGTAAGAAATATCTACTTGTATCTTGAACTTGTAATTCGATTCTTCCACGCTGATATGATTGTCTTGCGCCGTAAGAATATAATTGATAATCACGCATATATTCATCTTTAAGAACTGGTGCGTCTATATCGAACGCTGGATCGGATACAAGTTTGAACATTTTATTATAATTGTTATCGTCTAACACGAAGACCACTTCTTGCTATTAAACTTGCAGTTATATTTTGTTTTTGTTTTTCTTTTTCTGATATTGGAACACCAGCCAGCTCTGAGAGTTTTTGATTTGCGGCTTGATTTTTTATTTTACTGACATTTGCAGACATAACTTCAGTGCTAGGTAATTTTACTGGTTGTGTTTCTTTTGGTACTAATCGAGCTAGTCTATCCTATATTGTCGAGAACACTTTACCGCAAGATTACCTATAGTGCCGATGCCTTTATCACGAACAGCCTCAATAGCCTTCATCCCTAATTGTTTTGTAATCGGTATTACTTTTGGAGCCATCCATTTGAATAGACCTTGAACAAATCACCAAGTCCATCTCCGTAAATCGCTTTGTAAGATGGTAGTCGTGAGTTTGCTACCCTGACCATTACGGGTCCATGTTGTGTATTGTGCACAATCAGTTTTTGAATTGCATGTTGATTAATTAGTTGTTGTTTTATTGTCGCTGTGCTAATCATCAGCAAGTTTATCACTGAGAGAACGATAAATGTGCGCGATCCATAATACCACCCGTAAATAATCTTCGACAAATATCAGATATTTCATTAATAATTTCCGGTGAATTATTCATAGCACGTTTTCCTCCAGTCAGAACTTCTAATCTATCTACGTCGGTAAGAATACTGTCAGGACAAGTAATAAGACCACCTCCTTCTGGCGTAGTTGAGTAAAAACCATTTCCAGTAGCGCCTGACGTAGGTTCGTAAATTTCTTCAGGGTCATTACGTTGCTGTTTAGTTTCTTTAACGATCACATTTGCATTTTCAGCTATTGTTTCATATATTTTATTTCTACGTTTCATTAATTCTTGTTTAAAGTCAATAAAATCCTGACTTGCAGTATCTAAAGAATCTCGATTTTTATGGGCGGCATATACTGTAGCAATCCATTTTTCAGCTTCTACATGTTCAGGAAAATCTTCATCCAAATAACCTCTTATATTTCAGAAGAAAAAAAAGCAGCAATACCTACTGATGATACTCGATTATTAAGTAATGTACGACTTTTTTCATTAAATATATTTCTATAAGCATTGGGATTTTGCTCAGGAGGTTATAGCTTTGATTGTGACCGAGTAATTCGTGAAGGAGTTTCTCGTTTTTCTTGTTCTCGCTATATTTGTTGCTGCGGTGGAGGAAGTCGAAAAGAAGGTTCTTGTTGAAGAATTTGTTGTTTAGGTTGAGGAGGTAGTCGTCTAGAAAATTGAGCACCTAAAACATATTTATTTCGTCTATATATGCAAGATATATAATATCATCATTTGAGATTCGATCTTTTTTAAATTTGATGCGCTATATCCATTTATACCGGGTATATTTACTTACAGGTTTATCATACTCAGGTTTTAAATATCTTTCTCTATAATTATAACTTGAAACCGCAAACGCAGCAAATTTAGATAAATCCATTTTATTTCCTATTACATTAACAGACAGATCATCAAATTTTACAAGTAACTTAACCTGTTGTTCTTCTGGTTCCTCTTCTCTTAGTTTTGGCTTTGGTGTGAGAGCTTTTTCTATTTCACCAATACCTTCAAGTAGTTCTTCATCTGCGGGTATGTGGCTGAACAGCAGCTATATCAGTAGGAAGTGTTTTTAAAGGGTTTTGTTTGTTTTTTTCTTAGTATATTGAGCAGTCTGTTCTAAAGTTGGACGAAGACCTTCAGTTGCTTCTGCAACTCTTTCAGTAACCTTTGTAATAGGTGTAAATAATTTTTCTGTACCTTCTGCATATTCAACTTGAGATTATTGACGTTCTTGAAATTTTTGTTTAAGAGAATCACGAGCAGGTAAAATTGGTTTGATTGCTTCTAATCTTTCTCTAGCTAATCTAGCTGTATAAGATTCAGCACCAGGTGCCATTATTTATATATAGATAATGATCTAATTATAGCAGCAGAGAGGGCGCGACCTCTATAAGACGCTATATGAGTAAACGACAACATAATATACTTTTTCAAAGAAACACAAACGACAGATATAAAGTAACAATAAAAAGTAACCCCCAAGAGAAACTCTTGGAGAGAGACTCTCGGAGAGAAACTCTCTGTAAAGTTAGAGGCTTCGGTTTAGCGTCAGTGACCTCATTTAAAAAAGAAACTTCGTATGAGGTTTTTAGTTTTCAAAGTTACGTTTCAGCAAAAGGTCTGTTCGCCCAATCTGCTGCTTGAGGCTTAAGGCAAAGCTAACAATTTCTGTCACGATCTGCTTGTTCAAAGTCAGGTATAAACCATCATTTTCGATACCATAATAATGTGCAGCTTTGTAGCTGGACCATGCCAAGAAACAATCACTTTATTAAAGTACCGTGTAACACGTTTTTCTTCATTCCATTTTATACGTGCACAAAAATATTGTAAATTAAGATTAAAGAAAACATATCTTGGGGAATTTATATTTTTAATTTTTTGAAACACTTCTACGAGGATAACATATTGTGAATTCAGTTAGTTTACTGCCAGACCGAGAACTACTGATTACAAGTAAATGCAAATATATTGTAGTACGTAACAGGCATGGGGTCGTTTACAGGTGCTAGATTAACATTTACGATTACAGGTTCGTAGTTACAAACACGATTACGATTGCTTTATATTTGCTTGTTATACGTTTTTGTTCTGAGCAGAAACATACATTGTAAAACTCAGAAAGAAAAACATTTAACCTCATGTAAATGTGTATTGACAATTATTTACATGCAAATTAAAGTACTAGGCTTCTATAATCATTCTAGTAATCTGACGTCCGCTCAGAAGCAAAGTAAAGTACATTTATTTAAAGTCTACTTCATGAAAGAGCAGCTAAGTTAACATAAATAACTGAAGTAACAAATGGTCACCTAAAATTATAAGGCCCAGTATATTTTTTAGAATAAATAGCTTGTATACTGACCACCTTTAATTACCCATTTCTTATTGTAATAGTCAAGATTCATGGTCTTTTGCTTATTGAAACTTTTACTGTTCTTATAATTATTAAGAATATAATTAGTGAGTTTTTGGTTGTAATCATTTGTAATCATGATTACATCATGCGATTATACTGCAAATGAAAGACGATTATGATTACAATTATAGAGTTTATGAAATCAATGATTACTATTACAGCTCAGACTGTAATCGATTACAATCGATTACGACTACAATCGTGATCGGCCCTATGTCTAATACGTAATCTTTGTACACCGATACCTAGACATTTTCACCGAAATCCTGATCTAAACGCCATGCTGAAATTTCCATCTCAATGAAGATATGTATATAGACTGGTCCCCTGTCTTACTTTCGGTAGCTAGTTATGACCTATGACAAAGACAAGGTGAGAAACAAACATTGTTGGGTAGAGGTAGCTGTAGCCAAAGGTAGCTGTAGCCTTTAGTGACCATTTTTTTTTAGACCGCAGACAAAGAAATAAATTAGCCTCTCTTATATCAAGCTGTGATAGTTAACAAGTGTATATAGTTTTGCGCAAAATATTAGGACCCTCCCGAGGACACGAAAGCCAAGGTAAAAGGCCATTCAATAATGATTGGCGATGCAAATTGGTAGATTAAAAACACAAGTTTTATTTCTTAAAATATTACTATGCTAAAAACAAAGCGAAATCATACATGTTAAAACGATATACGAATAATTACGAACATTGTTTTACCTAAAATGGTCCATTCTATTGATCTATTAACCGAAAATGGGACTATCTAGATTACTCGATTCGCGCCCCCCACCACCCATGACAATTTCTTTTCTAACGCCTTATTTTTCATTGACTACCTTTAAAAGAGAGCCCTGTTAGAAGCTAGTTTTTTAAGGGTGGCTTGAGGAAATAAGAGCTCTGTGCTGAATCAAATGTTTTGTCATGCATTGCAATAGGCATTAGCAGCAGAGGGGGCGAACCCACCTCATTTTATAAACGTTAGTTTGGTAAACTAACCCTAATTACAAAAAAAAAACCCACAAAACATAAACGTAAAACTGAGGCTTCTAACTTTCCGAGAGTGAGTCTCTCTCCAAGAGTCTCCATTGGGGTTAGTTTTTTTTTGCGTCATCGTTTTCGAAAGGTATGCGTGAGTTTTACTACGATGACGCCTTCTCGAGGTCGCGCCCCCTCTGCTGCTATTAATTAAAAATTGTAATATCAATAATGGCTCATCCAGAATCTTATACTGCCCCGGTAGCTCGAGAACGATTAGAAGCAATTAAGACATTTCTCTCTATGAGATTATTTTAGAGAAAACCTGCAAGCGAGACAGCAAGCACAAGTTGAATTTGCAGGAGGCACAGAACAATTATTTAAACCCGTTACAAAAGTTAATGAAAGAGTTGCAACAGCTACTGAAGGTCTTCCTCCATCAGTCAAACAAACCGCTGAGAAAATTGCAAAAATAGCTGCAGCTCAACCTCAACTTGAAGGTGAAGGTGCTGTTGGTGAAAAACCAAAAAAGGAAAAAGAGGAATTGATTTTAGGGGAAAATTCACTGAAGAAGGTATACAAGAAATTCAAAAATATAAATTAAAAACTAACCAGGATATCGTCCAGTTGGGTGAGTTTGCTGCCAAACATTTTCCTCTCAGAGATCGATTTTTAAAACCTGAATACGTTAAAAAAGTCAACAGTGACCCATGGAACGAGTTCATGTTTAAAATAAATCAAATTGTTGATTATATAGATAAAGCAAGATTTGATTACAGATTTTATTCAATAGGAGTAAAACGTCGTAATATAACATTAAAAGAACAATGAGAACATGAAAAAGAACAACGACAAGAAGAAAAAGAACAAAAACAAAAACAAAGGGAACAAACACGAGAACAAAAACAGAAGGAAAGGGAACAACGACAAGAACGACAACAAAAAACTTCCTATCAACTTCCTCCACCTCTGCAACAAGCGAAAGAAGAATCGACTGAAGACTTTTATAAACTATATGGAGAACCTACAGAAGAAGAATTTTACGATGAGCCTGGCGCTACTGGTAGTGGTTTGGGAAGTGGTCTTGTTACTCCCTGTCCTAACAATATTCTTTACGACATATCACGATTAAAAGTTCTCACAGGAGGAAAATAATTCAAAAGAAATAATTAATGAAGCAGCTGATATTTGTCAACGATTATTGCAAGGTGGTATCATGGATTTTGTCGTTTACCGAGAATTAATCAACGAACTCGTTGATGACTATCACAGTGATTAGATATATAGATAAAAAAATAAGATGATCATACATCAACGACATCGTGGCCCTGTAATGGTCAGAGCAGCGAATTCACGATAGCCTATCTATCAAGCAATTTACGGTAATGGTCTTGGTAACGTTATTGAAGGTTTATTTGCAAGAATGGCCCCAAAATAGCTCCGATTGCAAAATAATTATCAATGAAAGCAATTAGTGCTATTGGTGAAAAAGCTCCTGAAGCTATTGGTAATGTTGCTAGTGGGGCCTTTACTGCTATCAAAGAAAGACTAGCACGATTTTGATACGCAGAACACAAGTGGTCCCACCACCAGTAAAATTACCCAGTACTGAAATCATGCCTGCGGAGGTCAGTAAAGTAATAAATCAAGCCGCAAATAAAAAACTAGCAGCCTTTATGGATCAAGGATCTGATGAAGTACAAAACAATTTTACTGCCAATTTAATAGCAGGAGGTGGACTTCGTGCTCGCTTGATAAAGTCAACGCTGTGTATATAATAAAATGTTTAAACGCATATCCGACCCAGCACTTGAGATGGATGCGCCGGTCCTCAAAGATGAATCAAAACGTGAATATCAATTTTATTCCTATAACGCAAAACAACCAAATCAACGCGGCCGCATCGAACTTCAAGCTCAGGATACAAGCAAATATTTCTTGCCCGCTGAGGCGTTTATTGAAGTAGAAGGTGAACTTGTAACGAATGTTGCGGCTAATACGCCATATGATGCCAATTTGCGAGTTGGTTTTGTCAACAATGGGATTATGGCTCTGTTTGATAGCGCTACATACATGACTGATGGTTGAAATATTAAATCAATTCAGAATGATGTCGATGTAGCTACAACAATAATCGGTCTAGCTAGATGTTCTGATGATTACACAAGATCAGCCGGTCCATCAATGATGTTTGCTAAAGATAGTACCGACCACGCTGATCATATTCAATATATCAAAATACGGACCCCGCAGAATACTGCATCTGATCCAGAACCAGACGATTTTGAACATGCACTTAGACCAGCTGCTGCTTTCTTTTGATGTTATAAAAAGTGTTAATGCAAATTACAACTTAGGATTTGCAACACGTGTAGCAACGTTGTCCGGAGATAATATCATTTTTCATGTGTAATTCCACTGTCTCACATCTTTGGATTTTGCAGAGATGTTAGAAAGGTCATCTTTGGAGCTAAACACACAGTTGTACTCGTAAGAAAAGGTGACGATAATGATGCAGTCTGGCGAGGTGCTGGTGTTGCCGATAGTAAAGTAAACATATCACAACTCTCACTGTGGATGCCTATAATGACTCCATCAATCGCAAAAGAACAGGAATTATTGTCATTTATGGATCAAGGCGGTAAATCATTGCTATCATAGTTAACAGTAACCACAGATGCTACTCAAAGTGTTGTTCGAAATGTATTTTAATTGGCATATAGCATCACAACAAGGTGTTTCTGCGCCACTACATATTTTTATTGCGCTGCAGCATTCTGATCGGACAAATAGTCAAGAACGTTCTCATATGATATTTGATAATTTTGGGTTACCGAGGTTTCGTTGAGAATAAAAGAACAAGAACCATCTGAAGATATATTATAAATTACACACACAATCATGTTGCACGCGTATATTACCGTTTGATGACATTTATGGGACATGATCAAAATATAGATACTGGTTTGCAAATATCACAGCTACATTTTACAAGATTATATCCAATATATTGCTTTTCGCTGAAGCATCTTGATTTATCAAAATGATCTGTCGTTGACGTACACTTCAGAGCACGCGTTAATGACCCGCCAGATGGTGATGCCCACTACAGAGCAATCGCGGTCATACTTAGTGACAAAACAATGTTACTTGAAGGTAGCAGTGGACGAACGAGAGTCGTTGATGCGCCAGTGGAAAATCTTTCATCTAAGTTATTTAGAAACACGAGCATCTTATAAAAATGTCATATCATCATGCTAGTGTCAGTATGACTCCTGGTCAGATCAAGAAATTGCAATCCGCATCGGCAAAAAAATGTGGGACCACAATAACGCTAAAGCAAAATCTAATCACAGGCGGTGGAAATAAACTATCACTGACGGCGCGTCAACTTGAACATCTCAATGACGCTAAACAATCCAAGACTGTAATACGATTTAAACTTTCTGCTGGTGCTATAAACAACATGGTTAAAACGGGAGGAATATTCCCACTTCTCGCACCAATATCAGCGTTGATAGCCGCTAAAGCCCCAGCTATTGCAAAAATGCTGCTGCGTTAGGTACTGTTGGAACCGCTGCTGAAATGGCATTAAAATAAGCAACGAGAAAAGGCCTAAGATTACCAGGGAGTAGTTTCACATACGGGAGAGGCCTAAGTTTACTAGGGAGTCGTTTCACATACGGGAGAGTCCCAAGATTATCAGGGAGTCGTTTCACGTAAGGGCGCTTAAGACTTACAGGGATAGTTTAATAACACAGATGTCAAATTTTGATTTGCTTGATGCTGCTAAACTACTAAAAATAAAAAATTCAGAGGTGTTTTTATACGAGATCAATTACCACAACAACCAAACAACGCTGAAACCGGTATTATTAATCTCGATAACAGCACTGGACCTGGTACTCATAGCGTAGCATACGCGAATGACCCTCGTGGATTTTTTTTTACTCGTACGGGTTAGCTCCACCGCAGAAATTGATCAAATATGTCACACCCGTTCACGCAAAAGTTTGGTACTCAACGATACCAACACAGAAAATAACAGATCCGCCAATATGCGGTCGTGAAGCAATTGCTGTACTTGACGCTATATTAAAATCATCATTACCATCTCACAAAGCTGTGCACGATTATACAAGACAGCGTTGGAAATCTACGATTTAAAAAAAAGAAATGAATAATGGTACATATTTACGGAAGATCCCGCGATGGTATTACTGCGAGTAAAAAAAATCTGACATAAACTTAACAAAATACGTGACAAAAGACTATCTTAATGATCTCATGAACCTAACTGGAGTTGACCGAGATGAGGTTGTTGTTTTTCAGGACACATACGGTGTTTCAAAACACAGCAACATCAAATGGAAGGATATAGTTCGACGAGTAATCGGTGCGGTCACGGATAACATCCCTGTGTTTACTGACGGCGGTAGAATCAGAGATTCAAGTATATCGTTTACAACAATCAGAGATGAAATTGCAAGAAGCTCTGCTAATCCTTTAAAGAATACTGGTGACACAATGACAGGCGAACTCAGCATGAGCGGAAATAAAATAGTAGTGCTCTGAGATCCAACATCCTACGAAGATGAGGAAACAAAAAATATGTAGATGGCAGCTACAGCACCGTAGATAACAAATAATCCACGTTACGGGCCGAGTATCACGTTCACATAAGTGCGTTTACAAATCTCCCCAGAAACTTTAGAAAACTTAATGAAATCGCAGATGATTTCTTTGGCACTCCGTTGACCGCTGACATGAAACACTCTGGTATCAAGACGAATATTGATACCATTAAGAAAACACTCGAAGACATCGTAAGTATCGTTAACAAAATTAGTCTGATTAAAATTCCTCCGGGTGTAACTCCCGGGCAAATTACCAACGTAGTATACACAGTGACATCCGGGTTCGCAACATGGTCACAGCAAATTAATACTATCAAACACACTGCAACAGTTACTGGTGTGTATATACTGTCTGTGTTCAGTGCTGGAAAATTTAGTATATACACTACATATCCCTGGCGGCATTCAACCGATAAGTTTTCCGGGGTTGTGTCTGTTGTGTTAAATAGCGGAACCGAAGAGACATATATACTGGAAGCAGCTGATAAGTAATTAACTGGTGGTGTCTGGAATTTGTTGCTAAGACGCCTCAATTGGTTACTGCATAAAATAATAATGGCGCTGACGAAGTCAAACACAGAGTTAGAGACAAAATCAAGAGTCCAAAAATAAAGATGTGATCAATACGTGAATGGCAATCAGCGTTAAAAACCATCATTGACAAATATACCGTGAAAGTAAAAAAATACAAGCGGCGTGCAGTTGCCATTGATGTTGCAGTTTATTCAGTTTCCACGTTAGTTGCGTCCACTGGTATAGTGTTATCATCGCTGACTCCGATAACAGTAGCAGTAGCAACAATGTGTTGCATCATCAACAGCAATTGCAGGTGTTTTTAATATTATCGCGAAAAAGATATCCACGTGAACGAGTAGAAAATTGCACGATTATCCTACGCAGTTACATACGACAACAGCAGCGTATTCTAAATTATCGTCTCTGATATCATCCAGCCTAGACGATACAATAATATCAGGTTTCGAATTTACCAACATGGTTAAGATATACAATGAAGTAATCGACGTAGAAACTCACCATTTGAAAGAAAATGAAAATAATAATGACCGAACTACTTTAGCAGATAGCCGCAAATACAACCCCTCAAAAGACCACATCGATAACAGTAAACTCCACTAAACTTGAATTTGGTATTAATTTTCCAAGTGCGATTCCGGTGAGATCGCCCTTACGCAGTTGGGTGTATACAAAAGTTGGAAAATTTCAGATCACAATCATTTGGTTGACTACAATAAAATAATTCGCTGATGTTTGCAAATAAAAATAAACCAGATGGAACCCCCGACTGGAATGTTGTTGGGATACCAACCGGAATTTATGAGATTGAAGATATCAATGAAGAATTTCAGCGCCGAATAAAAATTATAACAGGGAGAGAATCCAAGATAACAATAACCGTCTACGAACCATCATTATCATCTGCGATCGAGATAAATTCTCCAGATTACGCCGTTGGTATATATCAATAATCAATCAGGACAGTGTTAGGTTGGCCTGATGTTGCGCCGGAGATACCTCCACTGTTACTAGAACCAAAACGGGAGGATTTTACCACGGACAAGCAATCATGCCACGAAATTACCCCATATTACAAAAAACATCTACTTGATATAAAAAGCGCAACGTTGGGTAGTAGATTTGGCTTCAGTAATAAGGATTTTATGTCGTGGGATTTTATTTATGAACGACGCCCTAGATAAACTAAATCTATTGTTATTTATCTGGGAGACATCAAAACATATTTTGGTATCATTAAATTTGATCATAAAACACAAGAAAAACTACAGCAGAATTTCCAGGAACATCTTTTTGATATAGCAAGTTCACGCAGCGAAATCATTAAACAAAGAGAAATATTAAACCAGCTTGTATCCGACATGGAATATCTTCACCATCGAATAATTCAGGCAATAATTGATTACACCGACGACATAAATTGATATAAACAACAATTTTTAACTGCATACAAAATAACAGAAGCTGATCTTCCGACATTTAAATTTCCCGGGTATAACCCAGATGAGTTAAGAAAATCCACCAATGATATCATTGATGAATATTTTCCTGAAATACTCGTCCATGGAGAAAAACACTACCACCGGCAACTATTCTCCGGTACAATAATGCCCCCGACGGGACAGGCCGCCATATATCTCCGGAAATCGTAAATATAACTCCAACGATCGCGGTCAACCTCGTCTGTGATGTAATTGATGGAAGCTATCAGACAAACACCGTCATATCCACACATGCACAGCAAGGATATATTTTGTATTCGTTTTCAACACACGTGTCACCTGGATCTCTCATTGTGCAAGAGCCAATCAATCCCGTCTATTTGCGACGTCATAATCCACTGTTATCAAGAATAAACTTTAAATAAAAATGTAACACTGAGTCTGATTTTATATGTGAAATCTTAAAAATCTACGATCGATTTCTTGATCACAGCAAAAAAAAATATTTCTCCACCTTGTCCTTGATAAAATCAACGAGGTGGATTGACAAACGGACCACGCACAGATTTCATTTTCGCTGCAAATCTGTCGACTTTTATAATTTTGATAGGTAATAAGGTAGTCAAACTGACTGATTTTATTTTTTTTACTGAAAATTGGTAGGCAACAGCACAAAATAATAATTCTCCGTCCTTTTGTATCAACGAGGTGGACTGACATACTATTTTCACTTTTATTTTATCAAGGAGTCTAACCTTCATTTTCATTACCTGAAATAAACTTTCTTAGTTACCTCACACGAGCATTATCTTCTTTGTTTCATATTCACGAGATGATTCTGATCTAATTTTTTCGAGTGCACGAGAGAGAGAGAGAGAGAGAGAGAGAGAGAAATTCCTTTACTTCAGGTTCTTTTATTGTAGCTAGCGATCGACACATTGCTGTCTGAATCTTCTTTACGAATCGATATTCAGATGGTGAAGTATATCCTCCATTTTCTTTTTTTTTCTTGCAGTTTCTCAAAATCAGAAATAATTTTTTCGGGATTTAGTTCATCAGATATATTTATACCTTCGCGCTCTAATTTTTTAATAGCAGAAATAACATTATTGATATTTTCATAATTCATAATTCATTATACAGTATATATATATATATATATATATATATATATATATATATATATATATATATATATATATATATATATATATATATATATATATATATATATATATATAAGAAAAATATTGTACACTCCTATGAACTCCTTGGGTGTCATATAACATCCTAGTGAGTCCAGAGGAGTAAACACTAAGGACAACACAACCCGATATGAGCCTCTAGGGTGCCTAAATGACATCATACAGGCTCAGGGGCATACTAAACACAACCCCCATTGTGAGCCTCTAACCCGCCAAACAACAGTCTAGCAGACTCAAGAGGGCGTGTTTTCGAGGACAGCATAACACATAGTATTTACACTATTTATATCTCTAAAATCCTAGGGTGCCACCGCATCTAAGCGAGTTTACAAGGATACAGTAAACCTTAATTAAGTACAGCACAAAACATAAATCTTAATTAACTTAATTAACATAATACTAAGAAGGAGGATGGCACAGTTACCCATGTGAACTGCTAGGGTGCCATCGCATCGTAGCGAGTCTACAAGGATACAGTAAACCTTAAATAAGGATAGCACACAAATCTTAATTAACTTAATTCCTTAGATTCTCTAAGGAGGAGGACGGCACAACACATTTACAGTATTTATGGTAAGGAGGGCACGGTACATGTATTTTACACTATTTATAGTAAGGACGACACAATATGTATAGGACGGTACAATACATATAGGACGGCACAGACAGATACGGGGTTATTTTCTACGCTCGACAGATTTTACACACCCTCCCCTAAAATCAACCCCTGGGAGCGCAAAAGGCGCCCGCCACGTGTTGACATGGCGGAAAGGTGTGATTGTCTGTTGAGTTTCGAAAACCCCAATAAAAAATACGGACCCTTTAGTATATAAGCTGGACTGATACCTAGAAATTCAAAGACAGGTGTGACATATTCTTAATTTTTCTTAATTCTTATCGCAGAAAAAATACAGATGAACCAGAAATCCAGACGGATTTAGTAAAACATATATCTCGTCTGTGAAAAGAATTATTATTTATCCCAATAATTAATTACACCTGCCCGTGTTGACAATCCCTGAGAAAATCCTTGATAAAATCTACGGGGAGTAATCGAAGATATTTTACTTCCGTGTTAACCATTGCCACAAAAAAATATTCTGAAAGGAAAAAGAGGAAGTAATAATAACTTACCTTTAAGCTAATGAAAAACTGTAATGTGTATACAATTAAGAAAACACTCGGCTACACAAGTATAGGTTATTAAAGGTAGCATTGTGATGTGCAGTATAGAACAACGATAGTGAAACTAGAATTCGGTTAATCAGAACAGGAAACGAGGATAACTGTTAACCGCGTTACATATCCTCAGTAGAGTTGTCTCCGTTCATTGCCTGTATCTTTACATAAGAAAATGAGATTCAATTTTCGTACTTGTTTGAAAAGGCCGATTTGTATATTTTATTTGCGACCTTTTGTATGGAAGGCGCGCATATGTCAAAATACTTGTCAGCTGCATATATCGACTGAAATATTATTTCATCCGTTTCAATATTGAAAGATTGAACAGCCTTAGGAATCTTTTTGTATTTACCAGTCCCTCCCCGTGCAGAATTCTCACTCTGCGATAGCTTGAAGATTTCGTAAGAATTATCGAGTTTGTTGTTGTTAATATGATCGATCACAAGACCCTCTTTGATCACCCACAGAAAACATTTCGAATACAAAACCTGTGATTGTAATAATTTTTCTTCCCCCAATAGTAAATCTAAGATAACCAGTATTAATAACAACACCGACTGGCTTTTGTCCGCTGACAGTGTCTGACTACACCATCACGAAAAGCTTCATACTTTTTAATGGTGGGATGTCTGACAAATTATTTTTGCTTCATTTATATATAATATTATTTGCTAAATTATAACTTTTCTTCAAATCTAGCTATATAGTCTGCAGGGGATCTTATAACCTTATTATTTTTTTTATCGTAATATCGTTTTAACTCTCTATATTTTTCACCACCACAACACGTACACATCTGTGTTTTTCTTCTAACCCCAACACCACACGGTAAACAAGGCTGTGGACCAAGACTCTCCGCCGTCGAACACTTTGCAAATGTTGACCGCAGAATTCCTTCACGCAGGATTTATTACAAGGAACTGAAGACCCTGTCATCAACCACTTACACTGATTTCTTATTTGAGTCATCATATATATAATACTTGTCATTTAAATACTTGCCTGAACTATAATATGGAAGAGATTGAGAGATTATCTATTATCCAGCCTTGGAAAACTTCTAGATTCGATCTTGACAGAAGAACCCTTGACTTGCGGAGGCAAACTCTGACTGATCCGACGATTAATCTGATTAATATTATCAGGGATGCTAAAAAAGAATTTCGTGAGATGGAGCATTTCACTTATGAAAAACATTCAAAATTGTATGTGACGCTGACGAAGTCATTGATGCTACAATGAACGATACGCGAGCGGAAAAGATTATTGATTATCTCAACGATCAGAAATATTTTCTTCAGAATAAAGTTTATATTGCTGGCAGATGATGAGTGGATTATCCGTGACAAACGTGACCCTGTCCTTGCTAATGGAAAAACCGCTGTTTTAAGTAAAAATTCCAAGCCAGGAATGCTAACTGGTATTGACAGACCATAGTATGAACGAGCGTATCCTATAACAGCGATTGTTTATGGAATTTATCAGCTAAAGGATAAACCCGAAATAAGTAAGAACGATCCTGTGTCAGTATGGTTATTTAAAAGTTCCGATGATGAAAAATATGATCAATTTGTACGACCTAACGGCGAAATATATCGTAAAGAATCTCTTCACGAAACGATGAAACATCTTGCGCAGATATTTTCAGAAAATACTGAGCAATTGCTAAATAATTGTTTTACAGTTCTGTCAGATGCAGCTCACTTAGCAGAAGAGAACAATTCGTGGAAGCCAACACGATTTGAATTTCTCGAAGACGTACAATTAAGTTGCTATAAATACGGACACGGTGGATTGTGGAATACTAAGCATAATTAAAGTGACGTTATCTCGGTTGATATGGTCGCGTGTTATCCGGGAAGTTTTCTTGGATTGGGTGAGTGTTCTGGATATTTTGCGCGGTTTGGACACCCCACAAACGAGATGACGCGAGTATCGATAAATGGACCACTATCTGATTTTGACCTGACCGGGGTTGCTCGTATTGTATCATTCGAAATAGCTAAGGGTCTTCATCCGATCAGTTATGTTTGGTTTGGTAAACACTTTTCAGAAAAAAGCTGGGAACCAAAAGTTTTATTACGATATATGATTGATTGTAAAATACTGATATCGCTGATTGTAAGTGATGCAATTATATCATATCGGAAGCAGACCGACGTTTGGTTACCATCACCTAATGATGATAGCGCCGCAAAAGATCTCGGTATAAGAATAATTGGCAAGTTTACTCAAGGTGGAGCATATGATCATAAACGACATTATGCACGATTCATTTTAGATGATGCTGAATATGACATCGTAATCGCTGATGCAACAGCGAGAAATATATTTTTAAGTCGAGAAAACGCTTACTTTTCTGATGGAACACGGTTGGGTACAATTGTTGGTTATATGAATGGTGAATCGCCTCGTTATACTCATTTAAGATCTTCAATGCTCGCTTATGTGTCTATACATTTATTATAGAGTTTATACTGATAGCAAGTATACATCATTGGTAACTCGTTTTACAAACAATGATGCATCATGGGGTTCGTGGAGAATAAAACAAGAAATGTTATATAATGATACTGAATCCGCAGATGTTACAATCGATGATAATTATTATAAAAATAATCAAATGTCAGAATTATCGTTAGCGGCATCCGTGTATGATCCAGTATCCAGACACAAGACTGTTTATCTAAACGGCCCAGGAAGTTCTGGTAAGACGACTCGGGTGATCGAATTATTTCGAAAGAATTGCGATGAAATGATTGTGCTAACACTAATACACAGACTTGCCAGAGAGATGAAACAACGAGGAGTACAATCATGTACTTATCACAGCTTTTTAAATGCAAGGGTGACACATGGACTCCTGACTGAATGGGAGCGAAATATATTCCAAAAATTATTATTTGGGATGAAGTGTGCACAGTACATATTAAAAATGTTTCTCGATTGGCTGTTATTGAAAAATACAGCTGTGATAATGTGCGGCGATCACGGTCAACCACCACCGTTTGTTGGACCATCTCCACATGATTGGTTAAAGAATTATGTATATTATTACTCGGAGATAACTGATGATCACATATCTCTTGATGCAGAATTAGACGAGTTTAAGAAATTAATCAGACTACAACCGAATAAAATTCAATGTGAAATAATGCGTAAAATAGTTTCAGAAACTTCAATGAACGAATTTCTGCAAAAGTGGAGACCAAATGATTTGATAGTGGCAAGTATAAAGATAGTTCGTTATAAACTTCAACAACAATTACTTATGTTAGATAAAGAAAAGTTTCCAGAATTACCAGTGCCGCTGTGTTATAGACCAGTTGATACACGACGGCAAACTATTGACGTTCATATACCAGGACAGACCGAGAAACAAAGTCTTGTATTAAACGATAATGTTTAAGTTGATGTCAATATTGTTGAAGATGCGATAAAAATAAACAAATCTCCGTGGACGCTAGGATACGCAATGACAATTCACTCATCTCAGGGGTCATCTATCTCTGATACTCGAGTTTGGAATGTAGATGATCGTGTCGAATGGTCAAACTTAGCTTATCTCGCAGTGTCTCGAGTCAGAAGAATATCTCAGCTGCGGAGAATTGTTTTTAGACGCTAAAAAAATTATTGATGTAACCGACTACAGCACAATAAGAAAAAAATTAGCCGGTTATAAACAAAGTGTTAAAAAAACGAGACTTTGATCTAGCTGTTGAATTTATTATGACACTGAAGCAGCAGCCGAATAATCACTGTGCGAGCTGTAATTGTGTAATGTTGTGGCAGTACTCGAGTAATAATCCAAGACAATTTACCTTGGACAGAAAAGATAACCGTCGTGGTCATACACGTAAAAATGTGATGATGACCTGTCTCGAGTGTAATCGACGTAACGGCGCTAGTTAAGTGATCGCGGTGGTAATTGCGTGTCTTCGGGAATCACTTGTAATTGTTCACGTGTAAATCCACGTTGAGGAGCAGTTGAATCTAGTCTGTAGATTGCAGGTCTACCCGTGGATCTTATTATCTAGATATGTTGTGCGTCGTAATACTCCAAATAGGATCAATCACTCTTTTTCTCACCTTCAAGTTCACCAGGTTCATATAAATATCTTACAGTCACATCACCTAATACTGGCTGCCCTGAAAAATCACGTCGTTGTATTGATATACGCGCTCTTGTGATTGCATTAACGGGTTTCAACGCAGTTGTTCGAGTAATTTCATTATTTAATGCAGCTATCATACTTGGTAATCTTGCAACCCACTCGCGAGATCTTTGGTCTTCAATTAATTCTTTCGCTTATTGATATCCAAATAACTGCTCAGCAAGTGTTCGATTGAATCGTTCAACAATTGCCCGATCACGGTGTATTGCAGTGTGTCCTCGTCGTATTTTGAAATTATGTTGTTTCATCAGCGATGATATTGCGCCCTGAAATTCTTTGCCATGATCAACTTGTAGTAGCTGTCACAGCGTTGATAAATTCGTTCAAACGCAGAAGCTACTTCAGTTGCTGTCTTTGTTGCTAGTCGGTATGCTTCTTTGTATCTACTTGCAACATCAACGACAGTTAACGCGTATTTGTACGTTATTTTTGATGTATCCTAATTTTGACAGTATCATGTGGTAAAAATAAAATATCCGCCTGATGAACTTCATTAGGAACGCTGACATCGAAATGTGCTTACTGAATTCGTTTAGGCGGTGGTAGGTAAATTTGCCATATTGCCTGTCGGACTAACCATTTTTCAGCAGTAGAACGTTCGACCCCTGCTGCTTCAGCGAGTTTACTAAAGCAGCAGAGAGGGTGAACAGACCACATAATCCGAGCAAAACGCATTTTTAGGCAAAAATAATCCGTGCTCATATATAGGTCATACCACGTCTACAATCATGTTTGTCCCAAACAGGATTGTAGACAAACCCTCTTTGCTGCTATCCAAATATTTTATCAAAACCTACACGATATCTTGTTCTGGGATCGTGCAAATCTATTGTTATAAATCCATGCGGAGTAGCTTGCGCTCGTGAAAAGAAATTTCTGAATTTAATTATATCTATGTCACCACCACACCAAGTTTGATGAATATTTCGCATCGTATGTGTGTCTACGCCATTAAACACAACTAAAATATTGCAATTATCTCTGATCACTTTCGGAATGTGTGTATATCGTTGAGTAACATAGATCACATCTGTACTTTTATGTCTGCCACGAGAAAATATCCTGGCTGGATGTGTTTGTTTGTCTAGCATCACATCATCATACACAACTAAATTATTAATTAACCCATCAAGATCATCGACTGACGGTGCTTCATCAATATCTGTTATAAAATCAATAATATTTTCACCGTCATTTATTAATCTTGCATTTTTATTGAATTCTTTTAACACTTCATAACAACTCTGATCATCAACGGATGGTGCTACCAAATATAATTTGTCCCATTTCAACCATTTCATTATCAAATTAAGTAATAATTGCGTCTTACCCGATCCAGATGGTCCTATGATAATCATTCTGATGGAATTTGGTAACGCAGGGTGGTGTTTAACTGGCTCTCGCTGTCGAGTTGCTGAGAAATCAATTATATCCATATATTTTATAACATGAATTTATATTGTTTACACTGTAGAGTTAAAACTCCATCTACTGATTTAGCTACGGTTACAACAAAAAATAATGGTGGAAAATGTTCTGTGTGCGGTAGAAAGAAATTTTCGTTTTTACCTAATAAGCGCGGTGGTGATATTGCTAAAATGATGTCAAATTTTCCAGGTGCTCCATGGGCTAAATACCCAGGAGAAAAACATCTACTAGGATATAATTATTGCGGTCCTGGTACCAGACTTGATATCAGGCTTGATAATCAAGATCAACCAAAACCAGGTGAGTATCCTGTAAACGTTATTAATCGAGCTTGTCACGCTCATGATGTAGCTTATAAAATTGAAAATCTACAAGACAGGCATATTGCAGATCTGAAATTAATTCATGCGTTAAATTCTATAAAAAATAAAAATATCAAAGAAAAATTAGCTAGTTGGTTAATAAGTTCCGCAATGAAAATAAAATTAGCGCTAGGGGCTGGTAATATATAATGGAATAAATTTATTATAGTCCAAGAAGATACTGGAGAGTCAGAGCAGCAATTAGTATACTCGCTGATGCAGCAGTGGTTAAACATTCTACTCCTGAAGCGTGGTTATCCAGGCAAGCCATATGGCAAATTTACCTACCACCACCGAAACGAATTCAGTACGCGTATTTCGATGTTAGTGTTCCTAATGAAGTTCATCAAGCAGATATTTTATTTTTACCACATGATACTGTACGTAGAAACACATACAAGTACGCGTTAACTGTAGTTGATGTTGCAAGTAGGTATAAAGAGGCAGAGCCGCTATCAACGAAAACATCATCTGAAGTATCTGATGCGTTTGAACGAATTCATCAACGAGGACCATTACGATGGCCACAATTATTACAGGTTGAACCTGGTAAGGAATTTCTTGGTCCAGTATCATCGGTGATGAAACAACATAATACCAAAATACGATGAGGACGTACTGCAATTCACCGTGATCAGGCAATTGTTGAGCGATTTAATCGAACACTTACTGAGCGGGTATTTGGATATCAATACGCAAAGGAATCTATTCAAGATAAAAGATCTCGCGAATGGGTTGCAAGATTATCAAGCGTGATAGCTGCATTAAATAATGAGATTACACGAACAACCAACATGAAACCTATTAATGCAATTACAAAAAAATATACGAATACAACGAAAGGATATTGAAAAACAAAAAATACTGGGTGATGTTACAGTTAGATATTTATATGAACCGGGTGAACTTGAAGGTGGTAAAAAAAGAGCGACTGGTCCTATTTGGAGTATTACCACACACAAGATATCCAGACCTGTAATCTACAGATTAGATTCGGCTGCTCCTCAACGTGGATTTACACGTGAACAACTACAAATAATTCCCGAGGATACACAACTACCACCGCGATCACTTAACTAGCGCCTCTACGTTAATTACACTCCAGACAGGTCAACATCACATTTTCTCGTGTATCACCGCGACTATTATCTTTTCTGTCTACGGTAAATTGTCTTGAATCATTATTGGAATACCTCCACAGCATTATACAATTACAACTTGCGCAATGATTATTCTGCTGCTGTTTTAACTCAATAATAAATTCAACATGTTGGTTTTATTAACGATTTCAGGAATTATAATTCTCCGTAACTGAGATATTTTTCTAACCCTTGATACCGCTAAATATACTAAATTTGACCACTCGATACGATCGTCTATAATCCAAACTCGTGTATCAGAAATAGTTAATCCCTTAGACGAGTGGATCGTCATAGCGTATCCCAATACCCATGGAGATTTGTCAGCGCGTAATGCATCTTCGACCACACTGATATCAACAGCGACAATATCATTTAATACGAAATTTTGTTTCTCAGTCTGCCCTGGAATATTAACATTAACATTCTGTTTTCGTGTATCTGATGGTCTATAACATAACGGAACAGGAATTCTGAATATTTTTCTTTATGCAGCTGAAATAACTGCTATTGTAAAGCGTCTCTGATTATTTTTCTGCTTGCTACTATCAAATCGTTGGGTCTCCATAAATTCAAAAAATCGTTCATTGAGGTCTCTGAGATCACTCCGCGTATTATTTCACTCTGAATTTTGTTTGATTGTAATCTGATTAATTTTTTAAACTCCTTTAAATTTGCATCAAGAGCTCTATGATCATCATTTATTTCTTCGTAATAATCAAAGAAATTTTTTTAACCAATTATGTGGAGACAGTCCAACAAAAGGTGGCGGCTGACCATGATCGCCACACATTATTATAGCGGTATTTTTCGTCAACAACCAATCAAGAAACATTTTTAATGTATTCTATGACACCGTACATATCTCGTCCCAAATAATTATTTTAGGTATATATTTTTCTCCCATTCGTTCAGGAGTCCATGTATCCCTGCGCTACCGAAAGAAACTATGATACGTGCACGATTGTACTTGCCGTTGTTTCATCTCTCGTGCAAGTCTATGTGTGGGTGTCAACACGATCATATCTGAATTTCTAAAAACATTAATTGCTCGAGTCGTCTTGCCGCATCCACCAGGTCCATTGAGATATACTGTCTTATATCTAGTTATTGGATCACTCACTGACGGCGCTTTCGACATTTCTGATATTTTATTACCCTTACGATAAAAATCTCTCATTGGAACATCTGCTGATTCTGTATAATTGTGTAATATTTCTTTTTTTATTCTGCACGAACTCCATCGTTCATCACAGCTTATAAATTCCATAACAGACTCTAAATATTTACTCGAAATATAAAACGAATCTGTTGCGACTCTGACTGCAGTCTCAGGAAATCTATTAATCATCGATAATAAGTTAATAGAAACAAAAGCCAACATAGAAGATCTTAGATGAGTATACTGTGGGGAGACATCATTTATGTAACTAAGGATCGTACCCAATTTTGTTCCGTCGGATAAATAAACACGTTCTCGATTTACAAATATATCTCTCGCTGTTGTATCAGCGATTATAAAATCGTATTCGGCATCATCTAGAATTAATCGTGCATAATGTCTTTTATGATCATATGCACCACCCTGAGTAAATTTACCTATAATTCTTCTACCAAGATCTTTTGCGGTTTTTTCGTTATTTTTAAGTTTAATCTCGAGAATTTTAGGAGCTTCTTTGATAATATCATCTTCGGAAACACCATGACATTTTTCCTTAAATTCCTTAATAACTTCATCGAGACTGATAGAATCTGGCATGGGCAACCAAACTTCGGTCTGTGCGTGATATGATATAATTGCCTCACTAACCACCAACGATATCAATATCGCACAATCTAGCATATATCGTAATAAAACTATAGGCACCCAACGTTTTTCACAAAAATGTCTACCGAACCAAACAGAACAAATCTTGTGAAGATTTTCGTTAAACTCGAATGATTCAACACAAGCGAATCCAGTCAGATCAAAATCAGGTAATGGTCCATTAATTGCCACTCGCGTCATCTCGTTTGTAGCGTGACCAAATCTAGCAAAATATCCAGAACAATCTCCGTATTCTAGAAAACTTCCCGGATAACATGCAACCATATCAACCGAAATAACATCATTGTAATTATACATGGTATTCCATAATCCGCCGTGTCCGTATTCGACGCAACTTGCGCGTACGTCCTCGAGTAAATCAAATCGTGTTGGTTTCCATGATTATTTTTTTCTCTAGCGAAATGAGCCACAACAGATGGAACGGTAAAACAATCAGTATTTTATCGGTATTTTCCGTGGAGTGCTTGCACTCTAAAAACTTCTCCGCGTGATTTTTTATCTCGTCGTGGAGAGATTCTGTTCGATATATTTCACCGTTTGGTCTAACAAACTGATCAAATCCACCTTCCTCATTACTTTTAAATAACCATACCGATACAGGATCATTTTTACTTATTTCGTTGATAAAATCAAACATGCTTCCCCCAAAATTATCTGAGGGGTAAAATCTAACAGTTCGATCACGTGGAAATACTGTTACTGCGCTGGTCCATACGTGCGCATTATGATCAATAATATTTATTGGAGCTCCTTTCGATCTATATTTTGATTCGTGTAATATTTCTCCCGTTATCGTTGATACGTTTATTGGAAATTTTAATATTTTTTCTAATTCAGCAACATCTTTTATTGTAGCACCGGTATCCTTAACTGAATCAACCCACGAGTTTATTTTTTCACGTCTTAAATCAGTTAATCCGTTTCCACGCATCGCGTTTGTAAAATGTTCTATTACTCGTTCGGCTACACAATTTAACCTTGAAAATGTCATGGGTGCCAGTTTATCAACGTTGGGTTTTTAATTTATCTCATAGATTCCATAAATAACTGCTGTTACAGGGTACGCTCGCTCATAATACGGTTTATCAATACCCATCAATAGACCCGGTCTGGAATTTTTACTTAATATGGCAATTTTATTATTACCAAGGACAGGATCATATTTGTCACGGATAATCCAACTATCAGTTTCTGTTAGTACAATAAATTTTACTCTGAAGAAATATTTGTGATTACCCTCGTACTCAGCGATGTAGTTAATGATAGTTGCCGCTCGTTTGTCATTCACTGTAGCGCCCTTGACAGCATTGCGAATAATCTTGAACGTTGACCATACATGAGATGCACCATCCGTGTAAAATTCTTCCTTAGCATCATGAATTTTCGAGATCAAACTTTTATTTTTCGGATCAACCAAATCTCGTACTGGCAAGTCAGGAGATAATCTGTCGAGATTAAATTTATATTTAGAAGGCCTAGTTTGGGATAATTTCTCGAATTCGTTCATATAATTAAAACAAATATTTAAATAAAGAATATTATATATACATGATAAATCATTGTGCTTGGCTCATGATCGGTTCAGTAAATCGACGCAACAAGTCCTGTAGAGGTGAATTTTGTTGGATGCACTTACAAGGTATACGGCGATGAAGACTAGGACCAATACCGTGTCTGCGATGTGGTGTTGGAGTGCGCGGAAAAACAGAATTATGTGGAAATTTGCGGTGGAAAACGATTCAGAGAACTCAAGAGATATAATGATAATAAAAAAATAACAGTGAAAACGCTATAAAATCCTTGGAGGATTATATATCAAGATTTCAGACAAACAATGATTTAAACAAATAATATTATTGTATAATGGAACAAAATAAATTTGTCCCACATCCTGTCATAACAAACTGCGAGGCAAATCGTAATGGTGTCATTAGACACTGTAGGTTAAAAAGACAGGTTGGTAATGTTGATAATAATGGCTATCTTAGATTTACTGTTGGGAAAAAAGATATCTCTGTCATTGATTTACGTACGAGTCTTTCTTCGGAGTAATCAAAGATGGTCTTGTGATCGATCATATTGATTCAAATCCTCAGAACAACTCCATATACAATCTTCAAGCTATCTCACAGAGTGAGAATAACACACGTGGTAATACTGTTAAATGTAAGACCGTTTCTAGAAGGACGGTTAAGTCTACAAATGTAGAAACCGGTGAAGAAATTATGTTTCAATCACTGAACGCGGCTGCGAAATACTTTGATATCTGCATGCCTTCAGTAAAAAAAAAATCGCAGAAAATATAACCAAAAGTACCTTTTCCAGTAAATATAAACAGAGAATCGCCTTCCAATATTGTTAATGAGATAAACTATCATCACTACCTCGAATTATATTTATTAACTATTTATTTAATTATTTATCTTTTTTTTCAGAAATTATCATTATTATACTACTTATTTTTTGACTTGAGCGAAGGGAGGTAATTTTATGATTATCGGTGTATGGTCATAATCATCTACATAGTAACTATACCCGTTTCTGGTTTCTAACTTACAAAAATATACGGTTAATGTATTTTCTGATCTATTCGTGAAACATTTAGAACAGCGCACTACACATATATAGCATATAAAATACACGTATATTTCATATAAAGCACAGAAAACCGAGCGCAGTATGACATGTATATTTCAGCTTACTGAGTGCAGAATCCAGCGTCTAGTCTGTATTGATCGCATCGGGTTAATTTTAGATCTACAGTACAGTACAGGGATCCTGCATGTATTTACTCGATTACAGAAATATGTGTATAATAATGTTTGGAATTAAAAATAAGTTGCATTTTTCTTGTTCAGTGCAGAAATATATACAATATGTATTTGTGTACGTATGTGTGATTATTTATTTTTCTTTTTCTTTTATCGAGTAATATTTACAACTAAATACTCCCTTGACTATTTTTTTCACGGATACAGATTTACGAGTGGAAAATCTCGTAATATATATATCTCCATTGAACAGTTACAGAGAGGATGGAAAAATCTAGCAGTTAGATGAATCATTGTAAGATCTGGACCGGATTGTTCTATCATAGATGGCGTGGATCATAAGCGGTATAGTAAATAGGAAATTCCTTAATCCAGCTTTATAAATCTAACTTGTTTGGTGAAAATATATTGTATAAACGTATTTCTTGAATTCAGAATTGTATTTTGAGCAAAAGTACTTAAAATTAGTTCCTTTTCAATGATTATTAGCTATATGTTAATTTCTTAAACATATACTGTTTACTCATTCGATAGCTTAATCGGTATCATATTGGACTGTGACGCTCGCTGTCCAGGATCGAATCCTCATGGCTGACAACTGGTCGGTGGTTACGCATAATTGCGATTTTTATAATAATTGGGGGCACCCGCCAACCCCCAACCCCGCTCAGCAGAACCCACCAACCACATATCAACTGTTGGTTGATACATGTTTTGTATCACCCACGGGCTGATTACTGGGGGGTGTTCTGCTGAGCGTGTATGTTTGTACTGTCCTTCATTCACTGTATGTTTGTGCCGTCCTTCATTCATTGTATGTTTGTGCCGTCCTTCATTCATTGTATATACCCATTTCATTGTATATACCCATTTCATTGTATATATTCATTTCATTGCATATATTCATTTCCTTAATTAAGTTATATGTTTGTACTGTCCTGAGCTCGGTAAAACAGTCGATTAGGGACTCGTCATTCATTCATTACATGCAGAATCTGAGCTTGCTAAAACACTCGATTAGAGGCTCGTCATTTATAAGATATGTTGTGTCGTCCTTAATTAATATTCTATGTTCTGTGTATATCCTCTAAACTTGGTAGAATGCGGTGGCAAGCTACGAGTTTAATGAGGCTGTAAATATGTAAATACTATGTGTTGTGTTTTTTGTATATCCTCTAAACTTAGTAGAATGCGGTGGCAAGCTACGAGTTTAATGAGGCTGTAAATATGTAAATACTATATGTTGTGCCGTCCTTGAAACATCCCGACGAACTCGCTAAACACTCGATAGGGGTTCTATAGGGATAAAAAATAATTATTTTAAATATTTATATATTATATAATGAACCATGAAAATATCAAAGACATTATTTCTGCTATCAAAAACTAGGAGAAAACGAAATTAATATATCTGATGAACTAAATCCTGAAAAAATTATATCTGATTTTGAAACATTAGAAGAACTTAAAAATGAAAATAAGTAGGTTCTATCATCTCAATATAAGTTCATAAAGCGAATGCAGGCAGCTATGTTTCAGTCACTGGCTTTGGTGAACGATGATCAAGTAAATGAATTTATTCCTCTTTCTGTCGCAGTAGAAAAGGTCAGATCGGGAATATCCAACGAGTGCGAAACGAAAAAAGCAATCAGTACCCGCATAAGATACTTAAGAAAAATTATGTCAGCAGTTAACGAAGTTACAAATTATCAAAGCAACCCTGTCTGAAATATTCTGAAATATTATTTTTTATTTATTTCTGAAATATTATTTTTATCATAAAATCTGATTGATTGGCATAATTTTGAAATACCAACCACCCTATCAGAATTAATAAATTGATTGATTTCCACGAATTTGAGTACCAATCACCCTATCAGAATTAATAAATTGACTGATTTACACGAATTTGAGTACCAATCACCCCATCAATAATAAAAAGAAAACATTTCAGAATAATGATAAAATATTTTTTGTAGTATTTTTTGGAAATCTGATTGATTTCCACGAATTCGAGTATCAATCATCCTATCAATAATAAAAAAATAAAATATTTCAGAATAATAATGAAATATTTTTTGAGTAGTTTTGGAAAACTGATTGATTTACACGAATTTGAGTACCAACCACCCCATCAGAATTAATAAATTGATTGATTTGCATTAAAAAAAATATTTCAGAATAATAAGATATTTTTTTTGGTAGTATTTTTTTTGCAAAGCTGATCAATTTGAGTACCAAACTACAAATCAGAGACACAATCTGATCAATTTACCCATCAAAGACACAAACTGATCGAATTCATAAAAAATAAAATATTTCAGAATAATAATAAAATATTTCAAAATAATAATAAAATATTTCTTTTCTGAATAAATTGTTTCAGATTATAATAATTATTTACAAAACAGATTAATTTACACGATTTTAAGTACCAATCACCCCATCAGAATCAACAATCTGATTAATTTACACGATTTTAAGTACCAATCACCCTATCAGAATTAATAAATTGATTGATTTACACGAATTTGAGTATCAATTACCCCATCAGACACACTTTGTATAATTTTAAGTACTAATCACCCTATCAGAATCAACAATCTGATTGATTTACACGAATTTGAGTACCAATCACCCCATCAGACACACTTTGCAAAATTTTAAGTACCACTCACCATATCAATAATAAAAATATTTCTTTTTATTCTGAAATATTTTTATTTATTTTGAAATACTTTTATTTATTCTGAAATATTTTATTTATTTTGAAATACTTTTATTTATTCTGAAATATTTTTATTTATTCTGAAATACTGTATTTATTTTGAAATATTTTTATTTATTTTGAAATATTTTTATTTATTCTGAAATATTTTATTTTTTTTGAAATATTTTATTTATTCTGAAATATTTTTATTTATTTTGAAATTTTTTTATTTTTATTTTGAAATATTTTTTATTTATTTAGAAATATTTTATTTATTCTGAAATATTTTTATTTATTCTGAAATATTTTATTTATTTTGAAATATTTTTTTTTATTTTGAAATATTTTTATTTATTCTGAAATATTTTATTTTTTTTTTGAAATATTTTATTTATTCTGAAATATTTTTATTTATTTTGAAATTTTTTTATTTTTATTTTGAAATATTTTTATTTATTTAGAAATATTTTATTTATTCTGAAATATTTTTATTTATTCTGAAATATTTTATTTATTTTGAAATATTTTTATTTATTTTGAAATATTTTTATTTATTCTGAAATATTTTTTTTTTTTTTTGAAATATTTTATTTATTCTGAAATATTTTTATTTATTTTGAAATTTTTTTATTTTTATTTTGAAATATTTTTATTTATTTAGAAATATTTTATTTATTCTGAAATATTTTTATTTATTTTGAAATATTTTTATTTATTTTGAAATATTTTATTATTCTGAAATATTTTTATTTATTTTGAAATATTTTTATTTATTTTGAAATATTATTATTTTAAAGTTGATCGAGTTTAATACAGGAGTGTACATAATTTAGAATCTGATCTCTGTTACAAATGAACGCGACAATATGTTCTCGACGGAGCTCATCTAACTGTTCTTGTGTTAATAAGAAATCCTCGTTTCTGTATTCATCAATAACTAAATTAACGTTAAATTGCTCTGTGTTTGGAGGTTGTGAAAAGAACGTTCTGATGGCGTTTTCAAGTACTTCTTTGTCATTATAAAAACCCTCACGTGCTGGTACATTATATAATATTTACTTGATTAATTAAGATTTCACATACAGATTTATCACAAGTTCTTCTCCACGTATGTCAATTAAGCGATTAAGGTTATCTGTGAGCTTAAAATTTATTCCTGTTAACATATTATTGTGACACCGCAGATACACAGGATTAGTTGGTTCTTGCACGATTAAACTTCCAGGGGATACTTGTGGTGTAAATGTATATAAAATATATCCCTGTTGAGCCTGATTTGATTTTCCGAGATCTATTTGATAGCTACCATCGACTACGTCACAAACTAGATTGACCACGATCGTGCTGGTTATATTAACGATTCCCGGAGATACGTGTCTACCGCCGCCATGTGGATCTTTATTGTATCTGAGAACAGTTGAAGGTGTGGCTAGTTTTCTCCATGCATCGAGTATTTTAGGAAACTTTTCCGTGATAAGATCCTTGAGTGATCTTATTAATTCGCCGGTTTCAAATCCTGGTAGTGTAAAATTTAATAAATGTGCTTCAGTTATTTTATAATGATCAATATATGCTTGTTTGATACTTATTTCTTTTTTTCTCTTGTATCTATATAAGTACCGACATTTATTGCCCCAACAGTATACTGATTGGTATATTTAAAATCTGAAATAATCTGATTTAGATGTTGTATCGTTGCAATGATCTGATGTTTCAAATCGATATTGGGATACTCCAGGATATAGTTTTTAAATAAACGTGCTAATGTTGTTAATGTAGTTGTGTATTCGGTTTTAATTCTATTAGCTGACGATTTGACGATTGGGATACTCCAGGATTTAATTTTTAAACAACTGTTGTTAATGTAGTTATATACTCAGTTTTCATTCTGTTAGCTATTTCTCTGAAGTTTCTTTCATTAATTTTAAAATTAGTTTCAGCCAAGGAAAACGGTAGGTAATATTGTTTACCAGAACCAAAATAACTAAAATAATTTATCATATCCCATGGATACAAATTTCGGTATTTTGGAGTTGTTATAAATTTGGCTTCATCCGTGAGAAATTCAATTAATTTTGGTTTAGGTGGTCCTTCATACACTGGGGGAACATCCGGCCAACCTAGTACAGATCTTATGGTGGATTGATAGATATCAACGGCATAATCAGGAGAATGTATCTCAACCGTCGAGGACAGCGTCGGTTCATGAACGTTAATTGATATTTTTGCTTCTTTTCCGGTTATTGATTTTATTCTACGTTGAAATTCTTCATTGATATCTTCAATCTCATAACTACCAGTGGGTATTCCAACATCTGTCCAGTCAGGAGTACCATCTGTTTTGTTCTTGTTAGCAAATACAAGCGAATTATTTGCTGGTGTACCATTAAATGATTTTGATCTGATATTTGGCCAGCTGTAATATACCCGTAATTTAGCCAGTGCTATTTCCTTTACTGGAATTGCAGTAGGAAAGTTAATACTAAATTCAGGATTAGTTGAACTTACCGAGTTCATCGTTATCTTTGGCGGAGTTGTATTAGTCACGATCTGCTGGAGTAATTCTGTCATTATTAGTACTTGTATCTTTAATACCGATACCTTCGTGATATATTTTAGTCATCATTGAAAGCTCGAAATCAGATATAATTCCATCACTGAGACTCGCTGATAACAACGAAGACAATTTCGAGTATGCTACCGTCGTTGTGTGTAATTTTATTATGTAATCGGATAATTTTTCATTCGTGCAGGTACCTATGTTTTTGGTGATGATATTGAACACACCTGCAATCGTTGTTGCTGCTGAAATACAAATAGTTAGGCTACTGGTGCCATCATTGTCACCGCTGATAATATAACACCTGTTCCAGCAACAACAGCGGATACTGAATAAACAATCACATCAACGATAACTAATCGTCGTCGATATTTCTTTACTTTTACTGTATACTGCTCGACTCGATCTTTTAATACTGCCTGCCATTCATGCGCTTGATTGTACCTGTATTGTGCACCATCCATATATCTTTATGCAGTAAATAATTGAAGTGTTTCAGCTACAAATTCCAAACACCACCAGTAAGATGTTGCAGTTAATTTCTTATCAGCTGCTTCCAGAATAAAAATTTCTTCGCTTCCCTATTTAATATAACAGATACAAACCCGGAAAACTTATCAGTTGAATGACGCCATGGATACGTTGTAAATATTTCAAATTTTGCAGCACTGAACACAGACAGCCTGTACACGCCAGTGACTGTTAGTATCTGATAGTTTTATTTTGCTGCGACCATGTTGCGAATCCAGATGATACCGGGGATCAGAATGACATTAACATGACTATACGACATTTTTAAATAAATATATTTTTGTAAATAAAATGATTAAAGATTTTCCACTGTTGCATCAACGACTCTCATTCGACCACTACCACCTTCAAGTAACATCGAATTGTCACTAAGTATAACGGCGATTGCTCTGTAGAAGGCACCACCACCTGGCGGGTTAGTAACATGAGCTCGAAAGTGTATATCAACGACAGATTGCTTGGATAAATCAAGATGCTCCAGCGAAAATTAATAAATCGGATATAATGTTGTAAAATCTATCTGTGATATTTGCAGCCCAGTATCCACGTTTTGATCACGTCCCATGAGTAACATCAAACGATGATACACACACGCTACATGATTTTGATCAAAATTTAGTTGTATATCTTCAGTTGGTTCTTGTTGTCCGTTTATCCGCAAGGAAACTTCATTAACTCCAAGTTTGTCAAATATCATATGTGAACGTTCTTGATTATTCGTCCGACCATTATCTTGCAGCGCAATAAAAATATGCCGTGGTGCAGAAACACCTTGTTGTGCTGCTATATGCCATGTAAATAAACCATTAACATTACTTTGAGCAGCATCTGTGGTTACTGTCAACCATGATAACAATGATTTACCGCCTTGATCCATAAAAGAGAGTAATTTTTGTTCTTCAGCAATAGATGGAGTCATTACTGGCATCCATAATGAAAGCTTTGATATATTTACTTTACCATCAGCAACACCATTACCTCGCCAGATTGCATCATTATCATCACCTTTTCTTACGAGCACAACTGTGTGTTTAGCTCAAAAGATGACCTTTCTAACATTTCTGCAAAATCCAAAGATGTGAGATAATGGAATTGCACACGAATTATTTCTATCATTTCCTGACAACGCTGCTCGGCGTGTTGCAAATCCCAAGTTGTATCTCGTATGAACACTTTTTATAATATCAAAATTACCTGCTGGTCTATCTTCATGCTCAAAATCACCTGGTTGTGGATCAACTGCAGTACCTACTGGTGTCAGTAATTTAGTATATTGAGTATGATCAGCGTTGCCAGTAATATCCTTGGCAAACATCATTGTTGGACCAGCTGATCTTGTGTAATCATCAGAATATCTCGCTAAACCAATTAGTGTTGTGGCAAGATCAACATCATTCTGAATTGATTCAATATTTTTTTACATCGATCATGTATGTGGCGCTACTAAACAACGCCTTAATCCCGTTGTTGACAAAACCAACACATAAATTTGCACCATATGGCGTATTAGCTACAACATTCGTTACAAGTCTACCTTCTACTTCAATAAACGCCTCAGCGGGCAAGAAATATCTGCTTGTATCCTGAACCTGTAATTCGATCCTCCCCCGCTGATTTGGTTGCCTTGCGTCATAGGAATAAAACTGATAATCACGTACCGATTCATATTTAATGACAGATGCCTCCATATCAATTGCTGTGTCTGATTCGCGCTTGAACATTTTTATTATAATGACCATTTTTCCAAATGGTAATCTAAATCATCGTCGACGAAGACCGCTTCCTGCTATTAAATTTGATGTTATATTTCTTTCTGCTTCTTCAGATAATTCCGATAGTTTTTTATTTGCAGCCTGATTTATTATTTTACTTACGTCTGAGGGCATAATTTCAGTACTTGGCAATTTTACAGGTTGTTGTTTTCGTCGCAATAATCGTGCTAGTCTATCTTTGATCGCCGAGAACGCCGTACCAGCAACATTGGCAATTGCTCCAGGAGATTTATCACGAACAAAATCAATAGCTTTCATCGATAATTGTTTTGCAACAGGTGCTGCTTTTGGAGCCATCCTTGTAAATAATCCCTGAATAACATTACCAAGTCCATCTCCGTAAATTGCTCTGTAGATTGGTAATCGTGAGTTTACCCCTCTGACCTTGAAATAATCGCCGACAAATATCAGCTGCTTCATTAATTATTTCTGGTGAATTATTTCCAGCTCGTTTTCCTCCTATGAGAACTTCTAACCGTGACACATCATTAATGATATTATCAGGACAAATAAAATTATTTCCCAAACCACTACCAGTAGCTATTTCTTCTGTTGTCTCTGTGTCTTTCTTAGATAAGGATCTTCTTGCTGTTTTAAGATATTTCTCTTTAAGTTTCGGCGAAGAAGACTGTTGTTGTTCTATTTGTCGCAGAGGTGGAGAAGATTTTTGTTGTTCTATTTGTTGCAGAGGTGGAGGAAGTTGATACTGGGAGAGTTGTTCTTGTTCTAGTTGTTTTATTCTCTCTTTATAAAGTCTTTTTACTTCTTCATAAAGAGCTCTGTATTCCAAATCATTACCTCTAACATGTCTTTTGTTTGCATATATGCGATATGTCCATTTAATAAAATTATCATCATTTATCCTTTCATGAGGGGGGTTTAAAATATCAGATTTCTTAAATTTATAAGATACTATTTTTTCGAGTAATGTTTTGTTCTTTCAATATTTCTAATTTCTTCAACAACCCCTTCTCTGAATTTTGCAAACAATTTTATATTTTCTTTTAATGGTTTGCGTATATTCTTTTCGCACGTCAGCGACTTCATTACGAAGTTTTCCAATGCCTTCAAGTATTTCTTCACCAACAGGTGGAGATTGAGCCGCAGCTATATCAGTTGGAAGATCTCGTAAAATCTTTTTTGTCTGTTTAGTTCTTTTTGCTATTTTTTTAATTTGTGCCGCAGTTTGTTCTAATACCGGAAAAATACCCTTTTTCCTCTTCTCATCTTTCTCCGCAATATCTCCCCATATAGTTTTTTCAACAGCCGCTGAAACTTTCTCAGTAGCTGCAGTGACGGGTTTAAAGTTTTTTAGTATCTTCTTCGTACTCAACTTGTGCTTCTTGTTGCGCTTGTAGATTTTTTCTGAATGAATCCCTGACAGGAAGAAAATTCTTGATTGCTTCTAATCGTTCTCGTGCTATCCTTGCAGTATGAGATTCCGGATGTACCATTATTTTGATATAACAATTTTTTAATTAATATAGCAGCAGAGAGGGTTTGTCTACAATCCTGTTTGGGACAAACATGACTGTAGACGTGGTATGACCTGTATATGAGCACGGATTTTTTGTTGTCTAAAAATGCGTTTTGCTCGGATTATGTGGTCTGTTCACCCTCTCTGCTGCTACTAATCGCTGCTCTACCTTTCCAGTATCCTCTTGGGAAATAATAAATCGACTCCATTATTTCAATAATCGGTTGATTAATTACCTGCTCCTACTACAAGCTTACCTTCCATCGCAGATCTCACCAACCAATTAGCTAATGATTCTTTGAAAGATTTATTTTTTATGGAATTTACCGCGTGCATTAATTTTACATCTGCGATGTGTCGCTGCTGCAAATCCTTATTTTTATAAGCTACATCATGAGCGTGACACGCTTTATAAATAGCATTTATTGGATATTCACGTTGTTTTGGTTGATCTTGGTTATCAAGTCTGATATCAAGTCGAGTTCCAGGGCCACAGTAATTATATCCTGGGAGGTGTTTTTCTCCTGGGTACTTAGCCCACGGAGTTCCTGGCAGTTTGGCTAACTAGGCGGCAATATCACCTCCATGTTGCTTTTGTTTAAAACCGACTGTGCGGGAATAAATTTAAACTTGTTTGTACCACATCGTTCACATTTACATGTGAGTGCTGACCTGTTATTTTTTGTTGTAATAGTTGTTAGATCACCTGTAGGGGTACGCGTCCTGCATTTAAAACAATATAAATCCATATTTATTTATCTTTTGTATAACATGAATGTAATTCATTTCTCAGCGACACGAAAGCAAAAGCCTGTCAAGCATCATGCTGCGCTACCAAATTATATCTGAATGAGTATCATAGGCCCATCTGGGTCTGGGAAAACGCAACTGTTACCTTATTTTCATAATGAGATAGTTAAAATGGGATAAGTTGTATTTACTTGCTCCGTCCTTAGATGATCAGAGTTGTTATGATGTACTTAAGGATTTTAATGAAAAAGCAAGCTATTAAATGAAAACGGAGATGGTGTTATCGAGTTTATTACTGATATTGATGAAGCGCCATCTGTAGATGATATTGATGGAAAATTAATAAATTTAGTTGTGTACGATGATGTGATGTTAGATAAACAGGCAAACCCTGCTCGGATATTTTCGCGAGGCAGGCGTAAAAACACAGATGTGATTTATGTAACCCAGCGGTATACACAAATACCAAAAATGATTAGAGATAATTGTAATATTCTTGCTGTATTTAACGGAATTGACACGCATATATTGCAAAATATTCATCGGACCTGGTGCAGCGGAGATATGGACATAATTAAGTTTAGAAATTTATTTAGTCAGTCAACCCCGCATGGATTTATAACAATAAATTTGCATGATCCGCGGTCACGATATCGAATCGATCTTGATACAATTTTTAATTAATAGCAGCAGAGGGGGCGCGACCTTGATAAGGCGTCATCGTAGTAAAACTCATGCATACTTTTCGAAAACGATGATGCGAAAAAAAACCAGGAGAGACTCTTGGAGAGAGAATCACTCTCGGAAAGTTAGAGACCTCGGTTTCACGTTTTTTTTTTTTTTTTTTTCGTTTTTATAATAAAGGCTATTTTACCAAAATAACACTTATAACATGAGGTGGGTTTTCCCTTTCTGCTGCTGCCCTAGATAGATTTAAGGCATATCATTATACAGTACTTGAAATTTCATGCATGTGAAATTTAAAACTTTTTTGATGAAGACTTACGATCTTGTTGCTACAAGTGTTACCTGCTGAAGCAGAGCAACCTGTTCATTAAAATTGATAGGTGGCTAACTTAATACATAGTCCTACATATAAGACCTGACGCTGATATTTATGTTTTGGGCGTCAGGGTCTTACTGCCTAACTAACAGCGCTGTGTAGTGTGTTTTGATGTAAACTAATATCTTAACGAAAGTCAAATTTTCAAGAATATCTCACACAAGTGCCAATTAAAAATAACGGCGCTTTTCTACAAAGTAAGGTAATACTATTTTAGTCAAACTTTACTTACTCTGATGTCTTTTCTCTAATAAATTCAAATTCTCACAAAAGAAATGGACCTGTTATCAAGTTTCGTTGGCCTACATTTCAGTTGACTGTAAAGGACACACGGTACTAATTATACGGAAGAACTGTGAACCAGTCTAGAAATGGGTGAAGAAATGATAGAGTATTTACAGGTTTGGTGGTCCATAATTGGTTAATAATGAAAATTAAAATTTTAGGAAAAATATCTTTTGAGAGCTTGTCCTATATGTAATGTAAAAAAAATATTGACAAATTTCTACTGATGCAATTTTAGCATTTTTACAGGCTTGACTCAGGAGTACTCAATACTGAAAGTAGCACCTGATTCATTTGGTGCAGAATCAATAACACGTGTTTCATGCACATGTATGTAAACAAATTGCCGCGGGTCATATGGTGTTCTCCACACATAAGCTTGCACCAAGGTTAGATGTGCACGAAAAATTATAGGTGTCATTATCAGCACCCATAAATTTTAAGTTATTGAATTTTGAATATGACAGTGTTTCCATATGTTTACCATTGGAGTGGAATTAGTACCGTGAGTCCTAAACCGATGAAAGCCGGAAATGCCGAAATCGGGTTAAGTGGAAATATTATTCTTTAACGAAACGAATAAAAATATTTTGGCTATTGGAACTGTAAAGCAACGTTTCCTTTCGTTCAAAAAACATATCCGCCACATGAACCTACTTACGCATACTTCGGCAATCCTCGACTACCGTTGCATTGCAACAAATTCAAATGTATGTCCATTTGCTAGTGTCATATTTTCATTCCGCCAGGATAAAGACAGCACAATAAGAATATTAATTACACATAAATTAATGAAAAGGTGTCGATATATGCTGCCAGATGTGTGAGATATTCCTGAAACTTTGACTACTCATTCCGATGTCAACAATGTCTTACATGTAGGACTAACTTAATACGGTGTATTGCGGACACTAATTACTGAATTTCCAAGTGTATTAGTAAGTAGCGCACATGGTCAACATCACTATATTGAATGTTGCCCATTTTGGATTACTGACCTTTCATAATAAAATTAAATGTTTGTAAAAGTGGTCAGAAAAAATGTAAGTAAAGCCATACTCTATTCAATATAAAAGTGTGTGTGTGTGTGTGTGTGTGTGTGGCCTGAAATTACTGCCCATTTACAGGAGTTATACTGGCCGTCATATGTAACCTGTCGTGTGCTCAAAAAAGTCATTAAACCCACAACAACAACAGCAACAATTTATAACAGCAAAACCTTATGCGATAGTTAAGTCCATACTTTACTTACTTAATATGTCAGTTACTGACATTTCATTCAGTCTTCAGGAATGTTTCCTTCTTTATAGGAAACTCAAATACATTTCTCTTTTAAAAAGCATATGACCATATCAGTAAAAAGATTACTGGTAGATGGTGTAAGGAAGGTCAATTTGGAGTTTTGAAGAGGAAAAAAATATTTATTAATTTACATTTTTGTTTGGTTTTGTTTTTCTTGTCCCTTACACGTATGATAATCTGAACAATTTAAATTTTAAAAAACTGTTCTTCACTTTATTCGTTGTTTTCACGTGATGTTACAAAACGTGTGTACTTCCATATCCGCCATTTTGAGTCCCTAGCCCGCAAACCGGCACCTAATAAGATTGTTCTTCCCGCATAATTACGAAGGCACATCTCATTTTGTGCGTAAGAATATAATAATACATAACATTATGTTGTGCATGTCAACCCCACGAGACCAAATGCGTGACTTTTCTACTTGTTTTCTTCAAGTAAAACATTTAAATTTCAAACATCTTTGTTATTCTTTCATAAGCAAATAGATCGATCGATAAAAAACGCATAAACAAATGGATACACAAACAAGTAGAAACATTTAATGATTTTTAATTTTCATGGGCAGAAATCAATCATTTTGGTTATCGTTCAAGTTGAAAAGCTAAATGTTAACATATAATTTCATTTTTCTAAAAGCTTTTCAGGAATACTTCGTTTGACATTCGACACAAAGTCATGTTCCGTTAGGCATGTCTTTCGCTTCTATACACTGAAGATGAAACTTCTTTGAATGGTTATCGCTTTCATTCAGTATCATCCTACGTCCATCATATCCACAAATACAATATATGACCTTACTAATTAAATTGGTTTGTCAACTGTCTTTGGTACAAACACCTGTTGTCGCGAAAAGTATTTTTACATTAAACTTCTGGCATAAAACACATGCTATACAATTTTAATTGGTAACTGACATTGTATCCCGAAAATCATTGTCAGGAAATACTCTTTCATGACGCCAAGCTTAGGGATATGATACAACGCACTTTTTAAAAATGTCAGTATTGCCCATTTGTAAAAAGAAAAATAACTACATTTCTATTTGATAGCAATATACATGATTACGGTTCAAATTCACTATTCTGTCTATATAAGCATGGGAACTTTCAGCTTTGTTATTTTCTTTCTATAGGGCACTTAATTTCAAGTATAATCGATGTATCGTTTCGATGAATTAAATGTCCTTATCGACAGTTTAATCAGATTATTATCTTGAATATATATGATGACTAATGTTGACAAAGGGTTGTTAGGGACTCAAAATGGCGGCGCATGGTGTGCGCGCTTTGCATTGTGTGTATTTTCGGACTCAATCGTTACGTCGGTAAAAATAACCCATATCGGTCTAATCAAATGCACCGTTCTAGAGAAATCATTGACCCACTCTGTCGGTCACATGAATATGTTAACATGTTTCATTGGTTGGTATTTAGGTCGTGGCACTATTTTTGTATCCTGTCCTCCGACTGTGGTATACTCGGGCTTTTCCGTCTATGATCGGAAGAGCAGAAAAAGAAATGTGAGATAATCCGATTTAGTTCATTTACTTTCACTTTGATGAGCAGAAGGCAGACTTTTTACGAGGTAAATATGAAATAAATGTCATAGTTGCAAATAATTTGAAATTATATATTGGATATTAATAAGTTCATATTTATTTTACAAGTAAATATATTGCAGAGAAAGTCATGCTTTCAGATAGTGGTTGGTTAATATAAGACATTGTTGCTTTAAAATTAGATATCAAGATTTTGTTTATAACAAGCATGGGCAACGTCTTCCATGTCGCGCGCTGGAGAAGTGATTTTTGAAGCCACAACGTATGATGCAAATTAATGAGAAAAACCAGGCCAAGGGTCGGATCTGACTCGAGGGGTGTTAGGAAACACCCAAATGCACCCAAATCCACTCAAATCCACCCAAATCCGCACCAAATCCACACCCTAGTGCAATCTTTCTGCTATTCAACTCGCACTAAAAGTTCATAATGCTATAATTGCTAAAAAAAACCATTAAAACTGTGGTATAATTAGCACGTATGTAATATTGCAGTTTTGTTTCTTTTTACATTCAGTTTATTAGATAACATTAGGGTTTAATTGGGTTTTTTATCAGTACAATGTGTCTCTGTCTGTTTGCCTGTCTGTATGTCTGTCTGTCTGTCGCTCTCTCTCTCTCTCACACACACACACACATACACACACACACACACACACACACTCCTACATAATTAACTTGATTTGTTATTACATTGATTCAATATTAAGATGGTGAAAAAGAATAATCTGTAAGTACATTTCTTTCTCCAATTGGTCATTTATAATATTTTTTAGTCCGTTCGGATGCTGGTTGTTTCTGCTGGCCTGACTTTTTTCCAACATTTTCGGAATCTTTGAGACACTTAAAGTCTAGGCTGCTGGCACTGATATATCTGGATATTGTTGCTGATTTTGCCCAACAGGAATCTTTGCCAATATGATTTGAAAACTGGAAATTGTTTTAAATAGGGTTCCAAATTCTGACATTTTGAATCAAATTCCATATCATTTGAGGCAAATATTATTCCATTTTTTTCTAAAATGATTTGGATTATTGTTTTATGGACCAGTACACATGCCCCGTATTCTTGAAGATTTCGTCGTACATTGTTATGAATGTGTTTGATACATAACAAAAAATTTGCTTTTCTTTTTGTACTTTTCAAAACGTTTTTGAAATTTTAATATGCAATTTTTTTTCTTTCTCCAGATTACATGACCTATAGCCATTGAAGATACAAGATTATATCAATCCGTGTTGTTGAAAGGTTGAGCGTGACCTTAGAATAGATATTTTGTTGAACATGTGGCTCTGATTTTGTATAGAAATTGAACAGTCAAGAATTAAAGCATATAATTAAAACTATACAACAGTATATAATATGTGTATGTATCTTATTAAGTACGTCTTCATGCCTGCCTATACGAACGTCTTCCATACTGGCAAATAAGTCATATCAATCTTAAACAACCACCGAATTTGACAAATATGATACCAATTTATAGGTTTCTCGTCAGTCTAAATAGACCTAACCCAATAGAACTGTGTAAAACTGCATAATAAAAAAATAATTCGATTTGTGGAAAAAGATTTGTTTTAAAAATTATTTTTTAAAAATGGGGGAGGGGAGGTACCGTTGCAATTTAGAGATGAGACGACAGACAAAATGTGATTTGGTGTGGATTTGGGTGTTTCGTAACACCGGACTCGAGGGCCCAATTTTGCTCACCCTTGGTTTGTAGGAAAACCCACTGAAAAATCTTTGCTGTACTTGAATTTGAATCCTACCATTGGACCAGCTTGAGTCAGCCACCATAGTGTGTCATTGCAGGAGGCACTTGATTCTAATTGCCGCGGCGCGAAATAACCTTCTTGTGTTGCTGTGCTGAAAGAACAAAACGGTCTCGGAGATCGAATTACTTGAAAAGTTCCATTTCAAACAGAAACAGTACAATTAGGGGGTTGAGTAAATTCTGCCATCTAGTTATTACAACATAAACTGTATCCAATACAAAGTAATGTTTCAATCGAGTACCATACATTCTTTCAATATTATGTGGAGTGTTTTTTGTTTTACACACACTAGTTCGGTTGTGTCTTAAAAACAAAAGAAAGAAGGATACCACACTTGGTATGTGGTTAATGCAGCACTTGGATGTTCACTTTAAATTTGTAAAGCAAACCAAAAAATGCATGAAAATGGAAAATATATGATCGCATAATTTTGTGGGGTTTTTTTAATGTACAGGTCTGTCTGATATCCAGAATGGTCACAATGGTGGTCTTCAGGAACTTGTCTGTAAAATGCTCCCTCTCTTTGTAAAGGGTTAGGTTTGATTGGCAGATTGTACCAATTTTTTCAAGGTGTCCACTTTATTTGGTTCTTGTTATCTAGGAGATGATCACCCTCTGTGTTATTGCCCGGAGTCCCCTGTACCTTTACTTTTGCAGCAAAGCTTAGACTAATTAGATTTTTTGATGGGGGGAATATTTACAGCTAGGAAATTTCATGTGGGAAACACGACCCTATTTCACATAACCAGTCAGGATGAAATATATTTACCGCCTTTTATCTAGGCATCAAACTTGGGGTTAGGTTTGATTGGCAGATTGTACCAATTTTAAGTAAACGAATGCTTAATTTAAAAATCCCTACCACTACCGACCAGACATTTGGAATCACTGCAGTATAGCGATTTAACAAGCATGAACATTTCAGGAACTTGTCTGTAAAACGCTCCCTCTCTTTGTAAAGGGTTAGGTTTGATTGGCAGATTGTACCAATTTTTTCAAGGTGTCCACTTTATTTGGTTCTTGTTATCTAGGAGATGATCACCCTGTGTGTTATTGCCTGGAATCCCCTGTACCTTTACTTTTGCAGCAAAGCTTAGACTAATTAGAATTTTTGATGGGGGAAATATTTACAGCTAGGAAATTTCATGTGGGAAACACGTCCCTATTTCGCATAACCAGTCAGGATGAAATATATTTACCGCCTTTTATCTAGGCATCAAAATTGGGGTCAACTTGACCTTCCAGGTTTTCGACTAATGCTTTCTGGAAATTTTCAAGTTTGACAGTGCCACTATGAAATCAAAGTTAGCCGTGTCCCTAATAGACCATCTTGTGGTGAAGTAAACGAATGCTTAATTTAAAAATCCCTACCACTACCGACCAGACATTTGGAATCACTGCAGTATAGTGATTTAATAAGCACCTGTCCCCATAAATCTAATTAATTGTTCTCTAGCCCCAGTCTAATGTGCTTTTCGTAGATCAACAGAAATTTGCCCTCTCACTTTGTCATTGTTGCACTATCTGAGCAGATTCTCGTAGCAGTATGGTATTTGCATTAATAGACATATTATGCTGTCTAGCTTGTCCAGACTTAAAATGGTTTCTGATCTGACATCCATTATAACCACCATGGAGTCATCTTGAAAATCTTGTTATCTCTATTCCTTCTGTATGGATGCTTCTATGAGGTTGTCACTAAAGGACTTGTTAGATATCTTGTTTGTCCTGAATAATAGTATTCCCATAATACTTCCAATAAGACCACTCAGCGGTGTTTCTATTCTGCATACAAAGTGCCGTAACATAACCACATGTGTGCCAAGCTTTCCAGTTATTTTAAATACTTGTGGTTAAATATATTTCTATAATCTACTATTATTTTCCCATACAAAAGATACTTTAGTATTCATATTTCATTAGAAGATGATATGGAGAAAGAAAGTATTGTCTAATTTTTACTGTGTAAATTTAAAAATAAAATATTGAGCATTAACCAGTTTGATTTTCTTGATCAGTGACAGAGTAATCTCCCAAATTTACACCCATACTTTTTTCTCTCCGGTTTTCTCATGCGTCATCATGTGACTGTTTCATAACATATTATGGCAGGACATTTTAATGATTTTAAAATGCCACACATTACTTGAGAGTTTGCAACTACAGAGAAGTCAAAGAGTTGATGGAATTTATTTTCTTCTTTGAACTAGCAAATGGTTGAATAATATAATCATACTAGGGTTGGTGCTGATAAAGCCTCTCCCAGTTTTGGATATGGGTTATTTGATTTGTTACGCAGAAGACAAATAATGTAACCCCTCGAGTATGATTTCCTGGGCTTGCTGCCACTTGCTGACAAAGACATGTCTTAACATTATTCGGACATGCAAGATCGCATGATACGCATTGCATCTATCATCCACATACCATTTTTGTTTGCTCTTTACACTACGCTCTCTCTAAAATAAGCATCACATTGTGAATATTGCACATCCATATTCACCACAGCATAATTTAAAGTAAGATCTGTATTGCAGACACATATCAGTCATCGTATATAAGTGGAGTGGAGTGGTCTAAAATGCTCGCCTTTACCAATTACTGTCATCTCACCTCTGTCTATGTCGGTTCGTCGGTCTCGGGTTCCGCCAACATGGGTATGTGAGAAAGCTCACCTTGCACTGAGAAATGGCATTAACCACATCCCCTCTAAACAAAAATATATGATATAACATGCATAAAGTTATTTACAAAATGACTTTACTATAGTATGTGGTAAACTATGTAGTTGTAATTCAGACCTGAATGTAAATTTTTAAACCATCAAACCATAAACAATCCATTTCTGAGCTAAGACTGCCACAACACAGGAACCATACAAGTCAGCCACTTTGCATGGGGTATGTGCAGCCCCAAATACAACTCAGAATGACATTCATGCAGTATGGACACACATTAACATATAAAATGCTTATGACGAGTCAAATAGAATGGAAATACACATCTGTCCTTAGACTTAGGCAAGCATGTGTTTGATCTGTTGAATGTTATAATTTTCAATATGCAAAATAGGTCATCCTGCCCAAAGACATTTGTGGCTCCCAAGTGAGGATATAAGTGCCACCAGTGAAAATTGCAAACTTGCAAACAGTGAGAAAATGTAAATGCTATGATGGTGAATGGGTCTTGTTGGGCACTGTGAACAAAGCAATATAGCCCTTCTGAGGCCAACCAAACTAAGGAATGGGGTCATGTGACTAGTTCAACCAATGGAATATAGTTTTAGGGTGTACAAATATATGGGTCATCATTCTTATCATCACTTGCAAAAGAATTCTTGGAGATATGGGTTGTACATTTTCCACTGCCACCCCACCAACTGATTTTGTGTATAGCTTCCCATGTTGTGGTTATTTTGTAAATAACTTTATGCATGTTATATCATTTGAACATAAGGTGTTGCAGCTTCAGTCGCTCTTTGCTAGATGTAACAGTTAGGTCTGGTGCTATGGGTAACAAACAATGCATATTAATTTTTCAAGAGTAACATTGTATGATGAAGGTATTCACACCTATACTACACAAATTATTCAAGTGTAACATTTCTTTCATGTCTTGTATCCTTTGCTATTTGTACACATTTAACAATAATGTCATGTTTCTTTATGTTGCATATACATTTTGGTGGTCTCAGCTCCCAAATTGATTGTTTTTGATTTGATGGTTTAAAAATTTGCATTCAGGTCTGAATTTCAACTAAGTAGTTTACCACATACTATTGTAAACTAGTTTTGTAAATAACTTTTAATTGCATGTTAGATCATATGAACATTATTTTCAATACAATTGTCACTTATATAGCCTGCATCAACAAATCATTTTCCATCTTTATTTATTATGCTTAAATTCTTACTTTCTCCTTTGCTGTCCTCCCCTTAAAAGTTTAAAAAACTATTAATTTGGTAATCTAACTGCTTGCATATAGAGTACTTAGATTTCTTTTTAGCCTCTCATACACACTCACAAAAAGTTTATTGTTTTTGTTCCAAATCAGATTTTTGTGTTAAGTTAGTTTGGTGGACTTTGTCCATATAATTGTAAACATTAAATGTGCAGAACAATTCTAAAAGACATAAAGCTTAATTAGGTGAAAATATCAGTTCACACTCAGATATGTACATTTGTTTGCAATTTCAAACTACTAGTTTATACTTGTATTCATTAATCTATGATAATTTTCATATGTATATACTACAGCTGGTTGTGATATGAAAGAAACAGTCAGCACCATGTATTACCCAGTTTGATAATAATAATAAACATCTGCTCATAATGCAAAAGTTTATGGCCATGTATATTATGAGAGATTAACATCATGTAGCAGCCAATTATACCATGTCTGTGTGCTGTTAAAGCAAGTGAGTGACACCATTATGGTAATTCCTCTAAAGTGGATTATTGTAGAATAGGTGTAAAATGTTATACCAAATGTAAAGTTCTGGAATAGAACTTGTATATGGGTATGTCCAAGAATAACTTTTTTTTTATAAAAAAATCTTGTTGAATTATAATTGTTTAGATTTTTAAAATTGTGTGAAAGTCTAATACATGTAACGTTATCATCTATCAAGAGACAGCAAATGAATGACAGTTTTCTGATACATTTAATTAAACTTTTTAGCTAAAGAATTCGTCTTCACCTGGAAGCCCAAAAACTCGGTCTTTCTAATAATGCAAAATTATGTTTCCAAATCACCATCATGATTATTACCCCCCCCCCCCATTTTATAAAAATAATAATAATTATTATTATCTTTGCAGAAACTAAGTTGGAAATATGAAGCACATTACTGTAGAGTGGCATCTCTTATGCAAAACAAATTGCAAAGATTAAGTGCATTGTGCAGATAATGTTTAGAACACGCGTAACTTGCATACTTTGGTCGTTCATACTGCCTAAATGGTGAACCTCGACCGAAGGACCTTCATTGACAGTGCCCACTGACAGCTGAATACATTCTTTTGTGTATATCAACCTTCATAATGTGAACTTTCGTAATGATCACTTGGTACAAGATGTAATCATGAATTTTTTTATATATAAAAATATTGCATGCCATACAAATATAAACTTTAGGTTACGTCTTTTTTATTTTGCATGTATTTTAAACACATCTTGCACAGTTTAACTTCTGTACTTTTCACTGATATCTTTTTAGACAACACGTTAACAATTATTTTTTGGAAGGATTTATTTTCCCTTTGTTTACAATTTTTTTATCTTTACATTTTTAGAACTTAACGTTTTATCAGCTCTATATAGCTATTGTTTTGCTGACGTGACATTACACTTATGCATTTATACATAAAATGATAGATAAAAATGTGATACATAGTGATTCTTGATGTTAATGCTATAGCCTCATTGGCATTGACATCAACTCTATGTTTTTGCAACCCCATAAATCTAAAACTTACTGTCGGAATTTGATGAAACTAGCTACATTAATGTTTTGTGAGTGGCAATTTCTTTTGAACACAAATGAAAAGTGGAGAAATCAAAAGTCACACACTAATCCCTATAAAGTTTATATAATTAAACGCACATTTTCACTTATATTTCGATTTCATATTTGGAAATGTACAGTATAATGGCATATTAAGAGCTGGTTAGTTTCTGTTTAAACCAGCATTAGCCATGGGTCATGGTCCTTTGTCTGATTTTAGGGACCAGCCTTTTGGTCATAACTTGGAAACCATAGAGATCCTCACCATATACATATATGTACACTTTATTGTTATGAAAAGGCCAAGTCATTTATGCAGCTAGCATTCTTCCATGAGTCTCCAGTCATCCACATAGGATATGCCATGAACCATAACTTAGATACTGTTCAAAGCCTCACATACAAATATGTATACTTTTCTGTATATGAAAAAGAGAATTCATTTTAGTAAGGAATATAAAGACGTTAGGTCATGGCTGAAAAGGACAGTGTTTTGTGGTCTATTAAACTCATTTTCTTTTTGTTATTATTTGAGCCAATTGCTATTTATTTATCAATCTATCAACTCTGCATCTGTATTTCATATATTTAAGGTAATGAAAGTAAATGAATGACACTGCAGTTTGAAAAGAAGTAATTTAAATTGCGTTTGGTTCACATACAAAAATTATACGAATACTAAAGTTTAGTAATTATAAGAGTTTTAAACTGGCACACAGCAATGAAACCAGTTCAGTTTGCAAAATTACCTAGTCTTTTTGGATTTTTATGTCGTTTCAGGACCAGCCTTTAAAATCATGCAATGTCCAAATGTCACTGGTCATTTCAGGACCAAGCAAGATTGGAAAATGCATGACCATATGCAATTTTACCTATCTTGAAATAGCATAAAATTGTTTTGAAATGGAACTTCGTTGAAAATTACTATGTAAAAGTGGTAAATTAAACTAGTGACTTAATAAGCTGCATTAGACAAATATAGGTTTTGTCAACATATTCTTACAGTGGGCAATTTACCAAATATTTATTAGTAAAATAAGTCAATGTATTTTACAGCAAACACTGGTATTATTGATAAAGCTTAATTTTTGGTCATACCAACAGAGGAAGCAACAACAATGACAACAATACCAGTGGTCAGTAAGACAGTGATGTATGGACATCTTAAAGTGAACACCAAGACTGGTACCATTAAAAATGAGACAACAGACTGTCTGGTGGTGTTTTGGAACAAACAATGTCTGTTCAAGATTTGTGATGATGGTAAGTATGTACTTTATTATGACTCTGTGATCTTCAACTATGTAACAGAGAGAAGCAAAATCAACAAGTTTTGTGAAACATAACAAATCAGTTAAGTTTCTAAGTTATAAAATGAAAATTTAAGAGAAACTTAGAGTATTATGAATTTTAAAAAAAAATCCTAAAAAGTTCAGTTCAGGTCCAAAAGAATTGAGTGTTTTCAAATTAATTCCATGCCCTCAAAAGTTTGATGTGCCAACAGTATTGATGTATCACAATGGCATTTTCCAGAACTCATTTGAATAAAAGCACAATAATCCCAGAATAATATTTTAGTCCAGAGTTAATGAACACTTTGTAATTCCAATGAATAATCCAAACAAATGTTTCCTCTCAGACTGCATCTAAACACAACATTAAACACATCTGCAGACTGGTATTAAAACAAGAAGATATGAAATAGGAATGAATTAATTGTCTGTGCCCTTATATAGACCCATACGGCTCTACATCACAATATTTTCCTACTGAATCCATGTTGCAATACTTCCTACGTGACTTGTCTTGCAATAACCCACTTTTCCTGCAGAACCCACCAGACTCGGGAACCATGCAGTGGGAAGTCATCTCAAACTTTTAAGCTGGTTCATTATTACGATTGATTGTAAAACTTGTCAACAACTATTTGTAGCTCATAAGCAATCTACAAGCATGCACCAAAAGTAAAAGCATGCACCAAAAGTAAAAGACAAAATACAGATATACTTATCAACTTGTGTCACAAAGTGTTTGTGAAATAAGCACATAATAGTGTCTGAGTGACACCCCCAACCCCCCCAAAAAAACTGAAGTATTCGTAACTTGTTTTAGCTTTGAGGAGAGTTGACATGAAAACAGGATATATGAAATTGGATCTGACCATCTTCCACTACTTCTGTCCTTTTGTCTTTTCATTCTTTCATGTTCATTCTCTGGTCCATCTTTTATTTCTACAAAATAACCCATTGAAAACCCATCTGCTTATGTTTCTTCACAATAATTCCTTTCATTATTATTGCAGTTCAGTCTAATTGGGTGGCCGAGTGGTCTAAAGCGCTCTTCGTTACGGATCACTGCCATCTCACCTCTGTCTGCGGCGGTTCGAGTCTAAGATTCAGCCAATGTGGGTATGTGAGAAAGCTTGCCAGTAGCTTCTCGAGGGTCGGTGGTTCTTTCCGGGGTTTTCCCGGGTTCTTCCTCCACCATTAATACTGGCCGCCATGTATAGCCTATCGTGTGCTGAAAAATGGCGTTAAACCCCACAACAACAACAACAACAGTCTAATTGGCATGGTGCTTTACATAAATGAGATTGTATTGATTTTGATTTTATATTATTGTTTAATGAAGTTATAAGATTATTATAAATCAGCTACAAAATCTTAGATTGAAAACACATTTGAGACTATTTATGATCGTATGGTCGATTAGTTTGGTAAATTTGCTTTTGTTGTAAAGGTATCCAATTAATTTATCACGAAAAACATTTACATTTGTTTCAATAGGCTGGTCAAACATCTGATTGACTGTGCTTCTTACAACAGAGGATTGTGCTAGGTTTTTGAAATATTTGCACATGTAATCACAAAATGAGAACAGGAATGTATTTTTTATATTTTAATTTAGTGATATTATTTCATGAAATGAATATGCTTTGAAATGTGAAAAATCTAATTTCTTTGATTGTAGTATGATGTTATAATTCCCACATCATTTGTACATCTGTTGTGTTATTACAGCATTTCATAGTACAAACATCACATTGATGGCAAACATTAATTTCCTCCATGATACTTACTCTCCAAAGGTACATAACTTTCCTTGAACACATAGCAAACACCATGGTATATGAAATATGGAGACCAGACTTAAAAACTCACTTTTTCCTTGATAGACTTGGTGATTTCAACTTCAAGATATGATAAATTGGTGTGAAAGTTCAATGTTTCTTACTTGATCCTCGACACGTGGAGTACCCTGCACCATTATAATTCCATGATGGCCGTGCATTATTTCTGATTCAATTTGAGCAGAAGTAAAAATATAGTAATATATGTTTAAAATTTTAAATAACTTTGATTACAAGTGAGACTGATGCATATTAATGAAGTGATCTTGCATCACATTGGTTGAGTTTATTACCACTTTAGAGATTTATGAGATGATCTTGCACCTAATTTTCTGTTTCTCAACGCGTTATATAGCAACTCTATTTCTGAAATAATTTTTGGTCAGTCTCAGTAAATAGCCTTATATGCTCAAGATATCAGAACAATTTTATTGCAAGCAAGATCTGCACATATACATAAAGTGATCTAGCACCTTGAGCTGGATATCACGAACAATTTTATACTGCTGTATATCGCAATATTTCTGAACGTACCATGATGTGTACCTCGGTACATGGTAATTATATTAGGGACCAGCAATTCAATGTCCTTGGGCATGTACCTGGCACTTTTTTGTTTAATTTCCATCCATGAATACCTGGAAAAATTTCTTGTTATGATTTATAGCAAGATCCCCCTTCCCCCCAAAGCTCCACAAAAATAAATAAATAATGGCCAGTACTGTTTAATAGGTCAATTTGCAATATGTACAGTAGGCTAATTAAGGTTGTATAAGTTACAATCTAAAAGCTGTAACGAAAGTGGCATGATCAGGCTTACACTATAGCTGATACTGTGAAAGACATTGTGCTGACATTCGAGAGACTATTGATAGAAACAGGAAGCATTGAAAACGAAGCCTACAATTTACTTGCTGCACTATTGATGTAATAGGCAGTTTAACTTTGAGTGGGATGCCAACACCTGGGCAAGATATTTAAATAAGAGGGCCAATAAAAACAAAACACATTCAACAAATGAGAAAGATATTAGTGAACTTGAGTAATTACATAAAGTTCAGGCAGAAAATAGTGTGCTTCTGAAATCGTAGGATGATTCAGTCTTACAAATGAGTACATATACCTTACACATTCACATGCACTACTAAATAACTAAAACATGAAACATGGTTTTTTTTTTTCTTGCATTTTATTATTGGCACCAATTTGGCACAAGTGACATGTGTCAAACATGTAATTAAAGGATCATACATATAATTATATTTGTAATATTCACTTTTATCGTGACAACTTCAACAGTTTTAAAAAAAAATTGTCATGAATATAAAAACACAAGGTTATTATTATTGATTTCATGACAAGATTCCTTGGGATTTTGTGTACATTCTTTACTGACGGAAACTACTGATGTACCAGTATAGTGATCAAGTACCCTGGTGTTTTTTCTGACTAGGTCTTAATCAGGCTAGACTAATATCATGAAGATAATGGTGAGTTTTATTATTTGCAAGATATGGGCATATTTATGAGGTGATCTTAAATTTTATTGACTGAGAATTCTATCACTCCAGAGTCTGTAGTTTTGATAGATTTTGATCAAACTTCATAAAAAAGTCTTATGAGATTAAGATCGCTTTTGGATTGGCTAAGACTAAGCTGTACAGATAATAATGATGTGAACTTGCATTTGATTGACTATCGCGATTTTACAGATCATATCCAGTGATTCAGGAACCACTTATATATTTCATTTGGCATATGTGCATTTGAGAAAATGTATCCATTAAATGTACATGCAGAATTATTTTGTTTTATTGACTCTATACATTTAGATTATATTTAGCCACAATCTGATTAAAATCAGATCTCCACTGTCCCACATTTCGACCTGACAGCGACCGCTTAGGACTCATGTTCTGGTGACCTTTGAATGAACCAGTGGAAATGCAGCTTTCAGAAATCTGATGGTGAATCAAATCATTCGGCACACATTAATAACTTAAGCCATACTGCTTTGTCTCCCATATGCAAAGATTAAAACATCATCTGACTGGTTGATAAAGTTAGCAGTTATGGTAATAACATAGGTCACCAGAACATGACCCCTAAGCAGTCACTGTCAGACCTTCATCCAGGAGATAGGAGATCTAATTTTAATGAGATTAAATTTAGCCAAATCTTCCTTACATTCATTGTGCTTATCAGTATTTCTCTCAATATATATATTGCTCACCTTGTGTTGTTTCTATGGCTGTATAGCTAATACAATTATGTCTGTAAGCTATCTTTCAGCCATGAGTACATACATACATATAAAAATAGTTGGCCTTCTAATATAACAGGCTTCATTATAACATAAATTTAGAGATGATACAGTTGCATTCTCTAATTTGTATTTTATATTTACCTTATTATATGACATTTCTCAAAAATTCAGCCAAGCTAACAAATGGATAAGAATGATGGAGTTTCATAAATATATGAATATAAGACAACAGACCATGATAATGTTTTTACAAGGCAGGGAATAGGTTTTGTTGAGCACATGGATGTTTTATTATTATATGCTCATTTTCATCTGTGTTAACTTTACATTGTCAGAAATGTGCTATATTTTATGATATTGAACACCTTCATATTGCACGCACATGCGCAACATGTCTGCCCAATATTAGTATAATGTATTAGGAACTACTTTGTAAAAAATCATGTACACTCATGTAGTAGACACTTTACGTTTTGGTTGATTAAATTTGTTTCCGAATGAACTAAAGCAGCTGTCTCATGGACTGCCACAAATTGCTGCTTTGCAATATTCCACATGAACTTTTTTGATACAATGTTCCGGATTTCAAATAACGATTGATGCCAGACTGGTCATACAATTTCTGGGATCCCTACAAAGAGCATGCAGGTGACAAGGCATAAACAATGCTTCTTTTGCTGGTAATAAGAATGGCAAGAAATATGCTTACAGTTTTACATCCTGAATTTCCACAAAAACAAACATGCAGACGAGTCAAGTCACTGCTCCCTCGTTGCACAAATCAGATTTTGACTGTGTGACTAAATTCAGATTTAGTTGGGCGGAGTTATATGCGCATTAATATTGTTGTTGTGTACTGATGAATCTATGCTTGTGTATTTAGTTTAAAATACAGCATAAATTCTGTTACTTTGTTTCTTGTAGAGTATTTTTGTTTATATAATTAAGCCTTATTGAGAATAAGAAAATGAGCATGTAATAAAAAGGTTACTGCATTTGTATGGGAAAATATAAATTCGTTTTTTTTTTCATTTGTATATATTGCACTCCCAAGGTCGTGCAGTATATCTATCCAAAAAAACTTGTTCATGTTTTCCCATACAAATGCAGTAACCTATAATTGTGCCATGACTTCGGGGTCATCAGCAGTCAAGTTTCGTGTTGTAGGTTTTGATTATTGCTTGCACGTAGGAACTATGCCTTTACATTTGACTTTTTGTGTTGAATAGCATGTGTCTGATCTTACTATACTGTTGTACGCAGCTTTGATAACTCTTGTTTTTTTTGCATAGCATAGTCAAGACACAGTGTTTTCATATGTCATTGTCATCATATGCACTTAGCACCAGTGTCTCTGACACTGTTATAAGTACAGTCATAACTTGATGTATATATTCATCATTCATTTAATGTTTGCTCATTATACAGAATATTTGTGCTTGGCAGAGTTTTCACTAGCATAATTGTCACTGGGTGAGAAATGGAAAGAGGGTCATAGGGGGACAATATCGGGTGTGACATGTTGGATAGAAAATTAGTCAAAGAAATGATTTTTTTTAGAATATTTCTTTACACAACAATGTTTGCACAAGTACAAGTATTCATGATATTGTTTGAAATTATTTGTGTATTAGAACTTGAGTTTTGTCCTTGTTATCTTTATTAATTAACATCACATCCAATTTGAAATGTTTTCAAACTCCATTCATTCGTTGTTTGCATTTAATGCTAAACTGTGCATTTGTGTAGTTTTTTGTTTTATAAATTAATCCATTTATGTCAGCAGTACTAGCTCGAGAATACGTTGTCCTGGCATCAGTAGGAGATTTTTGTGAGTTGATTGTTAACATCAGCTGACAGCAGAATGTGCGAAATTTTCAGTTGCCAAATATCATGATCAAAGATTTTGGTTGCATAAATACAGGACCTGGTCAGATATCAGGCCATTCAATATATTTATATTAGCCAATTTTCATTGAAAAGATGGGCGTTAACTTGCATCTGTGTCCATGCATCCTTCCATCAACCCATCCTTCCCTATATTAGCCTCCACTTTTGTTACTACGCAGTGACTTCCTAATTATTATAGGAATTAAATCAAATTTGCTATGCTGCTAGGTATTGTTGTAGCCTTGGCTGAGTTCTGTTGCCAACGTTCAGGATTGTTTAGTAGAGCTATAGCCCATGACTGGTGGGCCCACCGACTTTTATTTCCACACAATATCTTCACTAATTATTATAGAATTTCAACCACATTTTATAGGCAGATTGATATTGATGATGTAAGTAAAATGAGGATTTTAACCTACCTTGTATTAAGGTCAAGTGAGATTATGGTATGACCCTGCAATTCATAGTGCTCAGTAAGTTGTCCATCATGTGTCTTCCATCAGTAATTACTTGTTACCACTCAAGAGGCCAGATACATGATATAATTGTATTATGAAAATAACAAATAAGAGTGAAAACCAACAGGTTTTGTAAAATTCAGCAAAGTTTTTTTTTTAATAAAATGTGAACATTTAAAAACTATTTTACAATTAATGTAAATTAAATTCCAAATGGTCCTAACAAAATTTACAAATCAAAGTATATAAAGTTCCAACTGAATTCCAGTGCTATTCTAATTAAATTCCAGTATTGAATGTGTTGATGTGCATGTAGTCTAGAATATGCTATTTGCCAGCATCCTGTAATGTGGCATTGTGCTAACAACAGTCTTTTGATGTATCACAGTAATAAAAAAAAATCCAACAGTGTTCTTGAATAAATTCATCATAATTCCAAATTAGCATTACATTCCAACGATATTACAGATGAGTACCTTGTATTTTTGGTGAATAATCATTTGAATAAATAATTCCATCCAAACGAAATGTTGAACATGACAATAAGGCTGATTGAACATGACAATAAGACTGATATTGTCTCAGAATTTAATGAGTAATTTCTCAAACAAAGAACATTATGTTAAAAGCTAAAACCCAAAGAAGAACCAGGATGAGGGGCAAAAATTCTTTTCTAGAATACTCTATGATGTCAAGAAGAAAAGGTCTGTTGCTCAAACTTTAATAAAGAACATGGGGAACATCAGGTAGACCAGGTTTCTCATGGGGGAAATTCCAATGTCATTGACTCATATAAAGATAAACATGTTTTTTTCCATTGATAATGATCCTAATATTTAATCAACACTCAGAGAGAAATATTAACTACTTATTATTTGTGTAAAAAATAAACGTTACTGGTCAGATACACAGGAACTTGATTTTGGACAAGGTCAAGTCCAAAATACAATTATAGTAACATAATCATGGGGAAAACCTAACATATACGTGTTTCCATTAATGATTTCTGATCATCTCTTTCTTTCTCTCTCTCTCTCATATATATATATATATATATATAGTGTATCCCCCAGGGGTGTAAAATTGAGGGTTAAAAATAAACTTGGTGACACAACTGGGGGTCAAATAAAAAATGTGGGGGTCAAAAATGGACTGACAAAGTTTCATCTGACTCGTACTTTTTCAGCTTGTCATACGAAATTGTAGCTTGCACAACATACTCTCTCTCTCTCTATATCTAAACATATCAATAAACCCACATGCAAAATTAACAAACAAATGCATTATCCATTCAAAGAATAATTTTATTAGTTCATTTTTTAGTTTAATGTCGTACTTTTAATTGTCTCCTTATAATTTTTTTGAAGCATTATTATAGACCAACACATGGCATACAAGCCGAATCAAAAAGCCACATAAATCTTTTTAACCAGATGGCAGTTAGTGCCTGTCATAAAGTGTGTACTAACATCGGTTTCATTGTACTTTGTCCTAGAACACATTTATCCAAAAATCAAGGAGGCTAATGTTTTATCTTCTTTCTAATAAGTTACACTTGAATTTTAAGATCTTTCTTTTATTGCAACAAAGTTAAATCCAACAAAATCTGCAATGACCCACTGATTTTTTAATCCAAGTAATGCATCTGTCTTGGCAAGTTTACTGATTTCTTCTAAAAGAATGTCTTGGGTTATAATGTGTTCTCCAGATAATCTTGTGGCGAATGAGGGCAGATTTTTTGAAATTCTTAAACCCTGTCATGAAAGGATTATTCACTTTTGTAGTCTTTGCAATCATGTGATCAGAAGTCACACCAGTAATCCTAATGGATGTGGCATATTTCAGTCAAGGGAATTATTTTCTCCATTTTTCATTAAAGTTAGATCCACAGTTACTCTTTTGTGTTCTGCTTCTTTCACTTTGTTTGCTAATGATTCTTAGTGACTGTTGGTTTAAGCTGGAGATCACTTTCTAGTGCAGCAAGCATTGAGGTTAAACATCTAGACAACATCTTGGAAATCACATGAGAGCTCCCGAGATTAGGGGAAGCTGCTCCATCACAATATTGCCTATGCTAGTCTGGTTCCCTGTTTCATACGCTCCCTGTGTTGCACTCTGCTATATGAACAGAGGAGTGCAATGCAGGGAGCAAACAAAGCTGGGAACCAGACTATGCCTATGCTCAAAGTATACATGATGCCATCCCTCATTCAAAGCATTGGATATTAAATAAATCCTGATCACATTATGCGAATCCTTTGGATCAAAAAAATGCATGGCAACAAAACGTGTGCGCTAATTTTTTCCAGCATGCGTCCGTGACACACAAATGTGCATAAAGGGAAACACACTGTGTGTTTATATATATATATATATATATATATATATATATAGTCCCAAATGAAAATGGTGGATGCTGCCAATCTGACATCCAATATTGCTGTCAATGGTCATCCTCAAAATCTCGTTTTTAATACCCCTTCTGAATCGATGGTTGTATTGATCATGTTTTCACTGAAACTCTTTTTATGATGTCTGGCTGGTACTGAATGAATATTTTGCTGTATGGACATGCACTATGGCTGCTGTGGTAGCCATCTTAAAAATGTTTTGTTTCAATTTATCCTGAATGCATATATCAACATGGAGTTTTCAACAAAGACATGTATGATGTGGTGTTGGTCTAAATGGAAATGATGCTGAACTGACTTTATGTGATGATAATCTTGAATATTTAGTTGAGACTACTTCCAAATGTTTTGTTTTATTGACACTCTAGTTTTTGCTAACAGAGTTCCTGCAGTATTTTAATTCATTCTAACTGAAAATGCTGCAGATTTAACCACCAATATATTTGTACATTTGTGTTTTGAATATCAGACTTAATGATCAGTGGGGTAAGTCTAATTTCAATAATTTTAGTTTTAGACTTCATTTAAGCAGGCATTCAGTTGTACTGGTTTGAGAGCATAACACAAACATGTTTGCATGGATTTAAAAAAAAATCAAATCCTGTTTTCTTAAAAGATACTTTGTCAATCCTGCTGAGAAATGTAAGGTTTCACTTATTTACTTCCCACTGTTTATAGGATGCTTTCTGATTCTTTTCATAACTTAAGCTTGCAATCTATAGATACTTACCTTTTTTAGGTTCAGTTTAGATGTTTCATGGCAGATAAATGGCAGCAGTTTATGATGTGTGACTGCATCTCCCCATGAAAGTATATATTTGTCCCTGAAGTATGAAGAGAGTGCCATTGAGAATTAATTTTAGTAGTTCTATATTTTATTTAATTTGAATATTATCCTCATATTCAATGTTTTGTCATCTTCTAGTTTTTGTTTGATGGGGGTCATGGCATCATTGATGATAATGTTGGTGAACAAATATAATGCATGATGAGAGATGTTGTGATATCAGTAGAGATGTTGAGATTAACAAATGTCATATTCACTTATGTAACCTTGATGAGAGTTCTTGTCTGATGTATTACCATGACTTTGTGTATTATAGATGTTGTTGAATTGATAATTAAACTATGATTTAAAAATGTAATAAAAGTTGAACATGGAATGGCATTCTGAAAAATGAATGAAACACAGAAAATGTGCATGCCATGTGCTAAGTTATATTTATCTCTGTTATGATGTAGGAATAGCAAATGTGACACATACAGTCACACACACACACACACACACATGTATACATGAATATTAGTTATCTTCTGGTATTGCAAAATAAGATGCCCTTCTAATATCTGCAATACATAATATATTGCTATTGCTATTGCATAGCTTACTCTTTTGCAGACATAAATTAACCTTGACCTTATGAGAATTCATTCTCCAATAGGGTGATTTCCAGTGTTCTGCTGTCCAACCCTTAGCTTGACAGTTCACTTGTAGTACTCATTAATTTTGAGCATTTTCATTATGTGCATAAGTATTGTTTGTACACTGTGATATTACCCCCAGATCAAGTACTATTCCTGTTTGGAATGGGGTTATGGTACAAAATATTAATTTCTGTTTCTAGCTTTGGTACGTATTTAGATATTGCTACCCTTGTTGGAGTGGTGTGCTGCCTCATCTTGATTCTATTTTGTTTGTTTTAGAACAGCACGAATCATCTAAATTTATATTCCATTTAATCTGACTTTGCTATTTGTATTCTCTGGAATGATGATGCACATCAGTCTTTTCTTGTGCATATGCATTTAGTGATTGAACTGTTCATTCCGAAAAAGTGGTTACAGGATACTCCTTGTTATTATATTATTATTAGCAATTAACGACGCTGTTTTTTTTTTGTAATTTGCACAGACATAGGAAACTGCCCAGGTAACACCATTGCATAAACCTGGTATAAAAGATGACAGATAAATTCTGACCCATCTGTATAGTTCCTTGTCTTTCTAAATTAGTTGAAAACATGGCTTTTGACCAAATCACTCTTGTATAGCTGCATTTATATCTATGATTGATAAATGGCTTAAAGCATTAGATAAAGGATAAATTGGAGGCACCATTATGGTTGATTTTTGTAAAGCTTTTGATCTTGTAGACTATGAAGTTTTGCTTGAAGAACTGAAAAACTATCAATGCAATGAAAACTCCATAAACCACTTTACTTCTTATTTAATTGATAGAGTGCAGAAAGTATCTTTAAATAGTCAACTTTATAAAAGCAAAAAAAATTAATTGTGGAGTGCCATAGGACTCTAACCTCTATTCTGTTATGTATTCTCTTTATCAACAACTTACCTCTTAAGATAGGAACTTCAATTCCTTCCACTGACCTCTATGCAGATGATACTACACTGAGATAAGTAAAACCAAAACTTTACTTTAAAATAATTGACAAAGAGGCTCTCGACAGACTTAAAGTATGCTGCTAGGAAAACAGTATGATCATAAATACAGAAAAAATTAAAAGCCCTACTAGCTAAGCAACAAAAATGATTTAGGCTAGATAGTGGCAAACTCCAAGTTGTATTTGACAGTATAAACTTTAATATGACCTCTCATGATAAAATTCTTTGTATATTCATAGATGACAATCTTACTTGGTCTATTGACATTCATTGTGTTCCAAAAAGATTAATTCTTATCTTTGGCTTCTGTGGAAAATCAAACATATTGCATTTTAGTAAAGGATCATCTTTTATAAAAGTTATATTAGCCATATCTAGACTATTGTAATTTAATTTGTGATAATACCTCTAAGTCAAACATACCAAAACTGTTAAGACTCCAAAAGAGGGCTTGCTATTTAATTCTAGACAATTTCCAGGATGAAATGAATAATATAAAACGTTTAACAATATATGAAAGATTGTTTCTTAGAAAGGCCCAATTTATGTACAGAGTGTCCAAACAAAGCCATTCCTGTCTGCCTAGTAAGCAATATCTTTCACCAAAGAGATGCTGATGGTACTCCAAATTTAAGGTCTGTTAGAAGTAAAAATTATATCATACCAAGACCAAGCAAGGAATGTTTAAAAATAGTTTTCAGTATAATGGTCCACTGGTATGGAACAGCATTCTCAATAACATAACATAATAACAGACTCCTAGCATTCCTTCTTTTCATAATTGATCTCTCAAATGGATAGAATCTTGAGACAATTGAAAAGTTGTAGTAATATAAATATAAATACCTCTGCTTTTTTGTATTTTTACATATTTTTCACAGCTGAAATTTTTCAATGCAAGATGATATTTTATATTTTTTATATGTTTATGTATGTGTTCACAGATGCCTTTGCATGTGTTCCAGGCTTCATATTTTGGTTTTTAGAATCATCTGATTATTTAGTCTCAAGCCAGATTTATCACATCTTGTGTATTTATGGTATATACTCTACATAACAACTAGCAGGCCTCAAGACAGATTAGTCTGTAACTATTTGAGTTACCTTCTCTAAGTAAAATCTTTATTATTATTATTATTATTATTTGTCTCCAGTATTCAGATAAGTACTAAGCATTGTTTGGAGTCATTTTTGTTAAAACTTTAGCACTTTTGTTTGTTAAAATTCTTTTAATCTTGTATTCAGTTAAGTGTTGCTGACCTTTGGTATGAAGACATTCATGATTGTTTTAATTCTTTAAATGAATGGCACCAAGTGTGAGTTCTTGCTGTTCTAATTAGCATGGACCATTGATTTAGTCCATGAAAATGTATCACACTATTGCAAATATTTAATGGCACTAAACTTCTCTTCAGCTTTGAGAGATTCTTTGGAGCCACCACTCGACCCGACGTGCTGCTGCTCCTTCAGTTGGCTATGACTAAGGGGCTTTATCAGAGGTGTATTGAGGGCATGTTGTTTGTGAGACAACATTAGGTTGATTTATTCCTCCCCTACCTCTGTGTTGATACTATTAGTCCCTGCAGATGTGTATAGGGTTCAAAACCTCTTCCAGGCCTTTTAATACTCACACCATGGATGCTAGAGTGGCATAAGTGAGTATTTCATGTGATTGGGACACTGACTATGGCATTGTAGGTGTGCGTTTATTATAATAATCTTTGAACCAGTAAAACTTACCATCTCTTCTGTTTGTATTATGTTGTGCATGGTACATTTGTCACTTCAAAATGGAACAATTTTATTTATTCCAGAAGAGCTTCTAAAGTTAGCAGGGAAGAAAGTAAAGAAGAAATGGACTGATCATAGTATGTATATTAAATTAAATCATATATTTCCTTGTGTTTTAGGCCATGAACCAGCAAAGTATTATTAACTTGACAGAAAAATGCTTCTGGATTTAGTTCTCATGATTAAATATCAGAAGAACATATGTCGTGTAGCCATGCATTCATTATCACATGCGACCTTTTTCTTATCAAAAACTGTTTTGAATGTATTTCTTAGGGCATTCATTGCACTTGATGTACAAAATTGATGAAACTGACTTAATTTCATCATGAGGTCACTGAGTGTCATCTTTAATACTAGATCATTGCACAAAATGCACATATTCAGCTAGCATTCTGAAGCACAAAAATCTTTATTGTGCAGTTTGATCTTCACAAGAACATTTGACAAAATGATATTTCATCTTGATGTGCTGCAGTATGAGTTCTAGAATGCAGTGATTCAACTAATGGATATAGCACAAGTTATTTCCAACTTTCCTGTAAAGTCCTTTATTTGTCTTTGAGTAAGATGTAAAACTTATTTTTATGGATCATTAGGTGTTCTTTCTGGCCATTTTCAGTTGCATTGCCAAGTTACTAGTTGGACTTTGAATAATCCACCATCTTCTATTTTTGTCATGGTCATATAGTGAATATGAATTGTCAAACTGCTATTGTCTGATGGGTCTGTGTTCCAACTATATTTGGGTGATTGGTAGTGGAATGGAGTTGTAAAGGCTGGGTGTTGACTTGCATACCAACGTAGAGAAAATGGGATCAGTACAGTGTTTATAGACCATTACCAGTGACTAAAAATAATTGACTTTGGTATTTTGTACATCCACATTATCTGTATAAAAACTTATGTTAATCCCAAGGATCTGAAAGTCATGTATCCAGGTCTGAGTTTGCCAGATTTCTTCAACTGCAAGAACAGAATATCTGTCAATAGAATTAATCTCTGTATTAGTGTGTAACATGCAATTAATAGTTGTTTAACCTGTCTTCAGATTGTGTCGGCATCTAATTACTCCAAGATAACCACAGAACAATAAATAACAAACTTACCATATCTTCTGCTTGTCACATGTAGAAAAAGTTGGGTGAGTTCCAAGCATACATATTGGTTTAATAGTTTATTGTTATCTAAACAGGACCTACAATGAAGAAATTGGATCCATTTGTACTGTTAGGACCCAAAAGAGTAAAATGGCACCTGTTTATGCATATGAAAGTGATTTTGTCATATTGCAGTTTAAAGTTAATTCTGTGTCATACTGATGTTTAGTATTAATTTTACTTTTTTTTCCACTTTACTGTGGGTAGATTCAAACTTGAAGAATTCTAGCTTCAGAGCAAACCCTTGATTAGTGTAATTGCATAAATATTATTTACCAAATTTAATGTAAGATACATTTTAAAATCATATAAACTGTAAGTGTATTTGAATCAGTCTGATCTCTTGCAGAAGCGAAGGGCTACTTTAAGCAAAATGTGATCCTTGTAACTCCAGGAGGAGAACTGAACTATTCAAACATCATTCATGTTCCCTATGATATCAAGACCATCAATGCTGCTGCTAAAGGTGGACTTATGAAAGCAGATAGTGAGAAAATGAAGACTGTTGTTATTCCCATTATGCACAAAGGTAATTGCATATAACATGTTTGTGGGTATGGAGATGTAGAATAGGCCTATTACGGCAACTAGTATGTCATAAAAGGATTCTAATGGAGACAGAAGCTGCTGAGGCTCTTGACCAAAATTATCCAGGTTCAAATCCAACCATCAGAGCAGCATGGGTAAGCTTCCATACTGTGTCCTTGGGCAAAACAATTGCCATGGCACTAAAGAAGCCAGTTGTGTTGCTGTGACACATGCAACAAATTAAACCATGTATGTCTGCGTTATAAATACATTTTAGTGGATATTCCTTAGAACCAATACATTCATGTTAAGGTTTAAAACAAAACTGCAGTTTAGTAACATTTTTATAGCTACATACACTTATAATTACTGAGTCATAGGGGTGTCTGATATGTGTATGCTCGCCATATGGCAGAGCATATAATGCTTTGATAGTCTCCATTTGTACATCCATCTATCTGTCTGTAACCAATTTTGCTTTTGTACAGTAACTGGATTTCTCCACCATCTACGGCTGGCAAACTCAGGAGATGCCTTGCATTTGGGATAAAACTAACCTTACCATTTTCAGGAACAAAATGAAAGGTATGGTCTCTGTCATTGAAAGAAGATAACTGGTTATCATAAGTTACGTATCAGTATCTGTACCAATCTTTATGGATTGTTTGCTCTTGGGTTGACAAGAATCCTGTTGATTTTGGTAACTAATGTTAAAGATCATGGTCACAGTGATTTTTAGAGGAAAATAGGCTTTTTTTGCATAATAGTTTTAGTTCTTGATTAGCTATATTAACTTTAGTTTGTGGATGTCTTAGGGTATGGAAAACTAATTTTTTGCTTTGATGTCAAATGTTTAAAGGTCATTGTAATTGTTACAAAGCATGAAATTGGAAAAAATTCCAGTCCAGACAAAACTTGAGGTATTTCCAATGAGGAGGAAAAATGAAGGTTATAATGCATCTTAGAGGAAGAAGGAGACCATGTATTTGCTAGGTTTTATGTTGTTCCTGACTGAAGCTTTGATCTAAGTCTTGAAAGGCTCCTCCAAAAGAAACTTCTTTAAAGCTGAAAGATCAAAAACCAGTCAAACCTTTCTGACTCTTCCGGTTATCTGAAAATCCTGGAGTAAAAGGCTGGAGACTGTTTATTTAACACATAGTCTTCTGTGTCTTTCTATAGAATATAGCTCCTTAGTGGAGGACCTACATGAATTGTTGGAAGAGGGATGCACGCTGAAAAGGAACAACTCGCTACAACACTCCCCTTCCCCCTTAGGGAAAGGAGAGGCATCCGCACAAATTCTTCCTGATCCAATCTTGTGAATCTGTCTAGCAACCGACATGAGAGGGAGCTTTAAATTGGTGGTGCTACCCTTTGACTGGACCTGCATTCCTTTAAAGATGTCAGCTGTTGGACTGGGGTGGGAGTTGGAGGCAATCATGATGAGCGTACTTCCGTGTAAGCTTTTGACGGGCCAGAAGCATATATGTGGGACCATTGTTATTTTTCCTTTGGATCTTGAGATGCCACAGATTGAATAAGACCTCCAAGGAGTGTCCTTCCTCCACAAGAGCAGCCCAAAGAAAGTTTTTATTGTGCTACAGTAAGATGTTAGAAATGCTAAGTGCAACATTTCAGTTAAGGTGCACAAACTTTACTGACAGCACCATAGCAACCAACTCTCTCAGCAAGAACCGTAGCCTGGCTGGAGACATCTTCAGAAGGCTGAAAAAGCTGCTGCAGAAAGATCAGTTAGAGTGACAAGCATCATAGCTTTAAATTCCATTGTACTGAGCATCTTAACTGTGGGCCCGGGGCCCTGAGTGGCCGAGTGGTCTAAAGCGCTCTTCGTTACAGATCACTGCCATCTCACCTCTGTCTGCGTGGGTTTGAGTCTCGGATTCAGCCAATGTGGATATGTGAGAAAGCTTGCCAGTAGCTTCTCGTGGGTCGGTGGTTCTTTCCAGGGTTTTCCTGGGTTCTTCCTCCACCATTAATACTGGCCGCCGTGTATAGCCTATCGCATGGTGAAAAATGGCATTAAACCCTACAACAACAACAACAACAACTGTGGGCCCAAATCCATGTGGAAATGTCCACTTGTGACTCCCCAGTGTCAAAGGAGGGAGGCTAAAGGGGCCAGGCAGCAGAGTGTACCCTGTAGTTTATCCATAGAGACCATAGAGGCTCAGCTTAAATAGGTGGTTGTGCGGAGTGGACTGACAACCCTATATGCTGCGTGCAAACTCCTGGCCTTTATAAATTCTTTGAGACAGCTCCCTGATCATGGTCAAATAGGGGAACAGAAGGAGATCTGGACATGAAGCAGCCTTTGAGATTATACATACTACATGTTACTATCTTATAAAATGGTTAAAAGGCTCCTCTCTCTAAGAGAAAATTTGCTGGAAATTGTGTGTTTAAAAGCACTGTCATGTTGGTGGGGTTTGGGACTCGAGAATCAGGATTTTGCTCGTGATGCACTGTTACATGACAAGTATACTAATAAGGCTGTATCCATGTAATACCATTGTTCTGTCACTGAACTCATTGTTTTTTTAGTGACTTAGACTATTCCTTTGTAACCAAATGTATTATATGCTTAAGTGTGAAATATATAAACTTATTGGTAAAAGAATTTTCAAATTTTGTTCATTCCACTATTTTCACATGTGAAAATATAAGATTTACCATCATATCATGCAATGCTTGATTATGTGTGCTTACAAAAGTTGTACCTGCAACATAAAAAATTAGTACTTTATGAGCTTGAACAAATAAATAGAAACTGGCTTAATTTCAGACATGGAAATTAATCTTTGATAAAGAAGTTTGACAAGTTGCCGTTCGAGTCTCAGAAGTTATTTCCCCTTACATGACAATAACGACAAACCCCCTTTTGATGCATGCCACTTATTAAAATATCATGCTTTTTTTGCCCACGTGATGAAATATATCTGGTAATAATGTAGGAAAAGAAAGTATCCTCTTTTTACTTTACAAGTACTCAAATTTAGGTTTGTGTTTATATGTTGACATGCCTGCTACCATATAGATAAGTGCATCCAAGTTTTGTCAACTTGGATTGTGTTAGATAGAAAAATTCTTGCAAAATTTTATTTCTTTGACATACAACACCAGGTTCAAAAGTTCTGCTATTCTTGATAGTTTTCAGTGTGTATTGTTTGTAGTAGAACACCATGGTTTTATGTTGTAGATTGCATAAGTTATTCTCATTTTTATTATATACTTTTTCAATATTCAGTGCAGCATTTGCATGTAAATTCTCATTCTCATTTGGAATACAGAATGAAAAATGTGCATGGTTAAGCTAGATTTGATGCAGCATATGTTTTGGTAGTTGGTATATTTCTATCTTTATTCATTCAACAGTCCACTTGGATGCTTTCTTTAAACTGTAGAAAGCATGAGAACTACATTCTGCTCTGACTTTGTGCCATTTTATAGACAAGTATTATTGATTCCCATAAAGTAAAGACTTTGTTTGAGAGCCATCTTTAAGGCGAGTCAACCATATGAAAAGGGCAATGCACATTATAGTCAAAACACAGTCGACATCATATAACAAAAAAACTATAGTTTGACAGTGTTGCTGACACTGGCATTTCACAATGAATCTTACAGCATATTGATTCTATCATATTTTAGGCGCATACACATTGATACTTGGCAGTCATTGACTTGTCCAGTCTTACAGTATTTCTCTTATAAATCCATTATACTCTCCCAGTCAATTGATGCATCACTGTAATGATCAGGAGATAGTAGATGGAGCAATGACATTGATCAAGGTGGCTGATTCCAAACTAAGAGAAAGATAACAAATCATGTGTGATTCATGCTATGATTCAGGCAATACTGTGAATATTTAAATAGATGCCATATGTCTAATCAATCAGTCTTTGTGTGTAAAATTGGTTACTTTTCTATACAAACCCCCAAATAAGTGTGAACAAAATGACTGAGGAATGGTGTTAAAATATGTTTTTGAAACTTTTAAATTTGGACCTTTGGTTTTTCCAGACTATTTAGTTTAATATGTTTTGTTATATTTCCCATGTTATAATCTCTCACTTCTAATGATGCCCATGATTAGTTGTCATAACAAGCATATCTGATCCATCTCCAAAGTTGTCTCTACCAGAACATTGATACAATGTGCCAGGCCAAAATTTCTTAAACAATTTCGTGACAACATCTTGACAGTTAATTTCATTTCATTTTTATTTAATTACTAATTAAGAATTCACACCTTGCACTTGCCCAGTAAATTGATATTACAATAGATAAACGTTTCATCCAAGAAAACAATGCCAAACTCCAGTGCTGATTCCAAGACAGCATACTTCAAAGGTACATGACAAATTTTCTTTTCAAAATGTCAAGACTGTATTTAAATTGTTTTCCTTTAGCACAAACTGTCTGTTTCATCATATTCATTTTTAAAAATCCCTATTAAGGTCAGTTAATTAGCCCAGTTGTAAAGCAGTTAATTTGTCAAATAGAGCCGCATGTGTCAGTTGCACAGGTCTCCAAACAGGTAGTCAAAATAGTCTTGCATCATCACAAGGTAAGTACATGAAGAATCTGTTCTCTTCATTTTAGTAAGAAGAAGTGGATTTATTATTGCCCTAGACCATGCAACAGGTGATGTTTAGGTACACTTTGCCTTGTTATATGGACTCTGAAATTAGACTTTCATGTTGGGTGTCTCATGATCTTTCACTGTTTGTGTCTGTGGATGGTCCATGCATTTGACAATGGACTTTCATGGTTAGACCATGGACTTGAAATGTTGGCATGGACAAATTATTGATATCCATGGTCATGTGGCCATAATATATTTATGATACATATACAGTTGCATTAACATTGAGCATGAATAACTTTGGTCTATAAATAGTTAGCCATTACTTAATGTATGGTGTGGTCTGTCCATGGATTATCTGTGATTCTTCTATCTTCTTTCATCAATAACTTCATTGTAGCTAGACAAGAGGCAACTAAGGTAGTTGTATTTTGCTATTAACTGGTATGCAGTAGAGTATTTCTTATACTTAATTACTTTAGAGCCCACAAAATACTTCCTTGTAACAATTATTTGTTACATTCATATCATGATGTTTATATATTAGGTTTCTTAGGGTATGTGAAATCATTTCTTACTAGCCTATATTCTTTTATATTTGTGTTCAAACTAACTGTGTTTTAGCTTGTATTTTTAATATAGAAAAGAATATGCTTATTGGAAATTCATTGTATCAAACATGGCAGCAGAATTTAAAAATGGTCTATCTTGTGTGAAATATATAACATTTAGGGAGAAAATATATATTCAACCAATGAATACATTTAACATCTGGGGATATCATGTATATGTGAAAGCAGTAAATACAATGAACAGTTACTGACTTTCCCTCAACTTGAAGGTCATATTTCAGCTGATTTGCAAGGAATACAGACATGGAATTAATTTATTGCCATCTATTTAATCTCTTACAAATAGTTCGTTTCCACACGTACCAGTAAATATATTCAAAGGGTGGCTATAATACAATTTGCACTAATATTTATATCCCTACGATAATTAGGTTATCATTTGTTGATGCTTCAGATGGGTTTATTAGGGTTCTGTATTCATCTCTGTATTAGTGGTGGGTAGTTTCATGCCTTTGTTTCATGATCCATGTTTTATCTATGTTTAATAGATGGACTTGTTCATGTTTGACCATGCACATTTCATGGTCAGCTGTGATATGCGTTGTTTTATGGGTAAGTTTTTGAATGCTTATCCATGCTTCATGTGGATTTGCCCATTTATGACCATGCTTCATGTTTTATGGGATCTTTCAAGTTCCTTTAACATAGTTTCTCTTTGGACAATATTTATCTTGTCTGTGGTAGGTCCAGTTTTGATTACCAGTGACATGTGGACAGATATGATTGGCGTAAGTCATGGTCAGATCATAAACATCCATTATATGTGGTCAACCATCATCCATTCACTAAACGGTAACTAGGAAAATATGAAATTGACATATATATATATATATATATATATATATATATATATATATATATATATATATATAATTTGCTTTGTTTGTTGGTTGTTGTTTTTTTCATTATATGCTATTGTAATGTAACAGTGTATGTTGGACTTGACCTTGTCCAAGATCAAGTTTATTTTTTACTAGTCTAAGACCTGAATTGTATAGCTAAAATATTCTCTGTGTATGGGTTCAATACCAGGATCATTATTAATAGAAGTAAACATGTTTATTTAGGTCTGGGTCTAGGTTATCGGAATTCCCCTACAATTTACCTGGTGTACCTGACATAGTCCAGGTTCTATATTATAAATTTTAACTAAGATTTTATTTTGTAAACACTGAGAAGTTTCTAGAAGGTTATTTTCCATTAGGTAATTGTTTTTAGAAAATGGTAATTGTGACCTGAGGTCAGGCAGAGAACTATATAATCTTGTTGCCAAAAGGATTTTTCATTCATTTTTTTCATATAAATCTAGCAGAATCAAGTTATATTATTCATGGTGAGCAGTAATTCTTTTTGGGCTGCTGGAATTTCTTTCTTCAAACTATTTAATTCAAGTGCTCATATAACTATAATATTCTTAGACAGAGACATTCACTGGAATTTATATATGGTATTCAAAAATGGAATTATATTACTGTGATTTAACAAAAGACTGTTGGTACTTCAACAATTTACTGGCTACCATAGGCACATTAACACCTTAAGCAGGGTTCTGTCTTCCTCAGTAAATGCATCCTATGAAAATTTCATCCATTACGAAAATGTCACATCATGAGAGAGCAGACATTTATTAAAAGTCATTTGGAGCCATTTTTTAGTTTTGAATAGTTCAGATACTGATCAACATAGCCATATTACAATGCCTTCCAAAATAATCATTGGTGCACACTGTGTATTATGTAAATGTGCAACAAAAAGGATAATACCTCTGTAAAATAATCATACTATTTCATGTTATCAAATTCACTCATAAAAAACAGATGAAGTAACACAGTTAATCTAACTAAAATCAAACAAAACGTGAGACCTGAAGTATAATTTGCAAGCTAAGCGCCATAGCTCTGCAAACCATAATCAAATCTGATGATCAGCAAGTTCATCAATTTCCAACAACATTTACCTTCATTCAACAAGAAAAGACTTCAAAATCATTATTTATGTCAGTACTTAAATTCATTGATTTGCAAAGGGCTTCTATTTTTTATAGCAGGATCTCTCTTTGCTTGTATTTTAAATTAATGGTGGGGGGAGTCGCAGTATGTCAGTTTGTACTGTGATGGATTTGTAATCCAAGGCTCTTGAAGTTGAAACCCACCCAGGCTAGCCCATGTCTGCTGCCCTAGTATGTCCTTGTGAAAGACGCTAAACTATCATTTGACATAATCATTATATTTCAACATCTATTCTAGATGAATCAACCAAATCTAAATTAATAGTGTGAAGCAAACAAGAAATCCATGAATAATGTTGCCTCTAAATAGTGATTATCCCAGTATGTTACCTAGATTAAATGCTGTTGTTGTTTTTTTTTCCCTTCAGATACCACAACGCTAGATGTCATTAAATGCTACAAGGAGATGCTCGCAGCACTAAAAGAATTGTCCACAATCTTTAAAGTTGTTCTGTCAGTTACATTTGTCCTCGAAGGACAGATTGATTCCACTTTATTCACTGGAGTCTTTGGAAAGAAAAGCAATATACATGGAAATGGAAAAGTGCCAGGTTTGTTCTAAACTTCCAATACAACTTTTACTTTATGCAAAGTTTTGAGTATAAGAATCCTGAACCGATACAATGCAGAAAATGTGTCAGCTGAAAAAAACTACTTTTCCAGGACACACACACATGCACACACACACACACATGCGCTGTATTACCATTGTGGTACTTTTTTCTGTTAGCTCATATCGTACTTTTTTCATTGTACCGGTACCAGTCATTTTGGTCAGTAATGAATGTTACAGAAATTCCCAAGGAATCTTGTTATGAGAATATAGTGTGATAAATATCTTGCTTTATAAATGGTTGTATCTGTTTTAAATTAATGGTGAATATTTTAAATATAATTATATTTATGATCCTTTATTCACATGTTTGACAGGTGTCATGTCTGCCAAAGCGGTGTCTAATGGTATGTTGTGAAACATATTGAGATGGAAAAGAAAAGAAAAATAAATGCAAGAACACACATTGTGTTTTGGTTATTTACTAGAGTATGTTCATGTACTAAGTATGAATATTCCTTGGTGAGACTGCAGATCATCCTATGATTTTCAGAAGCACCCCTGTTTTCTGTCTGAACTTTATGTGATTTCTTAAATCCTCTAAATATTTTCTTGTTGGTCAAGGCTGTCTCTGATAAATATCTTGTTCGAGTGTTGCCATCCCACTCAAAGTTTCCCTGCCTATTATATCAATAGTATAGCTTGAATATTGTAGGCTTCAGTATCAACACTTCTCATTTCTATCAATAGGCTCTGTAATGTCAGCATGATATCTTTCACAATGTCAGCTATTGTTTAAGCTTAATTGTCCCACTTTAGTTACGGCTTTTAGATTCCAACTTATACAACAATTAAGATACACATAGCAAATTAATTTAATATAGGGTACTGGCCATTTAACTTTTCAGGGTGTGGGGGTCAGTGTTTTTTTGGGGGGAGCTGAAATATTTTTTTGTCTTTTATCGCAAGATAATTTTTTTCCAGATACTATCATTGATATAATATGGTATTATTTTGCTATAAAATCAGAGCAAGATATTTTTTCCAGCTACTGACAGACAGAAATTAAACAAAAAGATTTAAGCCCTGCCCAACAACATTGAGCTGCTGCTGCCTAATTTATGTGATGTGATGTACCATGATATGTGTTGCTGTATGTTCCAAAATACTTTAACCTCGGATGCGGGAGGTCATGGGTTCGATCCCCGGCCGAGTCATACCAAAGACTTACAAAAACGGTACTAACAGCTGCCTCGCTTGGCGCTCAGCATTAAGAGGTTAGTGTTAGGACTGGTCGGCCCGGTGTCAGGATAATGTGACTGGGTGGGACATCATGCTACATGTCTGCGGCATGATGCCCCAGTGCTAGACATCACTATAAACTGCCACATTGCAGACATCGTAGCGATATGACTGAAAAATTGTTGAAGCTACGTTAAAAATCCAAATCACATCACATCACATCACCAAAATACTTTAATATATTGTGGTACAAAGATTTTATCATACCCAGATATATATATATATATATATATATATATATATATATATATATATATATATATATAATACGAATCATATGGCAAAAACAGCTTTCAAGTGCACTGGATCCAGCATAAACTGACAACAAACAGGGCAAAACTAGTTTCTCACTTGCCTTAGCACTTTTGACACTCATGGAGTCTTTGTCAAAGGCAAACACAAAACACAAGAAAACAATAAACACAAAAAAACATTGAAATTATAAAAGTTTACATCACTGGAATCAAAGTTTTAAAATGTTTTATGTTTTGACTAGTTGGGTTTGGCTTGACTGATGATGCTGTGTATCTATTTATATCGACCTACAAATGGATGAGCAATATCACCATCTCGGTTTCTTTGTTAGTTGGTGTATCATTAAATTTTATCCGGATATTTCATTGTTTTAATATTTCTTAGAGGCAAGTGAGTGGCTAATGCACAAAATGAAAAAAAGAAATATTTAAATGTAAATGTGCTGGCTGTAGAAAGAACAGTAATTTTTTGTAGTTTTCTTGATTTAGGCCGCTTGGTTTCCATGTTCTATGGCTGCGTATCCAGTAAGATTCCTTTTCTTTCCTGGAGTTCTGAAACCTGAAAAGAAAAGGAACTTTACTGGATATGCTGCCTTAGAATATTGAAACCAAGTGGCCTAAATCAAGAAGACTAGTAAAAGACGTTTACCATGTGCAGATATCACCATCTTTTTACAGCCAGCACATTTGCCTTTTGACAAGGATTCAATTAGAGTCGAAAATGCTTGGGCTAGTGAGAAACTAGCTTTGCACTGTTTATTGTCATTTTATTGCATATATACACTGCGTTTTCCAGTGACTTACACAAACTTTATTTGTTTTATATGTAATAGCGCAAGTTTCAATTCACTGCATCATAATCCTGTCTATCAGCGAAGTGTTACATACTTGTTAGTCGATTCACACAACCACAAATAACAGATATAAATACAAATTCTACAAATTCCACACTGTATGCTTAATGTATGCTGATTCTTTTATTGGAAATATCAACCCTGATGCATGTACCACAAGTCACAGAAACATATTTTACAAATTTGATAACTTTGTCGTCAATAAAAGAAAGGGGTATATAATGTTAGCAATGTCAATACAATTCCATTCATATATATGGTGGTTCTTTAATATTATTGAAGTAACTAATTTCTTAAACATTATTTTTACTTTACTGATGGGCAGAGGCAGAAACCTATACATTTTGGAGATGGTCAAAGTCATTGACATGGCAAAATGTGATTTTTATTTCTGCATGATATTTTTTATCGGACCTGATAGGTATACAACACTTGCTTAGAGTATGCTACAATGACTTAAGGCAAATAGATAAAAGGTTGCATGTACTGGACCCATAAATGCAATTTTAGTTTTAGCTTCTAATACATAAGTCAAGTTTTCTGGATCTAATTTTCATCAAACTTCAAAGGTTGTCACGCTTGGGTAGAGTGTCATTCAGATTGATTGTAATGAACAGAGGTCAAAGTTCAAAGTCTCTGAAACACAAAGTTTCATTTTGGATTCAACCCGAGAAATGACCTTTCTCAAAATGACTACACCTGATCATTTATCATGTTCATTATTGCATTACAGTTTTATGATGACTAAGGTTTTGGATCACAGCCCACATTGCAGTCATAGGTACTTTACCGAAAGATAAAATGCTAATTTGTTCACTATTTTGACAAGTTTGTGGTTATAACAACTAATTATACAAATGAAATCTGCAATATCATGCCTCTAAAATGATAAAGGTCAATTACTTTTAGTATTTGCACATTATTAAGACAACCTGATTAACTAAATGTAATTCTGTTTTTGGTCTCATTGCTCACTGATAGAAGAGCAAAAAACTTTAACAGTTGAGCCTTATAACATGTTGTTTAGTGTTTAACTTTAACATTTATAACTGTTCCTTCTGGATACTTAGACATAAGAGTCTGAAGTGACCTGCATTAGGTAATTAATTGTAATAAACATAACTATCTGTGTCTCTTCAGGACTGGAGTGTAGTTGCTTTATGATAAGTCCAGAAAAAACAAAGTATGTACTGTATCTATTTAGCTCATCTGCCTTTAGGGCCAAGTCAACTTATGGAATGGTTCTTCTTTCACCTTCCATTGACCATCACCCATTCACAGTTGTTAATTAGAATGTCTTCTTGTCAACCATTCAACCAGTTTTCACATGGTTCTATATAATCTTAAGCATATACTCAGTGGATGCTGATCCATCATCCAGTATGATTGCATTATTAAAAACAGGAGAACTCTTATGGAATTTCTACTGAAAAATCCTGTATGATATTTTGACCCAATTTTACTTTTAAATTTGTTCAGCTAATGATGATCTACCATCAGAGATGGCTACACTTACTAAAAATTTGGAATATTAGTTAAACTACTTTTTTTTATAAGCCCCTCAGTAAAATCTGACCAAATTCAGCATGGAGCTTAAAGTGCTTGAAAATGTATACAAAAGTTTTTCATCATCTATCAAATATGGTGAGTATTAAACATTGAAAACCTTAAAATGAGGTATTAACAACACTATTTAACAGAATATCACCACATATGATATCATGAATGCATCCTGGCAGTGAGGATTTTTAACTGCCCAAATGAAGCTGGGCTGCCATTAAATTTGGCCCCATCACCACAACTATGAGAAAGCTTCAAACATCAACTCCTCAAAACACATATAAAACAATTGACCAGATTCAACAGAAATCAGAAAGGCTGTTGAGGTTGTATAAATTATTCCAATCCCCCTTCAATTATCCATGATTTATAACAACCAAAGAATAAAATTGAGTCATTTTTGTCTCAGAAACTGCTTACAGGAATTTCACCAAATGCCAGAGATTGCATGTTCAGGTACTGACTTACTGTTAATACCTATTAAATATACTTTAAATTATTTCTTCCAAAGAACACGTAACAGGTCATCTCCCAACTAAACAAAAAGCAATTCGCAATGACGGGCTTTGAAATGTCACACAAATAATGCCAATGTCATCCAGTGTAGCTGCTTTTATTACAGTTTTGTAAATAAAGTAGATCATATTATTTTACTACCATTTAATAAGATTACCATATAACAGAAACCATGCTATAATGAAGGGCATACTAATGAGGAATTACTGAGTGTGTTTTGCTGTAATATATAATTGTAATTTTCTGATGCTTTTCTTTTATTCCTGCTAGAAGAATACTGAAAATAATGCCACTCAATGGAGATGAACTGTTTAACACTCTACAGCAAACGGTTTGGAAAAAAAACTGTTTTATTGATTAAAAATAATGAGTATAAATGATCAGAACCTCAAATATATTAAGAAACAATCAAACACGAGATTGTAAGAAATAATTGCTTTCTCTGATAAGTTTTGATCCAAAATGTTTTGCATCCTGAACGAAAGTATAAGTAGCCAGAATAAGGAATACATGGGATGAACATACATATATTAATAGAATAAGAATTTTTTTCTTACTGATTAATAATGCATTATTTTTTATATTTGAGTGAAATTTCATGCTTTCAAAACAATGCTATGGAAACAAATGTAGGTGATCAGTTCAAAATTTTGTATCACTCTAGCATAACTCATGTCATCAGACTGCAAGACAAAAGTGAGAAGTCATACAATGAATGTAATTCTTTAGAAACAGATGAGTCTTATAAACTGGATATAGTTCATAATAATAAGGGATCACTATCAACATTATTTCAGAAGTGATCAAAAGATCAGTGGATCCTCCAAAATCTACCCCAGTAGAGCCAGTGGTACAAACACTTTCTCCTAATCAAACAGGTCCTGACCCAAAGCCTCATCTTCAGTTGAAAACGGGTATGATTGAAAGCTTACTGTGAAGTCATTTATTTATCCGTCTATCAATATTGTAATCTTTATTGTTATTTAAATTCATGGATTGAAGAAGGGGGACCTGTTGTTTGTATTGGTTATTGTGTCTTTTACTTTGTCCATTGTAGCAATCACAAAATCACTAACAATTGCAAACCCACAAACAAAAAAATGAATTAAAATTATAGACTGATATTTCTTTATTATGAACAAAGTTTGTGGATACTTATAGCAAATTATGTCTATTTTATTCATATGGTTTTCATATGGCTCAACATTTTGGTTTCTAAACAAAAACTTTACTGTAAATAATTGAAATTTAATCAGGATTTATGCTCATACAAGCTTGATTTCAGTAGTACACAATGTAATTCACAGGATTTTCCCACTGATTTTCTGCCTAAGGAATGTAAGTTTTTGCTGCTAAACTTCAGCAAGAGTTGTTGGATGTTAATGAAATATGACATGCAACTTTATATTGATGAGTCTACTTTCTGTGGCATAAATATGTCAATAAACTTTTAGAATATTTAGGACTCATTGGCGAGCCAGCCTTGGTAGAAGCTGAAAAAAACACTCAAAAGAATTTAACATTCCACAGCATCAAGTACTGGAGTTATGGTTCCTGATTACCTTATCTGTCAACTTAACTCCGATTTCCATGGCGTAATATCACCAATTAGCCTTCATTGTTGAGCCAGACTTCGCAAAAGCTGTAACAAATACTCAACAGAACTTGAACAAGTTATAATTTACCAAATGCATTCTGGCATAAAATATTTTTTAATGTCTTTTAACATTTAACTATTTTTTCTATTTTTCCTGCTGGATGGGTGCTCAGAAAACACCAATCGATTTGAGCTTAACTATGCAAAATCCTAAAGGGATCTTTTGGAAACGGGGAACTTTTTCATTCATTAAACAATATTGATACGAGTATAAATTGTAAATATTTCAAATAAATTAAGAATGAAGAAACAGAAGATACTAAGAAATTATTGCTTTCACTAATAAGTTTTGATCTAGCATGTTTTGCATCTAAAACAAAAGTAGAAGCATCTGGAAGGATGAATAAGGTGGATAAACATACAGACAGAAAAGAGAAAACATTTTTTTAATGATTATATATTTGAGCTGAATTGCATGCTTTCAAACTAATATTTTATGTATCAGTAATAGATATAAGGCAATCTCTTCAAATTTTCTTTTACTGGTGCATGCACATGTGATCAGATTACAAGGAAAATGAGACTTCATGCAATGAATGGAATTCCCTGTTGGAACAAAAGTGTATTATGAACAGGATATTATTTATTTTACGATTGCCTCCATTATTTCATAAGCCAACAAAAGACCTCGTGATCATTATGTCAATAAGGAAAACTCAGTGGATCCTCAAAGGTCTATCCCAATAGAGCCTGTGCAACAAGTTTCTCCTAATCAACCAGGTCCTGGCCTAAAGACTATTCTACAGTCAAAGAGACGTATGACAGAAATTTTACTGTGGATTCATTTATTTGTATGCCAATCAGTATAATAATGGTTTCGAAATATTGCAGTTCTCTTTGGTATTTGATTGTTGAATTAAAGAAGGGAGTCATGTTGTTTATATTGGTTGTTGTGCCTCTTGCTTCATACTTTGTAGCAATTGCAAAGTCACCCAGAATTGATAACCCACAAACAAGAATAAATTATCATTATATTTTGGCATTTCTTGAATATAGCCCTGGTGCAAAAAGTTTGTGGATCCCTACAACCCATTATGTCCATCAATACATCCGTTTGTTTGTCAACATTTTGTTTTCTGCACAATAAGGTAACTGTGGATAGTTGATTTTTAACTTGATTTAGCATGCTCATCCAAGCTTGATTTTCAGTATTTCACAACATAGTTTTCTAGAGTTATGCCCCTGATTTTCTGCCTATGGAACATTAGTTTCTGCGGCTAAATTTTTATCAAGATTGAGAGATTTTAATGGAATAAGACATGTGACCTCATAATTGATGAGATCTGAAACAAGTTTGATTTCCAGCATTCCACAACACAATATCAGTTACAGGCGTTATGGCTACTAATTGACTTGTGCATCTACTTAACCTTTGTTTCCAATGCATAAAGTTACTAACAGATCTTCAGAATATGTAGGACTTTTGGGGAGCCAGCCTTGGCAGAAGCTGAAAAAAGAACCTAAACTGATGTCTAATAAGCATTACGGATTAAATTTTGGCATACATTTCTTTGAAGTTGGTACAAATGTTGTCAATCAGTATTGCTGCTGTTATGACAAAATAGATAAAACTTTAATAACTTCCTGATAAAGGAGGAAAATTAGCTACTTTAATCTAATCTTGAAATGAAAGAAAATTTATCTAGGTTTCAAAATAAAAATTATTTACATTTAAACTGATTTTGTTTCCATTATGCCTTTCTTTTTTTTCTCCAGTTGATAAGGGCCATAGTATTTTACTTTGTTGACTTGTTCGTCAATTGGCTGTTTACTTAAGATTATTCCATATACCAGGCTTTATTGACAGTTGACTACTATTCTGCAGTCTGTGCTACTTATCATTTAGAAGTGAAATGAAGGAGAAGCATGGTTTTATGTATCTTCACTAACATTGTACTAAAACTTGATTTTCGTTTATTTTATTACCTCTAATTTCCTACTATTATTCATTTTTTCTGCTGGAAGTTTACTGAGAAAACACCACTCAGTAAAGATGAACTCTACAAAACTTGTTAGCAAACTATTGAAGAAAATGAAGTTTTTCATTCCTTAAAAGAAATACTGATATGATTCAGAATGTTCATAATCCTAAATATTTTAAGAAAAAATGAACAGATGTTAAGAAATCGCTGCTTTCTTTAATAAGCTTTGATCTAAAATGTTTTACATCTAGAATAAAAAGCAGCAGGAAGGAGTAATAAAGTGGATAAACATATGGACTGAATATAGAAAACCTTTCTGCTGACATTATTTCAGAAGCCAAGAAAGGATCACATCATCGTGTCATTAGGGAAGACTTTTTGGATCCTCAAAGATATACCTCAAAAGAGCCAATGGTGCAACAAATTTCTCCTGGTCAACCAGGCCATGACACAAAGTCTCATCTACAGTTGTATACAGGTATGAGTGAAAATTTACGTTGGACTAAGTCATTTATATATCTATCAATGATTATGGTTTTGTAAATATTGCAATTCTCTTTGGTATTTAAATTTTTGAATTGAAGAAGGAATCATAATTTTCTATTGGTTGATGGGTTTTAAACTTATTTCAGTGTAGCAATCACAAAATTATCCACAGTTGCTAATTCACAAACAAGAATGAATTTCATACTTCTATTTCTTTAAGATGGTCCCGCTGAACAAAGGTTTTGGATTCCTAATGTAAATTATGTTCATAAATCAATCTGTGTATCCATCTGTTGATCATCATCAATTTGGTTTCTAATTTTACTGGGAATAGTTGAATTTTAACCAGATTTAGTATGCTCATACAAGCTTGATTTCCTGTATTTTACAATGTAATTTACAGGAGTTATGCCTCCAATTTCCTGTCATTGTAAAATTAGTTTCTGCATCTAAACTTTGATCAAGAGTTGATGGATCGTAACAAAATATGTCATGCAGCCTTATAATAGATTAGACCTTAAACAAGTTTGATTGCCAGCATTCCACAGCATCAAGTAAAGGAGCTATGGTGACTAATTGCCTTATCCATCTCCTTAACTTTGGTTTTGATGTGACAGTCACAATTATACCAATAAACCATTGGAATATGTAGGAATTACAGGTGAGCCAGCCTTGGCAGAAGCTGGAAAAAATCCACTTAATAGAATTTGACCAAGTATTACCAAATAATCCCTGGCACAAATGACTTTAAAGTTGGTACAAATGTTTGTAATTTGTCAATCAATATAGCTGTTTTTACGAAAAATAGATAAAACTATAATAACTAACAAGAACGGGGAAAATTATCAACTTGATTCTGATTTTGAAATAAAAGAAAATGTATTTAAGTTCCAAAATAGAATTATTTACATTTGTTTCTATTAAGCCAGTTATGTTTTCTGCAGTTCATAATTGCCATAATATTTCCTTAGATGAATTGTGGCACAAATAATTGATCAATAGACTATTTAATTAAGATTATTCTGTATATGAGGCTTTACTCACAGTCTAAATGTTTTGAAGTCTATGCTACATATCATTTACAAGTGAAGTGCTGGGGAAGAATTCTTTTTACTAATACCTGATTTTGTGCGTTTTTGTTTGCTGTTAGTCTTATTTTTTTCTGCTGGATGGGTACTGAGAAACCACAACTCAATAGAAATGAACTGTACAAAACTCATCAAACTGTTGAAGAAATGAACTGTTTCATTCATTAAAAGAAATACCAATGAGGGCTGTTCCAGTAAAACATAAAACCCCCCAGGGAGAAGGCACTTTCAAATTCAACCAACCCACAACAGAAGCAATTTAAAAAAAATATGATCCACTGTCAGATGTGTTTTAATCGAGAAACACTGCCCCCTACAGAAGTATATTTTTTAACATAATATCTGGCTATGGGTTAGTGGGTGGTAGAAGCGATTTTAATATTGGGTTGGGGACAGAAGCGATTTAAATGACAGCTGGCTGGAGGTAATCTAATGAATTCAAATACATCATATAATCTACTGCATATTTTTATTTATATTCATTTATTATAATCAGTCTTTTGTCCTTTTGTTTGTTTTTCTGTCAGCCAAGTATGTCTCTGATACTGTGAAATCACAGATTTTCATGGTGGCTTATTATTTGTAGATGTCATTGATCAGTCCCTTAATACCTACTAATTTAACATCCATGAATACAGATTTTATAATAGATATTTCCATTCTAATACAGAAACCATGAATTTGTATCCTTACTAAATGCTGTGTTTTCTAAAGTGATCAATATGTCATGCTATTTTTTTTTTATCTCAGGCATGCTGCTTTTGATTAGAATAATAGTTAAATCTTGTATTGCTTTAAATGTGGGGTCAGGTTCTATGATTCATTGTTATTATTTTTTCCAATAAATGTTTTGGTAAACTTGTATGATTTGTCAGAGAGAAAAATACAATGATGCCTTTGTGGAAGTGATGTTGCATCATTTGTCTACTTTTACACTATATCATTTCTTGTAAGAACATCTTTTTCAGTTGCTGATGTCTTATTTTTACGCCTTGTTGCAAGACTAATATAAAGTTATAACAAAATATAGCAAGTCAAACATTTTTATATCATAGATTTAAAAAAAATGGATGAAAGTCAAGGAATCATTTCCCCCAGAGCACTAATAAAATCAATGTCATTGCAGTTAACTGCATTGTCAACAGCATCATCATCACTGATGGCCTAGCAGTAACATTATACACTTTCAATCCAGTTGTCACAGGTTCTATCTCCCACTTCTAGTCTTTCATATGAGACTTATACCTATGGCCTGAGGGGCTTTCATGGCAGAGTGGTATAAGATGCTTGTCTTGTGATACAGATCCGAGGGGCTTCCATGGCAGTGGTACAGAATGCTTGTCATGTGATTACTTGCCTCCAAGCAGCTAATGAGAATGTTACCAGTTACTTGTGGAAGGTCAGTGGTTCTACATAAGTGGTGTTTGGTGTCTCAAAAGGACTTAGATTTTCTTCATCAGTAAAACTGGCTGCCATATATAGATTCTCTTCATCTGAAAATGGTGTAAAGGCCATACTGATCTACTGAAACCCAGAGAGCGGATGTCTAAATGACTTCAGCTGTTGGAGATAAACATCAAATCAACAGAGGCTCCATGTGCCCAAGTGTACTAAGGTGCTTGCTTTTACATCACTTAAACATCTCACAGAGTGAGTTTGTGTCACAGATCAACCAATTTCAATTGGTGGTCTTTCGGGGTCCTTCCTCCACCTAACATACTGTAAAAAAAATCACAAACCACACTGAATCAACCAACTAATCAACTGTAGCAACAGCAGCAAAGGTACTAGTCAATCATTTTTGCCAGTCAGCTGGACGAGTTTACAACTTTTGGCTCAAGTAATTTTTGTAGACTATAGAATATCGTCAATTATGCCTTTCTGACAGTTACCTAAAAGCCATCATCAGTTGGTGCAAATCGATTTTTCATGATGAGCATATGAGATGGAAATGTCTTGAGCAATCCTGCATCACACACTGCCGAAAAGTGTACATTTTAGCTCACTTAAATTTTCTCTTAACAATGTTCATTGTTCCAACTAGAACTGTTATAACTTATTCAAGCTATATTCACCAATATCTGATGATGTGCATCTGTAACAAATATTTGTAACAAAGTATGAGAATGCATCAATGTTTTTCAATGATGCATTTGAATTGAGCAACAACCACAATCAACAAACCAAGAAATAAAATTATTCACATCTCTCAGGCAGAAGTAGGGTATAATCATAATCTGCCAAAAGATTTTAAATTTTTTAAATTTGCCAAATATTTTTTCCAACCATACTGATTCAGTGGACATATCACCAGAATGGACAGAAACAGACCACCAGAAGGTTATAAAAATCAATTTGATACAGCTTTTAAGTAGCTAAATTCATATTGGTTTAGTTAACTGTACACCCTTTATTGTTTTCCTTTTGATGAAATTTCTTACTGAAGCTGAGAAAATAATGTTGCACACATAAAAAAGGAGGCATACTTCTACTCATTATTGTTTTATTATACTTCTCCATTCCAGTCTGTTCTAATGATCTTCTACCCCCACATACTGTTTGTCTTGTTTATGATATGTATCTAAATTTCTCACTTACTTTTCCTACAATTATACAAATGTTCTGTGAATATGCATACCAGTGTAAAACATAATGGGGATATTAAATTCAAGATTAAAAACCTCTACATTTCTGGATATATTCTGCTTGGATTCCATATTTCTGCACAATCTCAGAGTTCAGGACTCTGCACTAATTCAGTTCCCACTGTAAATTTGTGCAAACACCACGATATTAAAATTTAGTAACTTAAAATTTTGAGTTCTCATGATCAAATTTATATCAGTATAGACATATCTATGATGACAGCTTTTGTGAAGAAAAAAACCCATAACAGCTGCACCATTTTCTGGATCTATACAAATTTGAAATGTATGCTTTCAATACTGCACCAAAGAGTCAGCTGCTGATTTCAGTAATGAATCGTCCAAACTATGGTCTGTAAAGGGATGGAAATTATGTTAATAAAACAATGTCCCTCACTTTTTTCAGTTACAAGTAGGACAAGCTCTCAAAAGGTTATTTTTTTCTAAAACCTTACTTTCATTATCAACCAATCAGGGACAGTCAAACACATATATACTCTATTTTATCTTCACTGATTTATAGTATGGTTCTCGTTCTTTCACATCTGTAATAATGGGAGTCCTTGAACAACTCAATGGTTGTAAGCCTTTTTCGACCATGCTGAATGGACACACTGTAAGATAATGTTCAAGTAACAGAAATACCATGGGATAACCAGAGACCAATAAAATTGAATAATCAAGTTATCTCGGAGTCTGCAGGGATGCTGCCAGGATTTCAGGATGAGGAAGTGGTGGTGGTGGGAATAGCCATTGTTGAATATCTCCCTAACACTTAAATATCTGTCACTCTTTCTTACTGTTCCACTCTGTTACAGCTCTACTGAAATCAAAATTCTCGAAGAGATGTCATCTCTAGTTGTATAGCGATTATTACTTTGAGGTCATTGGGCATGGTCACGTGGTTGTGCTGGGGTCTTGGTTGGGATGGCATAAAGACTATAGGCTTACTCTATATTTGACAGCTAATTATGATGTTGTCAAAAGAATTAAAAAATTTCTAGCAATTTAGTTGTACTTAGATACTTGATTCATAGTCAGTGAACAGGTTCTAATATTGATGTGTTTATTTTGGAGCTATGTTCCTCCATCACATTCAAGATTTGGATATACCAAAGGTGAAATTGGTACAGTTGCATCCTAAACTACTATCGTGGCTACTTCAAATGCTATTTAATGTGAGACTTTAATGCAAGAACTCATAGCTTCAGTGATTTTTGGGTTAAAAAATTAATTTCTTCTCAAACAACTCAATTTGGTGCAGATTACATTGTTTTTTAATGATACGGTGAGAATTCTTGATGTGTAAAAATTGCACAAGAAATGAACATCAGATCAGAAAATTACTACCACTGGGAAAATACTGATAGGAATATATAGAAATAATGATATAATTATTTAAGTAGAATATGTGGTGACAATACGAGAGCTAGTTCTACAACTTTGTGCAAAATACATCTTGTACAACTATTGTTATTTCTAACAGCACTGTAATGTGGCAATACTTTCTGTCCACTTTTTACTTTAGTCCCTTGCTAATTAATAGTTTTAGATTTTACAACACTAAGCACATTTTACCTTTTGACAATAACACATCATTATAAATATTTAGATTGCAAAAAAATATAAGTTACAATTTAATTAAAAGCACTGGTACCAGTAAGACTAAAGGATTTGTTTTAAAAAAAAGAAGAGAATCAGGATAAACAGATTAGTAGTGTAGTAAAGAATCCATATATCAGAATGACATCAAGTATTTTTTCATCAATTTCATCATCAGTTAATGATACTGCTTAAAAATGTATGTACTAGATAATATACTTTTTAGTTATCCATTTTGCAATACAAATACCAAATGATGGCTTGGAACATAAGTGCCAAAAGGTATGCAGAAAATACCACCATGATCTATATATATATGTGGAAGAACTGAACATAAACAGGTCAAATTTTATCCATCTTGCTTTGAGTTTACACATATCAGTCAGTCTCTTATGTTTAATGTCATTTAAGTTTTGTACATAGAGAGCATGTACATCATTTGGTCATACATCTGCATATGATACAAAAGTTTGTCTTTTTATTCTTTTGTTGCTCAGTGGTTCTGCCAACTTGAGATCTACACACACTTAATTACGTTGTATGCGGATTCTCTGATGTTCCTTATGAGCATTAAACTGTCAATTGTTTCTGAATTTAATATGATCCTCCTCCTCGTTGTACAAATATTATTCTGTGCTGTGAACTCCTTTCATTGCCTGCTGTCTGAAATGCATATGCATAACTAGCTTGAACAAGTTACTGTTCTTTATAGTTGTGCAATTTTCAACATCTCAAATGTATGGCCCCATGGGTATTCTCTCTTGGAAATCTCTGTCCCAGAAAGAAAAGTTTTGAACAAAAGGTCTCGTTAGGATTTTAAAACTAAGAGTCCATGGCTCCCATTTTGGTAAAAATATGAGTCCGATCGGGAAAAGTTGCAGTCCCCTCTCAGAAAACTATGCCAATTATAGTAACTATTGGTTGCCATAGAGTTTAATTTCTTCATTCTTTATAACACTGACATATTTATAACACTGACATAGCTCTTGCTTGTCCATCAGAGTGAGTCTAATTTTTTCAATCCAAGGAAGGTCTTATTCAAAGCACTAAGCTAGGCATCACACACTTTCATACACTTGGCTAATGTCCCTTTCAAATTAACAGTTCTAGCAACTTCAGCCCTCTCCTGAATCTCACAGTCTTCGTCAATTTGCCGTTGAACCCCAAAATACTCATTCAAGTCTATGTCTCAACATGTCATGATTCCGAGGTCACGTGCACTGCTCATTCCGTTACACTCAGAAATGAACACAAGAATGAAAGCTAAAGCTGTTTATTTGATGTACTGTTATAAATGACCACATGTACATGTCTGGGTATTTCTGCCTCTAAATTCAAGTACTGTAAAAATATCAGTAGATTTTCCCCACCCAGCTGCCAGTCAAAGCCTTTGATCTCGCTGCTTAGCTATTGCATCATGTTCTTTTGATGTACTCTTGTAATGGTGATGACGGGAGGGGGGGTGCTTTCAACCACTAAATTCTGTCATTGTAAATATCATCACAGCTAACTGATCAACACATTTTCCCACTATGCAGGTGGCTGAAGCACGATTGACAAGTATTTGAATTTTACCGCCCGCCTAATATAAACAAAAATTGGTGTCCAAATACGCATTATTATAAACGTTGCCAAGACCTCTGTCAGTTTTCACTAACATGAACCCTGCCAAAGATTCACTTCCTTGAATCAGTGTTTTGCTGCCTCTTATGCCAATTTTTTTTCTTCCATAATGCTGTATTAGGGTTTTAAGTCCAACATTCCTATAGTCTGCTTGTTTAGACATGGGTATATTTAATAAATATAACTGACATATTGTCCATCCAACACGCACATCGGACTAACACTCAACATCAATTTTGGGCTCAAAATCACACTGGTATTTTCAGTGACTTTTTTCCGATGTCCAACAGACCTATATACATGAAATTCATTGTCATCATAGCTATCACCAGCCAGTATTTGCCGACTGAAAAACGTCATCTGAAGACAATCGGTGTTGTGATTCAACCATTTTGGTTTCCTGTTTGGCCCTTATGGGAAACACGCATTTGTAAAACTTCAACAATGAAAGTGAGGCTAAAACTCCATAAAATGCCTGTTCCAGGGCCAACGAACGAATCAAATTTCGTTTAACAGCCATTCATGTCGAACCGAAGTATCCAGATATCTGGATGTCGCATCAAGCATTGTGAGACAGCTGCGGCAGCACGAATTAAGTCGTGAAATGCACTTTTAAAGTTAAAGTTAAAAGTTTAATAAAAATTGCATACTGTGCAAAGAACATTTTTTACATCGCGGCATTGACGTAATTTGCCGAACATGTATCGCTGCTTTAAAAGTACGCGAATTCATACAAAGTACGTGCACTCGCGTGTTCTGGCATCATTTTCTGACCCAATGTTTTATTCACATTAGACTGTTAGGATGGGGGGGTAGATGAGATTTTAAATATGTATTCAGGTTTTTTTTCATCTTCTTTCTGACAAACCCACCAGCGATTTCTCATTTTGTTACCACAACCCACAACAGAAGTGATTTTCCTAACCAACCTTCCTCTGTTAGAATTAAAATAGTTCGAAACACAACCTCCTACAGAAGTTTTTTTGAAGTGCCGTCCCTGGTGGAATATATGTTTTACTGGAACAGCCCTGAGTCAAAATGTTTGTAATCTCCTGTATGTTAAAAAATAATGAATAGAAGAAGGTAAGAAATCATTGCTTTCTCTTATAAGTTTCAATCCAAACTGTTTTACATTTAAAACTGAAGTAAAAGCAGCAGGAAGGAGTAATAAGGTAACTTGTCAACTAAACCACTCCGGTGGCCTAGTGGTTAGAGCGTCCGCCTCGGATGCGGGAGGTCATGGGTTCGATCCCCGGCCAAGTCATACCAAAGACTTACAAAAAAATGGTACTAACAGCTGCCTCGCTTGGCGCTCAGCATTAAGAGGTTAGTGTTAGGACTGGTCGGCCCGGTGTCAGGATAATGTGACTGGGTGGGACATCATGCTGCATGTCTGCGGCATGATGCCCCAGTGCTAGACATCACTATAAACTGCCACATTGCAGACATCATAGCAATATGACTGAAAAATTGTTAAAGCTATGTTAAAAATCCAAATCACATCACATCACTTGTCAACTAAAAAGAGTAAATGTTTACTCTATGCCGACATTATTTCAATAGGCAACAAAAGATCTAAACATGATGTCAATTGGAAAAACTCAGTGGATTTCCCTAGATCTACCCCAAGAGAAGCAGTGGTGTAAAATAGTTCTGATCAACCAGGTCATGACACAAATACTCATCTACAATCGAGGACAAGTATGAATGAAAGTTTACGGTGAATGCATTGATTAATATGCCTTTCAATATTTATGGTTTTGCAAATATTGCAATTCTCTTGGTATTTAAACTTTTGGATTGAAGAAGGGAGTTCTATTGTTTCTATTGGTTGTTGGGTTTTCAATGTCTTTCCTTGTAGCAATCACAAAATCATCCACTCAATGGAAATGAACTGCAGAAACCTCTACAGAAGACTGTTGGAAAAATACATTTTTCATTGACCTATTTGAGTCTAAATGGTCAAAATCTCAAATATTAACCCTTTCATCACTAAGTAACTTTGGGGCATATAGTCCTCAGCACTAAGTAACATTGGAGTTGTAAAGCAAAATGACTTGTGGATTTTGAAATAACATAACTTTGCCAATTTTAAAGATATCTGGCTGGAATAGGTGTCAAAATCAAGATTAAAAATCAAATTTTATGACTAATTGACTAAAATATGCATATCTATTACAGCTGTTAAAATACAGGTGCAAACTGGTAACACAACAGGTAAAATACAAATAATAATCTATTTACTTCTTAGAAAACTTAGAAAGTTCCCAAAACTTGTTCAATTGACCCTAGATGTACTCATGAATAATTCCAGTAGCAACACAAGTCTTTCTTTCAGGTATATGACAGGTAGAAATTAAAATTCCATAAAATGCCTTGATTTCACCCAAGGTGAGATCTATGCACACACCTGTATCGCCTCTGGCACATTTGATCGTCGCATTCAAATTCGTTAGACAGACAATGTTTCCAAAAAATTCATCTGAATAGAATATTTGAAAATATTCCAAAGCTCTCCTGAAGCAATCTAACACACTGGTGGGTCCAACTCTCTCAGAAAACTCAAACAAATCTCTTTGGTTTTCCAACTTTGTCCAAACAAAATTACGTGGAGTGTACACTTCCTTCAGTTCAAAACCTTCAAAGTCCTCTGAATCATCATCACTGTCACCCACAAGCGCATTCCATTGCCTCTCCAGATGCCTTCTCTCATTTTCATCCAACTTTACTAGGTCAAAATTGGTAAAATCCTCTGATAATTCAAAATCTAACACTTCGCTCACTTTCTTCCAACTCCACCATTTTGGATACAAGTTTCACCATTCTGAAAATTCTTTAAAAATGCCTACTTTGTTCGATATTTCTAGTTGTATACAAGCTAATCTCATGAGATAATCCAAATATAATATCTACATTATAAGTAGGAAGTTATTAGAGGTTTCCCAAAATTTATATAGTTGGGTACTATAACGTTTGAGAAGAACACTGTCCCAGACCAGTAAAGCGGGCCGTAGTGTTTACAGACTTACTTCCCCTGGACTGGAAAACCGGTCCATAGTGATGAAATGGTAAAGAAAGAATAAACAAAAGATGGTAACAAATTATTGCTTTCTCTGATAAATTTTGATCCACAAACATGTTTTGAATCTCAAACAAAAGTACAAGCATACAGAAGGAGCAATCAGGCATAAGGTGAGCTGTTGAAATCTTGTATTACTTTTGAATGCACATGGGAATAGATTACAAATAGAATAAGAAGTAATACAATGAATGGAATTCCTGTTCGAACAAAAGTGTCTCTTAAACATGATAATGTTGCTTGCAGTGAGGGACCTCTGCTTGCATTGTTTCAGAAGCCAACGAAACATCCCTCTATCTTGTTAGTAGGGAAAACACAATGGATCCTCCAAGATCTATCCCAACAAAGCCAATGGTGCAACAAATTTCTTCTCAATCAGGTAATGACACAAATACTCATCTACAGCCAAGGACGGGTATGTGTGAATTTGTGTTTAGTGTGGAATCATTTATTTATCTGCCTATCAATATTATGGTGTTGCAAATATTGTAATTCTCTTTGCTATTTAAATTCTTGGATTGAAGAAGGGAGTCCTGCTTTTTCTTTTGCTTGTTGGGTCTTAGCTTCATTCCTTATATCAATTACAAAATCGTCTGCTATTGCTAAGCCACAAACAAGAATGAATTAATATTATACACTACTATGGCTTTAATATGGTCGTGCTGAACAAACTTTGTGCATCCCTATAGCAAACTATTTCCATTAATTCATCTGTGCTTGCATCTGTTAACCAAGATTTTGAATTCTACACAATAACTTTACTGGGAATAGTTGACTTTAAGCAAGATTTAATATGCTTAGACAAACTTGATTCCGAGTATTCGCCTACATAATTTACAGGAGTGACACCCCCTATTTCCCATCTTTGTAACGGTAGTTTTTACTGCTAAACTATTTCAAGAACGGTTGGATTTTAACAAAATATGACATGCAGCTTTAAATTGATTAGACCTTAAACAACTTTGATTTCCAGCATTCCATAACATCACTTACAGGAATTATAGTTCCTGATTGTCTTCTTTACATAACCTTTCCATGGCATAATTATACAAGCAAACCATCAGAATATGTGGGACTCATTGATGAGCCAGCCTTGGCATAAGCTAAGAAAAAGACTCAGCAGAAGTTGGCCAAATAGTATCAAATGCATTCCACAACAAAGCCATACATGACTTAAGTTTATATAAATGTCTCCAGTTTGCTATTTTTTCAGCAGTTGATGATGGCCAATATAGTATTTTCCTTACTTGACTTGTAACTAACCGTTTACTAAACTTTATTACATACGTCAGGTGTTCTTGGAAGTCTGCAATATTCTGCTGTCTGTGCTACAGTCATTTATAAGTGAAATACATGTGAAGCATGATTTGATGCCATTTCACTTTTATTTCATTTATACTTGATTTTGTTTAGTTCTTGTACCTTTAATTTCCTGCTATATTTTTTTCCTGCTGGATGAGTACTGAGAAAACACCACTTGATAGAGATGAACTGTATAAAACTATGTAGCAAAGTTATGGAACCAAATACCTTATTTGTTAATTAAAAATACAGATATGAGACTAAAAGGTCAATATCTTATATATAGGAAGAAAGAATAACAGAAGAAGGTAAGAAATCATTGATTTCTCTGTTATGTTTCAATCCAAATTCTGTTGCATCAAGAGTGAATGTATTAATGGCCATAAAGAAGAATAAAGTGGATAAACATATGGACACAATAGAGGAAACATTATCTTACTGTCTACAATATTTCAGAAGACAAGAAAGGATCTTTTTATCATGTCAGTAGAGAAAAGTCAATGGATCATCCAAGATCCACCCCAAGAGAGCCAATGGTGCAACAAATTTCTCTTGATCAACAATACCTTATTTGTTAATTAAAAATACAGATATGAGACTAAAAGGTCAATATCTTATATATATAGGAAGAAAGAATAACAGAAGAAGGTAAGAAATCATTGATTTCTCTGTTATGTTTCAATCCAAATTCTATTGCATCAAGAGTGAATGTATTAATGGCCATAAAGAAGAATAAAGTGGATAAAAATATGGACACAATAGAGGAAACATTATGTTACTGTCTGCAATATTTCAGAAGACAAGAAAGGATCTTTTTATCATGTCAGTAGAGAAAAGTCAATGGATCATCCAAGATCCACCCCAAGAGAGCCAATGGTGCAACAAATTTCTCTTGATCAACAAGAATCTTACTTGGAATAGTTGAATTTTAACCCGATTTAGTATTCTCATACAAGCTTGATTATCATATTCCACAATGAAATATGGCATATTTTTTTTGCATTGATGAGACCTTAAACAAGTTTGACTTTTAGCATTCAACAAGATCACTTACATGATGTATGGCTTCTTATTGCCTTTTACTGTCAAAGTAACTTCAGTTTCCATATCATGATTAAACCAACAAGCCGTCAGAATATGTTAGAGTCATTGGCAAGCCATCATTGGCAGAAGGAGAAAATACATTGAACAGACGATGACTAAGTATTCCTGAGTGAATTCCGGCATAAATGACCTTAAAGTTTACACACATGTTGCCAATTTTGCAGCCAATATTGGTACTGTCACACAATAGACAGACCTTTTTAAAACTTCTAGAAAAGTGGGGATAATGAACAACTTGAATCAAGTCTTCTAATGGCTGCTAGTTTTCTTTTTTCCCTCCTGCAAGAGTACTGAGAAAACACCACTTAATGGAGATGAACTGTACAAAACTACAGGAAACTGTTGGAAAAAAATAATTTTTTTCATTCGTTAGAAATGTATCTATATGATTATAATGGTGAAAATTTCATATATTAAGAAAGAATAAACAAAAGATTGTAAGAAATCATTGCTTTTACTGGTAAGTTTAGATCCAAATTGTTCTGTATCTCAAAGGAATGCATAAGTAGACAGAAGGAGGAATCAGTTGGATGAACATGTGGACCAAATAGAGAAAACATTTTCTTACTGAGCAGATAGTGCATTATATATATTTGATCAGATTGACATGCTTTCAAAATAATATTTATATATGGAAGCAGACAAGGCTTGAGCTGTCGAAATCTTGTTTTACTCTTTAATGCATATTTAAATAGATTACAGCTGGAAATAGAAGTGATGCAATGAATGGAATTATCTGTTGGAACAAAAGTGTCTTATGAACAGGATATAGTTTATTGTAATGAGGGACCAATGCCTACATTATTTCAGAAGCCAACGAAAGATCTCACCATCATGTCAGTAACAAAAACTCAGTTGACCCTTCAGCATCTACCCCAACAGAGATAATGGTGCTAGAAATTTCTCCTAAACAACCAGATCATGACCCAATGACACAACTACAGTTGAAAAGACGTATTACTGAACGTTTAGTGTGGACATTTATTTATGTGCATATTGATGTTTATGGTTTAAATTTGCAAATTATTGCAATTCTGTTTGGTATTTAAATTCATAGATTTAAGAGGTGAGTCCTTTTTGTCTTTTGGTTGTTGTACCTTTTACTTCCTTTCTAGTAGCAATCACAAAATCAACTGCAGTTGTAAGTTCCCATGAACAAGAATTAATTAACATTTGATACTGGTATTTCTTTAACATGTTCTTCAGGCTCAATCAAAGTCAGTGAATCCTTATTGCAGATTATCTCCAATGGTCAATATGTGCATCCATCTGCTCATGAACGATTTGGTTTCAGCACAATAACTTTACTGGAAATAGTTGTGTTTTATCCAGATTTAATATGCTCATACCAGTTTGATTTACAATATTCCACAAAATAATTCACAGGAGTTATGTCCCCAGTTTCCCGTCTAGTGGACATTAATTTCTGCCATTAAAGTAGATCAAGAATTGTTTCATTTTAACAAAATATGACATGCAACTGATGAAGGCTTGAATAAGTTTGATTTCCAGTATTCCACAACATTGCTTACTGGAGCTGTGGTTCCTGAGTGACTTTTGTGTTTACTTAACATTGATTTCCACAGCATACTTATACCAACAAACCATCAAAATATTTAGGACTTATTGGTGAGCCAGCCTTAGCAGAAGCTGAACAAATACTGAATAGAGGTTGGTAAAGTATTACAGAGGGATTCTGGCATAAATGAACTTTGTGTTTGTACAAACTTTGCCTATTTGTCAAGAAATATGGCTGCTGTAATGGAATAGATAAACCTTTAATAACTTCGAACAAATGGGGGACAGTTAATAAGTTGAAATTTTTAAAATAAAAATTATTTACCTTTCGACTGTGTTTTGTTGCTATTATGACAGTTGTTTGTTCTGCAGTTGATAAAGCTGTCATATTTTCTTTAGTTATTGTGTTAATTAAAGTAATAATCAATCAACTGTTTTCTAAATTTCATTCCGCACATCAAGGTTTCCTGACAGTCAGTAGTGTTATGCAGTCTATGCTAAATTTCAATTACAATTGAAATGCAGGTAAAATATGGTTTAAGGCTTTTAATATATAGTTTATTTATGCCTGATTTTGTTTTGTTTTATTACCTGTAATTTCCTTCTATTTTGCTATTTCTTTTTGCTCATGGAGTACTGAGAAAACACCACTCAGTGAGATGAAATATATTTAACTTTACAGCAAACTGTTGGAAGAAGGAACTCTTTTGTTATTTAAAAAATCTGATATGAATCAAAATGTTCGTAATCTCAAAAATGAATAAAAGATGGTAAGAAATCGTTGATGTCTCTAATAAGTTTTGATCCAGAATATTTTACATTTAAAACAAAAGTAAAAGCAGCAGGAAGGAGTAATAAGGTAACATATCAACTAAACAGAGTAAACGTTTACTCTCTGCCGACATTATTTCAGTAGCCAACAAAAGATCTCAACATGATGTCAATAGGGAAAACTCAGTGGATTTCACAAAATCTACCCCAAGAGAGGCAGTGGTGCAAAAAGGTTTTCCTGATCAACCAGGTCATGACACAAATACTCATCTACAGTCGATGACGGGTACGATTGAAAGTTTACGGTGAACACATTGATTTATATGCCCATCAATATTTATGGTTTTGCAAATATTGCAATTCATTTTGGTATTTATTTTTTTGGACTGAAGAAGGGAGCTCTATTGTTTCTATTGGTTGTTGGGTCTTAAGTGTCTTTCCTTGTAGCGATGACAAAATCATCCATATTTTCTAAGCCACAAACAAGAATGAATTAATATTATACACTATTATGTCTTTAATATGGTCGTGCTGAACAAACTTTGTGCATCCCTATAGCAAATTATGTCCATTAATTCATCTGTGCTTGCAACTGTTGATCAAGATTTTGATTTCTACACAATATCTTTACTGGAAGTAGTTGACTTTAAACCAGATTTAATATGGTCAAACTATCTTGATTCCGAGTATTCACCTACATAATTCACAGGAGTGATACCCCCATTTCCCATCTTTGTAACGGTAGTTTTGCTGCTAAACTACATCGAGTTAATAAATTTTAACGAAATATGACATGCAACCTTTTTATTGATCACACTTCAAACAAGTTTGATTTCCAGCATTCCATAACATCACTTACAGGAGTTATGGTTCCTGATTGTCTTATCTACTTAACTTCGGTTTCCATGGCATAATTGTACCATGAAACCCTCAAAATATGTGGGACTCATTGTAGAGCCAGCCTTTGGCTAAGCTAAGATAAACACTCAGCAGAAGTTGGCAAAATATTATTGAATGCATTCTGGTATAAACAACTTAAATTTGCACAAATCTTTCCAGTTTGTTAACCAATATAAATGCTGTTGCAAAAAATAGCAAAAACATTAATAACTTTTAGATGAAGAGGGAAAATTAACAAGTTGAATCTAGTCCTTAAAAGAAGAAAATGCATTCAGGTTCTAAAATAACAATTATTTACATTTTATCTGTTTCTGATGTCCAGTATACATATATTTTTTCAGCAGTTGATGATGGCCATAGTATTTTCCTTATTTGACTTGTAACTGTTTACTAAACTTTATTACATACGTCAGGTGTTCATGGAAGTCTGCAATATTCTGCTGTCTGTGCTACAGTCATTTATAAGTGAAATACATGTGAAGCATGATTTGATGCCATTTCACTTTTATTTCATTTATACTTGATTATGTTTAGTTCTTGTACCTCTAATTTCCTGCTATATTTTTTTCCTGCTGGATAAGAACTGAGAAAACACCACTTGATAGAGATGAACTGTATAAAACTATGTAGCAAAGTTATGGAACCAAATACCTTATTTGTTAATTAAAAATACAGATAAGAGACTAAAAGGTCAATATCTTATATATAGGAAGAAAGAATAACAGAAGAAGGTAAGAAATCATTGATTTCTCTGTTATGTTTCAATCCAAATTCTGTTGCATAAAGAGTGAATGTATTAATGGCCATAAAGAAGAATAAAGTGGATAAACATATGGACACAATAGAGGAAACATTATCTTACTGTCTACAATATTTCAGAAGACAAGAAAGGATCTTTTTATCATGTCAGTAGAGAAAAGTCAATGGATCATCCAAGATCCACCCCAAGAGAGCCAATGGTGCAACAAATTTCTCTTGATCAACAAGGTCATGACCCAAAGACTCATCAGTCAAGGACAGGTATGATTGAAAATTTAGTGGGGACTCAATTATTTATATGCATATCAAGATTGATGGTTTTGCAGATATTACAGTTCTCTTTGGTTGAAATTCTTGGATTCAAGAGGGGGATCCTATTGTTTCTACTGGTTGTTGGGTCTTGAACTTCATTCTTTCTAGCTGTGAGGAATCATGTGTAATTGCTAACCGACAAACAAGAATGAATTTAGATTATATACTGGTATTTCATTAGTATGGTCCTGTTGAACAAAGCTGATGTACCCCTAAAGCAGGGGTGTCAAACTCAATCACTCAGCGGGCCAAAACTCAAATCACATGTAAGGTTGCAGGCCGAACAGGATAAACATTCAATAAGTGGAAAATTAAACCTTTTTTAAACATTAATATAAATTAAAACAGAAAAAAGTTTAAATAATAAAAAAATCATTGGCATTTCCATTTTCGCTCTTCTGCCAATTTGTCAGAGCTGGATGTTTGGCAAGGCTGCTAATTAGGGAATTTGATTTGCACTTTATATCGCAGGGCCATTAAAAAATACTTTTGCCTAAAATTCTCTCGGGCCGGATATAATTGTACGCCGGGCCTGATGTGGCCCACGGACCTTGAGTTTGACACATGTGCCCTAAAGGAAATTATATCCATCCATACATCTGTGCATAAATTTCTTCTTCAATAATGTAGTGTCTGAACAAGAATCTTACTTGGAATAGTTGAATTTTAACCCGATTTAGTATTCTCATACAAGCTTGATTATCATATTCCACAATGAAATATGGCATATTTATTTTGCATTGATGAGACCTTAAACAAGTTTGACTTTCAGCATTCAACAAGATCACTTACATGAGGTATGGCTTCTTATTGCCTTTTACTGTCAAAGTAACTTCAGTTTCCATATCATGATTAAACCAACAAGCCGTCAGAATATGTTAGAGTCATTGGCAAGCCATCCTTGGCAGAAGGAGAAAATACATTGAACAGACGATGACTAAGTATTCCTGAGTGAATTCAGGCATAAATGACCTTAAAGTTTACACACATGTTGCCAATTTTGCAGCCAATATTGGTACTGTCACACAATAGAAAGACCTTTCTAAAACTTCTAGAAAAGTGGGGATAATGAACAACTTGAATCAAGGCTTCTAACAGCTGCTAGTTTTCTATTTTCCCTCCTGCAAGAGTACTGAGAAAACACCACTTAATTAAGATGAACTGTACAAAACTACAGGAAACTGTTGGAAAAAATAATTTTTTCATTCGTTAGAAATGTATCTAGATGATTATAAATGGTGAAAATTTCATATATTAAGAAAGAATAAACAAAAGATTTTAAGAAATCATTGCTTTTACTGGTAAGTTTAGATCCAAATTGTTCTGTACCTAAAAGGAATGCATAAGTAGACAGAAGGAGGAATCAGTTGGATGAACATGTGGACCAAATAGAGAAAACATTTTCTTACTGAGCAGGTAGTGCATTATATATATTTGATCAGATTGACATGCTTTCAAAATAATATTTATATATGGAAGCAGACAAGGCTTGAGCTGTTGAAATCTTGTTTTACTCTTTAATGCATATTTAAATAGATTACAGCTGGAAATAGAAGTGATGCAATGAATGGAATTATCTGTTGGAACAAAAGTGTCTTATGAACAGGATATAGTTTATTGTAATGAGGGACCAATGCCTACATTATTTCAGAAGCCAACGAAAGATCTCACCATCGTGTCAGTAACAAAAACTCAGTTGACCCTTCAGCATCTACCCCAACAGAGATAATGGTGCTAGAAATTTCTCCTAAACAACCAGATCATGACCCAATGACACAACTACAGTTGAAAAGACATATTACTGAACGTTTAGTGTGGACTCATTTATTTATGTGCATATTGATGTTTATGGTTTAAATTTGCAAATTATTGCAATTCTGTTTGGTATTTAAATTCATAGATTTAAGAGGTGAGTCCTTTTTGTCTTTTGGTTGTTGTACCTTTTACTTTCTTTCTAGTAGCAATCACAAAAATCAACTGCAGTTGTAAGTTCCCATGAACAAGAATGAATTAACATTTGATACTGGTATTTCTTTAACATGTTCTTCAGGCTCAATCAAAGTCAGTGAATCCTTATTATTTCCATTGGTCAATATGTGCGTCCATCTGCTCATGAACGATTTGGTTTCAGCACAATAACTTTACTGGAAATAGTTGTATTTTATCCAGATTTAATATGCTCATACCAGTTTGATTTACAATATTCCACAAAATAATTCACAGGAGTTATGTCCCCAGTTTCCCGTCTAGTGGACGTTAATTTCTGCCATTAAAGTAGATCAAGAATTGTTTCATTTTAACAAAATATGACATGCAACTGATGAAGGCTTGAATAAGTTTGATTTCCAGTATTCCACAACATTGCTTACTGGAGTTGTGGTTCCTGAGTGACTTTTGTGTCTACTTAACATTGATTTCCACAGCATACTTATACCAACAAACCATCAAAATATTTAGGACTTATTGATGAGCCAGCCTTGGCAGAAGCTGAACAAATACTGAATAGAGGTTGGTAAAGTATTACAGAGGGATTCTGGCATAAATGAACTTTGTGTTTGTACAAACTTTGCCTATTTGTCAAGAAATATGGCTGCTGTAATGGAATAGATAAACCTTTAATAACTTCGAACAAATGGGGGACAGTTAATAAGTTGAAATTTTTAAAATAAAAATTATTTACCTTTCGACTGTGTTTTGTTGCTATTATGACAGTTGTTTGTTCTGCAGTTGATAAAGCTGTCGTATTTTCTTTAGTTATTGTGTTAATTAAAGTAATAATCAATCAACTGTTTTCTAAATTTTATTCCGCACATTAAGGTTTCCTGACAATCAGTAGTGTTATGCAGTCTATGCTAAATTTCATTTACAATTGAAATGCAGGTAAAATATGTTTAAGGCTTTTAATGTATAGTTTATTTATGCCTGATTTTGTTTTGTTTTATTACCTGTTATTTCCTTCTATTTTGCTATTTCTTTTTGCTCATGGAGTACTGAGAAAACACCACTCAGTGAGATGAAATATATTTAACTTTACAGCAAACTGTTGGAAGAAGGAACTCTTTTGTTATTTAAAAAATCTGATATGAATCAAAATGTTCGTAATCTCAAAAATGAATAAAAGATGGTAAGAAATCGTTGATGTCTCTAATAAGTTTTGATCCAGAATATTTTACATTTAAAACAAAAGTAAAAGCAGCAGGAAGGAGTAATAAGGTAACATATCAACTAAACAGAGTGAACGTTTACTCTCTGCTGACATTATTTCAGTAGCCAACAAAAGATCTCAACATGATGTCAATAGGGAAAACTCAGTGGATTTCACAAAATCTACCCCAAGAGAGGCAGTGGTGCAAAAAGGTTCTCCTGATCAACCAGGTCATGACACAAATACTCATCTACAGTCGATGACGGGTACGATTGAAAGTTTACGGTGAACACATTGATTTATATGCCCATCAATATTTATGGTTTTGCAAATATTGCAATTCATTTTGGTATTTATTTTTTTGGACTGAAGAAGGGAGTTCTATTGTTTCTATTGGTTGTTGGGTCTTAAGTGTCTTTCCTTGTAGCGATGACAAAATCATCCATATTTTCTAAGCCACAAACAAGAATGAATTAATATTATACACTATTATGTCTTTAATATGGTCGTGCTGATCAAACTTTGTGCATCCCTATAGCAAATTATGTCTATTAATTCATCTGTGCTTGCAACTGTTGATCAAGATTTTGATTTCTACACAATATCTTTACTGGAAGTAGTTGACTTTAAACCAGATTTAATATGGTCAAACTATCTTGATTCCGAGTATTCACCTACATAATTCACAGGAGTGATACCCCCATTTCCCATCTTTGTAACGGTAGTTTTGCTGCTAAACTACATCGAGTTAATAAATTTTAATGAAATATGACATGCAACTTTTTTTATTGATCACACTTCAAACAAGTTTGATTTCCAGTATTCCATAACATCACTTACAGGAGTTATGGTTCCTGATTGTCTTATCTACTTAACTTCGGTTTCCATGGGCATAATTGTACCATGAAACCCTCAAAATATGTGGGACTCATTGTAGAGCCAGCCTTTGGCTAAGCTAAGATAAACACTCAGCAGAAGTTGGCAAAATATTATTGAATGCATTCTGGTATAAACAACTTAAATTCGCACAAATCTTTCCAGTTTGTTAACCAATATAAATGCTGTTGCAAAAAATAGCAAAAACATTAATAACTTTTAGATGAAGAGGGAAAATTAACAAGTTGAATCTAGTCCTTAAAAGAAGAAAATGCATTCAGGTTCTAAAATAACAATTATTTACATTTTAACTGTTTCTGATGTCCAGTATACCATATATTTTTTTCAGCAGTTGATGATGGCCATAGTATTTTCCTTATTTGACTTGTAACTGTTTACTAAACTTTATTACATACGTCAGGTGTTCATGGAAGTCTGCAATATTCTGCTGTCTGTGCTACAGTCATTTATAAGTGAAATACATGTGAAGCATGATTTGATGCCATTTCACTTTTATTTCATTTATACTTGATTATGTTTAGTTCTCGTACCTCTAATTTCCTGCTATATTTTTTTCCTGCTGGATAAGAACTGAGAAAACACCACTTGATAGAGATGAACTGTATAAAACTATGTAGCAAAGTTATGGAACCAAATACCTTATTTGTTAATTAAAAATACAGATAAGAGACTAAAAGGTCAATATCTTATATATAGGAAGAAAGAATAACAGAAGAAGGTAAGAAATCATTGATTTCTCTGTTATGTTTCAATCCAAATTCTGTTGCATAAAGAGTGAATGTATTAATGGCCATAAAGAAGAATAAAGTGGATAAACATATGGACACAATAGAGGAAACATTATCTTACTGTCTACAATATTTCAGAAGACAAGAAAGGATCTTTTTATCATGTCAGTAGAGAAAAGTCAATGGATCATCCAAGATCCACCCCAAGAGAGCCAATGGTGCAACAAATTTCTCTTGATCAACAAGGTCATGACCCAAAGACTCATCAGTCAAGGACAGGTATGATTGAAAATTTAGTGGGGACTCAATTATTTATATGCATATCAAGATTGATGGTTTTGCAGATATTACAGTTCTCTTTGGTTGAAATTCTTGGATTCAAGAGGGGGATCCTATTGTTTCTACTGGTTGTTGGGTCTTGAACTTCATTCTTTCTAGCTGTGAGGAATCATGTGTAATTGCTAACCGACAAACAAGAATGAATTTAGATTATATACTGGTATTTCATTAGTATGGTCCTGTTGAACAAAGCTGATGTACCCCTAAAGCAGGGGTGTCAAACTCAATCACTCAGCGGGCCAAAACTCAAATCACATGTAAGGTTGCAGGCCGAACAGGATAAACATTCAATAAGTGGAAAATTAAACCTTTTTTAAACATTAATATAAATTAAAACAGAAAAAAGTTTAAATAATGAAAAAATCATTGGCATTTCCATTTTCGCTCTTCTGCCAATTTGTCAGAGCTGGATGTTTGGCAAGGCTGCTAATTAGGGAATTTGATTTGCACTTTATATCGCAGGGCCATTAAAAAATACTTTTGCCTAAAATTCTCTCGGGCCGGATATAATTGTACGCCGGGCCTGATGTGGCCCACGGACCTTGAGTTTGACACATGTGCCCTAAAGGAAATTATATCCATCCATACATCTGTGCATAAATTTCTTCTTCAATAATGTAGTGTCTGAACAAGAATCTTACTTGGAATAGTTGAATTTTAACCCGATTTAGTATTCTCATACAAGCTTGATTATCATATTCCACAATGAAATATGGCATATTTATTTTGCATTGATGAGACCTTAAACAAGTTTGACTTTCAGCATTCAACAAGATCACTTACATGAGGTATGGCTTCTTATTGCCTTTTACTGTCAAAGTAACTTCAGTTTCCATATCATGATTAAACCAACAAGCCGTCAGAATATGTTAGAGTCATTGGCAAGCCATCCTTGGCAGAAGGAGAAAATACATTGAACAGACGATGACTAAGTATTCCTGAGTGAATTCAGGCATAAATGACCTTAAAGTTTACACACATGTTGCCAATTTTGCAGCCAATATTGGTACTGTCACACAATAGAAAGACCTTTCTAAAACTTCTAGAAAAGTGGGGATAATGAACAACTTGAATCAAGGCTTCTAACAGCTGCTAGTTTTCTATTTTCCCTCCTGCAAGAGTACTGAGAAAACACCACTTAATTAAGATGAACTGTACAAAACTACAGGAAACTGTTGGAAAAAATAATTTTTTCATTCGTTAGAAATGTATCTAGATGATTATAAATGGTGAAAATTTCATATATTAAGAAAGAATAAACAAAAGATTTTAAGAAATCATTGCTTTTACTGGTAAGTTTAGATCCAAATTGTTCTGTACCTAAAAGGAATGCATAAGTAGACAGAAGGAGGAATCAGTTGGATGAACATGTGGACCAAATAGAGAAAACATTTTCTTACTGAGCAGGTAGTGCATTATATATATTTGATCAGATTGACATGCTTTCAAAATAATATTTATATATGGAAGCAGACAAGGCTTGAGCTGTTGAAATCTTGTTTTACTCTTTAATGCATATTTAAATAGATTACAGCTGGAAATAGAAGTGATGCAATGAATGGAATTATCTGTTGGAACAAAAGTGTCTTATGAACAGGATATAGTTTATTGTAATGAGGGACCAATGCCTACATTATTTCAGAAGCCAACGAAAGATCTCACCATCGTGTCAGTAACAAAAACTCAGTTGACCCTTCAGCATCTACCCCAACAGAGATAATGGTGCTAGAAATTTCTCCTAAACAACCAGATCATGACCCAATGACACAACTACAGTTGAAAAGACATATTACTGAACGTTTAGTGTGGACTCATTTATTTATGTGCATATTGATGTTTATGGTTTAAATTTGCAAATTATTGCAATTCTGTTTGGTATTTAAATTCATAGATTTAAGAGGTGAGTCCTTTTTGTCTTTTGGTTGTTGTACCTTTTACTTTCTTTCTAGTAGCAATCACAAAAATCAACTGCAGTTGTAAGTTCCCATGAACAAGAATGAATTAACATTTGATACTGGTATTTCTTTAACATGTTCTTCAGGCTCAATCAAAGTCAGTGAATCCTTATTATTTCCATTGGTCAATATGTGCGTCCATCTGCTCATGAACGATTTGGTTTCAGCACAATAACTTTACTGGAAATAGTTGTATTTTATCCAGATTTAATATGCTCATACCAGTTTGATTTACAATATTCCACAAAATAATTCACAGGAGTTATGTCCCCAGTTTCCCGTCTAGTGGACGTTAATTTCTGCCATTAAAGTAGATCAAGAATTGTTTCATTTTAACAAAATATGACATGCAACTGATGAAGGCTTGAATAAGTTTGATTTCCAGTATTCCACAACATTGCTTACTGGAGTTGTGGTTCCTGAGTGACTTTTGTGTCTACTTAACATTGATTTCCACAGCATACTTATACCAACAAACCATCGAAATATTTAGGACTTATTGATGAGCCAGCCTTGGCAGAAGCTGAACAAATACTGAATAGAGGTTGGTAAAGTATTACAGAGGGATTCTGGCATAAATGAACTTTGTGTTTGTACAAACTTTGCCTATTTGTCAAGAAATATGGCTGCTGTAATGGAATAGATAAACCTTTAATAACTTCGAACAAATGGGGGACAGTTAATAAGTTGAAATTTTTAAAATAAAAATTATTTACCTTTCGACTGTGTTTTGTTGCTATTATGACAGTTGTTTGTTCTGCAGTTGATAAAGCTGTCGTATTTTCTTTAGTTATTGTGTTAATTAAAGTAATAATCAATCAACTGTTTTCTAAATTTTATTCCGCACATTAAGGTTTCCTGACAATCAGTAGTGTTATGCAGTCTATGCTAAATTTCATTTACAATTGAAATGCAGGTAAAATATGTTTAAGGCTTTTAATGTATAGTTTATTTATGCCTGATTTTGTTTTGTTTTATTACCTGTTATTTCCTTCTATTTTGCTATTTCTTTTTGCTCATGGAGTACTGAGAAAACACCACTCAGTGAGATGAAATATATTTAACTTTACAGCAAACTGTTGGAAGAAGGAACTCTTTTGTTATTTAAAAAATCTGATATGAATCAAAATGTTCGTAATCTCAAAAATGAATAAAAGATGGTAAGAAATCGTTGATGTCTCTAATAAGTTTTGATCCAGAATATTTTACATTTAAAACAAAAGTAAAAGCAGCAGGAAGGAGTAATAAGGTAACATATCAACTAAACAGAGTGAACGTTTACTCTCTGCTGACATTATTTCAGTAGCCAACAAAAGATCTCAACATGATGTCAATAGGGAAAACTCAGTGGATTTCACAAAATCTACCCCAAGAGAGGCAGTGGTGCAAAAAGGTTCTCCTGATCAACCAGGTCATGACACAAATACTCATCTACAGTCGATGACGGGTACGATTGAAAGTTTACGGTGAACACATTGATTTATATGCCCATCAATATTTATGGTTTTGCAAATATTGCAATTCATTTTGGTATTTATTTTTTTGGACTGAAGAAGGGAGTTCTATTGTTTCTATTGGTTGTTGGGTCTTAAGTGTCTTTCCTTGTAGCGATGACAAAATCATCCATATTTTCTAAGCCACAAACAAGAATGAATTAATATTATACACTATTATGTCTTTAATATGGTCGTGCTGAACAAACTTTGTGCATCCCTATAGCAAATTATGTCTATTAATTCATCTGTGCTTGCAACTGTTGATCAAGATTTTGATTTCTACACAATATCTTTACCGGAAGTAGTTGACTTTAAACCAGATTTAATATGGTCAAACTATCTTGATTCCGAGTATTCACCTACATAATTCACAGGAGTGATACCCCCATTTCCCATCTTTGTAACGGTAGTTTTGCTGCTAAACTACATCGAGTTAATAAATTTTAATGAAATATGACATGCAACTTTTTTATTGATCACACTTCAAACAAGTTTGATTTCCAGTATTCCATAACATCACTTACAGGAGTTATGGTTCCTGATTGTCTTATCTACTTAACTTCGGTTTCCATGGCATAATTGTACCATGAAACCCTCAAAATATGTGGGACTCATTGTAGAGCCAGCCTTTGGCTAAGCTAAGATAAACACTCAGCAGAAGTTGGCAAAATATTATTGAATGCATTCTGGTATAAACAACTTAAATTCGCACAAATCTTTCCAGTTTGTTAACCAATATAAATGCTGTTGCAAAAAATAGCAAAAACATTAATAACTTTTAGATGAAGAGGGAAAATTAACAAGTTGAATCTAGTCCTTAAAAGAAGAAAATGCATTCAGGTTCTAAAATAACAATTATTTACATTTTAACTGTTTCTGATGTCCAGTATACCATATATTTTTTCAGCAGTTGATGATGGCCATAGTATTTTCCTTATTTGACTTGTAACTGTTTACTAAACTTTATTACATACGTCAGGTGTTCATGGAAGTCTGCAATATTCTGCTGTCTGTGCTACAGTCATTTATAAGTGAAATACATGTGAAGCATGATTTGATGCCATTTCACTTTTATTTCATTTATACTTGATTATGTTTAGTTCTCGTACCTCTAATTTCCTGCTATATTTTTTTCCTGCTGGATAAGAACTGAGAAAACACCACTCGATAGAGATGAACTGTATAAAACTATGTAGCAAAGTTATGGAACCAAATACCTTATTTGTTAATTAAAAATACAGATATGAGACTAAAAGGTCAATATCTTATATATAGGAAGAAAGAATAACAGAAGAAGGTAAGAAATCATTGATTTCTCTGTTATGTTTCAATCCAAATTCTATTGCATCAAGAGTGAATGTATTAATGGCCATAAAGAAGAATAAAGTGGATAAACATATGGACACAATAGAGGAAACATTATCTTACTGTCTACAATATTTCAGAAGACAAGAAAGGATCTTTTTATCATGTCAGTAGAGAAAAGTCAATGGATCATCCAAGATCCACCCCAAGAGAGCCAATGGTGCAACAAATTTCTCTTGATCAACAAGGTCATGACCCAAAGACTCATCAGTCAAGGACAGGTATGATTGAAAATTTAGTGGGGACTCAATTATTTATATGCATATCAAGATTGATGGTTTTGCAGATATTACAGTTCTCTTTGGTTGAAATTCTTGGATTCAAGAGGGGGATCCTATTGTTTCTACTGGTTGTTGGGTCTTGAACTTCATTATTTCTAGCTGTGAGGAATCATGTGTAATTGCTAACCGACAAACAAGAATGAATTTAGATTATATACTGGTATTTCATTAGTATGGTCCTGTTGAACAAAGCTGATGTACCCCTAAAGCAGGGGTGTCAAACTCAATCACTCAGCGGGCCAAAACTCAAATCACATGTAAGGTTGCAGGCCGAACAGGATAAACATTCAATAAGTGGAAAATTAAACCTTTTTTAAACATTAATATAAATTAAAACAGAAAAAAGTTTAAATAATAAAAAAATCATTGGCATCTCCATTTTCGCTCTTCTGCCAATTTGTCAGAGCTGGATGTTTGGCAAGGCTGCTAATTAGGGAATTTGATTTGCACTTTATATCGCAGGGCCATTAAAAAATACTTTTGCCTAAAATTCTCTCGGGCCGGATATAATTGTACGCCGGGCCTGATGTGGCCCACGGACCTTGAGTTTGACACATGTGCCCTAAAGGAAATTATATCCATCCATACATCTGTGCATAAATTTCTTCTTCAATAATGTAGTGTCTGAACAAGAATCTTACTTGGAATAGTTGAATTTTAACCCGATTTAGTATTCTCATACAAGCTTGATTATCATATTCCACAATGAAATATGGCATATTTATTTTGCATTGATGAGACCTTAAACAAGTTTGACTTTCAGCATTCAACAAGATCACTTACATGAGGTATGGCTTCTTATTGCCTTTTACTGTCAAAGTAACTTCAGTTTCCATATCATGATTAAACCAACAAGCCGTCAGAATATGTTAGAGTCATTGGCAAGCCATCCTTGGCAGAAGGAGAAAATACATTGAACAGACGATGACTAAGTATTCCTGAGTGAATTCTGGCATAAATGACCTTAAAGTTTACACACATGTTGCCAATTTTGCAGCCAATATTGGTACTGTCACACAATAGATAGACCTTTCTAAAACTTCTAGAAAAGTGGGGATAATGAACAACTTGAATCAAGGCTTCTAACAGCTGCTAGTTTTCTATTTTCCCTCCTGCAAGAGTACTGAGAAAACACCACTTAATTAAGATGAACTGTACAAAACTACAGGAAACTGTTGGAAAAAATAATTTTTTCATTCGTTAGAAATGTATCTAGATGATTATAAATGGTGAAAATTTCATATATTAAGAAAGAATAAACAAAAGATTTTAAGAAATCATTGCTTTTACTGGTAAGTTTAGATCCAAATTGTTCTGTACCTAAAAGGAATGCATAAGTAGACAGAAGGAGGAATCAGTTGGATGAACATGTGGACCAAATAGAGAAAACATTTTCTTACTGAGCAGGTAGTGCATTATATATATTTGATCAGATTGACATGCTTTCAAAATAATATTTATATATGGAAGCAGACAAGGCTTGAGCTGTTGAAATCTTGTTTTACTCTTTAATGCATATTTAAATAGATTACAGCTGGAAATAGAAGTGATGCAATGAATGGAATTATCTGTTGGAACAAAAGTGTCTTATGAACAGGATATAGTTTATTGTAATGAGGGACCAATGCCTACATTATTTCAGAAGCCAACGAAAGATCTCACCATCGTGTCAGTAACAAAAACTCAGTTGACCCTTCAGCATCTACCCCAACAGAGATAATGGTGCTAGAAATTTCTCCTAAACAACCAGATCATGACCCAATGACACAACTACAGTTGAAAAGACATATTACTGAACGTTTAGTGTGGACTCATTTATTTATGTGCATATTGATGTTTATGGTTTAAATTTGCAAATTATTGCAATTCTGTTTGGTATTTAAATTCATAGATTTAAGAGGTGAGTCCTTTTTGTCTTTTGGTTGTTGTACCTTTTACTTTCTTTCTAGTAGCAATCACAAAAATCAACTGAAGTTGTAAGTTCCCATGAACAAGAATGAATTAACATTTGATACTGGTATTTCTTTAACATGTTCTTCAGGCTCAATCAAAGTCAGTGAATCCTTATTATGTCCATTGGTCAATATGTGCGTCCATCTGCTCATGAACGATTTGGTTTCAGCACAATAACTTTACTGGAAATAGTTGTATTTTATCCAGATTTAATATGCTCATACCAGTTTGATTTACAATATTCCACAAAATAATTCACAGGAGTTATGTCCCCAGTTTCCCGTCTAGTGGACGTTAATTTCTGCCATTAAAGTAGATCAAGAATTGTTTCATTTTAACAAAATATGACATGCAACTGATGAAGGCTTGAATAAGTTTGATTTCCAGTATTCCACAACATTGCTTACTGGAGTTGTGGTTCCTGAGTGACTTTTGTGTCTACTTAACATTGATTTCCACAGCATACTTATACCAACAAACCATCAAAATATTTAGGACTTATTGATGAGCCAGCCTTGGCAGAAGCTGAACAAATACTGAATAGAGGTTGGTAAAGTATTACAGAGGGATTCTGGCATAAATGAACTTTGTGTTTGTACAAACTTTGCCTATTTGTCAAGAAATATGGCTGCTGTAATGGAATAGATAAACCTTTAATAACTTCGAACAAATGGGGGACAGTTAATAAGTTGAAATTTTTAAAATAAAAATTATTTACCTTTCAACTGTGTTTTGTTGCTATTATGACAGTTGTTTGTTCTGCAGTTGATAAAGCTGTCATATTTTCTTTAGTTATTGTGTTAATTAAAGTAATAATCAATCAACTGTTTTCTAAATTTTATTCCGCACATTAAGGTTTCCTGACAATCAGTAGTGTTATGCAGTCTATGCTAAATTTCATTTACAATTGAAATGCAGGTAAAATATGGTTTAAGGCTTTTAATGTATAGTTTATTTATGCCTGATTTTGTTTTGTTTTATTACCTGTTATTTCCTTCTATTTTGCTATTTCTTTTTGCTCATGGAGTACTGAGAAAACACCACTCAGTGAGATGAAATATATTTAACTTTACAGCAAACTGTTGGAAGAAGGAATTCTTTTGTTATTTAAAAAATCTGATATGAATCAAAATGTTCGTAATCTCAAAAATGAATAAAAGATGGTAAGAAATCGTTGATGTCTCTAGTAAGTTTTGATCCAGAATATTTTACATTTAAAACAAAAGTAAAAGCAGCAGGAAGGAGTAATAAGGTAACATATCAACTAAACAGAGTAAACGTTTACTCTCTGCTGACATTATTTCAGTAGCCAACAAAAGATCTCAACATGATGTCAATAGGGAAAACTCAGTGGATTTCACAAAATCTACCCCAAGAGAGGCAGTGGTGCAAAAAGGTTCTCCTGATCAACCAGGTCATGACACAAATACTCATCTACAGTCGATGACGGGTACGATTGAAAGTTTACGGTGAACACATTGATTTATATGCCCATCAATATTTATGGTTTTGCAAATATTGCAATTCATTTTGGTATTTATTTTTTTGGACTGAAGAAGGGAGTTCTATTGTTTCTATTGGTTGTTGGGTCTTAAGTGTCTTTCCTTGTAGCGATGACAAAATCATCCATATTTTCTAAGCCACAAACAAGAATGAATTAATATTATACACTATTATGTCTTTAATATGGTCGTGCTGAACAAACTTTGTGCATCCCTATAGCAAATTATGTCTATTAATTCATCTGTGCTTGCAACTGTTGATCAAGATTTTGATTTCTACACAATATCTTTACCGGAAGTAGTTGACTTTAAACCAGATTTAATATGGTCAAACTATCTTGATTCCGAGTATTCACCTACATAATTCACAGGAGTGATACCCCCATTTCCCATCTTTGTAACGGTAGTTTTGCTGCTAAACTACATCGAGTTAATAAATTTTAATGAAATATGACATGCAACTTTTTTATTGATCACACTTCAAACAAGTTTGATTTCCAGTATTCCATAACATCACTTACAGGAGTTATGGTTCCTGATTGTCTTATCTACTTAACTTCGGTTTCCATGGCATAATTGTACCATGAAACCCTCAAAATATGTGGGACTCATTGTAGAGCCAGCCTTTGGCTAAGCTAAGATAAACACTCAGCAGAAGTTGGCAAAATATTATTGAATGCATTCTGGTATAAACAACTTAAATTCGCACAAATCTTTCCAGTTTGTTAACCAATATAAATGCTGTTGCAAAAAATAGCAAAAACATTAATAACTTTTAGATGAAGAGGGAAAATTAACAAGTTGAATCTAGTCCTTAAAAGAAGAAAATGCATTCAGGTTCTAAAATAACAATTATTTACATTTTAACTGTTTCTGATGTCCAGTATACCATATATTTTTTTCAGCAGTTGATGATGGCCATAGTATTTTCCTTATTTGACTTGTAACTGTTTACTAAACTTTATTACATACGTCAGGTGTTCATGGAAGTCTGCAATATTCTGCTGTCTGTGCTACAGTCATTTATAAGTGAAATACATGTGAAGCATGATTTGATGCCATTTCACTTTTATTTCATTTATACTTGATTATGTTTAGTTCTCGTACCTCTAATTTCCTGCTATATTTTTTTCCTGCTGGATAAGAACTGAGAAAACACCACTCGATAGAGATGAACTGTATAAAACTATGTAGCAAAGTTATGGAACCAAATACCTTATTTGTTAATTAAAAATACAGATATGAGACTAAAAGGTCAATATCTTATATATAGGAAGAAAGAATAACAGAAGAAGGTAAGAAATCATTGATTTCTCTGTTATGTTTCAATCCAAATTCTATTGCATCAAGAGTGAATGTATTAATGGCCATAAAGAAGAATAAAGTGGATAAACATATGGACACAATAGAGGAAACATTATCTTACTGTCTACAATATTTCAGAAGACAAGAAAGGATCTTTTTATCATGTCAGTAGAGAAAAGTCAATGGATCATCCAAGATCCACCCCAAGAGAGCCAATGGTGCAACAAATTTCTCTTGATCAACAAGATCATGACCCAAAGACTCATCAGTCAAGGACAGGTATGATTGAAAATTTAGTGGGGACTCAATTATTTATATGCATATCAAGATTGATGGTTTTGCAGATATTACAGTTCTCTTTGGTTGAAATTCTTGGATTCAAGAGGGGGATCCTATTGTTTCTACTGGTTGTTGGGTCTTGAACTTCATTATTTCTAGCTGTGAGGAATCATGTGTAATTGCTAACCGACAAACAAGAATGAATTTAGATTATATACTGGTATTTCATTAGTATGGTCCTGTTGAACAAAGCTGATGTACCCCTAAAGCAGGGGTGTCAAACTCAATCACTCAGCGGGCCAAAACTCAAATCACATGTAAGGTTGCAGGCCGAACAGGATAAACATTCAATAAGTGGAAAATTAAACCTTTTTTAAACATTAATATAAATTAAAACAGAAAAAAGTTTAAATAATAAAAAAATCATTGGCATCTCCATTTTCGCTCTTCTGCCAATTTGTCAGAGCTGGATGTTTGGCAAGGCTGCTAATTAGGGAATTTGATTTGCACTTTATATCGCAGGGCCATTAAAAAATACTTTTGCCTAAAATTCTCTCGGGCCGGATATAATTGTACGCCGGGCCTGATGTGGCCCACGGACCTTGAGTTTGACACATGTGCCCTAAAGGAAATTATATCCATCCATACATCTGTGCATAAATTTCTTCTTCAATAATGTAGTGTCTGAACAAGAATCTTACTTGGAATAGTTGAATTTTAACCCGATTTAGTATTCTCATACAAGCTTGATTATCATATTCCACAATGAAATATGGCATATTTATTTTGCATTGATGAGACCTTAAACAAGTTTGACTTTCAGCATTCAACAAGATCACTTACATGAGGTATGGCTTCTTATTGCCTTTTACTGTCAAAGTAACTTCAGTTTCCATATCATGATTAAACCAACAAGCCGTCAGAATATGTTAGAGTCATTGGCAAGCCATCCTTGGCAGAAGGAGAAAATACATTGAACAGACGATGACTAAGTATTCCTGAGTGAATTCTGGCATAAATGACCTTAAAGTTTACACACATGTTGCCAATTTTGCAGCCAATTTTGGTACTGTCACACAATAGATAGACCTTTCTAAAACTTCTAGAAAAGTGGGGATAATGAACAACTTGAATCAAGGCTTCTAACAGCTGCTAGTTTTCTATTTTCCCTCCTGCAAGAGTACTGAGAAAACACCACTTAATTAAGATGAACTGTACAAAACTACAGGAAACTGTTGGAAAAAATAATTTTTTCATTCGTTAGAAATGTATCTATATGATTATAAATGGTGAAAATTTCATATATTAAGAAAGAATAAACAAAAGATTTTAAGAAATCATTGCTTTTACTGGTAAGTTTAGATCCAAATTGTTCTGTACCTAAAAGGAATGCATAAGTAGACAGAAGGAGGAATCAGTTGGATGAACATGTGGACCAAATAGAGAAAACATTTTCTTACTGAGCAGATAGTGCATTATATATATTTGATCAGATTGACATGCTTTCAAAATAATATTTATATATGGAAGCAGACAAGGCTTGAGCTGTTGAAATCTTGTTTTACTCTTTAATGCATATTTAAATAGATTACAGCTGGAAATAGAAGTGATGCAATGAATGGAATTATCTGTTGGAACAAAAGTGTCTTATGAACAGGATATAGTTTATTGTAATGAGGGACCAATGCCTGCATTATTTCAGAAGCCAACGAAAGATCTCACCATCGTGTCAGTAACAAAAACTCAGTTGACCCTTCAGCATCTACCCCAACAGAGATAATGGTGCTAGAAATTTCTCCTAAACAACCAGATCATGATCCAATGACACAACTACAGTTGAAAAGACATATTACTGAACGTTTAGTGTGGACTCATTTATTTATGTGCATATTGATGTTTATGGTTTAAATTTGCAAATTATTGCAATTCTGTTTGGTATTTAAATTCATAGATTTAAGAGGCGAGTCCTTTTTGTCTTTTGGTTGTTGTACCTTTTACTTTCTTTCTAGTAGCAATCACAAAAATCAACTGAAGTTGTAAGTTCCCATGAACAAGAATGAATTAACATTTGATACTGGTATTTCTTTAACATGTTCTTCAGGCTCAATCAAAGTCAGTGAATCCTTATTATTTCCATTGGTCAATATGTGCGTCCATCTGCTCATGAACGATTTGGTTTCAGCACAATAACTTTACTGGAAATAGTTGTATTTTATCCAGATTTAATATGCTCATACCAGTTTGATTTACAATATTCCACAAAATAATTCACAGGAGTTATGTCCCCAGTTTCCCGTCTAGTGGACGTTAATTTCTGCCATTAAAGTAGATCAAGAATTGTTTCATTTTAACAAAATATGACATGCAACTGATGAAGGCTTGAATAAGTTTGATTTCCAGTATTCCACAACATTGCTTACTGGAGTTGTGGTTCCTGAGTGACTTTTGTGTCTACTTAACATTGATTTCCACAGCATACTTATACCAACAAACCATCAAAATATTTAGGACTTATTGATGAGCCAGCCTTGGCAGAAGCTGAACAAATACTGAATAGAGGTTGGTAAAGTATTACAGAGGGATTCTGGCATAAATGAACTTTGTGTTTGTACAAACTTTGCCTATTTGTCAAGAAATATGGCTGCTGTAATGGAATAGATAAACCTTTAATAACTTCGAACAAATGGGGGACAGTTAATAAGTTGAAATTTTTAAAATAAAAATTATTTACCTTTCAACTGTGTTTTGTTGCTATTATGACAGTTGTTTGTTCTGCAGTTGATAAAGCTGTCATATTTTCTTTAGTTATTGTGTTAATTAAAGTAATAATCAATCAACTGTTTTCTAAATTTTATTCCGCACATTAAGGTTTCCTGACAATCAGTAGTGTTATGCAGTCTATGCTAAATTTCATTTACAATTGAAATGCAGGTAAAATATGGTTTAAGGCTTTTAATGTATAGTTTATTTATGCCTGATTTTGTTTTGTTTTATTACCTGTTATTTCCTTCTATTTTGCTATTTCTTTTTGCTCATGGAGTACTGAGAAAACACCACTCAGTGAGATGAAATATATTTAACTTTACAGCAAACTGTTGGAAGAAGGAACTCTTTTGTTATTTAAAAAATCTGATATGAATCAAAATGTTCATAATCTCAAAAATGAATAAAAGATGGTAAGAAATCGTTGATGTCTCTAGTAAGTTTTGATCCAGAATATTTTACATTTAAAACAAAAGTAAAAGCAGCAGGAAGGAGTAATAAGGTAACATATCAACTAAACAGAGTAAACGTTTACTCTCTGCTGACATTATTTCAGTAGCCAACAAAAGATCTCAACATGATGTCAATAGGGAAAACTCAGTGGATTTCACAAAATCTACCCCAAGAGAGGCAGTGGTGCAAAAAGGTTCTCCTGATCAACCAGGTCATGACACAAATACTCATCTACAGTCGATGACGGGTACGATTGAAAGTTTACGGTGAACACATTGATTTATATGCCCATCAATATTTATGGTTTTGCAAATATTGCAATTCATTTTGGTATTTATTTTTTTGGACTGAAGAAGGGAGTTCTATTGTTTCTATTGGTTGTTGGGTCTTAAGTGTCTTTCCTTGTAGCGATGACAAAATCATCCATATTTTCTAAGCCACAAACAAGAATGAATTAATATTATACACTATTATGTCTTTAATATGGTCGTGCTGAACAAACTTTGTGCATCCCTATAGCAAATTATGTCTATTAATTCATCTGTGCTTGCAACTGTTGATCAAGATTTTGATTTCTACACAATATCTTTACCGGAAGTAGTTGACTTTAAACCAGATTTAATATGGTCAAACTATCTTGATTCCGAGTATTCACCTACATAATTCACAGGAGTGATACCCCCATTTCCCATCTTTGTAACGGTAGTTTTGCTGCTAAACTACATCGAGTTAATAAATTTTAATGAAATATGACATGCAACTTTTTTATTGATCACACTTCAAACAAGTTTGATTTCCAGTATTCCATAACATCACTTACAGGAGTTATGGTTCCTGATTGTCTTATCTACTTAACTTCGGTTTCCATGGCATAATTGTACCATGAAACCCTCAAAATATGTGGGACTCATTGTAGAGCCAGCCTTTGGCTAAGCTAAGATAAACACTCAGCAGAAGTTGGCAAAATATTATTGAATGCATTCTGGTATAAACAACTTAAATTCGCACAAATCTTTCCAGTTTGTTAACCAATATAAATGCTGTTGCAAAAAATAGCAAAAACATTAATAACTTTTAGATGAAGAGGGAAAATTAACAAGTTGAATCTAGTCCTTAAAAGAAGAAAATGCATTCAGGTTCTAAAATAACAATTATTTACATTTTAACTGTTTCTGATGTCCAGTATACCATATATTTTTTTCAGCAGTTGATGATGGCCATAGTATTTTCCTTATTTGACTTGTAACTGTTTACTAAACTTTATTACATACGTCAGGTGTTCATGGAAGTCTGCAATATTCTGCTGTCTGTGCTACAGTCATTTATAAGTGAAATACATGTGAAGCATGATTTGATGCCATTTCACTTTTATTTCATTTATACTTGATTATGTTTAGTTCTCGTACCTCTAATTTCCTGCTATATTTTTTTCCTGCTGGATAAGAACTGAGAAAACACCACTCGATAGAGATGAACTGTATAAAACTATGTAGCAAAGTTATGGAACCAAATACCTTATTTGTTAATTAAAAATACAGATATGAGACTAAAAGGTCAATATCTTATATATAGGAAGAAAGAATAACAGAAGAAGGTAAGAAATCATTGATTTCTCTGTTATGTTTCAATCCAAATTCTATTGCATCAAGAGTGAATGTATTAATGGCCATAAAGAAGAATAAAGTGGATAAACATATGGACACAATAGAGGAAACATTATCTTACTGTCTACAATATTTCAGAAGACAAGAAAGGATCTTTTTATCATGTCAGTAGAGAAAAGTCAATGGATCATCCAAGATCCACCCCAAGAGAGCCAATGGTGCAACAAATTTCTCTTGATCAACAAGATCATGACCCAAAGACTCATCAGTCAAGGACAGGTATGATTGAAAATTTAGTGGGGACTCAATTATTTATATGCATATCAAGATTGATGGTTTTGCAGATATTACAGTTCTCTTTGGTTGAAATTCTTGGATTCAAGAGGGGGATCCTATTGTTTCTACTGGTTGTTGGGTCTTGAACTTCATTATTTCTAGCTGTGAGGAATCATGTGTAATTGCTAACCGACAAACAAGAATGAATTTAGATTATATACTGGTATTTCATTAGTATGGTCCTGTTGAACAAAGCTGATGTACCCCTAAAGCAGGGGTGTCAAACTCAATCACTCAGCGGGCCAAAACTCAAATCACATGTAAGGTTGCAGGCCGAACAGGATAAACATTCAATAAGTGGAAAATTAAACCTTTTTTAAACATTAATATAAATTAAAACAGAAAAAAGTTTAAATAATAAAAAAATCATTGGCATCTCCATTTTCGCTCTTCTGCCAATTTGTCAGAGCTGGATGTTTGGCAAGGCTGCTAATTAGGGAATTTGATTTGCACTTTATATCGCAGGGCCATTAAAAAATACTTTTGCCTAAAATTCTCTCGGGCCGGATATAATTGTACGCCGGGCCTGATGTGGCCCACGGACCTTGAGTTTGACACATGTGCCCTAAAGGAAATTATATCCATCCATACATCTGTGCATAAATTTCTTCTTCAATAATGTAGTGTCTGAACAAGAATCTTACTTGGAATAGTTGAATTTTAACCCGATTTAGTATTCTCATACAAGCTTGATTATCATATTCCACAATGAAATATGGCATATTTATTTTGCATTGATGAGACCTTAAACAAGTTTGACTTTCAGCATTCAACAAGATCACTTACATGAGGTATGGCTTCTTATTGCCTTTTACTGTCAAAGTAACTTCAGTTTCCATATCATGATTAAACCAACAAGCCGTCAGAATATGTTAGAGTCATTGGCAAGCCATCCTTGGCAGAAGGAGAAAATACATTGAACAGACGATGACTAAGTATTCCTGAGTGAATTCTGGCATAAATGACCTTAAAGTTTACACACATGTTGCCAATTTTGCAGCCAATTTTGGTACTGTCACACAATAGATAGACCTTTCTAAAACTTCTAGAAAAGTGGGGATAATGAACAACTTGAATCAAGGCTTCTAACAGCTGCTAGTTTTCTATTTTCCCTCCTGCAAGAGTACTGAGAAAACACCACTTAATTAAGATGAACTGTACAAAACTACAGGAAACTGTTGGAAAAAATAATTTTTTCATTCGTTAGAAATGTATCTATATGATTATAAATGGTGAAAATTTCATATATTAAGAAAGAATAAACAAAAGATTTTAAGAAATCATTGCTTTTACTGGTAAGTTTAGATCCAAATTGTTCTGTACCTAAAAGGAATGCATAAGTAGACAGAAGGAGGAATCAGTTGGATGAACATGTGGACCAAATAGAGAAAACATTTTCTTACTGAGCAGATAGTGCATTATATATATTTGATCAGATTGACATGCTTTCAAAATAATATTTATATATGGAAGCAGACAAGGCTTGAGCTGTTGAAATCTTGTTTTACTCTTTAATGCATATTTAAATAGATTACAGCTGGAAATAGAAGTGATGCAATGAATGGAATTATCTGTTGGAACAAAAGTGTCTTATGAACAGGATATAGTTTATTGTAATGAGGGACCAATGCCTACATTATTTCAGAAGCCAACGAAAGATCTCACCATCGTGTCAGTAACAAAAACTCAGTTGACCCTTCAGCATCTACCCCAACAGAGATAATGGTGCTAGAAATTTCTCCTAAACAACCAGATCATGACCCAATGACACAACTACAGTTGAAAAGACATATTACTGAACGTTTAGTGTGGACTCATTTATTTATGTGCATATTGATGTTTATGGTTTAAATTTGCAAATTATTGCAATTCTGTTTGGTATTTAAATTCATAGATTTAAGAGGCGAGTCCTTTTTGTCTTTTGGTTGTTGTACCTTTTACTTTCTTTCTAGTAGCAATCACAAAAATCAACTGAAGTTGTAAGTTCCCATGAACAAGAATGAATTAACATTTGATACTGGTATTTCTTTAACATGTTCTTCAGGCTCAATCAAAGTCAGTGAATCCTTATTATGTCCATTGGTCAATATGTGCGTCCATCTGCTCATGAACGATTTGGTTTCAGCACAATAACTTTACTGGAAATAGTTGTATTTTATCCAGATTTAATATGCTCATACCAGTTTGATTTACAATATTCCACAAAATAATTCACAGGAGTTATGTCCCCAGTTTCCCGTCTAGTGGACGTTAATTTCTGCCATTAAAGTAGATCAAGAATTGTTTCATTTTAACAAAATATGACATGCAACTGATGAAGGCTTGAATAAGTTTGATTTCCAGTATTCCACAACATTGCTTACTGGAGTTGTGGTTCCTGAGTGACTTTTGTGTCTACTTAACATTGATTTCCACAGCATACTTATACCAACAAACCATCAAAATATTTAGGACTTATTGATGAGCCAGCCTTGGCAGAAGCTGAACAAATACTGAATAGAGGTTGGTAAAGTATTACAGAGGGATTCTGGCATAAATGAACTTTGTGTTTGTACAAACTTTGCCTATTTGTCAAGAAATATGGCTGCTGTAATGGAATAGATAAACCTTTAATAACTTCGAACAAATGGGGGACAGTTAATAAGTTGAAATTTTTAAAATAAAAATTATTTACCTTTCAACTGTGTTTTGTTGCTATTATGACAGTTGTTTGTTCTGCAGTTGATAAAGCTGTCATATTTTCTTTAGTTATTGTGTTAATTAAAGTAATAATCAATCAACTGTTTTCTAAATTTTATTCCGCACATTAAGGTTTCCTGACAATCAGTAGTGTTATGCAGTCTATGCTAAATTTCATTTACAATTGAAATGCAGGTAAAATATGGTTTAAGGCTTTTAATGTATAGTTTATTTATGCCTGATTTTGTTTTGTTTTATTACCTGTTATTTCCTTCTATTTTGCTATTTCTTTTTGCTCATGGAGTACTGAGAAAACACCACTCAGTGAGATGAAATATATTTAACTTTACAGCAAACTGTCGGAAGAAGGAATTCTTTTGTTATTTAAAAAATCTGATATGAATCAAAATGTTCATAATCTCAAAAATGAATAAAAGATGGTAAGAAATCGTTGATGTCTCTAATAAGTTTTGATCCAGAATATTTTACATTTAAAACAAAAGTAAAAGCAGCAGGAAGGAGTAATAAGGTAACATATCAACTAAACAGAGTAAACGTTTACTCTCTGCTGACATTATTTCAGTAGCCAACAAAAGATCTCAACATGATGTCAATAGGGAAAACTCAGTGGATTTCACAAAATCTACCCCAAGAGAGGCAGTGGTGCAAAAAGGTTCTCCTGATCAACCAGGTCATGACACAAATACTCATCTACAGTCGATGACGGGTACGATTGAAAGTTTACGGTGAACACATTGATTTATATGCCCATCAATATTTATGGTTTTTCAAATATTGCAATTCATTTTGGTATTTATTTTTTTGGACTGAAGAAGGGAGTTCTATTGTTTCTATTGGTTGTTGGGTCTTAAGTGTCTTTCCTTGTAGCGATGACAAAATCATCCATATTTTCTAAGCCACAAACAAGAATGAATTAATATTATACACTATTATGTCTTTAATATGGTCGTGCTGAACAAACTTTGTGCATCCCTATAGCAAATTATGTCTATTAATTCATCTGTGCTTGCAACTGTTGATCAAGATTTTGATTTCTACATAATATCTTTACTGGAAGTAGTTGACTTTAAACCAGATTTAATATGGTCAAACTATCTTGATTCTGAGTATTCACCTACATAATTCACAGGAGTGATACCCCCATTTCCCATCTTTGTAACGGTAGTTTTGCTGCTAAACTACATCGAGTTAATAAATTTTAATGAAATATGACATGCAACTTTTTTATTGATCACACTTCAAACAAGTTTGATTTCCAGTATTCCATAACATCACTTACAGGAGTTATGGTTCCTGATTGTCTTATCTACTTAACTTCGGTTTCCATGGCATAATTGTACCATGAAACCCTCAAAATATGTGGGACTCATTGTAGAGCCAGCCTTTGGCTAAGCTAAGATAAACACTCAGCAGAAGTTGGCAAAATATTATTGAATGCATTCTGGTATAAACAACTTAAATTTGCACAAATCTTTCCAGTTTGTTAACCAATATAAATGCTGTTGCAAAAAATAGCAAAAACATTAATAACTTTTAGATGAAGAGGGAAAATTAACAAGTTGAATCTAGTCCTTAAAAGAAGAAAATGCATTCAGGTTCTAAAATAACAATTATTTACATTTTAACTGTTTCTGATGTCCAGTATACCATATATTTTTTTCAGCAGTTGATGATGGCCATAGTATTTTCCTTATTTGACTTGTAACTGTTTACTAAACTTTATTACATACGTCAGGTGTTCATGGAAGTCTGCAATATTCTGCTGTCTGTGCTACAGTCATTTATAAGTGAAATACATGTGAAGCATGATTTGATGCCATTTCACTTTTATTTCATTTATACTTGATTATGTTTAGTTCTCGTACCTCTAATTTCCTGCTATATTTTTTTCCTGCTGGATAAGAACTGAGAAAACACCACTCGATAGAGATGAACTGTATAAAACTATGTAGCAAAGTTATGGAACCAAATACCTTATTTGTTAATTAAAAATACAGATATGAGACTAAAAGGTCAATATCTTATATATAGGAAGAAAGAATAACAGAAGAAGGTAAGAAATCATTGATTTCTCTGTTATGTTTCAATCCAAATTCTATTGCATCAAGAGTGAATGTATTAATGGCCATAAAGAAGAATAAAGTGGATAAACATATGGACACAATAGAGGAAACATTATCTTACTGTCTGCAATATTTCAGAAGACAAGAAAGGATCTTTTTATCATGTCAGTAGAGAAAAGTCAATGGATCATCCAAGATCCACCCCAAGAGAGCCAATGGTGCAACAAATTTCTCTTGATCAACAAGGTCATGACCCAAAGACTCATCAGTCAAGGACAGGTATGATTGAAAATTTAGTGGGGACTCAATTATTTATATGCATATCAAGATTGATGGTTTTGCAGATATTACAGTTCTCTTTGGTTGAAATTCTTGGATTCAAGAGGGGGATCCTATTGTTTCTACTGGTTGTTGGGTCTTGAACTTCATTCTTTCTTGCTGTGAGGAATCATGTGTAATTGCCAACCGACAAACAAGAATGACTTTAGATTATATACTGGTATTTCATTAGTATGGTCCTGTTGAACAAAGCTGATGTACCCCTAAAGCAGGGGTGTCAAACTCAATCACTCAGCGGGCCAAAACTCAAATCACATGTAAGGTTGCAGGCCGAACAGGATAAACATTCAATAAGTGGAAAATTAAACCTTTTTTAAACATTAATATAAATTAAAACAGAAAAAAGTTTAAATAATAAAAAAATCATTGGCATCTCCATTTTCGCTCTTCTGCCAATTTGTCAGAGCTGGATGTTTGGCAAGGCTGCTAATTAGGGAATTTGATTTGCACTTTATATCGCAGGGCCATTAAAAAATATTTTTGCCTAAAATTCTCTCGGGCCGGATATAATTGTACGCCGGGCCTGATGTGGCCCACGGACCTTGAGTTTGACACATGTGCCCTAAAGGAAATTATATCCATCCATACATCTGTGCATCCATTTCTTCTTCAATAATGTAGTGTCTGAACAAGAATCTTACTTGGAATAGTTGAATTTTAACCAGATTTAGTATTCTCATACAAGCTTGATTATCATATTCCACAATGAAACATGGCATATTTTTTTTGCATTGATGAGACCTTAAACAAGTTTGACTTTCAGCATTCAACAAGATCACTTACATGGTGTATGGCTTCTTATTGCCTTTTACTGTCAAAGTAACTTCAGTTTCCATATCATGATTAAACCAACAAGCCGTCAGAATATGTTAGAGTCATTGGCAAGCCATCCTTGGCAGAAGGAGAAAATACATTGAACAGACGATGACTAAGTATTCCTGAGTGAATTCTGGCATAAATGACCTTAAAGTTTACACACATGTTGCCAATTTTGCAGCCAATATTGGTACTGTCACACAATAGATAGACCTTTCTAAAACTTCTAGAAAAGTGGGGATAATGAACAACTTGAATCAAGGCTTCTAACAGCTGCTAGTTTTCTATTTTCCCTCCTGCAAGAGTACTGAGAAAATACCACTTAATTAAGATGAACTGTACAAAACTACAGGAAACTGTTGGAAAAAATAATTTTTTCATTCGTTAGAAATGTATCTAGATGATTATAAATGGTGAAAATTTCATATATTAAGAAAGAATAAACAAAAGATTTTAAGAAATCATTGCTTTTACTGGTAAGTTTAGATCCAAATTGTTCTGTACCTAAAAGGAATGCATAAGTAGACAGAAGGAGGAATCAGTTGGATGAACATGTGGACCAAATAGAGAAAACATTTTCTTACTGAGCAGATAGTGCATTATATATATTTGATCAGATTGACATGCTTTCAAAATAATATTTATATATGGAAGCAGACAAGGCTTGAGCTGTTGAAATCTTGTTTTACTCTTTAATGCATATTTAAATAGATTACAGCTGGAAATAGAAGTGATGCAATGAATGGAATTATCTGTTGGAACAAAAGTGTCTTATGAACAGGATATAGTTTATTGTAATGAGGGACCAATGCCTACATTATTTCAGAAGCCAACGAAAGATCTCACCATCGTGTCAGTAACAAAAACTCAGTTGACCCTTCAGCATCTACCCCAACAGAGATAATGGTGCTAGAAATTTCTCCTAAACAACCAGATCATGACCCAATGACACAACTACAGTTGAAAAGACATATTACTGAACGTTTAGTGTGGACTCATTTATTTATGTGCATATTGATGTTTATGGTTTAAATTTGCAAATTATTGCAATTCTGTTTGGTATTTAAATTCATAGATTTAAGAGGCGAGTCCTTTTTGTCTTTTGGTTGTTGTACCTTTTACTTTCTTTCTAGTAGCAATCACAAAAATCAACTGAAGTTGTAAGTTCCCATGAACAAGAATGAATTAACATTTGATACTGGTATTTCTTTAACATGTTCTTCAGGCTCAATCAAAGTCAGTGAATCCTTATTATTTCCATTGGTCAATATGTGCGTCCATCTGCTCATGAACGATTTGGTTTCAGCACAATAACTTTACTGGAAATAGTTGTATTTTATCCAGATTTAATATGCTCATACCAGTTTGATTTACAATATTCCACAAAATAATTCACAGGAGTTATGTCCCCAGTTTCCCGTCTAGTGGACGTTAATTTCTGCCATTAAAGTAGATCAAGAATTGTTTCATTTTAACAAAATATGACATGCAACTGATGAAGGCTTGAATAAGTTTGATTTCCAGTATTCCACAACATTGCTTACTGGAGTTGTGGTTCCTGAGTGACTTTTGTGTCTACTTAACATTGATTTCCACAGCATACTTATACCAACAAACCATCAAAATATTTAGGACTTATTGATGAGCCAGCCTTGGCAGAAGCTGAACAAATACTGAATAGAGGTTGGTAAAGTATTACAGAGGGATTCTGGCATAAATGAACTTTGTGTTTGTACAAACTTTGCCTATTTGTCAAGAAATATGGCTGCTGTAATGGAATAGATAAACCTTTAATAACTTCGAACAAATGGGGGACAGTTAATAAGTTGAAATTTTTAAAATAAAAATTATTTACCTTTCAACTGTGTTTTGTTGCTATTATGACAGTTGTTTGTTCTGCAGTTGATAAAGCTGTCATATTTTCTTTAGTTATTGTGTTAATTAAAGTAATAATCAATCAACTGTTTTCTAAATTTTATTCCGCACATTAAGGTTTCCTGACAATCAGTAGTGTTATGCAGTCTATGCTAAATTTCATTTACAATTGAAATGCAGGTAAAATATGGTTTAAGGCTTTTAATGTATAGTTTATTTATGCCTGATTTTGTTTTGTTTTATTACCTGTTATTTCCTTCTATTTTGCTATTTCTTTTTGCTCATGGAGTACTGAGAAAACACCACTCAGTGAGATGAAATATATTTAACTTTACAGCAAACTGTCGGAAGAAGGAATTCTTTTGTTATTTAAAAAATCTGATATGAATCAAAATGTTCATAATCTCAAAAATGAATAAAAGATGGTAAGAAATCGTTGATGTCTCTAATAAGTTTTGATCCAGAATATTTTACATTTAAAACAAAAGTAAAAGCAGCAGGAAGGAGTAATAAGGTAACATATCAACTAAACAGAGTAAACGTTTACTCTCTGCTGACATTATTTCAGTAGCCAACAAAAGATCTCAACATGATGTCAATAGGGAAAACTCAGTGGATTTCACAAAATCTACCCCAAGAGAGGCAGTGGTGCAAAAAGGTTCTCCTGATCAACCAGGTCATGACACAAATACTCATCTACAGTCGATGACGGGTACGATTGAAAGTTTACGGTGAACACATTGATTTATATGCCCATCAATATTTATGGTTTTGCAAATATTGCAATTCATTTTGGTATTTATTTTTTTGGACTGAAGAAGGGAGTTCTATTGTTTCTATTGGTTGTTGGGTCTTAAGTGTCTTTCCTTGTAGCGATGACAAAATCATCCATATTTTCTAAGCCACAAACAAGAATGAATTAATATTATACACTATTATGTCTTTAATATGGTCGTGCTGAACAAACTTTGTGCATCCCTATAGCAAATTATGTCTATTAATTCATCTGTGCTTGCAACTGTTGATCAAGATTTTGATTTCTACACAATATCTTTACCGGAAGTAGTTGACTTTAAACCAGATTTAATATGGTCAAACTATCTTGATTCCGAGTATTCACCTACATAATTCACAGGAGTGATACCCCCATTTCCCATCTTTGTAACGGTAGTTTTGCTGCTAAACTACATCGAGTTAATAAATTTTAATGAAATATGACATGCAACTTTTTTATTGATCACACTTCAAACAAGTTTGATTTCCAGTATTCCATAACATCACTTACAGGAGTTATGGTTCCTGATTGTCTTATCTACTTAACTTCGGTTTCCATGGCATAATTGTACCATGAAACCCTCAAAATATGTGGGACTCATTGTAGAGCCAGCCTTTGGCTAAGCTAAGATAAACACTCAGCAGAAGTTGGCAAAATATTATTGAATGCATTCTGGTATAAACAACTTAAATTCGCACAAATCTTTCCAGTTTGTTAACCAATATAAATGCTGTTGCAAAAAATAGCAAAAACATTAATAACTTTTAGATGAAGAGGGAAAATTAACAAGTTGAATCTAGTCCTTAAAAGAAGAAAATGCATTCAGGTTCTAAAATAACAATTATTTACATTTTAACTGTTTCTGATGTCCAGTATACCATATATTTTTTCAGCAGTTGATGATGGCCATAGTATTTTCCTTATTTGACTTGTAACTGTTTACTAAACTTTATTACATACGTCAGGTGTTCATGGAAGTCTGCAATATTCTGCTGTCTGTGCTACAGTCATTTATAAGTGAAATACATGTGAAGCATGATTTGATGCCATTTCACTTTTATTTCATTTATACTTGATTATGTTTAGTTCTCGTACCTCTAATTTCCTGCTATATTTTTTTCCTGCTGGATAAGAACTGAGAAAACACCACTCGATAGAGATGAACTGTATAAAACTATGTAGCAAAGTTATGGAACCAAATACCTTATTTGCTAATTAAAAATACAGATATGAGACTAAAAGGTCAATATCTTATATATAGGAAGAAAGAATAACAGAAGAAGGTAAGAAATCATTGATTTCTCTGTTATGTTTCAATCCAAATTCTATTGCATCAAGAGTGAATGTATTAATGGCCATAAAGAAGAATAAAGTGGATAAACATATGGACACAATAGAGGAAACATTATCTTACTGTCTACAATATTTCAGAAGACAAGAAAGGATCTTTTTATCATGTCAGTAGAGAAAAGTCAATGGATCATCCAAGATCCACCCCAAGAGAGCCAATGGTGCAACAAATTTCTCTTGATCAACAAGGTCATGACCCAAAGACTCATCAGTCAAGGACAGGTATGATTGAAAATTTAGTGGGGACTCAATTATTTATATGCATATCAAGATTGATGGTTTTGCAGATATTACAGTTCTCTTTGGTTGAAATTCTTGGATTCAAGAGGGGGATCCTATTGTTTCTACTGGTTGTTGGGTCTTGAACTTCATTATTTCTAGCTGTGAGGAATCATGTGTAATTGCTAACCGACAAACAAGAATGAATTTAGATTATATACTGGTATTTCATTAGTATGGTCCTGTTGAACAAAGCTGATGTACCCCTAAAGCAGGGGTGTCAAACTCAATCACTCAGCGGGCCAAAACTCAAATCACATGTAAGGTTGCAGGCCGAACAGGATAAACATTCAATAAGTGGAAAATTAAACCTTTTTTAAACATTAATATAAATTAAAACAGAAAAAAGTTTAAATAATAAAAAAATCATTGGCATCTCCATTTTCGCTCTTCTGCCAATTTGTCAGAGCTGGATGTTTGGCAAGGCTGCTAATTAGGGAATTTGATTTGCACTTTATATCGCAGGGCCATTAAAAAATATTTTTGCCTAAAATTCTCTCGGGCCGGATATAATTGTACGCCGGGCCTGATGTGGCCCACGGACCTTGAGTTTGACACATGTGCCCTAAAGGAAATTATATCCATCCATACATCTGTGCATCCATTTCTTCTTCAATAATGTAGTGTCTGAACAAGAATCTTACTTGGAATAGTTGAATTTTAACCAGATTTAGTATTCTCATACAAGCTTGATTATCATATTCCACAATGAAACATGGCATATTTTTTTTGCATTGATGAGACCTTAAACAAGTTTGACTTTCAGCATTCAACAAGATCACTTACATGGTGTATGGCTTCTTATTGCCTTTTACTGTCAAAGTAACTTCAGTTTCCATATCATGATTAAACCAACAAGCCGTCAGAATATGTTAGAGTCATTGGCAAGCCATCCTTGGCAGAAGGAGAAAATACATTGAACAGACGATGACTAAGTATTCCTGAGTGAATTCTGGCATAAATGACCTTAAAGTTTACACACATGTTGCCAATTTTTCAGCCAATATTGGTACTGTCACACAATAGATAGACCTTTCTAAAACTTCTAGAAAAGTGGGGATAATGAACAACTTGAATCAAGGCTTCTAACAGCTGCTAGTTTTCTATTTTCCCTCCTGCAAGAGTACTGAGAAAATACCACTTAATTAAGATGAACTGTACAAAACTACAGGAAACTGTTGGAAAAAATAATTTTTTCATTCGTTAGAAATGTATCTAGATGATTATAAATGGTGAAAATTTCATATATTAAGAAAGAATAAACAAAAGATTTTAAGAAATCATTGCTTTTACTGGTAAGTTTAGATCCAAATTGTTCTGTACCTAAAAGGAATGCATAAGTAGACAGAAGGAGGAATCAGTTGGATGAACATGTGGACCAAATAGAGAAAACATTTTCTTACTGAGCAGATAGTGCATTATATATATTTGATCAGATTGACATGCTTTCAAAATAATATTTATATATGGAAGCAGACAAGGCTTGAGCTGTTGAAATCTTGTTTTACTCTTTAATGCATATTTAAATAGATTACAGCTGGAAATAGAAGTGATGCAATGAATGGAATTATCTGTTGGAACAAAAGTGTCTTATGAACAGGATATAGTTTATTGTAATGAGGGACCAATGCCTACATTATTTCAGAAGCCAACGAAAGATCTCACCATCGTGTCAGTAACAAAAACTCAGTTGACCCTTCAGCATCTACCCCAACAGAGATAATGGTGCTAGAAATTTCTCCTAAACAACCAGATCATGACCCAATGTCACAACTACAGTTGAAAAGACATATTACTGAACGTTTAGTGTGGACTCATTTATTTATGTGCATATTGATGTTTATGGTTTAAATTTGCAAATTATTGCAATTCTGTTTGGTATTTAAATTCATAGATTTAAGAGGTGAGTCCTTTTTGTCTTTTGGTTGTTGTACCTTTTACTTCCTTTCTAGTAGCAATCACAAAATCAACTGCAGTTGTAAGTTCCCATGAACAAGAATGAATTAACATTTGATACTGGTATTTCTTTAACATGTTCTTCAGGCTCAATCAAAGTCAGTGAATCCTTATTGCAGATTATCTCCAATGGTCAATATGTGCATCCGTCTGCTCATGAACGATTTGGTTTCAGCACAATAACTTTACTGGAAATAGTTGTATTTTATCCAGATTTAATATGCTCATACCAGTTTGATTTACAATATTCCACAAAATAATTCACAGGAGTTATGTCCCCAATTTCCCGTCTAGTGGATGTTAATTTCTATCATTAAACTAGATCAAGAATTGTTTCATTTTAACAAAATATGACATGCAACTGATGAAGGCTTGGATAAGTTTGATGTCCAGTATTCCACAACATTGCTTACTGGAGTTGTGGTTCCTGAGTGACTTTTGTGTCTACTTAACATTGATTTCCACAGCATACTTATACCAACAAACCATCAAAATATTTAGGACTTATTGATGAGCCAGCCTTGGCAGAAGCTGAACAAATACTGAATAGAGGTTGGTAAAGTATTACAGAGGGATTCTGGCATAAATGAATTTTGTGTTTGTACAAACTTTGCCTATTTGTCAAGAAATATGGCTGCTGTAATGGAATAGATAAACCTTTAATAACTTCGAACAAATGGGGGACAGATAATAAGTTGAAATTTTTAAAATAAAAATTATTTACCTTTTAGCTGTGTTTTGTTGCCATTATGACAGTTGTTTGTTCTACAGTTGATAAAGCCATCATATTTTCTTTAGTTATTGTGTTAATTAAAGTAATAATCAATCGACTGTTTTCTAAATTTTATTCTGCACATCAAGGTTTCCTGACAATCAGTAGTGTTATGCAGTCTATGCTAAATTTCATTTACAATTGAAATGCAGGTAAAATATGGTTTAAGGCTTTTAATGTATAGTTTATTTATGCCTGATTTTGTTTTGTTTTATTACCTGTTATTTCCTTCTATTTTGCTATTTCTTTTTGCTCATGGAGTACTGAGAAAACACCACTCAGTGAGATGAAATATATTTAACTTTACAGCAAACTGTTGGAAGAAGGAATTCTTTTGTTATTTAAAAAATCTGATATGAATCAAAATGTTCATAATCTCAAAAATGAATAAAAGATGGTAAGAAATCGTTGATGTCTCTAATAAGTTTTGATCCAGAATATTTTACATTTGAAACAAAAGTAAAAGCAGCAGGAAGGAGTAATAAGGTAACATATCAACTAAACAGAGTAAACGTTTATTCTCTGCCGACATTATTTCAGTAGCCAACAAAAGATCTCAACATGATGTCAATAGGGAAAACTCAGTGGATTTCACAAAATCTACCCCAAGAGAGGCAGTGGTGCAAAAAGGTTCTCCTGATCAACCAGGTCATGACACAAATACTCATCTACAGTCGCTGACGGGTACGATTGAAAGTTTACGGTGAACACATTGATTTATATGCCCATCAATATTTATGGTTTTGCAAATATTGCAATTCATTTTGGTATTTATTTTTTTGGACTGAAGAAGGGAGTTCTATTGTTTCTATTGGTTGTTGGGTCTTAAGTGTCTTTCCTTGTAGCGATGACAAAATCATCCATATTTTCTAAGCCACAAACAAGAATGAATTAATATTATACACTATTATGTCTTTAATATGGTCATGCTGAACAAACTTTGTGCATCCCTATAGCAAATTATGTCCATTAATTCATCTGTGCTTGCAACTGTTGATCAAGATTTTGATTTGTACACAATATCTTTACTGGAAGTAGTTGACTTTAAACCAGATTTAATATGGTCAAACTATCTTGATTCCGAGTATTCACCTACATAATTCACAGGAATGATACCCCCATTTCCCATCTTTGTAACGGTAGTTTTGCTGCTAAACTACATCGAGTTAATAAATTTTAACGAAATATGACATGCAACTTTTTTATTGATCACACTTCAAACTAGTTTGATTTCCAGCATTCCATAACATCACTTACAGGAGTTATGGTTCCTGATTGTCTTATCTACTTAACTTCGGTTTCCATGGCATAATTGTACCATGAAACCCTCAAAATATGTGGGACTCATTGTAGAGCCAGCCTTTGGCTAAGCTAAGATAAACACTCAGCAGAAGTTGGCAAAATATTATTGAATGCATTCTGGTATAAACAACTTAAATTTGCACAAATCTTTCCAGTTTGTTAACCAATATAAATGCTGTTGCAAAAAATAGCAAAAACATTATAATAACTTTTAGATGAAGAGGGAAAATTAACAAGCTGAATCTAGTCCTTAAAAGAAGAAAATGCATTCAGGTTCTAAAATAACAATTATTTGCATTTTAACTGTGGCTAATGTCCAGTATACCATATATTTTTTCAGCAGTTGATGATGGCCATAGTATTTTCCTTATTTGACTTGTAACTGTTTACTAAACTTTATTACATACATCAGGTGTTCATGGAAGTCTGCAATATTCTGCTGTCTGTGCTACAGTCATTTATAAGTGAAATACATGTGAAGCATGATTTGATGCCATTTCACTTTTATTTCATTTATACTTGATTTTGTTTAGTTCTTGTACCTCTAATTTCCTGCTATATTTTTTTCCTGCTGGATGAGTACTGAGAAAACACCACTTGATAGAGATGAACTGTATAAAACTATGTAGCAAAGTTATGGAACCATATACCTTATTTGTTAATTATAAATACAGATATGAGACTAAAACATCAATATCTTATATATAGGAAGAAAGAATAACAGAAGAAGGTAAGAAATCATTGATTTCTCTGTTAAGTTTTGATCCAACTTGTGTTGCATCTAGAGTGAATGTATTAATGGCCATAAAGAAGAATAAAGTGGATAAACATATGGACACAATAGAGGAAACATTATCTTACTGTCTGCAATATTTCAGAAGACAAGAAAGGATCTCACCATCATGTCAGTAGAGAAAAGTCAATGGATCCTCCAAGATCAACCCGGAGAGAGTCATTGATGCAACAAATTTCTCTTGATCAACAAAGTCATGACCCAGAGTCTCATCAGTCAAGGACAGGTATGATTGAAAACTTAGTGTGGATTCAATTATTTATATGCATATCAACATTGATGGTTTTTGCAAATATTATAGTTCCCTTTGGTATTGAAATTCTTGGATTGAAGAAGGGAATCCTATTGTTTCTAGTGGTTGTTGGGTCTTGAACTTTATTCCTTATAGCTCTCAGCAATCATCAGTAATTGCTAACCAACAAACAGGAATGAATTTAGATTATATACTGGTATTTCGTTAGTATGGTCCTGTTGAACAAAGCTGATGTACACCTAAAGGAAATTATATCCATCCATACATCTGTGCATCCATTTCTTCTTCAATAATGTGGTGTCTGATCAAAACTTGGACTAGTTGGACATTAACCAGATTTAGTATTCTCATACAAGCTTGATTATCATATTCCACAATGAAATATGGCATTGTTCTTTGTACTGATAAAAGCTTAAACAAGTTTGACTTCCAGCATTCCACAAGGTCTCTTAAAAGAGGTATGGTTTCTTATTGCCTTTTACTGTCTATGTAACTTAAGTTTCCATATCATAATTAAACCAACAAGCCGTTGGAATATGTAAGACACATTGGCAAGCCATCCTTTTCATAAATGATCTTAAAGTTTACACACATATTACCAATTTGTCAACCAATAAAGGTTCTGTCACAAAATAGATAGACCTTTTAACAACTTCTACAAAAGTGGGGATAATGAACAACTTGAATCAAGTCTTCTGACTTGCTGCTAGTTTTCTTTTTTCCCTCCGGTTAGAGTATTGAGAAAAAAACATTTGATGGAGATGAACTGCACAATACTACAGGAAACTATTGGAAACAAAATAACTTTTTCATTCATTGGAAATGTACCTATATGATTACAGATGGTGAAAATCTCAAATATATTAATAAAGAATAAACAAAATATTGTAAAAAATCACTGCGTTCACTGGTACGTTTAGATTCAGTTCTGTAGCAAAAGATAAAGTATAAGTAGACGGAAGATATATTGGATATTTATGAACAGAAAACATTCTGAGTAAGCAGATAGTACATTATATTTGATCAGAATTACATGCTTAAAAACAACATTTATGTATGGAAGTGAGACAGAAGGTGAGCTGTTGAAATCTTGTTTTACTCTTGTATGTATATTTACATAGGTTACAAAAGGAAATAAGAAGTCATACAATGAATTGAAGTCCCTGTTGGAACAAAAGTGTCTTATGAACAGGAAGTAGTTTATTGTAGTGAGGAACCAATGCCTACATTATTTCAGAAACCAACGAAAGATCTCACCATCATGTCTGTAAGGAAAGCTCAGTTGACCCTGCAGCATCTACCCCAACAGAGATAATGGTGCTAGAAATTTCTCCTAAACAGCCAGATCATGACCCAATGACACAACTACAGTTGAAAAGACGTATTACTGAACGTTTAGTATGGACTCATTTATTTATATGCATATTGATGTTTATGGTTTATATTTGCAAATTATTCTTCAGGCTCAAACAAAGTCAGTGAATCCCTACTGCAGATTATGTCCATTGGTCAATATGTGCATCCATAAATGAACTTTGTGTTTGTCAAGAAATATGGCTGCTGTAAAGCAAAATAGATAAACCTTTAATAATTTCGAACAAATGGGGGACAGTTTCCAAGTTGAATCTTGTCTGAATATAAAATAAAATGTATTTAAGCTCCAAAGTAAAACTTATTTACCTTTTAGCTGAGTTTTGTTTCCATTATGACAGTTGTTTGTTCTGCAGTTGATAAGACCATAGTATTTTCCTTAGTTAAATATATGGACATAATAGCCAAATTATTTTCTCATTGACAAAGAGTGTGTTATGTATATTTTAGAGGAATTTCTTTCAAAACAATATTTATATATGGTAAGCAGGTATAAGTTGAGCTTTTGATATCCTGTGTGCACAAGTCATCAGATCACCAGATTTTTTTTTTAAAGTGATACAATGAATGGAATTTCCTTTTGGAACAGAAGTGTATTATGAACAGGATGTAGTTTATTGGAGTGGGGGACCATATGCCTACCTTATTTCAGAAACCAATAAAAGATCTCCCAATCATATCAGTAGGGAAACCACAGTGGATCCTTCAAGATCTACCTCAGAAAAGCCAGTTGTGGAACAAATTTCTCCTATCAACCAGGTGATGACCCCGACTTATTAATCTGTATTAAATTTGACAATTTCTATATCTAAATAGAGTGTACTAAAGACTGCATATATGCAAATTTTTGCAATCATTAAAATGGGGGAAAGCTGTTTTTTAAGTTCAGAATTAGTCTCAGTTCAGTGTAAATTTGAGGTGATCATTAGAGGAAAGATTAGTGGGAGACATCAGTAATTCAATATATATTACAAACCATTGCAACACATCATGACCTGTCATCTTTTACCAGAATTGCAATTGAAATTGCAGATTGTTTACGAGTACAATATACACCTCTGTTGACTAAGTTGATAAAGGAAACAATAGAGCATGACTTTTACCAGAATTGCAATTGAAATTGCAGATTGTTTATGAGTACAATATACACCTCTGTTGACTAAGTTGATAAAGGAAATGTGACGTTTGCACGTATTGGGGTGGGGTTCTTCCAATATAATTTAATTAAATTATGATGAAAGTTCCACCCTGGCTCATTAGGTTAGAAAGTTAAATTAGTGACGATGTAGATTTACCGCTCTGAGCCCCCAGTCAGCAATGCTGACAGTTAAATTATAGAGAACACGAAGATGAAATTCAATCAATAACAATTTAATAAATTTGATAATTTAAAACGGTAACTTCCAATCACTCGTCTTTCCCTCGACCAAGTGACAGCCTAATTGATCCCCTGATTTACAGTGTGAGTTCGATTTTCCCCCTGTCCTTGCATCTACTCATCTATTTCTTCCCACTGATTCCTTCCTTCTTTCTGCTCCTCTAACTCCTCCTTTGTCCTCGTTTCCCTATTTACTATTTCCTCCTCCAATTTCGCTCCCAGACTTCAACTTCACCTTCTTCTCCTTTCCTCCGTCTCTCTATCCGAGACTACGGGACCAAACTGTAACTGGTCTGTCCCTCAAAGCTTCCTGTGAAAAACCACAAGGCGTTAACATATGTTTTATCGAATCTCACCTCACACTATATCAACAATTAATCATCAGATAGCTATCACTGTCTCGGTCACGCATGCATACACATCGAAATTCCCACACACTTCTTGCAGGGTAAACAATGGCGTAATAACACGGTATCAGCGAATTGTTATGCAGACATCAGTACAATGCGTCACGTCAGTATATGCACATATATATTTAATCTCATCATGCTACAATCTGACAACAATCAGACGCATGTCTGTACATTACAAATATTCAACAATGGCAAAATCTATAATCATATGAACATACGTGTTAGTCTACTATAAAATACCCACATAGCAAAGTACAATAATAACTCTTATGACGGCTAGCAAGCTATATAATTCTTTACAAATATCAACTCATTTCTTCAAATATGCAAACATATTAACAAAACAAAGTAATTCTTCATACTACGATTCTAGTAATAATAAAGTATACATACGACCTACAATTAAAATGCAGTCGCATTCCACAAAGACCAAACAAATATCTACTGACTTATTTGAAGCTTTCTACTTAGAATTTCCTGCTCCAAGATTTTTCCCGCCAATAATGAATGGCTATTCGGAGTTATGCTAACCTCTTCTCTGGGTAATTTCTCTCAGCGAACTAACTCTTGCCGGGAGATGCGGGGATATCATTCTTCCCAAATCAAGGTCTCTCCCCTATCTCGATTCTGATTGGGTGGCACTGTGCCCCTGTCCAATCGTCTTAGTGGCCAGTTCAACCTGTCTGTCTGTTTCCAGGGAAAGAAGTTAAGACACTCCCACTTCTTCAGGCAACTTCTTTTGATCTTGGAAAACATTTCGACACCTAGGTGATAATTCGCTATCGGGTGGCCTCGCAACTCCTATGTCCGGCTCTTCAATTCTAGCCACAACAATCTTACGTAACGGATTAGTGCTAGCCTTCGGCATTGTTTGACATCAAACAATGGCCTGTCAGAATTACCTTGATTATACATGTTTCAAACTGGGCTACTCTGGGTCGGGGTAAACATGACAGGAAACAATAGAGCATGATTTGGTTGGATGAAAAACTAATAACATTGTAATTGAGTGTGCCATTATAATACATTTAGCGATTGATTGGATCATATTCTTTAATCAGCCAGTAGAAATAATTGTTGGATATATTTAACATCATGCAACTGTTGTAAACAATTATGCTAAAGAGTAGATTGTGACTGGATTGAATATTGATTACAAGTAGATATGGTGGAAATACTCTACAGGAATGTTGAATAAAATATCAATGGAAATTGTTACAATTCATTTTCACACCCCTTCAAATTACCCCACATCATGTCCTATTTCTGCATTTTCCATTCTTCCTGGCTGTCTGGGTTGTTTTTTTTTTTGAGCGGGGGGGCCTGTTACTGGTATGCAAAAAAATACTGAAAGAAGATAATATAGTCACAATTGTTCTTGCAGTGTAAGTGGTCTGGTTTGTCTTGTTGCAAAACCCTGTCTAGATCCTTAATAATATTTACTGTTACTTAATGTCAGTCATTTTAATCTGGTAATTTAACTTTCATCTAAACAGATTGAAGCAGTGAATGTTATATTTTGTTGTGTCTTAATATCAGTTGATAACTAATGTTTACAGAGCAGGGTCTTAGTAGACAGAATGCTCAGAATGTCATATCATGAGACATGTGGATATCAGATTCTGTTTTTACAAAATGATTGCAGTGTAAAAATGTTGAAGTCCTTGTTTTTGCAAACCTTGATATTGTGTCAAGGTCTAGTTGACTTTGCTGTCATTATTGTTCTAAGCATCATTTTGTAATGATTTACAAAAGAAGAAATAACTGAGGTTAGTATTTGCAAAAGTTTTAAAGTTTTGCATTACTAAATATTTCCAGTCAGTTTGCAGGACATTCACAAACAGTTTTCACCTCATTTGTGTAGTGCATTTGTGGATACCTCACAAACATTGATTTTAAATATATATATATATATATATATATATATATATATATATATATGGAAATGGATTGCAAAGGGGATAATATAAATATGTTCTGTTATGGACTGTAAAGTGGTGTGGATACCAGCCATGAAAGGAAGTTGTTCCTTATACTGAACTATAAAAGGAAAATCTTAGTGAATCAGCCCTAATCTATTTTCTAGAAATGGTTCTTGACACAATTAACTTATATCAACTTATATATTTTATGTCATATACAAGTGAAATATTGGTGAAGTAATGTACTAAGTGGAATGTCAGTGTGTGGAAATATAAGTAAAATTATAAGTTAGAATGTGTCCATGGATACATTCTCACTTATATTTTACATATACTTCCACACACTGACATTTCACTTAATATATCACCTACATTACGTATGCAAATTATAACCCAACATTTCACTTAGTATATCAGCTATATTGTGTATGCAAATTATAACCCAATTAATAGGTGACCTGAAGGTCTTGTGTCAGTGTAGTATATGTCACTGAGAAATGTAAAATAAATATAAATCATGCATGTTTTAGTTATTGAGTAGATCTTGAGCCTATGTGAATGTTGTAATTATCTTAGCTGGTCTACTGTGAATGTTATCAGGTCAATGAAAATGGGCCTCCATCCTAAAGTTAACTATTGCAAACTCATGATGTTCTTTTGATTTCAGCATTTGGATCCTGAAAGTTAAATTTGCAATTGAACAATATTTTCCCAAAATGATGGTTTTAGGACCTATAAAATACAAAGTTCTTCATTTGTGGAATGCATGTCAGTGCATCGCCTCAAACTACTTTCTGTTTACCGCTGCACACTTTCATGATATATATCACTATATGGAGCAGATGCTTGGGTCTACAATTCTAAAATTATGAAATACAATAATTTATTTTCAAAGTTGGACAAATTAATATGTCACTGGGCTGCTATTAAGATAATCAAGTCCATTGGACTTACCAAAACAGGTGAGTAATATTTTTACTTAGTCTGAATTAGAATTCCTGTCTTTAAATCTCATTTGTCAGCTGATAAAATTTCACACTAATGTCTGAAACATTGTCTAACAGCACATTGTATTTTACTTGTATTGAGTATCAATCCTTTGGACATTGCAAATAAACCTGTTTTAATAGCATTAATACATTACTTGCTTTTAGTATATTTTTATGTCTTCTTGGGGCACTAGACCCAAGTTCAGAGTGAAAATTTCCTGTCTAATTAGCAATTGGTGGCCTAGAACAAAATTAACAGTCCATATCTGATGCCTTTGTCACTTCCGTTCAAACGGAATGTAATGCTTCTTTTCCAATAAGTGATATGCCACCTATCTTTGGATGCTCATGACATTCGATAATTCAAAATTTCTTTTCCATCTTTTGAATCAATCATATCCATTTTTGTATTGCAATTGACATTTTCCTCAGTCTTAGCATTACATTACATTTGTGGGTTTCCCTGTTTATTATTTTGTTGAATTTCGATGCTTCATTATTTATCCCTTTTACTACCAGTGTAAGGGTAGCTATAATCCTTTATATTTTTGTTCCTTCATATATTGTATTGGCAATTATTTTTTATACTTTCAGCAATGCCACAAGAAGTAATTAAATGCGACCATGAAACATCTTTTTGGCCCACCCACCATTCCACTTATTAAGAGTGCACGCATGGATGAATGTCTTTATTATAGGTAGATGAAGCTTGGGGCTAAGCAGAAAACTTACACTTTCATAGAAAGAGAAAGAAAGAAACATCCTCCTTTTCATTGCTGATAGAGCCTCTCCACTCCAGGGAATGGTCAAAATATTAATAGGGACCTTGGGTCACCTTCTGGTACAAGTAAGCTGCCAGCTAGCCAATTTTGCCAATCCTGGTGGGAGTCTTTATGGGACTTTCCATTGCAAAAAAGTTGCAAGCTTGCTGATACAAGGAGGTATCAAAGGGTATTTTCTGGTTTAAACAAGCCACTAACACTTCCTAGTGAGTTGCACCTCTTCCTTGTAAGGGAAGTGCAATCATCTCATCACTCCTGGAAGAATCATATTATTACATAAAAACTATAGGGACTCTGTGCAAAGACCATTATCATTTAACAGTTATTTGAGCAATGACTGGTCATTTGGCACCATGCGTAGGTCAGTGTGCACCAGGTTAAGCTAACAGACACCAAGCACTGGTAACCATTTGTTGGGAATGAGTGGCAGAAGGTCAGTAACTGGTCACCACTCATTCATTTATGCATCTATCAGTCTTTGTATTTCCCAGACCAGGACCATGGAGCAACCTGTCACCTCCTGGAAAAGGGATATAGGTCAATAACCATATTTCCGTACATTTCGATATGATCTTTTTCTGAACTTGGGAACTCTCTCCACCAGATAGTGAGCCTGGAATGTCTCATTTCCCCGCATGGCAACATGGATAAGATTTTCATGGCTGCTTTAATCTGATGGACTGGAAAGGCTGTATACTTTCCCCATTTCTCCCTGCAATTATTTTGGATGGAAAAGAAGAGGCTGCCCCTCATCTCTTTGTGTATCAAGAATGGATTACCAACCTGCTTTACTGAAGTTGGAGAAGGAAACAGGAAGTTCTGTCTCATCCGAGATAGATGAGGTAGGATGATTAATTATCAAGTCTAATAGAATATACTGAGTTCAAGGAGATCCTGATTGGACTGCCTCATTTTTCATTTCACGTTCCCCATCTCTGTCATATACCAGGCAGATGATGGAAAGATTAGGAAGCATTGATATAAAACAGTAAATGAAGTTATGTGTCCAAAGTATTCTGTATCTGCAGACACACAAATTTGCTTCCCTTGCCTCCACACTCATCCCTGGTAACTGGTATACTACACAAGCTGGCAAAATGACATGAGTAGTCAGGCATTAGAGTTGCTGGTCAGTCCCCTCTACCACCCTCTGGACACTTGTATCATCATGCAGTTACGAGTCTGATTTACCCTCGTGACCACTTAAACCTCCTGGCTTGATTTTGAACAATTGCAAGTAGAGATAGCCATGCTATTCTGGCTTATCATTATGGTCAAAATGCTTGAAACCATAGATTTGGATGCCAATGTTTTCTAAGCAGCCTCCTTTATTCTTTTCAGAGGAGGAATCATTGTCTTTGGCTGCTTTAGTGACCCTGGAGACTTTAGCCAGGAGAGTGAGGCAGCTAAATCAATGAGAAACCATCCATAGTCTGAGATGTTTTTGGATTCCTTGCCCATAAACTTTAAGCATGGATCCCATCGGAAGCACCTTATTCCCTTTAAAACTCTTTCTACACCTAATTCATCAAAGGGATGGCGGTAAAGATTAGAGCAGGAATTCTATGGATTCCTCAACCCTACTAAGATGGAAGGTAGTCAACCCTATGGAGTAGTTCTCTCTCTGCTACCAGGTCCCCTTGTTCCTGACATCCCAGTAGATACCATACAAAATCATCTTTTTGAGGCCTGGTGGGACATAATGGTTCTCTATGCTATAAGAGATGTTAACCGGCCTTGCTTCTGGGACCCTCCACCTCTATCAAAGAACCCAATCTGTTTTCTCTAGACCAATTTGGAATCCTTTAGTGGAGATGTATACACCCATATAAAGATTCGGACAGTAGTGGTGATGTTAACCATTCAAAAAGTCCAGTATCATATTCTGGGATCTCACTGGTTTTAAAAAACTGCAGAAAATTTACCATTATCATCCATCTTACTAAGTTAAATATGTTTATTCATAAAGACAGTATCAAGCATCCAGTTTTTTGATGTCATGTTGATAGTAAACGTTCTCAGACATATTTTGTCCAGATACCTGCCACTCTCAGAAAACAGTGACTTGTCTGGTCTTAATCCCCAATCTGGAGAGGTTATATCTGGTTTCTTCTCCAACATTCACGTATCCAGTATTTTGAAGACATGTGAATATTCAATGTTTCTGAGGCATATCTTACCCATAGACATGCCACACTCTTGAAAAACAGTAATTTATCTGGTCTTAATCTCCTGTTTGGACATATGCTTAGTTGTCCATCAATGAATATTCCAGACTTTCAAGAGAACACAAAATGCAGGAGTGTTTCCTTGGTGTCTGAGGTAAAGTCAGGGCTAGCTAGTGTGTCTTATGTGATATCCATGTCATGCAACAAAAAAAATGTATATTTAGGTTGAAAATAATCTCCAATTTGACTGCAGTTTAAACTGGAGAGGCCTCGTATGAAGTCTTCCTATGGAAACTAGATATGCTGCAACAATCAGGGTTGACAGGAAAGACAGCTAGAAGTGAGCAAACAATGAAGTCATCTTGAGGACACTTGTTGTGAGAGACAGTATCAGTGTGATTGTGTGAATAGGATTATGGACTCTCCCTTGATTGTGAGGCAATGCACTACTTGGCGAATTTCTGAGAAAGAATCAGGGGATCACTCTCAGACATCCTCCCACTCTATGAAAGATGAATATTTACAGCATAGAGTCTGTCAAGGCAAGAATGTGCAGTCCTCACATAATTGCAGAAAATCCCTTTCAGCTGTGTAGTAGAAATGTTTACAACACAGCAAAATAGCAAGCTAGCACTCAGTATCTTCCCACTGCCAGGCCGGAGTTTATGGCGGTGCATCTTTGGATTTCAAAAGGGATAGATGGGATACCTTCTCTATCATACTTTTTCGGAATAATAACTCGTGTTCTTCACAGAGTCAGAGTTTTGTATTCACTGTTTATCGACTACCCATTCATGCCATCAGTTCTAATATTTGTAGTTCAGCGATTTCCTTAATCTGTTTTTTTTTTACACTAAGAGAGAATTACCACTTAGGAGAGATCTGCTATTTGGGCACAGGGGTTTCCTGTTGCTCAACAATAGAAAGGAGATCAAACTTCATGCCTGGTTTACATTAAATAGTGTATCAGAACTTTTTAGGTACTTTAGCAAGGTAGAACTTTTCATGTGTCATTTGATTGCTACGTAAACTTCATCATGAACCATGAAACTCCGCATCATGCTTCATTTGAGATACTTTGAGAATGTTTTCCTTGTCCAGTTTGTAATAATGCTATAAAATTATGAAGTACACTTTCCGTTACCCAGACCATTATATGAGACACCAGATGCAGATTGTCTGTCTGCTTAGACTAACAGGATTAAATATAAATGACATTAATGAAAATGTCATGATAACACTATTCGAGCCACATCAGGAGCATGTAAATATAATTACAAAATGCAGATATATTTGCCTGAAAATTGGAAAGACTGTGGTATTTTCTATGCAACTACATCATATTTTGTTCTTTTTGAAAGAATATTGACTTATTGCCACATATGTGCTGCTACATATCTATCATGATATAATTCAGTTCTCATTGGGTACAATGTGAAGAAACCCACAATTGCCATTTGACTTTTGTATGATTTTGTAGTTGTATACTGTCTATTCATTTAACTTAATTGAACTGAATAATTATGTAACTCACATAATTGTTTGAAAGTTTGGTTTAGGCACGATCATATTGGCAATTGATTTCACATCTTGGGTTTACAATACAAATTCTTAAAATGTATAGAAATTTTTCACTGTAAATAGCTTGTATTGGTTATGTTTGGAAAGCAAACTTTTATTTCTTAATGTAAAGGTTTTTTTTCTTCCGTATAAACACTGATATAAATTCACTACCTGTATTTATATTGCATGTGCTCTTTTAGAGGATGGGTTAGGGTTTGGAATGGTGTTAAGTGTACCTTCAGTTCCTTGCCTTGCCATTCAAAATCACTGCATATCTCTGTTTCTGACATTCCTACTTTATTTTACATACATACGATCGTCCATGTCATGGAATTAATAACTTTTATTTATTGAATATATGTACTTGGGTTTCATTTTTTGTGTACAATGATACCCGAGGGTGATTTATGTATATTGTGTCATATTTCAAAATAGTGGGTTCAGTTCATCCCATTCCGCACGTGCGAAGTGCTCTCGATGGGACAAACTGAATCCCTACATTGCACAGACTGTCTGTGTATAAATACCTCACCGTATGTACATTTCTTTACAATACAAAATAGTCTTGTCAGCGGGCAGTCTGCTTCAAGGACTTGCACATCTTCAGCTGTAGAGGTATGTAAGTTTATTAATTTCTAGTCTATAAGTTATAACTACTGTATTGCCACATTTATTTTTGTATGTTTGTTATGTAGCTTTGGTTTACGCAGTATAATGCACCATTTCTATTCTTGTTTTTGACTTAGCAAGGGATGTATGTTAGTAAAGCTGCATCTTTTTTCAGAACAGTTTAATATAGTAGGATTCTTATCAAGCAGGATTAGGTTTATTTTTGAACCTGTCATTTTGTAATTATTGTGCTGATAATGTAATCTATATAACTTACCGTGTATAACATCATCACGTTATTATGCCCATGCCATGTATAGTACACGGTATTGGATATATTTTCAGCTGTCTAGTGTCTGTGACCAGAGTGTCTCTGTCTGTGACCAGAGTGTCTGTGTCTGGAGTGACTGGAATGTCTGTGTCTGTGATTGGAGTGTCTAGTGTCCGGGGTGTCCAGAGGGTCTAATGTCCAGAATGTCTTCTGTCTAATGTCCGGAGTGTCCGGAATGTCTACTGTCTGTGACCAGAGTGTCTGTGTCTGGAGTGACCAGAGTGTCTCTGTCTGTGTCTGTGTCTGGAGTGACCAGAGTGTCTGTGTCTGAAGTGACCAGAGTGTCGAATGTCCGGAGGGTCTAATGTTCAGAGTGTTCCAAGTGTTTCGAAGTGTTCAGAGTCTATCGCAGCTGTGAAGCTGAATTGTAGCAGCTGCGGAGCTGAAACAGTGTACTAATGACAGAGTGTATCTCCGTACATGTAATTTGTTAGCCATAGGCTAATTTTAGGGTTTTGTAAAACCCAGTGTATGTTTTGGGACAGTAAAGATAAGTTGTATATCTGTCCCTCTTTTTTTTATCAACATAATTTCACTACCTGAGCGAATTCATTATACTACATTAGTAAGGTTTGACATCGTTTCATTGTCAAATCATTGTGAACCATTCATCCCTTGTCTGTATATTTGCTAAATTAATTTATTTGTATTTTTCATCATTAAGTCTGTGCATTCTTATGTTAATCAGATCCAATATTTGGATTATATATATATATATATATATATATATATATATATATATATATATATATATATATATATGCACCTTTTCATAATTAGTTGCTCATTGAAGTCGTCCATTATTAAACATTGTATTTGTGTCGTCAAAAGTGTTCTGTTGTGAATCTGAAAATCCCACCCGGTTATCTTTCTACAGTCCTCATCAAATATGTGAAGACATGGATCAAAACTCTCCATAAAAATGTATTAAGCTCTTTTGTGGACTATACCAATTTTATCCATTCCATTTGCTTTAATACCTTTTTTAGATCCAGAACAAGGTACTATATGTGACGCCATTTCCAAGCATCTATAATGTTTTTATTGTAATTGCCTGTGGAGAATGGTATTATAAATAAAGGATGCATCATTTATCATTTTCATGAAGAAAAAAATGGAATTGAGCTTAAAGAGTATTGTTTATTATAAATAATAATATCATAAAATAACAACAGACATATCCTACATTAATAATATCATGTGGAAGGAGCTGGGAATTAATGAAAGTGTTTGAAAATAATTTATATTTTCACTGACAGTTGAGATATGTGGAACAAATCATAGTACTACAGTACTTTGTTATAATTAGTGCAAATAGCTTTCTGTAAAGACAAAGGTTTATTCATGCAGAGTGTTTTTTTGCCAAAATTTGCATAAAATAATACAGATCCTTGAACATTCATAACTGTTTTATTTGTCAGTGATTTGAATTAAATAAATAGTGATTGGCCCATGGAATTTGAAGGAAAACTTTGCAGAAATTTGTAATTAAAGGACCCATTGTTTTGCTATTTCCTTTTAAAGTATAGTCAGATTTAGGAAATGATAAAACCATTTTCAAGAGAACCATTTTTAATTTACAGAAATACCCAGAATTTGTAGGCATGCTGTACTACATTACTTTAGATTTTAGCACAGCATGTCCAGCTCTCATTATATCTTAAGTGTAGATGCATCTTCTATGTGGTGCTACCCTACTTTTCTGCAATTATGTAAATGCTAAACTTTGGACTCAATATTTCAAATCAAAAGAAACTTCTCTATGTTTTCATTGCATTTTGTGAACAATTCTCTATGTAGCTTTGGTCAATTTATTTTCTTAACATATGCAGATACTCATTCTATTGAGCTCTGCATCACAAAGACAGTCTTTGCCCAATACCATAAAACTCTGTTAACTTATGATGTAGTACGAGTACAGGGTCACTATGACCAGTGTTTGTCAGCTCAATGCATGAGAGACTTTCAAACTAATATACATATTTAATCCATGTCTGACAGCATATGCCCAACATTCAATATAACAAGTGACCAGTGAGATCATATAACACAGTTTTTCCTATTCCTGTGTACATCATATAACACAGTTTTTCCTATTCCTGTGTACACTAGCCTAAGTTACATATACAGATGTATTATTTACACGATTTTTGTTCTGATAAAGACCTTGCTGGCCATATAAAATAATGATATAATATTGCAACTAATTATATATCTTCAAGCCATATAGTGGTGTATGATGCATCAGCCAAGTTTTGTTTGGTAAAATATTTAGGTTATTTTGGAACATTTCTTTTTGGCTTTTATGTATGGATAATAAACCTTAATACTAAAATTTCTATTTTCAGATGTTAAAAGAGTGGAACATTGTACTAAGCCATGCCAAGTAGAACCACTACAACCACAGGTAGTGTTCCACATTTCAAAGATGTATATGATAATGTTACAAGTTAGTATATATATCTAATGTTCTAAAGTGCCATCTCAGCTGTTTGAGTGGTCAGTTTTTTATGTTTGAATTTTTTCCATCCTCTTCATGTGCACAAACAAATATGACATGTGAATGTAGTGACATTTGTTGCCTAATAGCCAATCTGTAGAGAAAGTAGTTTATACAAGAGTCATTGTAGTCACCTGGAGTCATTTGTTTCCCAAACTTTATGTTTGACTTACCAACAGGTAGAGGTAGAATCCTATCCATTTTGGCACACCGAGGTTGAGAGTCAAGATTGCTTGGGCTAAAATTATGATTTTCATTTCTGCATGATAAGTTTCCATCAGACTACATTGGTAAACCATAATTAGGCAAAACCAGTTTGTTAATAATTCCGAGGCAGAGAGATGAAAGATCAATGTTCTTGGAGCTAACATTGCATTTTTATTTATATAGTAAAATACCAGAAGAGTTGATGCCATGATCTGGCATCTGTTAATCGATTAGAACCAATATTTTAGTGCTAATCATCCTCAACTACATGGATGGTTGTCTTGAACCTTCACACACACACACATTCATTCCAAGGTCTAACTTTCCTAAATCAAACTGTTTCATCTGTAGCATCCAGTATGGCTGCAAAGGCAGATTTCTGAAAACTTGATCATTTCAACAAAAGACTTCTCATAGTGTCTGGTTGGTCTAAAATGGAAATTCTTTTACTACCACTCTTCATGGATTGATGATCATGTTGACATGGAGTTTCACCAAGAAGCCTTGTTATGAATCTATTTGATCCTAGGTAAACATGTTGACAATCTTATGTCCAGTATGGCCACCATGGCAGCCTTATTTCAGATCTTGTTAAAAAGCTGGTTTTAACCTTAAAAGTCCTTGCAATTGTAGAAAAATTCTGTGACTGTTTAACAAATCCAATTGAAATTTTCATTAAGAATACAGATCATTAAACTATGTCATTTTTCCTTTTTTTTAAATGCAGAATTTTTTTTGTTATCTATTATTGAAAACTAATGTTATTATAATGCCTAACAAGCAATAAATGACACTTTTGCTCAAACATTTAAACAAAATGTGCACTAGTTATGCCTGAATAAAAATGGGGTAGAAAATCAGGTCACAAACTTGACAGATTTACTTGCAGAACCAATTGGCAAGTTCTTCCCACCCAAAACATAAAGTGCCCAAGCTGCTGAGAAGACATATGAAATTATGCCAAAAGCAAAATATTTGTACAAAATACACTTCTGGTAGCAGGCACCAGAAGAAGGAAATATGTTACAAATAGAAGAATAACTCCTGAAACATTAAGCAAGATAATAAAATTAATATGCTGACATTGCATATAGCACCAGGTTAAAATTGTTGACCAGGTGAGTAAACTAAATTGTACTGTGCAGTGTTCATAAATGTGTACTCAGCATGAATAGAGTTGACGAGGTACTGAAGGTTGCAACATGATGAAGTGTACAGGTTAAAGTCTGTTCGATGATGAGCTATATATACAGCCAAAACTGGATAGAACATGGATTCCCAAACCAGAAGTCCTATCAGAGTTTCCTAGACCATGCAGAAGAAAGGATCCAATCCAAAAGCAGTGGTATTATCCACCATGAACCAATCAGCTTAAAAATGTCCTGAGTTATTGCTGAACTCCTGACAATTGCCTAAGACAATCTGGAAGAGGTGAAATGTGAATGCTTCAAGTATACACATGGATAAATGATGCAGTAAAAGAACAATCTATTACTGAACACCTATAGACATGTATAAAGTCAACATGTACAAAGAAAACTCAATGTGACTTCATAAGACATTTCAACTGTACTGATGGTTTATTGAGTGGAGCAAATGAAAAAAGAGCAGCAGGGAACATACTACTCGATTTACCAACTAAGACAGTCCAATCCTGTGCAAACATGGTTTGTAACATGGGTACATAAATGTAACGGGTGAATGCCTGAGACCTCCATCTGCCCATGGCCTTAATCTGCAGTTCTAAAAGACCTGAGGAGTGTGCAGTTGTGGCTGTAACCCCAATCCTGAAGCTATGTGGAGTGTAAGTTCACAGATTTAAGACAAGAAATTTTACTGAATTTTGGAGTGCCGTAAAAAATCATTCTGCAAGATAGGTTGTACTCCATCAAAGGTAAATAAAGACCTGTTGGCACATCCTCTTTAATGAATTTAACGTCTCAAATGCCTATCAGGACCCAGATTATTTGTTTGTTGTTTCACATTTAGCTACTCTACTGGGTGGCACAAAATGCTATGGTTGAAATTATGTATAGTCAAAATGACCGTATCCAGACCGACATGAAAATTGGGAATCTGAATGACATTCAGTTGATTTATATTGCTGCAAGATGTCTTATCATATGCTCTAAAAACGTAAAGAAGGCAAGGGAAAATATTGACCTTATTTGTATTTTGATCGCACATGCTATCAGCAATATGATCATCAGCCAGAAGTAATTGTTTCAGTTCAATGGCAAGAAAACATTACTGGTGCTGGGACACTAGTCTTCTCAGTTTTTATTGCCCCCCCTCCCATAAGGAGTTCAACGAACTGGTTCAAAGCACGCAGACAAAATAAAAATGAAATGGTAGGGCCAAAACAAAGGAAATCATCCAGCATGTGGAACATGTGAGCCAAATTTTGAAAATGTTATACAGTGTAAAATAGTACTGAAGGCTGCAGAAAAAGCTTGAACAACTCATTTGCAAACATTTATTAAAGTAATAAATGCCATGCCATGAGAAACCAAGTGCCACAGTTCAATATAACAAGTTGATAGCAATATTTTAAACCAAAGAATAAGAATGAGAATTAAGGAGCTGAATATCCTTCATGGAGTAAATGGATGATTTTAGTTTTAAAAGGGGAAAATATGGAGTCAATGACATGTTTTATGAGCAAATTTATCCCCCTGATTAGGCCTTGTGTCGCAGCAGACTTTCATGAGCATTTAATGCACTGATGCTGTCTACCATGCTCAGCATACACATTTTTGTAATGGCTATTCAAATTTCATAACAGTTAAAGCCATAGTATAAAAACCTCTCTGGAATCTATGTCTTCCCCTCTCACTACCGTCCAACCAGTGTGCCCATTATACCCAAAACATGGAAAGGAATGGCCATTACCAAAGTTATTGGCAATCAGAACCCAATATTTATGGTGCAATTGTTCTCGGGGAATTTCCATAGCTTCCCCCTCACCTTGCACCAGTTGGTCATAGACATACCAGCTCATGCCCGGCCTCCAAGCAAAGCACCCAAGTGACACACAGTTTGGTCATATTTGATAACTGATAGGGTGTTTGTGTGTGTGTGTGTGTGTGTGTGTGTGTGTGTTGTGTGTGTGTAAGTGATTTGGATTTTTAATGTAGCTTTAACAATTTTTCAGTCGTGTCACCACAACGTCTGCATTGTGGCATTTTATAGTGATGTCTAGCAGTGGGGCATTGTGCCACATGAATATAACATGATGTCCCACCCAGTCACATAATCCTGACACCAGGCCGACAAGTTCTAACACTGATCTCTTATTGCTGCATGCCTCGCGAGGCAGCTGTTTGTACCATTTTTATAAGTCTTTGGTATAACTCATCTGGGGTTCAAACCTGCATCCGAGGTGGACGCTCTAACCACTAGACCACTGGAGCAGTCGAACCAATAGCTGATGGGACCAAATGGGGTAATTTTTCAGTGTATTTTGCCATAAATGCATAAGAGCTGTGGTCCAACATCGAATATTCAAACTTTTTGGGGTTACAGAGTTCCTAACCACCTAGAGCCTGGCATTAAAAGGATAAATTTTTAAAGCTTCCAAGCAAGGAGCTGTTCAAAAATAACTTTCAATTGTCAGGTGCACTTGTTTAGAATAACATTCCACTTTATATTAAATCAGCTCCAAGTATATTTTCCTTCCACAATGGATGAAATCATAAAAAAATGGTGTACTTTTTTAAGTACACACTACACCAGCCACCTCCTGTGTTTCATTTTTATTTCTGCAACAATGCAGCATTTATGTGAATAGTTGTTCATATGTTGTGTATTTACTTGTGTGTACATTTGTGTGTATGAGCATGTTATTATTAGTTTGTATTTTATATGTATATGATAGAGAGCCTCAGGGTAGATTAGTTCTCATTTGTAACTAGCTGAGTCATCCTCTAACAATAAATTATTATTATTATTATTATTATTATTAAGTAAAAATTCATCAATAGCCAACATTAAATGCATGTGTGATTGATCATGATTTGAAGCACTTTATTAAATATTCAATCTGTACAAAAATATGCTGTAGAAAATATGTCAGGAGAAAATGTTTGTGAACAGAGATTGTCTATGACCTTGTTACCAGCTTCTATCTCCATGATTCATGCGCTGGAACCCAGAGTTCAGTGGACACTGATAATTACATTGTCATCAAAAGACACCACATGAAATGCACTCAAAGAGAAGTGAAATTGATATCATCTGTCAATTCCTGCCAAATTAGAAGGGGATCTTCTAGTAGTGTCAGTGGAATCTGCCATAAGATTTGATTGCTAATGTTAGTGAAGAAAGGTTGGGTTGTGGGGGAAGGGGTAATCCTGGCAGTGTCAGTGCATTGAAGTGCCAGTCATAGATATGGTCAATACTCCCTCAACATTTTTGTCACTTCATGGTTATTTTGTCTGCCAGGCTGTATATGAAACACAGTTTACACAATTGAATTTTCAGTTTAATTACCTTTGAAATCAGATATGGATAGAGTAGCGATGCTTTTAGGACTGAGTCAGCAGCACTTAAGTTTTAGATTTTACATAACTGATATGAAATTTAAGTCACACAGAGTAGCAAATAATTTTAAGTCAATAGATTGGTTGATTTGTCAATTATTGCTTCAATAGCAAGGCTGGCTTTTGAGCCTTGATGATATCATATTTATACAATATTATCATTATGAATTATTGGTACAACTCGGATGTTTTCATTGCTTCATATAGCCTACTGATATCATTCAGGGCAGCAATTCACAAAACATTGTAATCAGCATTTATATCAAATAATAATCATTGATCCAAACATTTGCTTTTGAGACTTCTTGACTTGTACCAATTAAAATTTTCATCCCAACCAACATTCCTTTATTTGTGATGTATAATGCTTCTTTTATTAATTGAAGGTCTTAAGATCGATACTAATGTTGGGAAAAATTATGTTGTCTGTTTCATATTAACTGTTTAATCAGTAGTGATTTACATAGTTAGGCTTGTTTAATTGGCTGTTACCACTACTGGACAGCTAGCTAACAAAACATGGATAAGTGGTTTGTTTTTCCCTGATTAATTATTATTTTGCTGTTGTTCTCTGTGCCATTTATTTAAACAAAGTTGCCAAAACATTTATTGTTATTTCAAAGGGTGACAATGTAAAATGGAGATTCTGTCTGATGCTTGACAGTAAACATATCATTATAGAGGTGATTACTCAAGTGTTGCAGTGTATACTTCCCTGCTTGATAGTGAAAGTGCAAGGCTAGGAGCAATTTTGATCGATGATCAATGCAGTTTAATAACTATAGTTAACCTTGGGTTTTTCCATGCTTGTTTTGGGGTTTTCCATGTTTGTTTTGTAGGAAAATTAGTTTGGAATGATTAGTTTTTACACTTTTAATATTTACTGTGGGAAAAGTAATAAAATTCTATATTATAACAGTACTGCAAATGTACACATACACAAACTCACATTTATTTTATATTTTAAAGATCTCCAAAACATTACGGTATATAATCTGTATGATTACAGAGTATAATGATTTTATTGAAAAAACATAAGTTATTAAGATTTTATCTTAAGTCAAATTAAAACATAGTCACTCATTTTTCTTTTACTCTTACTGTAGAAATTTCTCATTTTTGTGTCAAATCACGATTTTCACTGTGAAGAAATAACTGCCTTTAAATCATATGTATATTGGTTTAGAATGCCTTACATATTGCCATCTAATGTGCCTGGTTGATCAAAGCATCATTAGGAATAACTGGTCTCTCTCTAATCTGAGTCTGCAGGTTATTTAGTTTCTGGTCATAGTTTAAGTTTTCTTCATCAGCGTGAGCTTTTTAATGCATTTTTTGTGGCATAGTTTACACCAGTGTACTCTTCACCATATATGGAGCAGTCATCCATGATTAGAATGCAGTGATATATTGAATTCACTTAGAAACAATATTAATTAATCTTGGTGGAACACTTAAGCATTTCTGCAGATATGATGAATCTTAAACTTTATAGTTTTCAAAATAAAACGCTTTTGAAGTGTATAAATTTTATTCTTTCTGCTTTCTCAACCTCTGAACAAATATAACAATATAATAAACAAAAAATTATAGAAACTCGATCTGAGGGGAGACAATTTGAGAAATTTAGTGAATATGGGTCCCATTTGGTTGGGTGTTTTTTAAATTTGCCTGATATCCAAAACATTATTTGCTATATCATGCTTGGAAAATGAGAGCTTGGTGCCTTTCTTAAGACTTGGCTTAGTGTGTATCAAACCCCGCATTCCATGGATTACTAGTCTGACAATCTTCCAGCTGAACTACTGTAGCTTCCGAGGTCTGGATTTACTCAGCATAAATTATTCGTTTTGCCTTTCACTCATGTTTCACTGTCTTATATGTTGCTTTTAAACTGATCAAAAGTGTGCACCTTGAGGTATAACAATTTTATACACCAAGCAAATAATGATTATATAATAATTATAGCTGTTTGCCTTATACGACTGAAACAATTAAAAGCATTATAATGGAGTGATTTAAGGGTATATTATAGGATGATATGTTAATCTTGCTTCAAAACATTATATTTTCGCCTGATCATTTGTTGCTTGCTGCATATCATGCCACATATCGATACTCATCAGTTTGATTGAATTTGTGTGTTGATTTGGAAATAAACAATACATCTTATTAGCACTTATTTAGTATCAATATCAGCACACTTTTATCAAAATCCATTATTTTGTTCTCATCGTACATGAGTCATGATGAAGCTAACACGATTTAATCTGTGACTTGCCAGATTTGCCTTTTGACCCAGGGGTCATGGTCGCAATCGCAAAAAATGTTTTAAGAGTTGGTGAAATTGTTTTCATTTGCTACTGTTTCCTAAATCTCATAGATGTAATCTGCTCATTATTTGAATGAATCATTATGAACCTTAGGTAATTTATTCTGTGAAACACTCTTTTAACTTTGAGCTTGACATTCAGGCCCTGCCACTTCATTCTGCAGTTAATTTCTTCAAATCAGCTTAACTGATTAGAAAAAACATTCAGCATCATTATCATTACATCAGTTGTTTTTCCATTATAGTTAGAAAATTTATTCTTGATTTACTTCAGGAATTGGACTTTCCTGTTCCTGATAGTTTAATGGAGAAAGTGCACAATACAGGTAAAAAGAAACCATTAAGTACCATTTTGAAGGAAATTAGTGGTGTTGAGGTCAACATAGAAGAAAATAGAGGAGCAACTACTCAGCAGATGAATATTGTAAAGTACTATTTAGAATCAAGCACTCCAGATGAGAAGCTCAGTGTCCATAGTGATTTATTAAGCAATGTATCTGAACTGGAATTCAAGGCATTGCAGATTGTTGAAAATGGATTTGAACAAGTGAAAGGTGTATGTATTTCATGGGATAAGGACTCTGTTGTAATATGTGGATCACCAACATTAATTCTTTGTGTCAAAAAGAACCTAACCAAAAGATTGGGGGCTCTTAGGAAAAAGCAATCGGATGAGATTTTTCTTGATGAAAAGGAAAAGAAATTTGTGAGATCTGTCATAGAAGAAATGCAGTCTGATGACACAGTATGTGTCTATGACGAGACAGTGAGTAAGGTTGTTGTATATGGTGACAAACAGGATGATATCAGGAAATTTAAACATAAGCTCAAACTCAAAACTGGGAAAGTGAAGGAAAGTGGAAGAAGTAGGCAAAGATTTGTGGAAAATGCTCAGTTGTTGGAAGCATGCCATGAAGGTTCCACTTTATCTTTTAAGTCAATGGATCTTCAACAGGATTTTTCTGGGACTAATAATGCATTTGATGCTGAAGTATTCTGCACCAAGGAAAATATTAAAGTAGCTGTATACATGGCAAACATTCTCAATCTTCCTGTCGATTGCATTGTGAATGCTGCTAATGACAAGATGCAGCATGGAGGTGGTGTTGCCAAGGTGATAGCAGATGCTGCAGGCTCAGAATTGATACGGGAAGGAAAGGCAACAGTCAGAGATAAGAGGAATCGAAAGATCCCAGTTGGCTGTCAGGTAACCACAACTGCAGGTAGACTTCCATACAAATGTGTTATCCACACAGTGGGACCATGCTGGGCAGATTATGAGCCTCATAATCTTCAAAAGGTAAAGGAGTGTGAAAAAGACTTGTATGCAGCCATCTATGGATGTTTCCTTGAAGCTGAAAAGTATGGCCTTTCTTCAGTTGCATTGCCAGCAGTTAGTTCAGGTAATTGTTCTTGCATTCTTTATTGCACATTTGATGACAATACATGTATCAGTAATTTAAGATTTTTAAGTTGACCAGGTCATTAGATTTGGTCACCGTATTCAATGGTCCTCTATTCACTTTGTATTGTTTATTATTAAATCTGTTAAACTGCACTGTTTGCAACTTTAAAAACCCATTAATTCCATAACTGAGTTTAAACAAGTTTGATGGGCAGCATTAAAATCCATCTGCTCTGAAAATATGACAATTCCTCTTCAATTGTATTCTATAAAAAGTTTCAATGAATTGGAACTGAATTTTGAAAAAGCCTCATGATGTGGATTTAAAATGTAATGTAAAACAACTGACTAAAATATGAGAATTTCTGATGACTTCACTTATTTTGGAACTAATTAAGACTCAGTCTTGCAAATATTACATAATTATAAAAATATGTAAAATTACATTAGTTTCCTAGAAGATAATGTTGCCGTAACATTTGCTAAAATTTGCATGACTTCAAACAAATCCTCAAAGAATTAATTTATGGACTATTTTAATAAATGTTGAAGAGGATGGTGCTGGTGTAGACATTTTTCAAGTCAGATTGCTTGACCTTATGATATTGCAAGGTCAGTTTTTATTTTAGCCAGATTTAGCTTCTTGTTTTAATTCCTATCCTCCGTTTTACACTTTGAGATAGACATGAAACTCAAGTTTTTGCAATCTTCTTTGGAAATGCACAAGGAAGTTGTGGTTAAAGGTATAAACATAAGAAAGAATGTCTTTTTAAACCATGTACATTAATCTTTAATGAAGGAATCTGAATAGAGTGGAGAAAGAAATAAAAATTGCTGACTTAATTAAGTCCAGAAATCTCAGTTATCTTAAAAATGATTTATTTCGACTTTATAATTTAAGAGATGTATGAAGTTTTGGCAAACCACTTCTTTTTTGTCAACAATAAACTACATGTAAAAACAGCAGAATTTAAAACCAAACTTCAGTATATGATCTAGAATAATAATTATTATAACAAATTTCATAAGGTTTTCTTTAACAAATAAGGCCTTTGTTATCAGAGTTAGTGTATTGGTTTCAGACTGCAAAATATATCAGGATATGTCTTTGGGTTTCTGTAATCAACTGTGAAAAGCTACCTTCATTTCCAAATGCTAAAAGCAAGGTGACGTGAGCATAAAATACCATCAGTGTTCATAGATTACCATGACATGCTCTTTTATTACTGATGTTGATGTTTACGATCCTATTTTTCAAATATTGTGCTGTCTGAAGGTACAATAATGTTTGAAGTGTGTGACATAAACCAATGCCGTATTTAATTTGTAAAATATCCAATGTGTTCATTTTTGATAATAGAATAAGGAATAGAAAGTTTTTAAATGTCATTCATGTCCATGAAAATTAACATTGTCTTCTATTTTCATTATAATCCTGCCATTGGTAAACTTATAACAAGTTTGTTACTATTAAATGCCTTTGAACTTCAGTCTTTTGTAAGTGGTTTATTAAACTTACTTTTGCAGTATTGTGTTTTTTGAGGGTGTGGGATTCATTGAGCTTGACCTAGGTACATGTCATAATGAATAATACTAAAGTATATTTTAATAAATTATTTTTAATCAATTAACCATTTTATTTTGTATCAGTTTATAAATGTATGGAACATAAGATAAACTGATAGTTGATCAATACTCACTTAAAACATGTTAACATAAAATCAATCATGAATAATGTGTGTTTCTTTCCAGATCCTCAATTTAAAACTTTGTTTTGAACCATAACACATGGTTCCTCTACAGAATATGATATGCAATAAAACCTTTTGTTGCTTGTTGACATCTTTCTGATGACATTAATAAGCTCCAAATTCTTTCATTCCTGAGTATATTTTATATATATATATTATTACAATTATTAAAATTGTGTTAATTGTATTGTGTTAATTGTATATTGTACTGATATAACTTATGATGGGCTTATTCAAGTCTCACCTTTTAGTACAGTGATGTCGGTTTTATTTGTTTTCCTAAATTGGAATGGAACTATTAGCAAAGATGCATTATATTACTTTGTAAACCATGGTTTGCTTTATTTTATTCTTTTTCACAGTCCCAGTGTTAATATGGAAACCCACATATTGGCCTTGCCAATAAGACTTTCCATTTGAACCAAAATTACAAACATGTTATGCAACAGATAATTCATTCATACCAAAATATAACCTATATGAATGGTGAAATCGTCACGATGGACATACACTGGAAAGAATACGATGTTTCAAAAGTTAAATTACTATGCAGTCAGAGAGAAAGCTACTCTTTTTTTAAACTGAAAGTAAACTGAGAGAAAATGTTTCAAGATCTATAATTCACTATTTCAGCATTATATGCCACCAGTCCATGTTTCAATTATATACACATAAATGGAAAATATATTCGTATTAAGTGCACTTTTTATGGCATAATTGTCAGACATTAAACATTTCCCTCATATCACTCAGCATACATATCTATTTACATTTTATACTTGGGTGCTATCTGTAGAAACATAGCAGTATCTGACAGAATCCCAATATTGCACATGCATAGATGCTACTTTTCATCTTTTTGTTTATAAACATTTTTTCATGATTAATTAGAAAGTATTGGGATATAATAAATCCTCCAAAACTTGATTGGATAGTCTGGATTCTGTGACTCAACCTGTAAAGCAAGTGATGGCAGTTTGCTTTTTAGAGGTGTTTCCAGTATCCTCTAACCTATGGTTGACCATTTAGGATTCATAAAATACTTTGGCATGTTTGACTTCATACCAGAGAGAGGTCATTATATGTGTATTTGAGTGAAAGGATGATTTGGTGCAAACATGGACTGGCAGTGGAAAATTGCTTATATATAAGTCCATTCCAGTTGTATGTTCCCTTTGTCGTGGTCATGTAGAAAAGACTTCAAATTTGAACCGCTCTACTTTGATTGGATGCGGTGGCTTTCTGCTGCATCCAATGAAATTGACCAGTCCAATTAAGGCACTGAAATATCTTATAAGTCTGCTCAGATGTATGAAAAGGTTAACATATCGGAAATTTGGCAAGCGAAGATGAATCTGTACAAGAATGACCATAACAGCAACAAAAGGCAAATGACAATATATAAAATTTGCATATATATATATATATATATATATATATACCAAGCTATTATTTTTTTTAATATAAAATTTAAATGTTTGTACATATATGATAGGTTAATTTTCATAGAATGCAAATATATGGATATTTAAGAAAAAAGTATAACATAGGTTGCGCTGTAAGTGCATTCTACAATTATAATCAATATATCAAGAATTGAGGATGGTACACAGTATTTCAAATAAATAAATAAATCAGTAAAAAAAGCAATAAGGGGTCAGGATTTGATCCAGGTAAATTATTGAAGCTAGACAAACAACACGTTTATTGCCACTGACTTAAAAATTTAAAGACACTTTTTAAACTTAATGTGTTGAATTCTTGCAAACCAGAAATTGATTTATTTCCCAGTGCATGCTGTTTCAGACTCTAGGGGCATATATTGCAAAGAAAGCTTACTTGACCTCATGATTCACATCTGTACCCTTGGTATTATGGCCAAATTTAGTGTCCAAATGATTAGTTGCATCATTCTTTAAATATTGTATTATTACTTTATTAATATTACTTTAATAAATAGATGCATTCTTTTGATAAATCACATATACTTAAATTAAAAACACCAGGAACTTGAGTCTGGTAAGTGATCAGGACACCTTGTTTCCACTTGAATAATGTTACTTTCTGAACCTTTGTTCTTGGCAGATACCAAATAATAATCCTTAGATTTTGGATCACCTTTTGAAAGATACAAAGTCTAATAGATTGTCATATGAGCTTTATGAAATGTTCTTTGTATTTGTTTTCTTATTTTCCATGATTAATTGATTTTTTTTGTGTGTGTGTGTGTTTATTATAAACCATACACTCTTTAATTAAGGTCTTTCAAAGCTGACTTCTCAGGTATGGAGGTGGGTATTTTTGCTTTCTTGGGACATGAGTGTCAATTACTTTTTAAGAGTGGCTTTTCACATGTAGCATACACAATTTTACTTGCCAGTACATGTGTCATCAGTCTCAGAACATGTACTTGGTAACCATTTTCCCAGACATTTTTCTGGTCAGAAATGTATTTACTTCGAGTGGTTTTCTATCTTTTTAGATCATAATATGTCTTTGATGTTGTGGCTGTTATGTGGATAATATGCCTGTCAAATATCATATAATCTATGCTTATACTATGGCAGAAAAGAAAGCTGGATTGTTAGTGTCATTGGTGTCTCATCCTTGGTTGGATCATTAACATCACAGCTGGTTTGGGTCCTTGACATCATGGTGAGTGGGGTCTTTGACATCCCAGGGGATTGGGTCTTTAACATTGCACATATAATTCCTATAACAGTCATTAAATTAAATGTAACAAAGGCTGTCAAGTGGGTTTGACTTCTACATGTACTTTAAAAGATCATAAATCAGATAACTAATCAATCATATATTTTCATAAAAGTAGTATTTAGTTGGTATCCATATCCCCAAAATCACCACTTTCTAAGCTCAGTGATATATGTATACACCAGATTCTCAGATAAGTTTATTGTGGAGGAATTCAATAGTGATTTTATCCATTTGATCACATTCTAATCATTCTGTATGCATGGATGATTCTTCTCATATCACATTAGTATCTGCAAATTTTAATGAATTCTAAGAATGCAAGGTTTCTTTTGCAGGATGTCATGTTAATTCAGCTGATTTTTTTCTGCAGGAATATATGCTGTACCACAGGACATGTGTGCTGTCCAGTATGCCAAAGCTGTTCTTGACTACAGCCGAAAGTCTGGACAGGGACGGGCCTTGAAAGAGATCCACTTCATTGACAAACTCCCACATGTTGTTAAGCTGATGCAGGATACATTCAGAACCATGATTGAAAATGGGAAGGTACCAAACTACAACATACAAAATTATGTTGCATCTTCATCACATTACCAGTTAGAACAATCAAAAGGTACTGGACAGAAAGAACATAGAAAAAAAGATATTCCAGCAGAAAATAGCCAATATGAAACTGTTAAACTGAAAGAATTGTCTCCTTTTCACTATGAGTCAAAAGTGCATCACACAAAACAATTTGTATTCCAGGTGTCTCCAAAACCAGTTGTTTGTATTTACAAAGGAGACATTCTAAAAGTCAAAAATATGGATGCCATAGTTTGTCCTGATGATGCCAGAGGGTCAGGGATAGGAAGAATTGCTTTTGATCTGGATACAAAAGCAAAATACAGGGAGCAGAAAGAAAAATGCTTTGAGAGGCAGAAACCTGACCTTGGAGATGTGGTTATAACCAATGGACAGGAAAATCCTTTTAATATGATTGTTCATGTTGTGGTTGAAAATGACTCTTCCCAAAAGCCAAAATTCATTTCTACAATGAAAAAGTCAATTGACAATATATTGAGGAAGATGAATGCACAGGAAAATGTGAAAACCATAGCCTTGCCTTTGTTTGGTGTGAGTAAGTATCCATAGCCTTGCCATTGTTTGGTGTAAGTATCCATAGCCTTGCCTTTGTTTGGTGTAAGTATCCATAGCCTTGCCTTTGTTTGGTGTGAGTAAGTATCCACAGCCTTGCTTTTGCTTGGTGTAAGTATCCATAGCCTTGCCTTTGCTTGGTGTAGTATCCATAGCCTTGCCTTTGCTTGGTGTAAGTATCCATAGCCTTGCCATTGTTTGGTGTAAGTATCCATAGCCTTGCCTTTGTTTGGTGTAAGTATCCATAGCCTTGCCATTGTTTGGTGTAAGTATCCATAGCCTTGCCTTTGTTTGGTGTAAGTATCCATAGCCTTGCCTTTGCTTGGTGTAAGTATCCATAGCCTTGCCTTTGCTTGGTGTAAGTATCCATAGCCTTGCCTTTGTTTGGTGTGAGTAAGGATCCATTTAATATCAAGACATTAGACAATCAAAAGCAAGCAGTGTTTCATTTTTTTATTTGGATCTGTCAAAGATATTTATATGAATGTTATTTTCCATTAGAATAGAAGCTTGCATGTGTTTGTAATTATGAAAAAAGTAGTTGTCACCAAACTGTCTTTCTTCTGTTGAATACACAAAAATGTGATCTTCTTTGTATTACATTTTTATTATACTCTTAAAGAAAAATAGAAAGAAAATCAGTTTCTGATCATTAATAAAATCTTCACAATTTCACTTTTATATCCAGAAAGTTCCTTTATTTGAATAATGTATGAACAGTAGTTGTTGTTAAGAACACAAAGTGGTAAATATTGATTAACTTATGACTGAAAATAACAAGTCTGAACCATTATGAAAATTTTAAATAAGATTACAATAACTGATACCAAAAACAATTTTAAATCTGTTACCTACAGCATGCATACTTTTAGAAACAAACCCCCAAATTGGACCTACTTTTCTCCAATTGTAAGGACATCATATTTACTGGCTCTATTGGACATCCAAGGGGTAATTTATGAAATGGCTTATTGTTCACCATTTATCACATTCATCTCAGGGTCTACTTGGTTTTAAATGTAAATAATGCCACTTGGACATCTAGTATGGTCACCAGAGTGTCCATCTTGAAAATCTTGTTATTGCTGTTCTTCATGAATGGGCAGTCATATTGACATTCAAGTTTGAGACAAATGACTTGTTATAATGTACAGTTGGTCCTAAATGCAAACAGTGCTTATCTGACATCCAGTATGGCTGCCACAGGAGCCATCTTCAAAATCCTGAATGAAGTTTGTTCTAACTGCTTGGTCAATATATGTTTCTGAGAAAGTTTTCCAGTAGCTTCTCATGTGTTAGTGGTTCTTCCTTTGGTTCATCCTCCACCAAATATACTGGCCACCATGTATAGTCTATTATATGCTGAAGATGGTGTTTAGCCCACAAAACCACAAACTACAAATTGACATCCAGTATGTCCACTATAAAGACAGTCTTGAAAATGTTAATAGCCAAATGTCTCCAGAATGGGTGATCTTATTGACATGGGCTTTCACACCTCAAAAAAGACTTTTAATGATGTCTATTTTGTTATAAACAGTGTCTTTTGGATATTATATATTGCAGTTATGGATGCCTTCTCTAATATTGTGTTATGGCTGCTTCATGTAAGTAGATGGTTATATAGATATTGGGTGTTTTTAAGTAAAACACTTGTCTTGTCACTATATGTAGTTGGTCATAAATGGCAAACATACTAATATGACCGTACAAAATTTGAAACATCATGTAACAAGAGATATTCTTACAGTGTATATTATTCCTACATGAAAGTTATGTTGATCTAATCTTGAAAGTGGCTGCCTTTTGGCCATTCTGAAAATCATTGTATGAATTATTCTTTTGAATGGGTGGTCAAATTGACATGGAGTTTTTATTGAAATACTTAATAGCAATATGTAATAATAATAATAATGACTTTAATTAAAGAAGAAGCTCTTTTGGTCAACTGATCTAGTTTCCGTGAAGCCTTTTACAATGACATTTGTACAACTATATGCATGTGTATACACATATATATATATATATATATATATATATATATATATATATATATATATATATATATACATACACACACACTGTATATATAATGCACAATTTTTACAAGAGTATGTGTCTTTAGACAACAAATGCTGTTAAAATCTTGAAAATTGATATACTGCTACAATAAAATATGTACAAGGCTTCAAGGATGAGTACAAAAACAGTGTTTTATCTACAAATGGCTTCATGCAAGTCATTTGACTCAGGAAGGTAAAATGCAACGAGTCAAAATCCAAACCTATTCAAGCCAATGATCAGTCTTCAGTAGTTTAAAAAAATAATTACATTGTTTAAATACACAACATAAATATTAGTTACATTATGTGATTAATAATAATAATAATAATAATAATAATAATGACCTTATTTAAAGAGGGTAACACAATTAGCTAAAAATTAATCTACCTTGAGGCCCTCATACAAAGGAATTCATTTATTTAAGCTGCATCTCTGAAGCCACTGGATATATTGGGTTTGGAAGAAGGAAATAGAGTGGGCATTTCTAATCTCAGCTGGAATACTATTCCAGAGCAGAGTTCCAGAGTATTGGAAACTTTTTTTAAATAACTCCTTATTTGGTTTGGGAATTTTATACTGTTTGGTTGACATGGATCGCAGGTGGGGAGTATTACCAGGTAGCCTATACTGGAATAGTGATTGTAAATATTCAGGAGCACTATTCTGAGATATCCTGTACATTAATTTGGCTTTTCTCAAACAGATTCAGTCTTTAATAGGTAATATTTTTAACCTACCAGCTAAACTTTCCTTGCTTTCTTTCTGGATTGATATTAGCCCAAATGCTCTTTTTTGAAGATGTGCCAGCTTTGCTATGTTTTTATCATTTGAATTACCCCATACTGTACTACAGTAGTCCAAATAGGGTTGTATGTAACTGTTATAAAATAGTTTCCTGTGCCTTTCAGGGAGAAAATGTCTTATCCTACTGAGAAGCATAAACTTGAATTGACTTTTCTACTGGTATGTTTGATATGTTCAGTCCATGATAGGTTATTATCTACCAGAACACAAGTAGCCTATCATGACAGACTATTTGCAGATTTGTATCCTTCCATGTCAGACATAGTTCATCACTATCAAGATTTGTCCTTCTTTGCCGTGTTGAGATAAGTAATATTTTAGTTTTACCAGTATTTACCACCATGCCATTACATGTGCACCAGTTTTCCAGTTTGTTTAGGGCATTCTGTAAAGAAATTTCGAGCTCATGCTTTGTGTTTTGGATGTCTGACAATGTTGTGTCATCTACATAGAGATCTGTAGATGTTATTGAGTCTCTTAGTAAAAGTGGTAGGTCATTAATAAATAAAATGAATAGTAGTGGACCTAGAATTGAGCCTTGTGGTACTCCATATCTAATTGTTTCAGGTTCAGACAGAACGTTATTTATGTAAACATGTTGTGTTCTCTCATTTAAGTACGAAGTAAACCATCTAATTGTTCTTTCATCACACTGGTAGATTTTCAGTTTCTTCAAAAGGATTTCATGATCCACCATGTCAAAAGCTTTCCTGAAATCTACAAATACAGTTCCTATTATTCTACCTTGGTCAAGTGCTTGAAGCCATTTATCAGTTAGGGAGATCAAGGCAGTCTCACAGGAATGGTTCTGTCTAAAGCCTGATTGATTAGGGTGTAACAGCAAGTGTTTGGTTAAATATGACATGAATGAGTCATGGACATGTTTTTCAATCAATTTTGACAAGTTTGGTAGTATTGAAATTGGTTGGTAGTTATCAGCATCATCCTTAGAACCAGATTTGTGAATAGGAGTTACTTTTGCAGTTTTCCATATTTTGGGGACAGATGAGGTTGCAATACTTAAATTAATTATGAATGTTATGCTATCTACAATAGCAAAGGCAGAAGATTTAATGAGTCGTGGACCAATCTGATCAAGTCCTGTAGCTTTCTTGGTATCAAGTTCACTGAGACATTTTTTAACAAAGTTTTTTGACACTGGTGGGATAGAGAAACATACCTCCTTTGAGATTTTACTGCTGCAGAACTTTTTCAGTTCATTAAAGTTGTTTTCTATCACTGGCTCTTTTAACTTTGTGGTAATGTTGATGAAAAAATCATTGAAAACATTTGCAATGTCAGTTTCATCAGTGACTATGGTGTCATTTACCAGAAGTGAGTGAATTTTATTTGTCTGTTTTATGTGCGTTCCTCCAGTGAGTTCATTGAAGACTTTCCAAATGGAGTTTGTGTTGCTCTTTTTGTTTTCAAGCAATGATTGATAATAAGTTTTTTTAGCTTTTTTGATCATACTTGTTATTTTATTTCTCCATACTTTATATTGTGCATGGTTTTCCATAGCCTTGAATTTGTCTCGTGTTTTCATAGCATCTAGGATTTCAGTAGTAAGCCAATTAGGTTGAATATCAGTCTTTACTCGATGTACTTTCAGTGGTGCATGCTTAGATACTACATCCATAAACAAGTCAGTCCACACCCTCATGGCTTCATCTATGTCATCCAAATTTTGGATCATACTCCATGGAACTTTATATAGGTCATTGAGAAATTGTTCTTCATTAAAAGTTTAGAACGATCTGTAAGTGATCGTTTTATGTGTATTTTTCTTATTTTTCTTGCATTTAACCTTTCTTGTCAAAAAAGTAGGATAGTGGTCACTAAGACCAACATTCGGTACATTAACACAAGCCACATTGTCTGGTAGGTTAGTATAAATGTGATCAATAAGAGTGCTTGATTTTTCTGTTACCCTTGTAGGCTCATTTACCAGCTGGTCTAGGCCTAATGATTCAATAAATTCCATCCAGTTGTTCCTTATTTGAGTATTGAGAAGGTCCTTATTTTTATCTCCGAGTATATATGTTTCTTTCTCCTGTGCTAGAACATTTTCTATTTGTTTCAAAAAGTTATCATTCCAAAATGCTTTGGAGGAAGGTGGTCTATAAATGATTAAAGCAATTATGGCGATTTTGAATATTCTATATTTGTTAAAAATCATGTTGATGGTTTGGTATCATCAGAAATAATCTGAGCTCATACGACAAGCCATTTAATTAAAGAAGAAGCTCTTTTGGTCAACTGATCTAGTTTCCATGAAGCCTTTTACAATGACATTTGTACAACTATATGCATGTGTATACATATATATATATATATATATATATATATATATATACACACACTGTATATATAATGCACAATTTTTACAAGAGTATGTGTCTTTAGACAACAAATGCTGTTAAAATCTTGAAAATTGATATACTGCTACAATAAAATATGTACAAGGCTTCAAGGATGAGTACAAAAACTGTTTTATCTACAAATGGCTTCATGCAAGTCATTTGACTCAGGAAGGTAAAATGCAACGAGTCAAAATCCAAACCTATTCAAGCCAATGATCAGTCTTCAGTAGTTTAAAAAAATAATTACATTGTTTAAATACACAACATAAATATTAGTTACATTATGTGATTAAAGCAATTACGGCGATTTTGAATATTCTATATTTGTTAAAAATCATGTTGATGGTTTGGTATCATCAGAAATAATCTGAGCTCATACGACAAGCCATTTACTGATGGGTATGTGAGTGCTTTCATTTGCCATTGCTATCACAAATGTCGAATTTTGCAGGTCACGTATAAGACTATCCTTAGCAATGCATGATACGCTCTCCAGTACCTCTGAACAGGTAGTAGCCAAGTCATACTGATCAACAGAATTCTTCAAAATGACAGTGGCATCAATTTCTTAGCCGTTAAATCATATAGATTTGTATTTTTTTTTAAAAGGGTTGTCTTCTACACTCAGCCAGTGTACACACTTCGGTAGCACTTTCACTGCTTTGTCTTCTTTGTAAAACTGCATTAAAATCTGAATGGTGTTGTGGACCTTCAATCAGCAGTTTGTGTAATGGTTATCAAGCATGCCTTGCCAGTGTACTGTTCTGAATGTTATTTTCTTTTGCACATTTGGTCATGGGTTTTTTTTTTGTGCCTCTGTACATTTATGGCAAAACATAAAGGTATCTTCACTCCCACATGCTTTGCTTGACAACTGATTTTTGAAAACGTAGCAGCATATGTTTTCAACTATTGCTGCACAAAATTTTACATTTTCTCTTACTATTAACCAGTACCTCATTTTTAGATGATGAAGGCTCCACTGGTTCAACAACAATACTATTATTGATGGTCAATTGTACAAACACAGTCCAAATGATAATTTCCTTTGTTTCAAGATCTATTTTAAGTTTTTTGCCTTGGATGTCATTTCAGTCAAACACTGACAGAATCATGAACAATGCAAGGCATATACCTGAGCGAATGGAAATTGTTGCTTCGTTGTGTGAGCAGGATGCACATAAATTAATAGTTTCTCTTGAGGATCACTTTAAAATCTTGTGTTTATTTTCTGCCCCTTGATTGTGTGTGGTGATTATGCGGTGCTAACATTCTATTGCTACAAATGATGTGACAGTTACAGGTCAGGTAAAATCAGCTCCAGGCTCCACAATCACTTGTCACCCAATGTATTATGATAACATCAGTGTAAGAAACTGATGTGCACATGTTTTCCCTGTTTGGGAGGGCCAATAAAGTAGTTAGAGCAAACCTTTATTTTGTGTTAATCAGCAAAACATAACATTGGGATGTGTCAGTTTACATACTGTCGGCAATGTTGTGCATCAAATTGGAGAAGTCTGCACATAAAACACTGCATACAGGATTCATACAAATAGTAGTAGTGAACATATGTAAAACATTATAGGTGAGTACATGATAACTGTTGTGAAAAGTAGTAGTACTGTATTAAACAAAATCATATAAATGATTGTTTCATATAGCTAGTTCTGGATAAAATTTGAGTTTTTCTAACCCCCAAAATTGCACCAGTGTAATTGTTTTAACATATCTTATCACTTAAACACTTCCAACAACATTTAATGGTTTCAGAATGAAATAGGTGCAGTATGAATTGGCTGTACATATGCAAAATAATTTTGACCAGACCAATGAATAATGGCCATCATAAGAATCTTGCCCTGCACCAACAGGTATCATGTAAAAATCTTGATTCAGACATACAAGAATAATATTTTTGTTACCAAAGTTGGTATGCTGAATTTTTAAATATCAGAGATGGTTAAAATACTCAGCAATTAAAAGAGAAGAATCCAGAGAAAAAAATTGGCCAGTAGAGCATTTATCCTTTAGAGGGACTTTTTGTTTTTAACCTATACCTTAACAAGGCCAACGGTAATTAACCAATTATACCAACATTAGCAATATTTTAATTATGTTGTTGTCACACCTGAATTGATTGAATCATGCTATGGTTTGACTATGTATAATACTCCTCTTGGTGTGTGTATGTACACAATAGCATCATAATACTCCTCTTGGTATGTGTATGTACACAATAGCATCATAATACTCCTCTTGGTATGTGTATGTACACAATAGCATCATAATACTCCTCTTGGTATGTGTATGTACACAATAGCATCATAATACTCCTCTTGGTATGTGTATGTACACAATAGCATCATAATACTCCTCTTGGTATGTGTATTTGTACACAATAGCATCATAATACTCTTCTTGGTATGTGTATGTACACAATAGCATCATAATACTCCTCTTGGTATGTGTATGTACACAATAGCATCATAATACTCCTCTTGGTATGTGTATGTACACAATAGCATCATAATACTCCTCTTGGTATGTGTATTTGTACACAATAGCATCATAATACTCCTCTTGGTATGTGTATGTACACAATAGCATCATAATACTCCTCTTGGTATGTGTATGTACACAATAGCATCATAATACTCCACTTGGTATGTGTATTTGTACACAATAGCATCATAATACTCCTCTTGGTATGTGTATGTACACAATAGCATCATAATACTCCTCTTGGTATGTGTATTTGTACACAATAGTATCATAATACTCCTCTTGGTATGTGTATGTACACAATAGCATCATAATACTCCTCTTGGTATGTGTATGTACACAATAGCATCATAATACTCCTCTTGGTATGTGTATGTACACAATAGCATCATAATACTCCTCTTGGTATGTGTATGTACACAATAGCATCATAATACTCCTCTTGGTATGTGTATTTGTACACAATAGCATCATAATACTCCTCTTGGTATGTGTATGTACACAATAGCATCATAATACTCCTCTTGGTATGTGTATGTACACAATAGCATCATAACACTCCTCTTGGTATGTGTATGTACACAATAGCATCATAATACTCCTCTTGGTATGTGTATTTGTACACAATAGCATCATAATACTCCTCTTGGTATGTGTATGTACACAATAGCATCATAATACTCCTCTTTGTATGTGTATGTACACAATAGCATCATAATACTCCTCTTGGTATGTGTATTTGTACACAAATGTCATAATTGTTTTAGCTCCTCCACCCAGCTGCATGTGTAAACATTAGCAGAAGTCATTCTTTATTAATGAGTTTTGTGTATAGTACATTTGATTAATATATTTATTATTGTCTGTTTGGGAAATGATGAATGAAACCCATATTTATACATTTCTTCTTAACTTGTCAATATTTTCATACTGTTGAATCAAAACCTTCACATATGACAATCAAAACCAAATCATTTAGTGGTTGTATGTACATTGACCAATCCTTCCATCCTTATGTACATTGACCAATCCTTCCATCCTTATGTACATTGACCAATCCTTCCATCCTTATATTGTTTAATTTGAGTGATCTAGGTTTATTTATTAGTGACTATTCGGGCCAAAATTATGAAACTAGGTATTCATCTCTGTTAGTGCAAGATAAGGAGGGCACTGTGACCTACATTACATATTTTACTGGCTTATGTTAAGATTTAGCTCATGGCGACATAGCTGTTTTGCCTTCTGTGTAAATGCTGTCCTGTCTGTCAAGATGGTAGGTCATTGTAACATGAATAAAATGTCATTCCTCGATGACATTTATTTAAATTTCTTTTTCATGCATTGCACATGCTAGAATCATGAAAATAGATGATTCCTCTCTGTTCGTGTAAGACAAAAAGTTTTATGACCTATATTTAACATCTTACTGACTTACGTTAACTTTCTGCATTTAGTTCATGGCAGCACATTGTTTGCCAGCTTTATAAATACTGTCCTATCTAGAATCATGAAACTCAGTTAAGTGGTTCATATTGATATGCCCTATTCCATTATAGCAGAAATAGGTCATTTTGTCCCATTATAATGATTTACTGGCTTGGAGTACATTTTGTTTGATGTTCATTTTTCAGTCACTATTCATGATAAAATAGTAAAATTGATGAGGTGCATTTATGTTAGTACTATCCCTTTCAACAAATAGTCTTATTCTGAACTATATTTGATTTTAAATTGAATCAGGCTAAATGTTTGCTTTCAGTTCATGAGAGACATTTGACTTGCAATATGCGTACTATCATACCTGAAATCTTGAAACTTGGTGAGGAAATTAATCTTCATAAATATTACACCCTTTATCATAAAATACAATATGATCCATGTTTCATGCTTGACTGACTTTGATGTAACATTTTATTTAAAGTTCATGTGTGTTGGGTCCTATTTACACTAGAATAATTGCATTCATACATGTAATTGTTAGTACTACTTCATTGCAACTAAAGAAGGTTGCTGCAACTGATATATCATTGATCACTAACAAGTATTTGTGTTCAGCTCATTATATATATATATATATATATATATATATATATATATATATATATATATATATATATATATACTTAGCCATCAAAGACAGAAAGCTCTTTCTGAACACTGCAGATGAAGTAGGAACAATTATAAGTATCAAGGCCAGATATTGTATATTGTTGTAGGCTACCCTCTCCACATAGAAAGTTTGCATTGTACACATTATGAATGAGTATGAAGTTAATAAATGGACTGCATGTGAATTGCCATGTAAAATCTTTGCTGTAAAGCTGACATTCTCGGCTGATGCTGGTGGGTATTGAACCTGCTAATATTAGATTATAAAACTAATGCTAGACCAACTGATCTACCGTGGTTCTCTTTTGAGAAAGAGCAATCAAATATTGCATTTATAGGTATCACTAGTAAATGAAGTATATGTTGTGTATCACATTTTGTTCATATTTTCATTAGCAGAATGACATTAAAATAAAATTTATCTTTGCTGTATAAATCTATATCTATTTGGTAGAAGGGGATAAAAGTTGGTTTATACCTGTTTAACTTCTGATTGGTATGCTTAAAAGGTTAACATGTTGGGTCCAAAGATAAATAAAACAATTATCATTAAACAGACTAAAGCCAACTTGGGTCCTTGAAACATTAGTTGCAACTTCCAGTGTAACTTTCCTGCTTCAGTTTATAAAGAGTCACCTGTATCCCATACCATTAGATTAAGAAGAGTAAGCAAATGCAGCTTATTGTCATTTTTATTTTGTGTTGCAGACATGTAATTATTAAGATCTTCATGAAATTACGATAAATGATTAAGGCATGTGTTTGGGACCACACTCATGACTACATTTAGATAATAAAGGTCTGAGTCATATAGTTCTACTTTATAAATCGCAGCGATTAGGTAAATGGAGATAAATCTTGGCACTTGTGTTCCACTACCAAAAGAAGTATAATACTGTTTTCCCATCTGGTCTTTAAAATCAAGGTAGGAGGTCAACTTACTTTGCCTTATTTAGAGCAGTTTAGCCATTTTACAGTGATATATAGCACTAGATATATTTATGACACTCCCATGTTTATGTCACAACCACAAAGTTTCATACAGTAATTAGGGGTATATCGTAGGTCATGGACATTATCACTTTCCATATCTGCCAAATAACTTCCTACTGTTGCACAGTTCAGAATTCATTATCGATTAATTTGATGACATGGTTGACAATACAAGTTATACATTTGAGTTGTGCAAGATAGATTTGAAGATGTTAATTCCTACTACCTGGTCATGACTTGTAAAATGGAACAGTAATATATACCTGATAATGGTACTATGATTCTTGGGGTTGAAGATTATGCAATCCTTGTTCATTTAACAAAACAATGAGGGCACACCTTTCCAAAGCATGGTATCAGTAACATTGCAATAAATGTAAACTATTTTTTTTATAATTATATTTCTCATGTGTCTGTCTAGAACCAGAGTTACTTACAGAGAAGTCTTGGGCTGAATTATTCCTGGACAGGTTTGTTGCCTTCTGCTGTGAAGTTAAGAATCCCAATCTGGAGGAAGTCCACATTATTACACATTTTGCTTCAAGGACAGCCTATTCCACAGTGAAGAAGGTTTTCATTGATTTTGCTGATAAGATAAATAAGCCACAAGTCCAGGAGAAGGAGCCTCCACCCAGACCACCATCACCTAAGATTTCCAGGACAAGTGATCATAAAGAAGTGAGTGAATGACAAGAATTGGTTATAGATTTTACACACTAATTTGCAATAGTTTTAGTCCACCATAACCTAAGCATGACACAGAAATTATTTTGGCATCCTTATTCATGTCCCTATGTAAGTCCAGGGACATGCCAACCAAAACCCAAGATTTAAAATCTATTGTTCGTTTTTATTAAGGTCACATTTAATACTTTTGTTTACTTTGCTTACATGCGTACCCTTTCTAGTCGAAGAAAAAGGTCGATTTCACAAACATGGGTCTCCTGTTTTGCTGATGCATAAACATAAGAATAGAAAATGTATTCTTGTTCTCATTCATAAGACTACAGAGCCATTGGAGAAAAATGAATTAGTGCTGGGTCAGTTCCATGTGATGAATACCCATAATTTTGTTTGAATTGTAGTCTCTGGTTAGTTATGTCTAAATGTTTGTGTGTGTACATGATGTGTACATGTAGTTAGGAAAAGATAAACCATGGAATTAAACAAGCTAAAATTATTTAATAATGTATTACTATAAAGTATATAACAAAGTTAAAATTGATGATGAGATATATTATGAGAGATCCGCTATCATGTTTTCATGACTAAATGTTCTCATGCTCAGTCTTGTTTTGCATTTCCTATAGGAATCTCATTCAGAAAGAAGGCAAAATGGTGATGATGATATAGATGACAATTGTCCAATATGTATGTGTCCAAAAACAGATCCAAAAGCTATTTCCTGTGGCCACTCATTCTGCCCAGAATGCATTGATGAAATGTTTAGACACAAGCCTGTTTGTCCAATATGTGGTAAAATTGTTGGTACACTTACCGGGGACCAGCCCAAAGATGGGAGGATGGATGTCAGTACTTCCTCATTATGTTTGGCAGGATATGAGAGACATGGCAGTATTGTGATAACCTATAATTTTCCTGCTGGCAAACAAGGGGTTAGTATACACCCTTTTAATAAATGTAGGTTTCAGTTACAAGTACATCTTCCTAATAAAGACATCCAAAGAGAACAAGTAAAACCATATGTGCAATGGAATTATTACTAGCTTCTGTAGATTAGGCAGCATGGAAAGTTATGGTTATCTATTGTCTTTATTGTTTTGTAAACCTTTCTTTACAAGGTACATGATACTTTAAAAAGTCAGCACTGATATATCTCAGATTCAAACATTAGATTCAACTTGGCTACTGGTGATGATGGAATATTATTTAATTCCAAGAAGATGTGATAAAAATAGGAAGTATAGAAGGTTACAATCATGCCAATTTACAAAAGTAGTTATCTAGGAATGAATAAAGATAAAAATGCTGACTCAGTAAAAAGAAGTTTAATACTGCACGTATTGGTCTGTAATGTTAGACAAAAAGATAGCCAAATAAGTTAAAGATGAGCATAAAGAACAGGTGCTAGAGAATAATATTGATGAGAGAGCAACATTATTCCCTATTATGACGAATCCTACACATATGTTTATAAAGCCATAGATAATGAAATTTAAAGATTTGCTCAATAATGACATAGAGAAGCATTTATAACTGTAGGCCCTGATATGACATACTTTTCTAAACAAAATGAATTGCTCTATTTTATTTTAATTCTTTTTGTTGTTTTTTCTACACTTATTTATACAAGTTACATACAATAAACTAACTATTAGAAGCACTGGATACAAAGTACATTCACATATAATATGACTAATTTGTCTGTTTGTAAAAGCTTAATACATTTCCAGTGATGTAAAGCAATGCTGCTGGTGTTTGGACCTTAAACAGGTAGTTTGCACTATTCATGAAACCTTTTTTGTGAATTCTTTAAGAAATTTATCTATTATACTTCCATCTCCACCTCCTGTATTATACGAATATTGCTTCCTTTCTAGGTTTAAATAATTTACTTTGAAGAAAGCATGTTGTTTCAGTCATTGATGTAGCTGCAAATATAGTGGTCATTTTTGCACATTTTGCCTTAAAAATTGTTTTAATCTTTCACTAATTGTAACTAATTGTAACTTTTCTGTAATGTTTGATTAAGTGTCATCAGTATCTTCTCTGAAGTTAGTATTTGTTTTGTTTGTTTTGGTTTGTTTATGCTCTCCAAATCTGCCAAATGCCCATCTATTTGTGCCCCTTTACTATCAGGATTGTGTAGTAGCCATTTTAAAACTTTGTTTTATTTATTTGCATACATTTATAATGTCATGTTATATATTTTTAGTCTCTTTATCAATGAAGACTCCATCTCTTAACTGTGCATCATTGTGTTGTTCAATTTATATTTCGTCTAAATATGTATTTAGTTGTCTTGGGAAATGCTGTTGGGGAAGCAGTAATAAGAATATGTTTGTCCACTCTTGTGACTTCATCTGTTTCATTTGCTTTGTTTATTTTATGTTAATTTCTTTCTCTCACAAATTATGGTGACTTGAGAAATTTGTTTCTGCCTCTATAGTCCTAGGCTATTGTTACTCATTAATTTACCCTTTTTGAAAGTGATATTTCTTTTTGATTGAATTGGATAAATTTTTATTGAGGTCTAATTAAGTTATATATTTCTTCAGCTAAAATGAACTGTGATGTAAAACATTGGAGAAAGAGAATACTCATTCTTCTGTGCAAAGTGCATCCTGTAAAAATCATATATTCTTTGTGAATTCTGCAACAGATGCCCAGATTTACTTCCATACGGTTTACGGATGTAACATTATTTCACAACTTACTATTATATGGTTTCATCATTCTGGAAGACCTTTGTCTGTGATAAATGAACACAAAGTGGCTGTTGAACAGTGGAAGACATTTCTATTTCACGTGCATTAGTTTGTAAGCTGCTTTTAATACAAGAAGAACCATTTGTAGCTCAAAAAGATTTGTGTAAGATGTGTGCATATGTTGACAGCTGTCAAAAGCAGATGGTAAAAACAGCCATACATTTTCTCGCCAAATATGAAAAGAGTGACTAAGAAACGTTTGAATATGACGGTCACAGGTGGCAAAACATGGGGCATGCTATTCTGAAACCAAGAAAAAAAACAACAAATGTTGGTTTGGTGAATTAGAATAGAGACTACAAATTGCTGGATGTAGTTGGACTGTCAAGAGGTTTTATATGTATTTTATTTCAATGCAGAAGGCATAATTGACCAGGCATGTGTCTGACTCTGCTAGTGCACCTGTCATTTTATGCCACAAAAGTGGTGGCTAGAGTCGTAGAACACTATTGCTTCTGTACTTGAGTTATCCATGTAATTAATGACAATGCACCTCAGAGCATAAAACAGCTGTTCTGAAAGACTCCCTGAAGAAGCTTGGCCTCCAAACTTTACCATATTTTCCATACATCTCGTGTGAGAAAAGAGTTTACTATTAGATAAAAGAATAAAATAAATAAACCTTAGTGAACCTAACATGAAATAAGTGTCATAGAGACAAGCCCAGTAATAAAGAGATGAAATATACAGTGAAGAGGAAAAACGAGAACAAAGTGAACAAATTCTAAAGAAGAAACACAAATATGGAAACAAAAATCCTAGTAATCAACTTGCAATAAGAACCTATGATAGTAACAATAGGTTGGACAAAATTGGAATTAAAATTGACTTAATTAAACATTTCATAAGTTTTAGGAGAAAGTATAGTTGTTTGTGGAATTTTTTATTTTGTTTATTAACTGGAATAGTTTATTATGGTAACAGTGTTATGTTGTAGCGATACAGTGGTTGCTAGTGCAAGTTTTGCAGACACAGAAACAAGATCCATTATTTGTCTAGATTTGGCTGAGTGTGGTGCACCTTTACCTGGGTTTGTTGCTAAAGCTTTTATGGAAAAGATGGTATATAAGAAAGTTTTAAAACATAAAATTTTCGTAATGGTTACAACATGCAGGAGGTCTCTTAATGTAGGATTGATCAAACAGAAGAATTTTGTAATCATTTAAATGGTAGATACTAAGGCTGTGTTTGCATAGTAGCTGAAAGATGATCTAATTGTGAAATCACTTTTACAACTAACCTAAGTGATAAAAGAAATGAGAAACCATCGATTTCAGTACAGAGAATAGATTTTGTTGTTTGCTATTACAATATTTCTAAAGCAAACAGCATATTTCTATTGCATTAGGAATGAGAATGGAAATTACTGAATAATGACAATGAAGAAAATGTTGTTGAACATTGAAAACAAAATTCAGACACTTTGTAACTCCTGCTAATAATTACACAGTGAGTAAAATAAAGTACAACTCTAAATTGGCTATGATTTAATATTCAGAAATTTATATTGAATCTGACACAGCATGTGGACTTTAAAATCTAAATATTTAACTTTCCTTGACCAGTTGACCAATTAAAAAAAATGTTTTGATAGTAGATTCTCCACTTTACTTGAGTCTTTACCAGTCAAAATTGTTTTCACAGCAGTTTTTTTCATATACATGTTCATGACCTTGATAGAAAGGACAGCATATAACAATACTTACAACCAATTGAACAAAGGAAATATAATGAGATATCTGCCTTAGAGAGAAATGTGAAAGAAATTAAGACATCTTTGGAAAATTATAATACCTTACTATCTCAACTTCAACACTTACAGGAAGAGTTAAAGAATGAGATGAAAAAGAAAACTGAGCTGATTAAAATGTTTGTTGATGACAGTATGCTGATTAAAATGTTTGCTGATGACAGTATGCTGATTAAAATGTTTGCTGATGACAGTATGCTATTGTGATAAAGTTAGAAGATAAACAGTGACCTAGTATTAACACTTTGTTGCCATCACAAACAATGAATTAATAGAAATAAGCAAAAAACATGTATTTAAACCAAAACATCAGTGTGAGTGAAACTCTGAATAAATCTATTATAACTACATATGATTTATATGTTACTGACTGAAGTAGTAACATAAAATTCATAACTGATCAAACTTTGCCATCTTTAAAAAGATAAACTTGCTGTTGAAATTGAAAGGGTCAAAGAGCTAGCAAGCAAAATTCTTAGTAATATAGATGTTCTTCAAGTTAGTATTGAAGAATTAAACAAAAAGATGAAACCAGTAAGGACGGAGTTTTATGATGCTAACAACAGAAACAGAACAAAATAATATTCATGTAGATAAAAAGACTTCAGCAAAAGAATTGGTAGAGTTAAATTATAAATAGGAGACATAAAGACATTGAAACTAAATTGAACATGTATACTGGAATAAGGTGTTTTGCAATATTAAAATCCTACAACACAGTGAAGTTCATTTAATTGAAAAAGGCATGAGAGTAAACTAGTAAAGTTTGTTTACTCAAGAACTTATACAGAGTTCTGGGTGGCTGAGTGGTCTAAAGCACTCACCTTTACTGATTACTGCCATTTCACCTCTGTCCACGTGGGTTTGAGTCTCAGCTTGGGTCATTGTGGGTATGTGGGAAAGCTGCCAGTAGCTTCCAATGGGTTGATGGTTCTTACCAGAGGTTTCCTGGGTTCTTCCTCTGCCATTTATACTGACTGCCAGGTATAGCCTTACTTACACTAAGAAATTGCATTAAACTCAAAACAACAAGAACTAATACATGGTTGTGTATTACTGTATAATTTAGAAACAGATAAGATCATGGTGGTGCAATATTTGCAGAACAGTGAAAGGAATTTAATTTTGCTAGCCATGAAAAAGGACAAAGCAATAACTTTAAAAATGGGAGCAAGTATTTATATTGCATTCAAATATCTGTAGTGAGTGAAGCAAACATGTTCTTGTGAACAAGTTTAGTTTATAGTGATTGAAGTGAAAGATGCTCTGCAAAACAAGTGATAGAGGAGAATTTGTTCTTAAACAACTAGTTCTAGTGATCAAATAAAGCAAAAATAAGATACAGAATATATATAACTATTCACCAACATTAAACAGCATTACAAAAAGTAAAACAACTTAATCCAACTCATTATTGTATTGCATGCAATCCAAGTAGTATTAACCCCGAGCAGCACCTAGATTAGGGCATAATGTGTTGAATAAGAGAAGTGTGGGTGATTCATTTTATATGACAATCAAAGGAGACTCTAATAATTAAGTAGAAAGAGAGCTTATTAGAGATATATCAATTTTTTTATGGCAGTGATGTTGTATTGATGATAGATGATTATAAAATATGTTCATGTGTTTGAAAGATGTGTGATTATGATGCAGAAAACAGATTAGCAGGGATTTTACAAGTAAAACACAAAGAAACTCAAACTCAGGAAAGGCTAACATGCAGAACACTGGCAGTGAAGCTGTGCAGCTTATCATATCCTTAAAATATTTGATTTCCTGACAGATCATGGTTCATCATACCCTTTCCTTCTTTCTCACTATTTAAGATTTATGATGACATGAGAGAAAGTATCTGAAGTAAGTGACAGTGCTAACCAGGAGCATTGTAACCTCCCTTTTTTGGATTTATTAAAAAGTGTGCAAAATTCCAATGCACTTCACCTTCTGATGTTGCTACTGAACATGTACTTTCGGTGCATTGTAGGATGACCATGTGTTGTGCATCAAAGATGGGTCACTGTGATCTATTTTCCAGGGTCTTTAAAAGTTGCTTAAAAATGTGTCCATACTTTGTTGCCGTGTTTATACCAATACTACTACATCTATTAGCATCAAAAATTTTAATTTATGCAATTGGTTCTAATGTTTCAATTGGGTCATGGGGTAATTTTAGTATTTGCAGAACTTTCCTGTCACTGCATACACAGCTTAGGGTCGTGTTAATAAAAATAGCCAGATTGAACATACTCTTTTCCTTCCTATTCATAAAAGGTCTTGCTTATTTGTCAACTCTTGATTTATACATGCTGGTTATTCTACATATTGTTTGAAGTGTGAACAGCTGTTCTAAGCCTAATTATGCAATTTAATAAAATGAAGAATCAGTCCTCTGTTTGGCAACCATGTATAAGCTGCCATTTAGTAACAATAAAATTAATATTTGTTCTTGGTGCACAACACAGTAATTAGTTTTTTAAAACATAACAAATTAAGTTTCAGTGATGATTTCATTTATAAGATGGATCAAAGCAAGCAGGATGCAGTAATCTTGTATGGAACATAATTCTGAGTGAGAACAACATACACCAGTACATGTATTTTATAATTGTATTGAATAGTACATTAAATTAAATCTGATGATAATAATAATAATAATAATAGCAGTTCTAATGATAAAATTATTTAGTGCATGGTATTTGCTCAGAAAAGAAGTTTGAAAGATGAACCTGCATACTCAGATAAACTGTGTGCAAAGGTCAATTTTGTATTTTCCTATGGGTGGCTGCTTTTGACAGGTGTGACTATTAATTTTTCTTTGGTTACATTGTTAAAGAGTGAGTATTACAATAGCTTTGAGGTTTTGACCAAGGGATTACATCCTTGTAGGTACAGATGGACCCCCATGTTCAGTGTGATTTCCATGTCTTTTCATTACCTTTGTGTGTGTGGTTGAGTTCTTGTGGGGTAAGAAATGAACCCAGAGCATTGCATAGGGGTCTCAGCCTGATATGTGTATACTATGGTCACTGGTTACATATGAGAAATACAGCTTGGGAGATATTTGAAATTTTTGTAAACTTTACACTACCCTTACTCAGGGGGACTGATACAAATTCCAAAAGTCATAACACAATCTACACTCATTGGAGTATATTATGCCTTGAATGGTGTATAATGAATTCAAGGACATTGAATGGTGTAGGAGGAATTCAAGGACATTGAATCTATGAGGAATTCAAGGACCTTTAATAATATATGAGGAATTCAAGGACATTGAATATAGGAGGAATTCAATTACATTGAATAGTGCAGGAGTAATTCAAGGACATTGAATGGTGCAGGAAGAATTCAAGGATGTTGAATGGTATAGGAGGAATTCAGGGACATTTTATATTGTAGGAGGAATTCAAGGATGTTAAATGGTGTAGGAGGAATTCAAGGACATTGAATGGTGTAGGAGGAATTCAAGGACATTGAATGGTGCAGAAGGAATTCAAGGATGTTGGTGTACAAGGAATTTAAGGACATAGCACATATATATGTACTAAGTTAGTACTCTGTCATAATATCTCTGCAATTCTTGGAGGTATAAAAGTTTAAGCTTATGCAAACAATGCGTTTACAGGGACCTTCCACTGTGTTGGTAAAAACAAATATATACATTGTGTGTAAAAACAGAATCATTTAAGACATAAAATCACTCTGCCAAAATGTATTCTTCTTCTGATTTGGTAATTAGTATGACATGACTACACAGTTCTTTTATGGTAACCTACATACATATCTATTTTATACCAACTTTCTCTGTTTCTGTCAATTTTTATTTGTTTGCTGAATTCTTCACAAGGATTATTCTCTTTCATTCAGCTTCGAATTTCCAATAATTTTTATAGGTGTATATGAAAAGATAGCAATTTCTCAATTGGACAACATTACTTATTTTGGCCATGCACACTGACCCCCTTTGGGACCTCAAAATACATTTTTAGTCTAACACACACACACACACACACACACACACACACACTTTATTGGATTACGGCAGGTATGCAACTTAGTATGGATCTCTTAGTTGTAATTAAGTACTGTTGGACCGTCTCTAAAATCATACTGACTTTAAGGGTTTTTAATTTTCATTTTTGTAAGTTAGTTGTCTCTATGCATATATATTTCAAAACCTAATTGATAAGCATCAAATATAGGTACATTACAAATAGCTGTATTGTGAATCATATCACTATCAACAATGACATACATGGATTAAGGATACACAGTATGTATTCTTTGATGTACAGAGGATGGAAAATATTTAGTTTGATTTTGTTGCCTGCTTTGCTGTCTGGAGTAAGATGATGGCATTGTTTGTTTCATTCTTACTTCTCAGGTTTATGTTGAATATGTATGACTATGTCCTAAATTGATCTCCGTTTGTTAATTTCATGTGATAATGTTGTATTTTATTTAAACATAAATAGAATTACTCAGTTATTCGTGGCTGCAAAGCACAAGATTTTATGTACACATATTTACCAATACCTTTTAATTTAAATGTTTTTCAGCCTAATCATCCATCCCCAGGAAGATGTTATAGTCAAATGACAAGAACTGCATACTTGCCCAATACACGAGAGGGTAGAAATGTGTGCAGAATGCTTAAGCTAGCCTTTGACAGGAGACTAGTATTTACAATCAGCCAGTCACGAACAACAGGAAAGGAAGGCCTCACTTGGAATGACATTCATCATAAAACCAATCCTAACCCAGGAACACAGTAAGCAACAGTTATTTATTTTAGTGCAATTGTTTGTCTGTCTGTCTGTCTCACTCTTTCTTTTAGCCATAATGTCTTAAAGTCAACTTTGTGGAATGGTCCTACATCTGGAACGTGAGATGCATCATCCATCCAATTAATACTATTTTCAAATCCTTCTTAAAATTCAAAGGACCAATGTCAACTATACTAGGCAGATAACACCCTTTCATGATGGTTTTTATAACGTATACCAATCTGACATAGAGTATACCAGTCTGGCATAGAGTTTAGCTAGCCACTAATAAAAACAAACTTGAGTCCCTTGAAGGGACTGATACTAGCTCAACATCACAAGATGTCTTTTGGCAAAAATCTCATGTCAGTATGACATTCTACATAGCAAGAATATCAATAAATGATTTTCAGCATCACTTTTTTGAGGAGAGGTCAACACCATTTTTCATTTAGAACCAACTAGATACCATTATTGGTCTTCTGGCAAAAACCCTGAGTTGTTACAACTTTTTTTAAAGAGTATTAGTGACAACAAGATTTTCAAGATGGCCCTGTGGTGTCCATACTGGATGTTTGGCTGGCATTATTTTCATTTTGAACCAAATAGACATCATATTAAGAAGTGCCATGGTGAAAATACCATTTCAGTTACTTTCCATTTAGGAGTAGCAATAAAATATCTTCAAAATGGATGCCATTGGTACCATGTTTATATTTGACCAACTAAACATATTTTAAAACCCTATGTTGATATGATCTTCCAGTTAGAAGGAGTAGTGATAACAAGGGTTTCAAGTTAGCCACTATGGCAGCCATATTGGATGTCTCTACAGCAACATTTTCATTTAGAATCAACTAGACATCATAAAAAGCTTTTTTTCTGTGAATTTTTTTATTCTGGAGGTTGGAGAAGGAATAGCAATATTTTCAATATGGCTGCCATTTAAACTATATTTAACACAGATCAGCAATATTTTCATTTAGGACTAACTAGGTATTATTAGATGTCTTTTAGTGTAAATCCATTGTTGACATAATTCAGCGAGAGTATTTTTGTATGGTGTAGTTTCATGACATGTAATGGTTTCTCAGGAATATATGAGATGGTTTAAATACTCAGCACTGAAAAAGTATGAAAGAAGAGAAGAAATTATTTTCATCTAGTTGGGCTGAGGCCCCTTGGATGGACTTTTTGTTTATTAATCTTTCTCAGAAATACTTATCACAATACTGGGCAAGAATTTGAATCCTGAGACCTAACAGTGGTTCAAACTTTTTCCAAATGAGCATGCATGCACCCCAGTTTGATAGGCATCTTTTCTGGGCAGAGGGGACATATGTTTAAAGTTTTATACAAATGTATTTATATTTTTTATTTGAAATTAAATACAATGGCCAAGTCTGGTTTTAGTCCCAGCAGCCTTGACTTTGGAGCTACTAATGCACACAAAAACATTCTGGGGTAAGGGGACCCTATACATTAAATTTCATTTAATTATCTTTTCAAGAACTTAGGAAATCTGATGAAAATAAAATACATAGGTTAACACTATTTTTCGCAATTGTGACCTTGACCTTGGAGCAGTAATCCAAAAATCTAGATTAATTTATTTGGCTAAGGGAATACTTGTCTCAGTTTTGCTTTTGATTCTAGGTTTTAGAATTTAAGTTATCACTGGTGTGTTATAAAAGCAAACTAAACTAAAAGTCATCAAAGATGGCAAATTCATTCTGTGAATGGTTCTTTTGGAACTCTTGAATGACTTTCTTTGCTGGAATTTCATATCATTTTTTGTTGAGTTATGGCATATTGTTGTTCAATACACCCCTTTTCTTACAGCTAAGTTCATTTCTTCATGACCCTGCAGAAGGTATTGTTGCAAGCAGGATTCTTTGTGATGCACCTATCACTAATAGCTCTAGTTTTATACCTATAAAAAATGTTCAGGGTAATAATTATTTTATTCCTACAACATACCTTTACAAGAACTTAACAGGTGTGTTGCCTTTGAAGATATGACGTAGTCATCTGATGTAAGCACCTGCATGTATATAGTAAAGATACCATTCAAAAACATAAACCAGGTATAAAACACATCATTCTCATCATTAATCAGAGTTATATTAATCATGCATTCAATAATCTTTGCATATTTGTTTGACCATACAAATAAAAATATCATTTTCATCTATAACCAAAGTTCAGCTAAAGATGTCTTCAATAATCTTTGCATATTTGTTGAACTTACAGGTTAACAAATGCAAATAGATCTTTAAGTTTCTAGCTGAAATATAAAGTCACTATGTTTCAATGTAGAAAAATGGTTTCCTTGTAAATAATTATGTTGTACTGCACCTCGTTTCACAACACTTTACATGTAGATTGCTGTTATGAGTAAAATGTCAGCAATAAACAGGTAACACAGTATGTACCTATTTCACATCCCATGTGACATTCATATTTTCTACCATTTGCAGTACTTCATTTGTAATTTGCCTTACTTCCTACCCCACAAATATTACAGTACCTTACTTTCTTCTGGTCATCATTATAAGATTGTTTTAATGGTATAATTTTTATTGATGCAGGTACATAAGTACATAAATATAATGTGATATTGTTGTAAGTAATTTTGCAATTTTTGAAAGAATAACTTTCATTTTCAGATTTGGTTACCCTGACCCAGAATATCTAGCAAGGGTCAAGGATGAGTTGGCTGCCAAAGGAATTACAGAGGCTGATCTCCCACCAGAATAGACTGGATTGTCTGAATATGGCTGTCCTGTTTTGAAATAAGCTGTGATGTGACCAATTGCACATGGTTATTATTGCAGTTTTAAAATATCACAGGAGTCCCGAAATCATGCATAGTATAGGAGTGCCCACTTAATGTATCTTATGGGAGTTCACATGTCATGCACATTATAGAGTCCCCACTTCATGCATCATATGGGAGTCCCCATGTCATACATATCATAGGAGTCCACACTTCATGGTTATATTTGCAGTATATACTATTAATTTTATTTCCAATACTTTGAGTCCTGCTTTACATGCCTGAAAATGTCCGTGTCAGAATCAGAAGTGGCATGTGTGATTGAGGTCATCCTCATAACTGATTGATTTTGACTCTTTTTGAAACTTAAGTAAGTTATGTAAGTATGGTTGCAGCTGACCCACAAAGTACTTGTCATAAATATAAAATAGTCCAATGGGAACTTTGTAATATTTTGGGTTTTTTTTTTTTTTTTTTGGCTTTCTTGCCAGTTTATTAATATGGATCTGACATTTCAGCACATTTTAAATCTAAATTAAACATTTAATTAAAGTTTCTAGGAATCCTGCATTTATTTGTATCTTCAAGTTAAGTTTGAAGGATTGGAATGCATATCATAAATTTCATCAGGAACAACACATTAATTCATGGTCCTATAAGTATATATCACATTTTAAAATTGTCTTCAAGCAGCAGAGTGTCAGTCCCTTCGAGGGACTCTTGATGAAGATATTTTTAATTAATTGGGTTCTGTAGATGTATTAGTCCTAACTCAATCAAATATTTGTAAATATCATGGTGCTTATTTGCTTAACAGTCTTCTCACTTTAAGTGTGTGTGTGTGTGTGTGTGTGTGTGTGTGTGTGGTTTGGATTTTTAACATAGATTTAACACTTTTTCAGTCATATTGCTATGATGTCTGCAGTGTGGCAGCTTAAACTGATGTCTGGCACTGGGCATCATGCCGCAGACATGTAGGATCATGTCCCACCCAGTCACATCACATGATACTGACACCAGGCTGACCAGTCCTAACAACAATCTCTTAATGAGCTAAGGGACTTTGTTTAGATATCAATATAAAAGAAACCCCAGCTTGTACAAAGTTGCATTTGTTGGGGACAGTTTCATGTGAATGTCTTACATTCAGCAGTCTGTTGATGAGATAGTTTTGCATAATCATTAAATGCAGGAATTGTATTTTTTTCATTTGGATTATTGTGCATGCAGTTACCATGCATAACATTTTTAATTTACTTATTGTGTAGATTTTCAAAAATATTCATTTACCTATTATGAATATTTTAATAATCCAATTTCTCCCCTCCATTGCATGAAACCTAGTTGTGTTTTAAATATGGCATCCTTATGTACACTTGCCAACATCCAAGAATTAATTGTTGTCAACTCTTATAGAAGTAAATGAATTACTCAGATAAAGTAAACATTTAAATGTTATGTTACACATTATCTGTAAATATAACTTTTAGACACAATTATGTATACATAATTGTATCTCTTAAATCACTATAAGCATTTTTGGGATCATGCTGGTTTCTCTTCATTTGTTTTACGGTGACTCTTTCTCCCAAAATAGAAAGTAAATTGTTTTCCATCAATGGTGTTTCCTATTTTAAGTGACTGATATGAATCATGTAAAATTATTGATTTGTTCTACATATACGACTACTAAATCCCAAATGAGAAAATATAATGATTTCATATCCAGATACAATTTTGCTTTGTAAATGAGCATGTTTTTAATGAAAATATTGGCATGATTTATGTTTTTTCTGTACTTTGAACATTGTCATTCAGTTTTGACATTGCTATTTACCTAGTGTATGCAGATCTACATTGGATCAGGTCACTTCTCTACCAAATGAATCAACACTGTTTAATCCTTTACCTCATGCAAGTGTCTTTGGACGCCTCAACACCATTCACATGGAAGCGCCTTTTGACGCCTCTACTCAAGTCGCATGGAAGCGCCTATTGACGTCAACTGTAAACATCAGCCAGTTTAAGCTCGTTTTCATAGTGCCACCTTTGGGGAAAACCCCTTATTAGATACTACATTCATTTCTGTGAATAACAATTACGTCAGATTACGTGGTTACTGTTTATGCACTGGTCGATATCTGCTATTTAAAGTAACTGGGTCATAATCTCCACTCTCCAAAATGGCAGTCACAGATTTCATTCAGTACTTACGAAGTTTTCACGATTAGAATTACAACTATGAAAGATTCAGTAACCTAGGTAAAGGCTCTGATATTGATGTAGGCAGCAATTAGTTTTTATAAATTATCAAATTCAGATGACTTAGTGATGTAGACACAGACGATAAACTTGTAAATTTCGAGTATGAGAAATGGCAGTTATGGTTGGTCATGTGTCCTCACTGACATGACGGTGAACATGTTCTCTCAAGATTTTAAAGCAATTATAAAAAATTATTCCTTGATAAATAATTACACAGCTTATAGCAATCAGACTTTACACTTAAATTTTCCCACATATAATAGATGTGTACCAAAAATGTAAAATGGTTAAAATTGCTGTTAAACGTAAAATACACTACAATGCTTAACACTTCGCAGGCAGGCCTATGCGTATGGGATTAACTAGGTAACAGGTGTTCTATTTATAGAATGCTGCACTTTGTAACTATGCTCTATGAGGTAAAGGGTTAAGAGAATTATAAAATTTGTATCTTGAGAGAAGATGGTAGATGATGCTTTTTGTCATTTTCATGTAAAATATGTAAACTTTAGAATCATTAAATCAACAAAAAGACATGAAAGGTCCACCCTAAAACCTTTGATTTTCCATAAAACTTGGTGCACTTTATATATATATATATATATATATATATATATATATATATATATATATATATATATATATATATATATAATAAACTGACTATGAACAGTGCAAAACTAGCATCTTACTAGCCTTTAAGCACTCTTGACTCTTAATAAGTCTTTTTCAAAGGCAAATACAAAACATAGACAAACAAATAAAACAGATAAACCGTTGTCTTTGAAAAACTTTACATGGCTATGACTTGTTGCAGATGCTGCAAGATATTTTATACTGGCCTAGAAATCGATGAGCACTGTTCATACAGTTTATTACATTTACTTTAATCAATCCCTGAAAAGCGTGATCCATTGCTGGATCCAGTGCACTTAAAAGGACTGTTATTCGCCAAATGATTTGTATTCTTTATATATATATATATATATATATATATATATATATATATATATATATATCCTAAATTCCTAAAGGTGAAAAATATTGTAATTTGAAATCCAAATTCATTTCTGCTTTGTAAATTTTTTTGTTTTTGAGAATATTCGCATGATTTATAGTAATATATGTTACGTTTTGATTAATACATTTTATATATTGCTTGTTAGATACTGTACAAATATCTGCACTAGACTGGATCACATCTCTAGAAAGTCAAGAGAATTAAAAAATAAATATTTTTGTTGTGGGGGAAGGTGTAAAGAGAAGATGGTAGGGCTTACATTTTGTCATCTTCATGAAAAATATTTAAACTTTAAAATCATATCAACAAAATTGTAAAATATGAGACATTATTTCATAACAGGACGAGAAATGATACATGGGTGAATGAATGTGCTTAATTATATCTTAGATTCAAAGGAGGATTTCGTGACTTCTTCAGCAAATATTATAAATAATTAGGAACATAATACCATCTAGCTAATTTAATTGTTTTAGCTCCCCTGGCCATAAGGTCTTATTAGTTGCTGTTTGAAACCTCTTCTCAAAATCCAAAGGACCAGTTTTGACCAAATTTTGTGGGGTACATTCTGGCATTAAGAACTTTTAAATTTATACAGATGATGACCATCCATCATCAAATATGGCTACCATTACAAGTATATAAACGTGCAGATGTCTTCTTCTCAAGAGCGGGGCCCCAAGTGGCCAAGTGATCTAAAGCACTCACCATTATGGATAATTGCCATCTCACCTCTGTCTGTGTGGGTTCGAGTCTTGGGTTTGGCATGTGGGTATGTCAGAAAGCTTCTCAGTAGCTTCTCGTGGGTTCTTTCCGGGTTCTTCCTCCACCATTTATACTGGCCACCATGTATAACCTTCTTCTGCTGAAAAATGGCATTAAACCCTACAACAAAACCTTCTCAAAAGACGCTCATTAGAATTTAACTAAATGGAATGGAAAGCATTATGGTATAAGGGACATTAAAATTTATGCCAATTTGTTACCGAATATAGCAACCATTACTCAAACTAGAAGAAAGTTAAATGACATTCTCCAAAACTGCTTTACAAATTTTAAATCATTCTGATGACACATCCTGATATAATATATTATTAACTTTCTACAAATGATGAAGATCTCGCATCAGATATGGTCACCATAAGTAAAAATGTAAAAGCCTCTAAATGGCCTCATCGAAATAAATGCTCCAAAGAATTACTGAACAGAATTTGTACAAATGATGCCAATCCATCATCAGATATTGCCACTATTACTAACAAATACTAACAAAAATAAAAAAAATTCTTTCAAGAACTTCTGAAACATTAAAGTACAAAAGAGAATTTTACTAAATTTTGAAAGAATGCATCCTGGCATGAAGGGTATTCAAGTCTACTCATTTATTGCCAATTTGTCAACAAATGTCACAGCTGTTAATAAACACTGGGAACCTTCAATATTTGTTTTAAAAAAAGAACTACTTAACTGACCATGCATGAGGGACTTTCAAATTTTTCCAAATGATGCATGATTTTTTCATTCAAATTCAAACTAATGAGGTGTAGCATCAAAATTTTCAAACAACACTTCCATTAGAAGATATAATGATTTCAGATCATCTAAACAATTGCAAATGTTGTTAACAGTAGGCAATTGCTTTTACACTCTCACAATCAGTGATGAATTTTCTACTCATTAATAAAATAGGTAAATAATGAGAAAAAGTAATGATCCCTGTTCTGCAGTGAATTACACATGCTGCACAATTTCATCAAAATCCTCCTCTCCTTTCCTTAATATCTCTTATGCTTTAAGCAATGATTTTATTTGCACGTCATGAGAGAGAATTTGAGCTGGATGAATACCTTAAACTTTAAATTACACCAAGTACCCAAGAGGAACCTGAGTATTCATAATGTCCGCACTTTCCATCGGATTTTTCTATAGTGTAATATGATACCAATCATACAAAGTTGCAGTAGCCTATGGAGTCAAGTAGGTCAAATGGTACATTCTCTGGCTTGCACATAGTGTAATCTATTTTAATTTTATTTTGTTGTTTCTTAATCATGTATAAAAGGTTCTAAAACAGGTCATTTTTTAATGTGAAAATGTGTATAGGTTTCTCCCCTCTCTCAGTCTGTGTTAGTTGCACAGACAGTATGTCAGTATTATGTCCCCATCCTTTTCTCTTTCTTGCTGTTTAAATTTGTTATTAAAAAGAAATTTGACAAGCCTCTTAATATTTTAATGCCACATTTATCAGGTTATACAATTTGTGTATTTAGAGGACATACAATACATGTGTATTGTGTCTCTGTCTGTGTGTGTGTGTGTGTGTGTGTGTGTGTGCATGTGTTTGTGTGTTTGCTGAAGTGACTTTACTTTATTCATTTTAAGTGTCTCTTAAATCTTTGTTTTTTGCTGATTGAAATCTCATGGGAAACAAATGCCAATATGTGCCCTATAAAAACTGTGGTACAGGAGTCAGATCATTTATTAGGAAGACTGATTTTTCATGTTTCATAAACCTCTCTGCCTGAAAAACAGTCTCTGTGAATTGTAGAATTTTCACATTTTACATTACTATATTATTGATTGTGAGTATTCTGATTTCAAAAGCATGACCTTTAACTAGAATTTTGCAAACTTTTTTTTATAAAACTGGCAGTAATATTTTCAGTGCCATTTTTATGATTCTTTGCTGCCTTATTTATCACATCTATCAGATTTGTTTCAGATTTGATATAAAATCATGTGTCAGTTTGTTATATCATTTATAAATTTTAGTAGAGACATGCTTTTCGTACAGAGTTTGTTCAATCAGAGATCTGCCTTTCACATTTTTTTTAGAGAAAATGCTTGAACATTCTTTTGGAATAATTTTACAATGTAAATTGATCTGCATCGTATAATGCTCTGCTTTTAATAGCATCTAAATTGTTAGAATGTACATCATGTAATGTTCAGATTTTAACTGCATACTAATTGTTAGAATCTATATCAAGTAATGCTAAGATTTTAATTGCATGCTAATTGTTAGAATCTATATCAAGTAATGCTTAGATTTTAATTGCATACTAATTGTTAGAATCTATATCAAGTAATGCTTAGATTTTAATTGCATACTAATTGTTAGAATCTATATCAAGTAATGCTTAGATTTTAATTGCATACTAATTGTTAGAATCTATATCAAGTAATGCTTAGATTTTAATTGCATACTAATTGTTAGAATCTACGTCATGTAATGCTCCAATTTTAACAGCATACAGATTGTTAGAATCTACACCATGTAATGATCAAATTTTAACAGCACACAGATTGTTACAATCTACACCATGTAATGCTCCAATTTTAACAGCACACAGATTGTTAGAATCTACACCATATAATGCTCCAATTTTAACAGCATACAGATTGTTAGAATCTACACAATGTAATGCTTCAATTTTAACAGCACACAGAATGTTAGAATCTACACCATGTAATGCTCCAATTTTAACAGCATACAGATTGTTAGAATCTACACCATGTAATGCTCCAATTTTAACAGCATACAGATTGTTAGAATCTACACCATGTAATGCTCCAATTTTAACAGCATACAGATTGTTAGAATCTACACATGATGTAATACTCAGATTCTGACCCATAATGTATAATGATCAGATTCTAACATCAAACTAATGATTAGAATCTGCACCATGTCATGCTCCTTTTCTAACAGCATATTAAGTGCTAGAATTATCACTGCCTTTATTTTATTGGGTGATATACATTAAGCATGTGGCATATAATCATGCAGTGGTAAGTGATGTTATTTTGTTTCTATTTTTAAATATAAATAATGTTGCAGTTTACACAAACTACAGTTTGTTTTGGGTTGATTGTATCAGATTTTCTCTCAGTATGTGGTCATATTCTTACTTACTCCAGTTTTATAATGTGTTGAGCATTGCTTTTATGTTCATAATCCTTATAATTTATTATATTTTACCTGCTTTTTTATTGGCTGACACATGCCAGTAGATTCCTTGATTTGACAGTTACAGACAACTTTTGAGGTAAATACGAAGTTCCAACTGTACCTGTCCAACTTTAATGCGGACATTTCCTTCACATTGGTTAACATGTGTTATAATTTACTGGTCCATAAAAATCATATTCATTGCAAGAAATGTCTATAATTCTATACTGTGATATGCCTTAAATTTTCCCCATATTTTTGTTCTTATTTCCTTCAAAAATTGTTTAGTTTATTCTTGGAAAGGATAATTGTGATTTCTTTGTATGAAGCATTTTACAAGCATCATGCTTGACATCCAGTACTCTAATAATCAAGAAAAATATTGTTTGGCTTTCTCTTGAAAAAAGTTTGCCAAAAACAATTGTGTCACAGACTGTTGTGTTAGAAATAGAGTTTTTCACAGCATTTAATAATAAAATTAATAAACTGATGCACTCATACATTTTCCTTCAATGTATTCATGAAAAAGACATAATTTTAATGCAAAGTTTATAACGTCATGTCCAGAGTTAATTACTTGCACATTTAAAATAACGAAACAATAGATTGCAAAGCGTTATCTTTGTTTCTGGGATTACCCATTCAGACAGATGAATGTTTTTCCTTAGCCTCAATATCCTTAAAATTGTCATAAATTTGTTTGGCAGTTGATGTTTTTAAATATTTGTCTTCGGATCATACACTGTTTATTTCTTGTTCAAATAAAACTATAAAGTCTTTGAAAATCACATTAATGCACAATTATGTTTTATTTAAATCAGTAAAATTTTAATTCATAGAAGCAGGAATAGAACTACAACAGAAATTTAGAAGTTCAATATACATGAGATAAGGTTATTTAAACATGTGTCTCCCTTCTGAAATCGTTGTGTCATATTTGTAATTTGTGTATGCAAACCTCATTATAGCAACGGTCTTGCACATTTCCTTATATTTTAATTTGTAAGAAAAAAATAAGCAATCAGATCATATTTAAATTACATGTTTTGATTAAAATTAAAATGGTCAAGGAGTTTGCTTATTATAAGGATGCATGAATCTGAATAATATCACAGGTTATTATCTGGCATTGTCAGTCTCATCATGAAAGTGCAGGTGACATTTTTCAGACAAATTACAAAGGTGCTTATCATCATGCTTCTATGAGTTGTTGCCCCTGAGTTATTATGCTGCACTATTTAAACTTTTTGGAGACACAAAATAAAGCTAAAATGGCTAAAATCAGACATATTACATACAGATATGGAAATCCCAAATTTTGGTACTCAACTCTGTTTTTAGATGTACATTATGTGATAACATTTAGTATGTTAAGTTTGAGCACAAGTTTTTTGCTTAAGCTTCCAAGAATACCAGGTATGTTGATTTTTAGAAAACAATCAGTGGCCATCACCAACAACTGTTTAACCAGATTTCCAGCAGCAATGATGATGATATGGTAAACTTAAGAGTATTTGTGGATTATATTGTGTGTTTTTTCATCTGCCGTGCATATTATTATACCTTAATTAAGATTCATATTTTTGGTTCAGTCTGTTCATAGTACAAACTAAAGGCTTGAAAATGTTTAATGTGATCCTTTCAGTTAGTTAATCAAGACGAAAATAAAATTAAGTTTTAAACAAAGGGTATTTACTACAAATTCTAAGTAGTTTTTACATTTAACATAAAAGCATTGCAAATTACTCTATGTTTCTAATTTATTGAATTTTCTTTGGTCACATATTTTGCACCTGTAACTTGTAATCATGATGATTCCAGTAATGTAAAATGAAATTTGATATATGTGGGATATTCATCATTTAATGATTTAGAACTGGTGAATTCAAAACCAAACATTATAGATCTTGATAATCATTTTAACTGACCACTCATATTTCAGGAGAATCTTTTGGTACATGGATTTAACATAATAATAATAATAATGCTTTATTTATGGAGGGTGACTTATTAGTCAAGGACTATTCTCCCTTGAGGCCCTCTTAAGGAGAGTATAACAATGCACATTATATAAAATAGCATGAATTACTGTTTATTTTAGCATGTTTAGTATTAAAATACTAAATTCCATTTTCTATTAGAAATACATACATGCTCATGATATTTCTTCTTAAATACTCTAATATTTTCAGCATAGCTGTTTAAAATTGGCATTCTTTTTCTCTGATAAAACTTTTTATTGACGAAATAGATTTAGGCAGGTTATGATAAACTGATGAAAACTGGACAATAATTATGGTAGTTCACAAGATGTGAAATTGTACATGTCACATAATAGAATATATTTTGGAAACCATATATTTGTTGCAAATTACCTCCATAGGAGAGTGTTTCAAACTAAATATATTCCATGACGTTGATCTTTGTAAGATTATTAGAAAATGTTGATATTCTGGTGATATGGCACATACACTCTCATGGCAGAGAAATTCTGAATAATTGATTCAGTTTTATTTAACTTGACTTTGCATTGTGTGGTCCATTTAATGACTTCCTATTCAGAATAACAGCTCTTTTCTAGGAGATGGAAAATGTTCATTAACATTTTTGTTGCCACATACTTATGGTACATAGCAACCCTCACTTGCTTGAGCTATTGCTTGTTTAAAAATTTTAATGTAATAATAGTGACGTTTTTGTTTGTACCAGAAAGAAAAGTATGGGTCTGACAATCAGGGGTCATCACTCCCCTAACTAATGATGCAGCTTGCTTTCATTTGAACTCACTAACATCTTCTGAATATCAAACTGGTTCAAATGCAACGATAACGATGGGAATTACTGTGCAGACAAATAAAGTATATGTGCTGGGGTGGTGTTGGTGGCAATCAAACTCTGCCAGGATCTCATAATTATCAAGCTGTAAGTCAAATTTGGTTGAAAGCAGCACTGCCAAAATATCTTTTATCTTTTAGGAAAGATTTCTCAGAGTTAATATATAGGAAGCATGTATTTACAAAGTATACAAGAAAGTGAGTCATCTTTTGTGCATTTGTTTATTTGTGTTTAAAGTGTAATAAAGATATCTTAAACAATTTTGGGAATTTGCTTTGAAAATGAAAGTGTGAATGATGCATGGATTTATGAACAAATCAATGAATAAAAAAAAACACTGAAAGTGAAAAGTTGTGTATAGCAAAAGTCACATTTATGTCACTAGTCTTGTTATGTATACCAAACTTCAAGAAGATACCTTAAGTGGCTTTGGAATTTTGTCCTATAAATGAGAGTTTGGACAAAGGATAAATGAACTTCAGGACAAAAATATTGTAAAATATATTGACATTGAAGAATTGTGAATACTGAAAGAACATCTACACAATAGTCTAATATGTGTACCAGTTTTCATAGAGATATCTAAACTGCTTTGACGTTTTGCCCTGGAAATACAATTTGTGTAATGGATGGATGAACAAACCAAATGAACAGTAAATGGCTTCTCTACAGAACTATTATATATTTACAAGAATTAAGAGTTTAGCAGCAGAAACAAAAGAGTCGAAGTATGGATGGGTGGACCCAATTCTACAAAAACATTAAAAATATTTATAGTAAAGAATTGTGAGTAGCAAGTTTTACACACATATCTTGAATGTTTATGGAGTTGTTATGGAAATGAAAGTGGTATGAAAGGATGGACAGATAGAACCAAGTATTATACCATCCACCAACTTTACTGGGCAGGAGATACAATTAAGGGAGTTATTGTGCATAACCAAAGTGATAGGTATAACAATAAGGGGCTACAACTCTGTCAATTGTTGTTGTTGTTGATCTAGGGTTTAACACCATTTTTCAGCACAAGATAGGTTATACATGGCGGCCAGTATAACTGGTGGAGGAAGAACCCTGGAAAACCCAGGGAAGAACCACCGACCCACGAGAAGCTACTGGCAGGCTTTCCCAAGTACCCACGCTAGCCGAGCCTTGGACTCGAACCCACGCAGACAGAGGTGAGATGGCAGCGATCTGGAACGGTGAGCGCTTTAGACCACTCGGCCACTCGGGGCCCCCTACAACTCTGTCAAATATAATTAGTTAAATAACTGACAATCAAACTCTGGGTTTCAACAGTGTGAATGCAAAAAAGAAAACAAGACAAAGTCATCAGTATCCCCCATCCCACCATATCTGCTGGGAGACAAAATAATTTGTCAAAGATTTTACAGATGGAGAGTTGACATTTACAATGTAAGCAAGAAAGTGATAGGTATTATGAATTTTACTCTAGAATGCAAGCATGAATGGTGTATCAATGGATGAACAGATGAAAGCATTTGAAAAAGATGAATTGTGAATGTCAAGAGCAAATCTACTCCACTAGAGGGACATTTTGTAATACACTTCATGGAGATAGCTTGAATAGTTGTGGAGTTTTGCCTTAGAAATATGTGTGGATGATGGAGGGTCAGATGGATAAAAACATTCAAAGTACTGAAACTGTAAAATTGGGAATAAAAAAGGAACATATAGACCATAATTAAAAGTACATCTACAGCACTATTCTAATGTGCACAGTTAATATGACAAAGTTTTGGATGTATGCCTTGGAAACAAAAGAGTGGATGATACATGAATGGTCAAAATATAGAAATATTGACACTAAATATTTGTGAATAGGAAAAGGTACAGGGGACCATTAATCTAATATGTGTACCATATTTATATGAATGGATTTGGTGTTATGCTCCAGAAACAAATGTGTCTGTAACCTATTTCTATATCATATGCCAATCTTGTTTAGTGGGGATAACTAAGGTAGTTGTTGTGTGGAAACAATGTCTGTCAGATGGACAAGAGGTAACAAGGGTATTAAAATGGATATGCAGAAGATAATATTTCCCATTTTCTACAAACGGTGGGAGACAATACAGTCTGCATTGTAACAGGGTATTCAGATGGTCACATTTTAAGGTGACTGGGATATCCAGAAGTGAATTTTCTTGTATTTATGTGTGCAACATAATTAATATTCAATTTATTATTTTGTAATTTGGCTATTAGATTTTTTGTGTATTTGCTTTAAGTCAATTTAGTTTTCAAGCCACCTTCTTGAAACTGTTGTATAACACATATGGCCATGCAAGTTTACTCATTGCATTGGGAATCATTTCATGTACAGATTACATTGTATAACACATATGGCATGCAAGTTTACTCATTGCATTGGGAATCATCTCATGTACAGATTACATTGTATAACACATACGGCCATGCAAATTTACTCATTGCACTGGGAATCATCTCATGTACAAATTACAATGTATAACACATATGGCCATGCAAATTTACTCATTGCATTGGTATGGCCATGCAAATTTTCTCACTGCATTGGGAATCTTCTCAATGGGAATCATCTCATGTACAGATTACATTGTATAACACACATGGCCATGCAAGTTTACTCATTGCATTGGGAATCATCTCATGTACAGATTACATTGTATAACACATATGGCCATGCAAATTTACTCATTGCACTGGGAATCATCTCATGTACTGATTACATTGTATAACACATATGGCCATGCAAGTTTACTCATTGCACTGGGAATCATCTCGTGTACAGATTACATTGTATAACACATATGGCCATGCAGATTTACTCATTGTACTGGGAATATTCTCATGTACAGATTACATTGTATAACACATATGGTCATGCAAGTTTACTCATTGCATTGGGAATCTTCTCCTGTACAAATTACATTGTATAACACATATGGCCATGCAAATTTACTCATTGTACTGGGAATCTTCTCATGTACAGATTACATTGTATAACACATATGGCCATGCAAGTTTACTCAATGCATTGGGAATCATCTCATGTACAGATTACATTGTATAACACATATGGCCATGCAAATTTACTCATTGCATTGTTGATCATCTCATGTGCAGATTACATTGTATAACGCATATGGCCATGCAAATTTACTCATTGCATTGTTGATCATCTCATGTGCAGATTACATTGTATAACACATATGGCCATGCAAGTTTACTCATTGCATTGGGAATCATCTCATGTAAAGATTACATTGTATAACACATATGGCCATGCAAATTTACTCATTGCATTGTTGATCATCTCATGTGCAGATTACATTGTATAACACATATGGCCATGCAAATTTACTCATTGCATTGTTGATCATCTCATGTACAGATTACATTGCATAACAAATATGGCCATGCAAGTTTACTCATTGCATTGGGAATCTTCTCTTGTACAGATTACATTGTATAACACATATGGCCATGCAAGTTTACTCATTGCATTGGGAATCTTCTCTTGTACAGATTACATTGCATAACACATATGGCCATGCAAATTTACTCATTGCATTGTTGATCATCTCATGTGCAGATTATATTGTATAACACATATGACCATGCAAGTTTACTCATTGCATTGGGAATCTTCTCTTGTACAGATTACATTCTCAAGATGTAATTAGGCATCATATCACAACATATAACACATTGTATAACACATATGGCCATGCAAATTTACTCAATGCATTGTTGATCATCTCATGTGCAGATTACATTGTATAACACATATGGCCATGCAAGTTTACTCATTGCATTGGGAATCATCTCATGTAAAGATTACATTGTATAACACATATGGCCATGCAAATTTACTCATTGCATTGTTGATCATCTCATGTGCAGATTACATTGTATAACACATATGGCCATGCAAATTTACTCATTGCATTGTTGATCATCTCATGTACAGATTACATTGCATAACAAATATGGCCATGCAAGTTTACTCATTGCATTGGGAATCTTCTCTTGTACAGATTACATTGTATAACACATATGGCCATGCAAGTTTACTCATTGCATTGGGAATCTTCTCTTGTACAGATTACATTGTATAACACATATGGCCATGCAAATTTACTCATTGCATTGTTGATCATCTCATGTGCAGATTATATTGTATAACACATATGACCATGCAAGTTTACTCATTGCATTGGGAATCTTCTCTTGTACAGATTACATTCTCAAGATGTAATTAGGCATCATATCACAACATATAACACATTGTATAACACATATGGCCATGCAAATTTACTCATTGCATTGTTGATCATCTCATGTGCAGATTACATTGTATAACACATATGGTCATGGAAATTTACTCATTACATTGGGAATCTTCTCTTGTACAGATTATATTGTATAACACATATGGCCATGCAAATTTACTCATTGCATTGTTGATCATCTCATGTGCAGATTACATTGTATAACAAATATGGCCATGCAAGTTTACTCATTGCATTGGGAATCTTATCTTGTACAGATTACATTGTATAACACATATGGCCATGCAAATTTACTCATTGCATTGTTGATCATCTCATGTACAGATTACATTGTATAACAAATATGGCCATGCAAGTTTACTCATTACATTGGGAATCTTCTCTTGTACAGATTATATTGTATAACACATATGGTCATGCAAATTTACTCATTACATTGGGAATCTTCTCTTGTACGGATTATATTGTATAACACATATGGCCATGCAAGTTTACTCATTACATTGGGAATCTTCTCTTGTACAGATTATATTGTATAACACATATGGCCATGCAAATTTACTCATTGCATTGGGAATCTTCTCTTGTACAGATTACATTCTCAAGATGTAATTAGGCATCATATCACAATTTGATGAAAAAGTGAATTCAAAGGTAATAAGAGAATGAAAATTGAACAATTTATTAAATAGCCTTAGTCCATAATTTTTTGTTGTTGTTAGCTTGTAGCACTTAAGTTTTATTTCATAATGTTTCTTCTACACTAGAACCATTATTCAACATGGCATTTTGTGTCTTTAAATTACTATGAGCATGTAAGTGCATTTGTTTGTTTTATTAAAGAGAACTTGGTACATATGACATGCTCAAACTAGAAGCGACTTTTGGAAATGACATTACCTGGCATTTCACAATTTTCATGCTTGAAATCAGAAAGCAAATAAGTTTTCAAGTTTTTAAGAATCAACTTTTCCAAAATGCTGAAGATTCTTATTCCTGTAAAACATATGATCTGATAATAACTCAACAGAAAACAGGAGCACAGTTGGAATATATTCTCAGTCAATGACTTCACTGTGTATCTGAAGACAATTGTTTATCACTATCAATTCTGCATTTATTGTAAGTCGGACATTGCTTGGTACATTTAATTTACAGCCAGCAAAAGCATTAAAGACTATGTCCTTGTTCAAATATTGCTCTGTACTGATTATTTCATCATAAAATGATAAGATTTATGACTTCACTAATAAATAAGAAATAATTATATCTCCAGATTGATGCCAGCATAACTTCTTGCTATAGCCATAATTATAGAAAATTTATATGTATAGTTAACAGAGGCTGGAAGGCACCAACTACAAAAATAAACAATGTGGGAAAGCTGCCAGTAGCTTCTCATGGGTCAGTGGTTCTTCCCTGGGTTTTCCAGGGTTCTTCCTCCACCAGTTATACTGGCCACCATGTATAGCCTATCTTGTGCTGAAAAATGGCATTAAACCCTAGAACAACAACAACAAAAATAAACATGGGTGGATAGAGGCAATTATGACTGTTCCAAATATTTATGTGAACCCTCCTATTAAATTGTAATGGGTGATGGGGTTTTAAATATTGAAAAGTGTATTCCAAACTCCCCACTTTCCTCATACCTTCATTTCTGTAATGTCCTCAATTCTAATTATCAGAATTAAAAAGTCTGCATACAAGGAAAAGGGAAATAAAAAATGTTTAAGTTAGTAACATAAATAAGTCTAAAAAATCATAAAAGATAGTAAGATAACTAAGCCTAAACACCTATTTTGTTCCAAAAAAAGATCTGTTTCTTTATAATTGACCCTACTGAACCTCTTCCTGATGGACAGGATGATGACTGCAGTGATTGTTCCTGAAACATTGTGTCCATTAGATAATGTCAAATTGGTCCTCTTCAAAAAGTAAATAAATCCTAATTTACAAATTGCTGTACATATTTGGGAACAATCACTTTATCCTAGAGTGCTTGAAATACGATCGTCAATCTAAAAATTAGAAAACACAAAAATGTCTAGACAACTTAAACAGTCTTCATAGTTTGTGTGTAGGAGTCAGCTAGGAATTTAAAGTGACCACCATGTATATAATTATGTTCTTTAGGTACGAAAGACTCGCAGTTGCAACTTCTAATAAGTCAGTCTATGTAATTTAGAACTTCTTTGCATTGTTACATATAGCTAAAAAGAGGCTGAAGATTGGTGCCAGTGGAATTGTTTCATAATAACCGGTACATATAAATTTCACTTAACCATCTGCATAACTACTAAAATTTGTTTGCTAACCTTATACACCAAAACCTAATGAAAATATCCACTTGCACAGATCTTGACGTCAATGTTTAATATTATTAAAATATTTTGGTCTTCAAAATACAACAAACAAATGTACAGATGAGTATGTCAGAATGCTATTGCCCCTTCCAGCTCAGTTGGTGAGAGATGTAAAGTGGTCAACAGGAACTACAAGTAGCCACTCCTTGAACCTTAAATTACACCAAAAGTAACTCAAATGTAGTATCGCAGAGGGAAAATAGCACCGCCTCACTGCCAGGATTATTTAGAGATAATTTAAATTTTTTTACGCATGCTGAGGCCATGGGAAATGTAATATCAATGAAATGTTAGATAGGAGGAATGCAACATATCTCCTCTGTATTTCCTGTGGCAAAATGCACCATTTCAGACTTAAATCTTCATATCATCCAGCTGTGGAAATAAATGGTAGGAAATGGATGTTTAAAATGAAAGTGTATATGATTTGGATTTTTAACAGAGCTTTAAAAATATGTCAGTTATATCGCTACAATTTCTGCAGTGTGGTAGTTTATAGTGAATGTCTAGCACTGGGCATCATGCCGCAGACATGTAGCATTATGTTTCACCCAGTCACATTACCTTGACATCAGGCTGACCAGCCCTAACACTAACCTCTTAAGGGGTTCCGAGTGGCCGAGTGGTCTAAAGCGCTCACCATTCCGGATCACTGACATCTCACCTCTGTCTGCATGGGTTCGAGTCCAAGGCTTGGCTAGCGTGGGCATGTGGGAAGGCCTGCCTTTAGCTTCTCGTGGGTCGGTGGTTCTTCCCTGGGTTTTCCAGGGTTCTTCCTCCACCAGTTATACTGGCCGCCATGTATAGCTTATCTTGTGCTGAAAAATGGCATTAAACCCTAGAACAACAACAACAACTAACCTCTTAATGCTGAGTGCCAAGTGAGGCAGCTGTTGGTACCATTTTTGTAAGTCTTTGGTATGACTCAGCCGGGAATCGAACGCACGACCTTCCGCATCCAAGGTGGACGCTCTGACTACTAGGCCACCAGATCGGTCTCCTACTAACTAATGCCCAGTGCATTACAGTCTGCTCATGACATCTGAATGTTAATGTCAGTGACTCTGACTAAATGTAGTAATGTGAGCATCAGATATTTTGAACTATTCACAAATAAATGAGCCTAAGCATAGGTGCTCAGTAAAAATTTAGTGAATAAATGCTTTTCTTTCCTACACAAGGTTTTAAAACACATTATTCATAGCAATATGGATAACAAATTTCATAGCTCTTGGCAACTATTTGTTATACTGCCATGTTTTTGCATAACAAGTGTCAAATATCATTATAATTCAAGCAGATTATTTAAATATAAATTTGATTTTGACAACAAGTCTGAATTATTCTATGAATTTGGGCTCATTGGCATTTTTGGTCCTTTGAAGTTTACTATTTTTGTTGAGTTATTTAGCTATTTTGTTTGTTATGAATAAATGTTGGTTCAGATTTTATTAGGACATCTGCTTTGTAATTGTCTCTCTTTGAATATGTTTGTGTCTGCTCCAACAATGTCACATCAAGAGGCAGATGAGCTTCCTGACAATACACCAGAAAGAAATTTGTTTCTTATGTTCACTCCTGAATGCTACTGCTAAAGGCAAACAAGACATAAGACATGATCTGATCGAAATCCTCTCATGGTCTGATACATACATGGCATATTGGTTAGTGTGGCATTAAATTTGTCAACAAAGTCATCTGTTTCAACCCACAAAAATATTCCCAGTCTGACAGAAGGCACTGATGGACCCCCTTGGCAACACACAGTTGTGTTTGCACCAATATTCTTCATGGCAAATTCTTCAGTATACTTCCTTGAATATTCTGTTAAACTACCTTGATTACTCTGCATTAACAGGCATAAAAAGTCAACGGCAGCATGTGCAAAAGGGCCATCTACGAGTAACGGAATTGATGGTGCTGGCTTCATGCCCTTATGGGTTTTTACTTGCTAGCAGATTCTAGATGGTAGTGTACCCAGAAGTATGTCTGTAACAACCCAGTAGAACCTATGTTGCACCTTTGGTATGTTTAATTTAATCCAAGATGTCCAGTAGTTACACCATCATGTCACCAGTACATTACTTCTGTTGGACCTTGGTGACCGTATGTGATATAACACACCATTTATCAATTCATAATCAGGAGCCATAGCAGCCACTGTGCAGGCATTTTTGTATTCTCAGGTAAGGTGATGTCATTAGAAATTCATAATGGTTTTTAAACTGGGGGGTTTTCTCATGTAATTCATATGCTCTTTCTAGTTATAAGCCTGGTTTAAGGTCCTGAAAATTGTTCATTTGTACCTTGCATTCTTTGACATCTCCATTCAAATTGACACCCTCGCCATGTGCTGCATGATGGAGTCAATCTGCATTTCCTTGAGATTTTCTACTCAGTAACTTGACTGTCATGTCACCTTCCTGAAGGGACAAGGACCATCTGGCTAGGCTACCACTCAGATTTTTCATTCCCATAAGCAATTTAATGGACAGTGATCTGTGATATAACTGAATTTGTGACCAAAGAGACATTGTCAAAAGGTTTCTATCCCCCTCTTTCAATTACCTGCTAGCATATGATATTGTTCTTTTGATACTTTTTTTTTCTTCTCTTGGGCCACAACAACTCCCAAGGCAAACCTATAACTGTCAAAATACAGGCTGAATGGCCTGGAGAAGTCCAGATAACAGTAGCAAAGGTCAGTTTATTTTTAAAATATCGTTTGGGACCCCAGTAGAGGTTTATCAGCTTGGAAAGGTAGTCATTAGATGGAAGGATAGATAGATGTATAAATCCATCACCCTTAAGGTGGGTGTATGAACAGAAAACATTAACCATTAGTAAATCATTTATTCTTTAAAGCAAAGAAAAGAAAAGGCAAAAAAAAATCAAACATATTTTATTGGAAAAAATGAAACTTTTTGGATGAAAACTTGCTTGATCTCTGTAATATTATATCGGAATTCACTTCAGAAATTTTGACTTGAACTTTGAAGAGAGTTAAGTACTAACATTTAAGTTCAGCCATACCCTTCTACTGGTTGTGACATTTTATCTCAGATGACATAATTTCTGCAAGCCAAAAGTGTCGTAATGATGCAAAACCTTTTCATTTTTTTGGGGTCCAGTTACACCAATAACAAAAGAGCATTTTGTCAGATATCTCACAAAGAAGTTTTTATGGCAGGTACTGACATCATTAAATATATTGAGAAAGCCTCACTTTGGTCTAATCAATGCAAAATAATAAATAATGAAATACTTCAGGACTGTATGATTAAATTACAGTGTTTGACTAAAAATGCTGCCTTAATAATTATGTGGTAATCTATGAAACTCCCATAAGAAAAATAGTTTGTGCATGGTATTGTAAAGTTTCTTCAAATGTTGTAAATATCTGATCCATGTTTTGGATCACCTTGGGTTTTTCTGCATAATTTGTACATGTTTACTGATTGAAACATTTGGTGAAAATGTTTGAAAAAGTCATAAAAGAAAACCAGTTGAGATTAAACTGCTACTATTTTGTCTTTTGGTGAACTTCATCATATATAGAAAAATTACTGAAAACTTGAGACAGATGCTACCAAAAATTATTCTTGTTTTCAAGATCCTGGCAAAATTATTAATGCTTATCCTTCAAAAAATTATTGACCATTTGCATAACTTATTATCCTATAAACAACATTCATCCTTCCCAAAAACGGGGGTGAGAGTTACACTTGTCATCATTTTTTGGTTTCTAATCCACTTGAAACTGGTATCAACCTGTTCTAAACCAGTGTTTTACATATAATTTCTACACACATTATGTGCCGTTACACTTCATATATTCTGTTTGTGTATTTTTAGATTCAGATTATATCTTGAAACATTGCAACTGACTTTTGTTTGTAAAATAGTACCTGAACTCAGGGATTGTGCAATCTTGCATCAAAATTTATTATTTTCTTTCTAAAATATCACTGGTAAATATTGCAATCAATGAGTTATTTATGGATATGCATTGTGTAACAATGCATTTACCTTAATTTTAATCCTATTTCTACCATTCCTTATGCAATGCAAAAAAATTATCGTCTTTCATAAGCCAAGCCAAATACTTTTTAACATTGATGTTGTCACCATGTTATATGATGTAATTCAATGAAAAGACCTTCAACATCTGTCCTGCTATGGGCATGTACTAAATTTCAGAGGTTTAAATTTTAATATAACCTGCAACAAATTTCCATATAGACAACAGGCACAAGTTGTTGTTGTTGTATGGTTTAACATCATTTTTCAGCACAAGATAGGTTATATATGGTGGCCAGTATAAATGGTTCAGGAAGAACCCGGGAAAACCCAGAAAGAACCACAGACCCATGAGAAGCTAATGGCATGCTTTCTCACATACCCACATTGGCCAGACCCAAGACTCGAACCCATGCAGACAGAGGTGAGATGGGAGGTGAGATCTGAATGATCCATAATGGTAAGCGCTTTAGACCACTTGGCCACTTGGGGCCTCCTAAGACATAAGTTAATTTGTTTTTTATTTCTGTCATAATGCATAAACTTATAATGAAGCATGCTAGGCTATCCAGTACTTGAAAATATCTTTGTAATTTCTCATGTTTTTAATTTTAAATCACATCCATAAGGAATTATGAGAATTAATCTGGAGGATAGAAAACAAAATGTTTGTAATTAAACCATCTCTGTAAACTTGTTTTATCATCCATTCAATTACCTTGAAATTCAAAACATGAGTACAGTAAACAATACATTATATGCCTGCCATGTCAAGTTATTTTTCAAAAAGTATTTTTCTTCTTTCAGTCTTATTTACCTTAACCTTTAGAACTCTCTACCCCCAAAATTGATCAGTACATTATTTGTTTCAAATGCAAGGTATTCAAAAATTTGACCACAGTTTGTATCAAAGGACTTTAGTTATCTATGGAAACTTTCTTTTCCCTTGGAGTTCCTCTGACCATGATCTCTAACCTTTTACTCCAAAATCAATACATCTCTTCCATATCTCACATGCAAGCAATCTATAAAGTTTAGTCCAAGATAACATGGTATATAACTTGAGTAGCTTTTCTTCTTTCAGTCTGTTTTCATCACCTTTGAACTTTTGATCCTAATATCAGTAAATGTCTTCCTGGTCTCAAATGCAAGCCATTTAATCCAAGTAGCTTATCAGGAACTCAAGGTATCATATGAAAGCAATTTTCATTTTTGTGTCACTATGATCATGACCTTCTGATTCCAAAATCAATATGTGATGTTTGTTTAATCTTAAATGCAAATTATTTACAAAATGTGGCCAATGTATCTAATGTCAGGTTATTGTTTGGAAACAATTTAAATTTCTTCAGTCTCTCTAACCTTGACCTTTGCCCTTACAAATGTGTTGGTTCTTCCTTGTCCCAAACGCAAGCTACTTACACAGGTTTGTGACAGTAGATGGTGGATAACTTGAGTTATTTTGTCAAACAAAAAAGGCATGGACAGATGGATATACCAACAACACCTAATATACTCCGTCTTAAGGTGTGCATATTTAGTAATTATAATTACACATAATTGTGTCATTTATATTTTAAAAATAAGTCACAGAAAATTATCACTTTCATATTCCTGCTTGAGTGCAAGATGAAAGAAATGTATAGCTATTAATTATAAGAAAACTGTAATAATTCACAAGGTTGTGTCAAGGGTGTTCAAAACATGGTTCTAAAACATGATTTTACACAAAACATTCAAGATACAGTAAAATGGTTGATTACTGTGAATTAATTTTCATTCATTGGAGTGCAAAATTTTGTGAGGATTTCATGATCACTCTGGGTCATCCAAAGGTCGTCAAACAAAAAAGATAATGATTCATTTCTCAAATGAATCATTAAAGTACTGATAACTATGCCAGTTATTTGAATATGACAACTGACACCCACAAAATAAAATGAATGTGCTGAAAAGATTTTAAAGGTTTGAAATGTGTAAGAGTTAATCCAACACAATTACATTTGTACAAACTATAATTATGATGCTTGAATAGTAAGCATTACTTAGTGCTTATAAGGTAAGGTGCACTACACATTGTATGTTTCCTTATTCAACATAACCAAAAGTCTACAGGTGTTTCCTACTTTAAGGTAACCAAAAGTCTACAGGCATTTCCTTATGCAAGCTAAATAAAAGTCAACAGGTGTTTCCTTATTCAAAATAAGCAAAAGTCTACAGGTGTTTACTTATTCAAGGTAAGCAAAAGTCTATAGGCGTTTACTTATTCAAGGTAACCAAAAGTCTAGAGTTGTTTCCTTTCTCAAGGTAACCTAAAGTCTACAGGACACTAAGCCATATATGTTTCCTGACTGAAAGTAACCAAAAGTTTACAGGTGTTTATTTATTCAAGGTAACCAAAAGTCTACAAGTGTTTCCTTTTACAAGGTAACCTAATGTCTACAGGACACTAAACTATATCTGTTTCCTGACTAAAAGTAACCAAAAGTCTACAAGTGCATATTTATTCAAGGTAACCAAAAGTCTATGGGTGTTTCATTATTCAAGGTAACGAAAAATTGACACTTGTTTCTTTACTCATGTTAACCAAAATGTTTACAGGTATTTCCTATTTAAGGTAACCAAAAGTCTATGGGTGTTTTCTTATTCAAGGTAACCAAAAATTTGACACTTGTTTTCTTATTCAAGGTAACCAAAAAGTTTACAGGTATTTCCTAATCAAGGTAACCAAACGTCTATAGGTGTTTACTTATTCAAGGTAACTAAAAGTGTACACAACATGAAAAAAAAATCAAGATTACAAAAATTTCATAAATGCTGAGGATTTTCCAAATACTTTGACTGAAGCTGATTGGAAATCATGTATAATAAAACAGGTTTAGATTGGGATATTACAAATCAAAGATAAGAAAACAAACCTAACTTATTACATTACAAATTATGGATACAAAAACAGGCCTAGCTTGCAACATTATACATTGTGGATAAGGAAACCTAGACAGAGTTTGTGACATTACAAATCATGAATAAAAACAGGCCTTGTGATATTACAAATCATGAATAAAAAAACAGGCCTTGTGATATTACAAATCATGAATAAAAAAGCAGGCCCTGTGACATTACACATCATGAATAGATAAAAAGGCCTTGTGATATTACAAATCATGAATAGATAAACAGGCCTTGTGATATTACAAATCATGAATATAAAAGCAGGTCTAGCTAGAGACATTGCACAGCATAGATAAGAAAAAAGGCCTTACCTGTGACATTACACATTGTGGATAATAAAAAAATGTGCCTATAATGCAACATTATACATCATGCATAAAGTCAGGACTAGCTTATTTCATTATACATCATGCATAAAATCAGGACTAGCTTATTACATTGTACATCATGCATAAAATCAGGAATAGCTTATTACATTATACATCATGCATAAAATCAGGACTAGCTTATTACATTGTACATCATGCATAAAATCAGGACTAGCTTATTACATTATACATCATGCATTAAATCAGGACTTAAGCTAATTACATTGTACATCATGCATCAGGACTTAAGCTTATTACATTGAACATCATGCATAAAATCAGGACTTAAGCTTATTACATTATACATCATGCATAAAATCAGGACTAGCTTATTACATTATACATCATGCATAAAATGAGGACTAGCTTATTACATTATACATCATGCATTAAATCAGGACTTAAGCTTATTACAATGTACATCATGCATAAAATCAGGACTTAAGCTTATTACATTATACATCATGCATACAGTCAGGACTTAAGCTTAATACATCGTACATCATGCATAAAATCAGGACTTAAGCTTATTACATTATACATCATGCATAAAATCAGGACTTAAGCTTATTACATTGTACATCATGCATAAAATCAGGACTTAAGATTACATTGTACATCATACATAAAATCAGGACTTAAGCTTATTACATTATGCATCATGCATAAAATCAGGACTTAAGCTTATTACATTGTATGTCATGCATAAAATCAGGACTTAAGCTTATTACATTGTATGTCATGCATAATATCAGGACTTAAGCTTATTACATTGTGTACATCACGGATACGATAACATAACTAGCATGTTACATATCATATTTCACCATGAGCTGATAAAAATTACTTTAACTGAAGATACACAATTGTCTAGCTAATCTCTGACTTTTGACTCAAATTTCGACTTTCAATAACTTTAATTTTTGTTTACTTTACTGACTTTGTTTGATAACTGAAAATTCTCTGACTCTTTTCTGGCACACAGAACCCCAGTTCAGCAGTAAATTTGTAACTGTATTAATATGGTGACATAATTTGATAATCTGGGTGCACCGTTTCACCTCCAGGAATTCGTTAAAATATGCTTTGGTTCTATATTTAGCTGTTCTTAAGTAGCAAGCTTCCATGATGCAATGACATGAAACCAAAGGGTAAAAAAATCAGTAAAACATTTCCATGATGTGATGACATCAAAGCAAAAGGGTATATAAATTAGGGATATGTTTCCACTATGTGCTGATATCAAAGCAAAGGTTAAATAAATTGGTGAAATGTTTCCATTATGTGATGATATCAAAGCAAAGAGTGAATAAATTAGTGATGTTTCCATTATGTAATGATATCAAACAAAGGGTGAATAAATTAGTGATGTGTTTCCATTATGTGATGATATCTAAGCTAAGGGTGAATAAATTAGTGATATGTTTCCATTATGTGATGATATCAAAGCAAAGGGTAAATAAATTTGTGACATGTTTCCATTATGTAATGATATCAAAGCAAAGGGTGAATAAATTAGTGATATGTTTCCATTATGTGATGATATCAAAGCAAAGGGTGAATAAATTAGTGATGTTTCCATTATGTGATGGTATCAAAGCAAAGGGTGAATAAATTAGTGATATGTTTCCATTATGTAATATCAAGGCAAATGGTAACTAAATTAGTGATATGTTTCCATTATGTGATGATATCAAATCAAAGGCTGAATAAATTAGTGATATGTTTCCATTATGTGATGATATCAAACCAAAGGGTAAAAAAATCAGTAAAACATTTCCATGATGTGATGACATCAGAGCAAAAGGGTAAATAAATTATTGATATGTTTCCACTATGCTATGACGTCAAAGCAAAGGGTAAATAAATTACTGATGTAGCTCAACCTAATATTAAATGACCTTCGTATGTAAAATTGGTAATTTCTATTTTAATTTAATTTCTAACTCAGTGAACTTGTCACATTGTTAACTTTATCATCTATACTCTCAAAACAGCTTGTTCATTCACAAACAAAGCTAATCAACCAAAACCTAAAGGGTCTACTACATAAGTGTACATTGTTTGTTTACAAAGCAGTTTCTAATACACTATTCTCTTTTTAGGCATGTTTTGTTTATATGCATGCAATAACAAAGTGTTCATTATCATAAAATACAGAATGATTCTGACAATGCAAATTTAACAGACCAAAATGAGCCTATAATATATAGATATAGATATAGAGAATATAGGCTATACAAATGACAAGTTCCATCCACACATACACGCAATCTTAACAAAGTCCTTAGGAAAGTAAACAATTCAAGTTCACAGTCCAAGCATTTCTTTAAAATATTTGACCTTAACACCAAGGTCAAAGTGGTGAACAAGTGCATCACAGAATCAATTTGCCATTGCTGTCGATCAGAAAGCTTTTCTATTGTGGACTTGACAAAAATCAAGCTTTCAATTCATCAAATCTATTATTTTTGTCCAAGTATATAACAAATCATTCATCTATACAACATACATCTGACTGAAAACATCTCTTCCCAAAATGTGTTTCTGCATGAATTACCAAACTTTGTGATACCTTAATCCAATTACTACTAGTTTTAAATGTATGAAGAAATATTAACAAAGTATGCATATGTATTCACCTTTCTAAGCTCTAGTGAAAGTTTAACTGTTCATTTTACAAGTGCTAATAACTTCTTTGCATGGAGAAACAATATTTTTACCCTGACAGACAACTAAGAGAAAATGACAAATAACTGATAAAAATTGCAGCTATTCACACAAACATTGTGCAAAAATTATCAATCAGAAAATAATAGATTTATCAACAAAATTTTCCTACATAAGCTAATCAAGGGAGACTATTGGATAATGCCTATCAAAATACATTAACAATATTGTTGTTGTTATTGGGTTTAATGTCATTTTTCAGCACAAGATAGGCTATACATGGTGGCCAGTATAAATGGTGGAGGAAGAACTGGGAAAACCCTGGAAAGAAACACTGACGTACGAGAAGCTACTGGCAAGCTTTCTCACATACCCACATTGGCCGAACCTAAGACTTGAACCCACGCAGACAGAGGTGAGATGGCAATGATCAATAACTGCGAGCACTTTAGACCACTCAGCCACTTAGCACCCCTATTAACAATATTATCATTAAAGTAAAGCCGTGTCTTATTACTCTAGCTACTAATAATTTGGCTACTACAAGTCAAAGGATGAATAAATTTTCATAGAAGTATTGGTGTAATGTGGGGAAAAAGGACTCCCTTGCATTTGAAGTTTGTTAAGTAGATGTGTCTACAGATAAATAATGTATATATTTTCAAATAAATATTGATCCACTGAACAGAAGTTTGAAATAAAAATACCAACACAACCTTTGACATATCAAAAAAATATATGTAACAATTTTCATAAGCATGAAAATATAGTAAACTTAGCAAGGAAACTGCTTTTGTAAAAATATTGACAATAAGTTTCTCCCAGGTACATAATAAAACACTCTGTCCAATAACCACCCAATTTATACAAATCTGATGTGCAAGTTTTATGTAGACAATTTTCATGATAAAACATCATTAATCACATCAGAGCCCCAGATAAGCTTTGTATTTGCATAAATATGCAATTAAAATAATGGAAATGCCAGTTAAAATAAAAATCAGGCAAACCAAAATGCAAATAGAATCCCATTTTAGCAATTATTGAAATAACATGTGCATACTGACCATTTTCCATTCTCACATCTTTGTCTTCCTCCTTTAAATGTCAAAAATGTATCAGTTCTAGTTTCTGCTCTTTATTGCTATATAGAACTGTTATTATTTGGAAACCAGTCGAATTTTATATGTCACTACCCAACAAAACTTTGTATAGTCAAGTGTTTAAGAGCCATGACAATTTGACGTCCAAAATGATGTCAAAAGGATGCAAAAAATGCAATACTTATATTGCAAAAAAATTTTTAAAAATTAAGGGATATTTTGGAAATTTTAAACCATCAGATTCATCAATTATTGGATCAGGTATATTAGATAATTTAAATAAAGAATGCATGAACACCCAGCACACACAATTGTTGCCAATGTTTTCGACAGTATTTTGTTGTCAGTTTCAAACACAAACAAAAGAGAAAAACAACAGCAGCTTACATCCTAAAGATTCCATTGTGTTATGTAACTGTACATATAAGTACTGATTTTGTGTTTTTACCCAATTAAACAATTTTGGTGTATAAATGTATTTCTTTACTTAATTTAATTTTAAAATACCCAACTGATAAAAATATAGGTGAGTAACAGAGCAAATCAACATAATGCTTATCGAGAACTCTGCCACATATGTCACTGCTCCGGTGGCCTAGTGGTCAGAGCATCTGACTCAGATGCAGGAGGTCGTGGGTTTGATCCCCAGCCAAGTCATACCAAAGACTTGCAAAAATGGTACTAACAGCTGCCTCGCTTGGTGCTCAGCATTAGGAGGTTTGTGTTAGGACTGGTCGGCCTGGTGTCAGGATAGTGTGACTGGGTGGGACATCATGCTACATGTCTGCGGCATGATGCCCCAGTGCTAGACATCACTATAAACTGCCACACTGCAGACATCATAGCGATATGACTGAAAAATTGTTAAAACTACATTAAAAATTCAAATCACAAACACACACGCCACATTTGTCTGTTGGTACATCAGTCAGGATGACCTTAATTATGTGTCCTCAGTGACCCCTTTTGCTGCCAAATCTTCCCGGACTCTCCTCAAGTAATCAGGATCTGGGTATCCATAACTGGAAAAAAAATTTAATAAAACATATCAAGCACCTCTATCATAAAACTTAACTCAGTATTTTACATGAAAATATTCTGACCAATTCAAAGCTGCATTGTGATATTTCCACAACTAGAGTGACCAATTCAAAGCTGCATTGTGATATTTCCACAACTCGAGTGACAGTTTGTTACTAAAACTTTGAGTAAAGTTTGATGATGGTGAACATAGGATCTAGATAGGCAGCATATTTCATCCATTTATTCAAACAAAATACATGCAATGCAAAATTGTTTCATGTGTTCAGATTGCTCTTAATAATGTAATTGTAATGGTCAAATTCAGTCAAATTTTAGGAAGTAAAGTTTGCTACAAAATCCCACTTTTATCTTCTTTAATGCAAGCAATATTGATAATTGTATTTAGGAAACATGAAATAGTAGTTAAATTATAGTTTTCATATAAAGCCTATCCTGCAAGGAAACCAAACAGCTGAATTTCTCTGTATTATTTTGATTTTTTTTTTAAAAAACTGTTTCAAAAGTGCAGATCTATAACTAGTTCATTAACAAGTTTGTTTAAAAGATAATATAAGAATATAATGAATGTGAATCACATAGCAAATAACAGCATGTCAGGGATTGATGCAAATAAATTCAAACTAGAGTCTCTCAAAAGAAATTGACACTCTTCTGTCTAAAACAAATTTCCAGGAATTCAATATTAGGCCAGTTCCTCTTTATAATTGCTGACTGTTGAAACCATCTCTGATATTCTTGAGTGACAAGATTTTCAATTTAACCACTGGCAGCCATATTGGATGTAAGACTGGCACCATTTCCATCAGAAGAAGCCTTCTGGTGAAAACCCAATATTGATATGACTTTCCATTTATAACGAGAATGATAACAAGATTTTCAAGATGGCTTCCATAGCAGTCATACTAGACATAAGGTTGGCACCATTTCTATTTAGGACCAACTAGATATCATAAGAAGTCTTTTAGTGAAACATACTTGTTAATATGAACATACATCAGGAACAGCAATAATATAATTTTCAAAATGGCCACTGTGGCAATGATACTAAATGTCTAAGAAAAACGTTTTCACTTAGGACCAACTAGATATCATAAATAGCTTCTGGTGAAAACTCCATGTTGATATGACTTCTTTCAGGAGTAGTAGTGTTAAGATTTTCAAGAGGGCTGCTATGGTGGCCATACTGAATGTCAGATCAACACCATTTTTACTTTTGACCATCCAGACATCCTAGGAAGTCTTTTAGTGAAACCCCTACGTTGATAAAACAATCCATTGAGAAGAGGCAGTGATATGATTTTTCAAGATGGGCACTTTAGTGGTTGTACTGGATTTCAAAGCAACAACCATTTTCATTCCAGACTAACTAAACAGTTGGAATGAGTATGTGTGTAAATTTTCATGGCAATCCTCCAGGTAGTTTAGGGGGAATAGTGATACTAATCTTGTACTAAAGGATGGAAAGATGTTGGACAAGACATCACTGTCACAAATCTGCCCATAAATTCTTACGTGTCATGAAGAGTATAGCTAAAATGTGACAATGTACAGTGAAGAGTATAGCTAAAAAATCTGACAATGTACAGTGAAGAATACAGCTAAAATTTGACGATGTACAGTGAAGAGTATAGCTAAAATCTAACAATGTACAGTGAAGAATACAGCTAAAATCTGATGATGTACAGTGAAGAGTATAGCTAAAATCTGACAATGTACAGTGAAGAGTATAGCTAAAATCTGACAATGTACATTGAAGAGTATAGCTAAAATTGGACAATGTACAGTGAAGAGTATAGCTAAAATCTGACAATGTACAGTGAAGAATACAGCTAAAATCTGATGATGTACAGTGAAGAGTATAGCTAAAATCTGACAATGTACAGTGAAGAGTATAGCTAAAATCTGACAATGTACATTGAAGAGTAAAGCTAAAATCTGACGATGTACAGTGAAGAGTATAGCTAAAATCTGACAATGTACAGTGAAGAGCTAGTATAGCTAAAATCTGACAATGTACAGTGAAGAGTATAGCTGAAATATGACAATGTACAGTGAAGAATACAGCTAAAATCTGACAATGTACAGTGCAAGTCAAGTTTACAGCAAGCATAAGATCTTTATATTGTCATTGGTTTTTGTTGTTGAAGGCAATTACAAAACAGACAAACAACACACAAGAAAAACCTGAATTTAAAAAATGTTACATATCCGTATATGTAATGGATGTTCTGTTTTAACATTTTTGATCACACACTTAACTGGTTTGAACACGGATGATAAAATGACAGTAGTATTAAGCAACAATCTGTGTGAATAATATATTCCTACCAGTTCAATACAATTAATCAACTAATTTTATCTACATCAATATCCACAATCACAATGTCTTTTCACTATTTCAATGTGTACAAAAAAATGCATGGATGTCATGATAAGCGGCTACTCACTTATGACCCAGGACTGTAATTGGTTTGAACTCAGATGAAAAAATACCAGACGTATTGAGTAGCAACTTGCCTGAATTACATCAACAATGTAAACACAAAACCTCATTTAAAAGTAAAATATGTTTTTTACATCTAAGAATTTTATTTCACTTCCTTTTTGATTCTTAATTTTCATATATTTCATAATTCTTCTTTTAGTCTCTTTACTTGTTCATTTATTGGTTCATTGATTCATTCTTATTCTTGCTCCCAGAACATCTGTGTTCAGGGCTCTAAGATTCCTTTTTTCAAATTCATACCAATTTACAAATGACTGGTGAAATCAAAAGTAGGATTAATTAAGTTATTAATAGCATATGATTAAACAATTCAAAGATTGATTGTCATTAAAATCTTAATGCTTATAGTGATAATTAAATTTATACAATCTTCTCTCTCAACAATAAGCAACATAAAATTTGCTTTAATTTTTATCTTGTACTAAAAATGAATCACTTTTCACAACTGAAGATTTTTCAGAAAGAATGTTATTATTTTGAGGAGGCAATCAAGAAATTTTTTCTTTAAATACAATTAAATGCTCTGTATCAAAATTAATATTCTGGTGTGATTTATAGTCACTTTGCTAAACAAACACTTTACCTGAGGTTACTGAAGCTATAGAAGAAAAAGAATAAATGATTATTTTTTAAGAGTATCATTTTGATCAGAAAATTGCAGGTTAAACATATCATTTCTCTTCAGTTGTCTACAGCATTGTACCTGTCTCTTTGTCAAGTGGAACAATGAAGTGTTACACATAGGGAAATGCTACTTCCATTCTCCATAATAGCAAATGTTAGATCTCAGTAAAAAAATTGCCTTTGTGTCCATGAATGGTGTGATAAATTTGACATGCTCAAATTAAACAAAACTCCTTATTCACTTATGTGCAAATTCCTGTGTAAAAATGTTTTATTGGCCGCATTGGTTGATGACTCACATAATATCATGAAAAAATAAAATTTTATGCCAAAAGAGCTCATAAAATAAATATTGTATTAGTGTTTCTCATAGGCAATTTCAGCATGCTATCATGCTATCTTGTTTTATTCCCATACCCGGTTGTAATTTTTTCCATCCATAGCCATTTTATGGCATGCCTAGCTATTCTTTTTTACATCATAGCAGGTCTGTTTTCTCACAACATGCCCTTTCCTTTGTTGCAAAATGACCTTTTCATGTCTTGCTGACTACAATGGCCACTTATGACAGGTACTTTATATAATTTATATGATCATAAAGCAGCAGATCTCTTTGTTTGTTAAGGTGTTTACAAGTGTTTCCATTCACTGAACATCATGCGACATGCAGGTGAGAATTTATGATTAAATAGATCATCTTTCCAACTTGAATTGGAATTTTTGTGTCTGCTAACAAAAACGGTCACTTATGGTCTTGATATAAGTTCTATGATTGTATGCAGCCATACATGATATGTGCCCAAAGTGGATAAAGACCACATCATGATACATAAAGGAGACCTTTGTACACTTCAACTGCTCATAGGAGTCTGTCCATTCACTTAACAGAGTTTTGCATCACATAAAGTAGATATGACTAAAGGGATTATCTTTTCCAACCAGAATCTTCTTTCTAAACAAAAGTTTTGGCCTTGTCAACTTTTTTATTCTAAATGACTTGCCATTGCCCATTTATAGGATAAAGACCACATCATGATGCATAAAGGAGACCTTTGTACACTTCAACTGCTCATAGGAGTCTGTCCATTCACTTAACAGAGTTTTGCATCACATAAAGTAGATATGACTAAAGGGATTATCTTTTCCAACCAGGATCTTCTTTCTAAAAAAGGTTTTGGCCTTGTCATCTTTTTTATTCTAAATGACTTGCCATTGCCCATTTATAGGAGAAGTTACAACTAACTGCAGTGTTTATATTTTCATCATATACAGACTGTCATCTGCCCAAATGCATCAAAACAAGCTTTTTATTTAACATTTTCTATATAATAAGAATATATACATTACAATGAATGAGTTCACTTCTAATAGTTAAAGCTGCATACTATTTATAAATGTATTAAAGGTGATATAAACTAGAATACATTTACTGTGCTTAAATTGTTTTCCTTAAAGTATATATCTGACTTATGAGTATAATAATAATAATAATTATATTAATAATAATAATAATCTTTTATTATTTATATTATTATTATTATTATTATTATTAACTGAACACTATATTTCAATAAAAACAAGGCCACTCTTAAAAATACTATAAGTGCACAGAATATATGTGCCCTATGTGTATATGTGTACTGAATGTGCCCTATGTATACTGAAGGTGCACTAAAGAGAGGATGATTGTGCTGCCTTTTACTGATTCGATGGAAAATACAATGTACACTGTATATTAACTGAATCTGACTTCTAAGCATTACAGGTAAGTTGATTGTTAACATAGCCTATGTTTATAAACGGTGTATTTGATCAATATAAACTATGCTAATGGGGCAAGTTCTGGATGTTCTGAGCACATTTAAAATAACAATTCATGGTCGCTGTGAGAAAACTTGGTCAAATAGAGCTATATTAAGAGCATTCCTTGAATTGATTTTGGGTACCAAACAATCTGACACTTACTTAGGCATGGTTAACATTTGGGTCATTAAAATTCAGTCTGGTAACCTGCATTTTAATACGATTGCAAATACGCATCAATGTCTGAAAAAAAGTTTTATGAATGGTACACCCACTCCATGTTTAGTAATTGTCTATGTAGGCACTGAGAACATGGTAGACCATGAATACTATTGACCAGTGTAGTCTTAAACTAAACTTACTCTGCAGAAACTGTTATATTCCTATTAGATTTACCATGGCCTTGACATCTGACTTTTAGATACCACATTCAATAGATTTATTTCTTACAACATGTGCATGCCATCCACAGATCTTGGAACTCTTAAAGAAAAGTAATATTATGCAAGAAGTATTTGGGGAGGTTGGTAAAGTTACTTCAATTATGTAATAATTACCTGCTAATTGCATTATTATACCTTTTCCAAGTGCTATTACTCAGTCCAAGGAGATTATTCCTCATTTAAGATAGAAATTAGAAGTTTAGAATAAAACACAACATGAACCCAGTCTGATACAAAAGTCCACTTCCAACAGTCAGGAATTCTTAGACCTAAACTGAAGAAAAGATGAGCAGGGATAGAAGAGGGAATTGGGCAATAATAACAGTAAATATTACACAATTAAAATTAGTTTTACCCTTTAAAAACTACATTTTAATGCCAGTAATACATTATCTGCTATTAATGCATTGTTGAAATTGCCAGCCCAGTTGGGGGGAGGTTTGCTGATGGCCTACAATAAACTTCAAGTGAATTTACTGTTGATGTCTGTAGAATGTTTTACTACAGACTGGATAATGGCTTGACAAATTGTTAGGCTTATACAAACGGACATAAGCATAAATATCCTCACTCTGGTGCACCATTCATTAAAGGTAAAATGATGAGAAACTTAAGTGAGATAGCCAGATGCCTGCTTTTATGGCATCCTCCAAAGAGTAATTATTCTCAAAAGACCCAAGATGCAGTAATAGTTCTGACCTAATGGGCTTAGATTTTCCTGAAAGAGAGATGCCTTTCAGTGATAGTCTGATAAGCTCTTTTAATAGTACAAACAATCCGCATCAAGATGGTGGCTGCCAGAATATCAGAAGTTCCTTTGAAATAATATAATACTTTTCTCTTTTTTGATAATAGATACAACTGCGAAGTTTCAACTGGCAATGGAATCTATCCTGCTCATTCCCAATACAGATATGACTCAGTGACAAAGCAAGAATTTCACTCCTCTTCAACAATGAAAGGAGAAGAGGAAGACTGTTTCAAGAACTAGGTTCACTATATAATTTTCACTCATAAGCTCATTAGGAAGGTTAGATGATGACTAAACAGCATGTGAGAGGCTTCATCTCGGCATTGACTAGTAAGAGATTGGTCTCTGGATCAAGAAGTACCTCATTGGTTCTAATTACATGTGGGTCCAAACCAATAGTGGAGGCTGTAGAAAACTTAACAGACTGAATGGAAACAGAAAATGGTTGGGGGATGTATTCAGAACAATTCCTTCTTCCATACTGATTTTAAAACCTGGCAACCAGTCTGAAGACCAGTGTGTTATGTCAGATGTCCATCACTTGCCACTCAGTGTTTAGTGACAAGCACTCAGTGCTTGGTAACCAGCACTCAGTGATAAGTGACCTGAGACCTAAACCAGAAGATGGACACATTGTATCATAACCAGTGATGTGTGCCTAGCATCCAGTAGCACCTGGCACTCAATGACAGACTTGGTGAATGTCACCTGGGCCATTACCTGAAGGCTGGTGCTAGTACCTGGCAACCTGGTGCCTGGCTACAGTCTTTCTATGACTGTTGCTTGATACATTCATTGATTACTGGTACGGTGTAACTGATGGCCCAGTGACAAACCCTGAATGACTGGCACACAACACATTACTCTATGCCAGAAGCCTGGTACCCAGTAACTGGGCAATAACCAGTCAAATGATGCAGACCATATTAAGGACTCTTGGTTTTGAGAACTTGATTTCAACAAAGAAGATTTTAACTTAAATCCAGGTGTAATTGAGCCAGGTGATGAATGCCTCCTGTTATGACTCTATTGTCTTAAACTAACTGACAGAAAGAAACGAAACCAAGAATTTTAGCAAAATCAACACATTTATTTCTCTAAGTTATAAAGTAAAATTGTAAGAAGAACTAACAATATTGTAAATTAAATTCCAAATAATCCTAAAAGTTCTATCACAAGTCCAGAGGTATAGCGTTCCAAATGAATTTAAATATTGAATGTGTTGATGTACCAACAGTCTTGAACAGGCTGATGTGCCAACAATCTTGATACATCACAATGATATAATCCAGAATGTCTTTGAATGAATTGACAATAATCCCAAAAGTGATTTTATCCAAAATGTCAATGAGCACTTTGTACTTCCAATGAATAATTTTTAAATAAACGATTGAATTTATATCTGAAAACATCAGTAAATAATTCCAGAGACTGAACTTAAAGGAGGAATGAATTAATGTTGTTTATCATAACCTTATATTAAAAATCTAAGACAAAAATGTGACCAGAATGTGGGTTAAAAGCTTATTTCCAGAACATTCTAAGTTGTAAATTAGGTTAGACCTTGAACTCATATATCAGAAAACAACTGTTAAAAAAATGTCAGGTAGGCCCTAAACTACTCTACCCTCAATCACTGATAATGGTCAAGCATATAAAATAAATTGAATATACATAACACTTCCTTGCATCAGAAAGGCAGGTCTTGCTGTTGCACACTGATAACTTCAATATGCTGGGAAGTGCAAAGGTTTCCTCCCTCGTAGGAGCTAAAACCTTCCTACCATGTGTAAGAGATCCCATCCAAGTGGAAGTGGGGAAATTTCTTATCATGGACACTTCTCTTACTGATGCTGCTGACTCCTCTAAATCCAGAAGTGCTGTAGACTCCTCCTGGAAATGGAGATGGTACTCTTGAAATGAAGAGGAAGAAGTAGGACCATTTTTCATGGCCTTATAGGTCCAGCAACTATCCATAAGCAACAAATGGTCAGCTGTTCATGCATGCACAGGTTTGGTGTATGTCCCATGTGGCCATTTTATGTCCAAATTTACCTACACCTTGAATAATTATTGAAAGTTGAAAGGAATATAAGAAACAAAACTATATACAGGAACAACAATTGGGTAGAAATTGCTTACCAGAGTACCAGTTACTAAACAAGGGAAGAAGCAAACAGGAATGCATCCCTAGCAATGCACTTAAACTGTCAAAAAATGATGAAAATGCATGCCACCAGCAAAACAAAGCCAGGACTTAGAAGACTTTAACAAATACAACACAAAACAGGATTCAGTTACAGCAGAAGTACCAAAAGTCAGTGTAAAAGAAAGTTATTAAGCACCTAAGAAACACATAAAAGAGCACCAGTAAAAAGGACATTCTGATTGTCAGAAGGAGACATTAAAGGTATCAGACTGAGATCATATTGGGTTTATTTTCTTTTAGATCTCCCTTCAATAACTAATCAGGCCTCCAATTACTAATTGGAGGAAGTAATTACTTCCTAGGACTGGGGACTAGCAACAGGAAAAGATATAGCAACACAATAATAACAGGCAAATTATTACTATTGTAAAAATAATATTCACTGACACCTGCACTTAAGTTATGTGCAAAACAACCATAAAGATAATAATTTCATACTACTTTGAGGACAATTAACTTAACACTATCAATTAGCACTAGGAAAACTGGAATTTAAATAATTAAGACTGACTTTTAAATGCTGAGAATACTACAATCAAAGAGATACCCACTTTTGAGGACCACCATCTTTATTTATTTTGTGATGAATATCATTCCATGTAACTGTATCTTCTGCTCCTGTTGTGACTGAATGACCAACGGTAAACACAAGGTGTCTATCAAATGCTTTTTTCAATAGACTCAGCACTTTACGCCCCTCTACATTGTCTGGAAGGTAGGCATGCTTACTGGTACCTTGGTAGGGTTTCCCTGGATTTGGATGCCCTTCCTGCAACAGGACAAATAACAATTATAACATTATGTAGATGCAAATGAATCTTCCGAGATTGTCCTGTTGAAAATATGAGTGGGGAAAGTTTGCTTCAAAATCAAACAAAAATATAATAATGGAAACCTGCACTTACTCAAATTATTAAATAATATTATATATTATAAATAAAATTATCTTGAGTAGAGAGTGGTCTCCTGTAAAGTGGTCTGTTTTGGAATAATACTGGCACTAAATAATAACAAATGATATAAGTGTAATAGCATTTGGAACAATACTGGCATTAAATAATAACAAATGATATAAGTGTAATATCATTTGGAATAATACTGGCATTAAATAATAACAAATGATATAAGTGTAATGGCATTTGGAATAATACTGGCATTAAATAATAACAAATGATATAAGTGTAACAGCATTTGGAATAATACTGGCATTAAATAATAACAAATGATATAAGTGTAACAGCATTTGGAATAATACTGGCATTAAATAATAACAAATGATATAAGTGTAATAGCATTTGGAATAATACTGGCATTAAATAATAACAAATAATATAAGTATAACAGCATTTGGAATAATACTGGCATTAAATAATAACAAATGATATAAGTGTAATAGCATTTGGAATAATACTGGCATTAAATAATAACAAATGATATAAGTGTAATGGCATTTGGAATAATACTGGCATTAAATAATAGCAAATGATATAAGAGTAATAGCATTTGGAATAATAATGGTATTAAATAATAACAAATGATATTAGTGTAATAGCATTTGGAATAATACTGGCATTAAATAATAGCAAATGATATAAGAGTAATAGCATTTGGAATAATACTGGCATTAAAAAATAATAATAATAATAATAATAATAATAATGACTTTGTATAGCGCCTAATCTTTAAAAGCTCAAAGTGCTTTACAACATTAGACAGCACCTATATAAAAAAAGATAATAATATTATTACAAAAACAAACAACATGAACTTAGAAAAACATTAAAAACTAAAAAACATGTGAGAATATTTCAGGAAGGAAACATTATTAGGTCTTTAAGTTTGTTCTTGCAGTCAAAATAAGTGAGTTTTGAGAGCCCTCTTGAATGTGATCACTGTGTTTTTGTGTCTAAGTTCAGTGGGCAATTCATTCCACGTTGCTGGGCCCTGGTATGCAAAAGAACGCTGTCCATAAGACTTTGTTTTCACAGTGGGAATAATGAGTATATGATTGTCAGAAGAGGAGCATAAGTATCTTGCTGGTGTGTACACATAGGTGAGGTCAGATAGGTATGTTGGACTAGAGTCCGACAGTGAAATGTAGCACAGAGAACAAATTTTGTGTTTGATTCTGGATCAAATGGATAGCTAGTGTAGAGTACAGAGCAGCGGGGAGGTGTGCTCTGATCATGGTACTCTAAATATGATCTGAGCTGTGTTTTGAACTTTTTGAAGTTTCTGGAGTAGATATTGAGATGAACCAGACAGAACTGAGTTACAATAGTCCAGTCTTGAAAGTACTAATGAACACACAAGTGTTTTAGTGGCATCAATTGAAAGATATTTGCGAATTGAGCTGATGCGTCTCAGCTCAAGATATGCAGCCTTGCATATGTTCATGACATGTTGGTGCAATGTGAGAGTACTGTTCAGAGTAACACTTAGGTTTCATACTGATTGTGTGAATTTAATGTTGGCATTGGTGATATTTATTGTTTGAGGTAAAGGATGTGAATGAGAAAGTCTTTGTGTTGTGATCAGAATGGCCTCAGTTTTATCATCATTCATCTGCAGCTTGTTACAAGTCATCTATGATTTCACATCAAAAATGCACCTCTCTACACCTTGGATGGTAAGCATCAACTTCAGTTGGGTGGCTAGATTTGTATATTTGGGTGTCATCAGCATACAATAACAAATGATATAAGTGTAATAGCATTTGGAATAATACTGGCATTAAATAATAACAAACGATATAAGTGTAACAGCATTTGGAATAATACTGGCATTAAATAATAACAAATGATATAAGTGTAACAGCATTTGGAATAATACTGGCATTAAATAGTAACAAATGATATAAGTGTAACAGCATTTGGAATAATACTGGCATTAAATAATAACAAATGATATAAGTGTAACAGCATTTGGAATAATACTGGCATTAAATAATAACAAATTATATAAGTGTAATAGCATTTGGAATAATACTGGCATTAAATAATAACAAATTATATAAGTGTAATAGCATTTGGAATAATACTGGCACTGAATAATAACAAATGATATTAGTGTAATAGCATTTGGAATAATACTGGCACTAAATAATAACAAATGATATAAGTTTTACAGCATTTGGCAAAACGAAAAGAAAAAAGGTACTGGATCTGAAATTTAGGGCTAATATTACTCTGGAAATAATTATAACAATTATACAACATTTATTGATGATTTGCATAAAGTTCATAAAGTGGAACATTACAATTCATTTAAAGTTAAGTAAATCAAAGAGATGTGTGATGAAGAATAAAAGCTATTATGTAACACTGCCTATGATGAGAATGATAAAGCCAGCTTTATTGAAGATTAGTGCTAAGTGTGTGAACAGCAGCAATCTTTCTTTGAAGTCAGTCTTTACTCCATATAGAGTGCATACATCAACAATTCATAGTAGAATAGTGCTCAAATGTCATTCAATTTTGAAGACAAAATGTCAAAATACAGACATGATTAAAAAAACATTGCCATGCAGTCTGTAATGAATGCAAGGATGAACACAAATGACACTTGCATTAGCTTCAAAAACCCAATTCTGAACTAATGACAGCAGCAAAGACTGCCTCCAATTAAGAGTATAATTCACTCTCCAATGGATTTTAAAAACATAAGCCATGTAATTTTATTTAATGTCAGTGTGGTTGTAACTGTGTCAGTGTTTGCACAAATGTGTATGTGTGTGATGATATCTGATAATTTTTAGTCTGTCACCTATCAATTGTTTGCAAGTGTACTCAATGCATTCAAAAATATGTTTAAGTTATTTTCTTGTATCTTATTTTCAAATCTGAATTTCCAGCCATTTCATATAGGCTTTTATGAAAAGACAGCTTATTCTTATTTGGATCATATCTATTTTTTAGGGTTACACACAAGCCCCCACCCCCATCTCTTGAGACTTCAAAGCACATTTTGATTCTCAAAACAACCCCACTAGTAATATGGTATGAATAATGCTGTACTTATCTGTAATGCCTACGACTGTAATAATTGTACATCATATATATGTTATTGTAGAAAGAGTAGTGGAAGGTTAGTTTTCTGTCTAAATGAGCTTCCAGTTTAAATAAAGTCATTACTATTATAGTTATTAATTATTATTTGCATAGGAATAGGTCTATACAGATAGGGAGATATGTTTAATTATCAAATAATCACCCTTTGTGCTAAAACAAGGAATTTTATATGAAGGAATACAAGTCTTAAATAGTCCATTATTTCAAAGCATACATCACCTTCCCAAAAATATGCTTCCATATAAATTCCAATAGAGGTCGGAAGGAATGTCAAAAGAAGGGGTTATAAATGGCGATGTGAGTAATAATTTTTAATAAAGAATTGCAATATGTAAATATCTAGTTTGTCACTTACTGTCTGGATCCCATCTGGAAAGCTGTATAAAATCTCAATTGTACCACAGTTTTTGAACCCTGGAAGGATGGAACTTGTAATTGTGACTTTCATGGTCCCTTTAGGTTGGTTCTCTGTAATTATCCCATATATTTTGCCACACACAGGACACACAGGCTTGTTTTCCAATGTCATCTCCATACATTCTCTACAGAATACATGACCACACTCGTTAAATGCTTTGGGATCTACTAGTGTCCCCAAGCAAATTGGACAGGACTCCTCTTGACTTTTTTGAGCTCTCTTGCTGCCATGGAGATGATTGCCAGGATCAAGTTTTCTGTGGGTGACACTAAATGCACTGTCATTAATTACTGCTGTTTTAATATGGCTTTGTTTTGCATGCTCTGATAATATTACATATCCATCTGCATTCTGTAGTGTCTCACCAGAGATGTCAAACTTCTGTCCAAACTGTTGACATGCAATTTCTTTCAATTGATGTACCAAAGATGTTTCATTTGTCACTAAGTGTATAGTCATCTGTTTAATAGGTACCATGTGAGGATCTGAACAGACTGTGGCAATCCCATCCATCATATATTCACAAAGTAATTTCACTGGGGTTGTCTTGTCACCTGAAGAAGTGACACTGAGTTCTTAATTCATTGTGAACCATGTATAGGCCAAGTGAAATGTATTTGTAAAGATGAAAAATATAATATTCTGTAAATGAAAATTATACACAAAACTAAAGCCTCAAGTGGGCCCTGATGGTGCTCACGTGACCTATTGACATGTGACAGCTTGGCTTGAATTGAATGCATTTCATTTGCATATTCATGAAAGCACAGTCACTCAGCTGCTGCAGCTTCTTGGCACATATAATACTTATTATTATAATTCTCTAAATTCTTGTTAATACAGGCATGTTTGATCAAATTATGTTTACAATACAACTCATAAAGAACCAGTCAGTTACAAGATCAATTCATTAAGTATGTATAAATGTTTTTCTTAATCCTACCTGCCCAAGAAATTAAATTGACTAATTTGGAATATATCAGTTTGCAAATGAAACCTAATGGGTAACTTTTCTTAAATCTTGATTATATTAACTTCAATTACCAAAGAGTGATCAAACTTGGTTAAAAATTAACCCTTCAGAGTGGTAATAAACTCAGTCAATCAGATGCAAGATCACCTCATCAATCATGCATATATATTAATGATTATACCACAGTTTTTTAATCATGGAAAGCTGATATTTTTGGTTTTCGCTTTCATGGTCCCTTTTTGTGTTCCCTGTAATTATCCCAAATAAATATCTTGCTACAAATGGGACAGGCAGGTTTGTTGTTTTTCATTATGAATTCCATACCATAAACTTTACCTCATGGCCATGCACAGCCAGGCCAGTCTGGGAAGTAATACAATAAGCTAATGAGCTGCAATCATAAACTCATAAATATGCATAGGTCTCCGAGAGTAAAATTCATCTTGTAAGTTCTTGATGATATCTGCCTGTTTACCAAGCTTGATTAAAAGTGGAACAAGACAAGGAAATACCAGTCAAGGGGTTACATTATATGTCTCCCCATGAGGCAAGCCTTGTGGGGAAACATATAATGTAACCCCATGACTGGGATTTCCTTATCTCAGTCCAAACCCCTATGCAGATTAATGTTCTCACCCAATATTTTCCTTTAAAGTAAAAAGAACTCTTCACTATGTAATATGGTTCACATGCAAATATTTACATGTGACTCATTAATACAAATATGTTAATGAGGGCTGTGGTGTGACTGTTGCATCCGAAGTACACAGTTTATACGTGTGAGCAAAGAAAAATAACAACATAAGATGTTGCATAGTAATGACGTATTATCACATTTAATATATGGATGTTATATGAAACTGACAATAAATAGTTAATATTTATTACAAGAAACTGTTTCATTTTCATCAGTTCCAATTTTGAAAAGTTATATTGTAAATAATGAAATGATACTTGATATTCAGCTCTACTGTAGTTATACTTAGTACAAGCTGTAACAAGGAGTAACATGTTAATAAAAGTATTCATGGGTAATTAGTGATCTGTGTTACCATCATATACAGCTCTCCTTTTCTTTGAAGGAGGTGAAACTGTGATATACTTATGTTGTAATTAATACTGATTGTAAAATTACCCCCATGTATAAAAGACCCTTCAAATATGGACCCTAGTGGATAACTATGTGCTAAACTTTCAAGTTCACGGATTCTTTGAAAATGTATTTTTCTGTCTTGGAAATATGGCAAGTGCTACAGTGAAATTTGCTTATGGATTAATGCGTTGATGGATAAAAGATTCTTTCTGGTTGGTATTTGTCATTAAATATTGTAGGTATATTTTTGATTCAACTGAGGCACAAATGGAGCTGCTGAACAAAATTAGAATAAAGCATGTTTGACATAACACATTTCTGGCTGTAACTAAGTTTTCTGTAGTTGTTAAGAAAGTTGGTAGGCTATGAAGTGTATAGGTCTATAGTCTTTGACAACTATGTCAGGCACAGCAGAAAACAAGGGTTTCTTTTTTTTTAAAGTAGTTCTGAGCATGTGGACACCTTGATTGAGACGACTGGTCTGAGATGACTAGACTGAGATAAGAAAAGTAAGGTTAGCAAAACAGCTAGATTTCTCTGCCACATGGACGAGAAATGTAGATTGCATTCATAATAAAGCTAAACAAATATCTTGATAATATAAACCTGTCTAAAATGTTTTATAAACTATTTTATAAAATGAGTTACTAATAGTCCTAGAGCTCAACCAATCAAATGCAAGTTGACCTCATTAGTATGCCCATTTACTCATTGACTGAAAAATGTATTCATCCAAAATTTTGATGATATAATCCAGCTTAAATAAAACAGAAATGGTCTCAAGTGTGGTCTCACAGTCCATAAAATACAAGATCTTTCATAAACACAAATGGAAATCAAATTCGTCTGATGTCTTAATAATATATCGCAGGAATTCCAAATCTGATCAAAATCCAATCAGAAATATGGCTTAAACAAATGTAACAAACTCAGCCAATCAGGTGCATGATCATTTCATTACAATGAGTGGCTCTTATTCATTATAAAATTTGTCCAAAACTTTTGTGCACATTCCAAGTTTCATCAAAAGAAGAAATATTTATCCAGAATGGTAACAAGAATTCTTTTTGATGTACCACAAAATGGAAAATGCACAAAAGTTTTAGTTGATGTTAACAGCCAGCAAAGAGTAACAAAGAAAACTTTATGGGGTTTTAAAACTATATTGTGATACTGTACTGTTTCAACAACCAGCTTCTGTATTTATGTTACTGCATTTAATAGCCTAGATATTAAGACCAATCCACTTATCTGTACACTTATATTTCATACAAACATATGAGTTTATGAGCTGAACATCTTTCAATGACTATGACTTTTCCTACCATGACTACAAGCAGGTTGAGCGAATTTTTGTCTCATGCCTTCCATGTTGAGGTCACCAGTAGTTTATAATGATGAAATATAACTGCTACCCTAAGTGACTGAGCAGATATGGCAAGTAACTAAGTTTAAGTTTAGTTTAAAGGTGCAGAAAAGGATATGAAACTGATCAGTGACTTAACCTTGAAGATAAAACCTTGACTGTTAGATATCAGATGTACTTGAATTATGCTCACAACCCAGAGGCATGACCCTGGATGTTAAGATCAATATCAGAGTCCTGAAAATTGACCTGCATATTTGATTGCAACAGAGCACAAAGTCTATTTTTTTAAAATTAATCTGCATATGTACAAGTCACTGAGATCAAAGTTCATGAAATACTGTAAACTTTACCATATATGTCTGCCAAGTGGTAAATAGTATTATAATAATGTACTTGGAGTCCCTTGGACATTAACCTCTGACCTTTAAATCCCCAAACAAACAGATGTCTTCCTTGTCTTAAATGCAAGCTATCTGCAAAGTTTCTCCAATGCATGTATTATAGAACTTGCACAGTTTTATGGAAATAGTTTTTCACTTCTTTCAGTCTATATGACCCTGACCTTTGACCTTTTAACCTCAACTGTATAGGTGTCCTCCTCATCTCGAATGCAAGCCATACTAACATTTGATCAAATTAAGTGATAAAAATCTCATGATATCATACGGAAACATTTGTCTTCTTAAGAATCACTGCAATTCATTCCCCCCAATCAACATGTGCTTTTCTTACCTCGATACAAGCTTTACAAAACTTTGTCAAGGTATCTGGCACACAAGTCTTGTGGAAACAGTTTCTATTCTTAGTCCCTATGCCCTTGACCTTTGACCCTTAGAACCCCAAAACTTTTAGGTTTCTTTCTCTCTCCGAATGCAAGCTAATTACAATGTGTTATTGTAGACGGTTAAGAATTTGAGTCACTGTATGGAAACAAAATAGGGAACAGACAGATGGATGGTTATAGGATACAATCCATCCAGACAATGGCCTTTGGCTTGAATATGACTCAATCACATCTAGTTTTCAAATTCCTTCACAGAAATGTGGGTACAATAGTGGTCAGAGATGCAAAAACTTCATTTTGAACTGATGATGAATTGTAAAGTTTTAATGAAATTATATAAATTCCACCATGTATGCAAGAGGAATAATGGTAACATATTTAGAATGCCTTGTTAGATGGCAGATGAGCACCCATTTCATTAAGTGCCAGTTAGATACTGCTATAGTGTTTCTGTGAAAACCCTATTGCAATACAACCATCTATTAAAGAGACATAGAAATAAAAAGAAATAACAAATGGATATAATCCAACATTCAAGATGAGAAATGAACAAGCAATTTGATTGGTACAATTATGAAATAGATTCATTTGGACATCATAAGAAGTTTTTCAGTGAAAACACCATGCTAAGATAAGGATCTATTCAAAATGAGTAGCCATAACAGCATTTTCAAAATGATGTCCATGGCAATCTTATTGGATGTCAGGTCAGCACCATTTGCATTTAGGACCAACTAAACATACCATATAAATGTCTTCAAAAAAGGTCCCATGCTGATATATGACCATAAATTCAGAGAGGTTGAAAAAACATGAATTTCAAGATGGTCACGTTGTGGTCAGTTGTTATGACTGAGGGTGATCATTTATATTATGACCACCTTTACCTTGGGATGAATTTGTGTCTACTGAGTCACATGTCTTTTAGACAAATTTAAATTACAATTTATTAACTTTTCAAGGCCATGGGTTTTTTCAGTCTTGGAAATTAATCTGGGGTATTGTATTTTATTATTAAAATCTAACAATACAAACTATAAATTTTACATAATTTGTGTGTAATAAAACTGAATATATAAAATGCACATTATATGTCATACCATATAAATATGGTAATACCCTCTTTTTTACCAAAGAAATAAAACCATTCCTAATTTTTTAAAGAATTTCTAATGTGGTTAAGTTTTTAGAAACAATTCACAGAAAACAATTAAACTTATACATATTTGTTTCAAGAAAACTGTTTTTATTAGAACATTATAAATATTAGAAAAAGAAACAATTACTTGCAAATATCTATGGTTGTGTACAGAAATTCTAATTCTTAATTTCAACATTGCACAGAGTTTATACTAGCATGCAACGGTCCACTCACTATGCATATCATTACAATATTATCACAAGATTGCAATGATTTGTTGTTTTTACAAATCCATCTTACAACCAGTTACCTTTTCTACTTTGAGTTCTACTCACTGTATTTTGCATCTGCTACCTTTTCTTTGGTGATACAAGTTATTTATTTTAATGTGACATGTATGTATTTTGTATTAAATTTTTCAAAACTGGTTTGCATTATTTTACAAGGGTAAGAATTAAATTAACTCCGGTGTCTGTACCATTAAATGATTGACATCATGGGTTACTTTACTTGCTTTAATTTAGGGAGAACAGAATGGCATGTTAAAAGAGAATATTAAGCTGACTGCAGGACATCTGAATTGAGAACCATTTGAACTGTACTAAATTTGAGTAATGTCCTCAGATTTAGCTCACAATTAAACTCATTGGATATCAAGCCAATCAGTAACAAAATGTATGTTGCAGACCATTTGGTTCAAATGGGTTTGGTTATTTTTTCTTTAGTTTTATATAATATAGACCAATGTCTCTATAACCCATGAATTTTGCTATTGGTAACAGCCACATGTGCAAGTGCAACACATGGATTATAATCAGTGAGAAGTGAAATTAACCAAACCAGAAAACATATTCATGTGGGATCAAGGCTGCAACCTATATCAGTTACCAACAAAATGCATATTAACATCTTTGATATTGTGACATGACAAATTGTGTATTGTTTTAACTTGACTTTTTTTGTCTGTAAATCCACTACCACAAAGTTTCTTGTCTGTGCTTGAAGTTGTCAGGGATTTTCCATTTCTGTTATCATAATCTCGAACTCAGCCATGCTAATTGTTTTATCCCCAATGGTCAAAGAGAACAGTTTATTAATCATATTAAGACTACTTTGTGCTGCTGTGAGAAGTTCTGAATAAATACATATTCCTGGATGTAATTGGATTGAAATTAATTTGCTAGCACCAACAGAGACACCAGTTACTAGCAATAAGGTCCCAACATTAACTCAAGCTGGGCACCTATGATGATTGCTGTTGCCATGATTCCTACCACACTAAGACCAACAGTTGTTGCAATGGCAAGCCTACAAATAGCACCTATGACCAATCATTCATGTTTGTATCTTATGATTTATGCAGTTCTCTTGGTGATGTCATTTTGCAGTTGTTGTTCCACTTCAGTTGTATTTTTTCATGTCACTTGCACTCGTGTCTTGTGTATTATATAATCATTATTGTTTTCATCCAATAACTGTTAGATGGACAAGTGTGTCCTTAATGAGTAAGACCTTTCTTATACTAGTTTTGTTAATGTTAATTTTCACATTCGTTGTAGAAGGCAACCATGGTTTAGCAGTGAATTCCACTTCCTTGTTGTAGAAACAATCCCTGGATGATTTTGCACCTGGTGCTGCAGTCAATGATTGGGCTTTTTGATATGCTAATGCAAAGATTCCAAACTGGCTTTAAGTTGGTCTTGACATGTCATGGTGGCTTCAGTGGTGGATTCCTATTTGGCTTTTAACAAGATTACATTTGAGTGTACACGAGGGTCTGGTAACGTTATTGTTTTGAAGTACATATCTGTCGACAAGTCAAACAAAATTATTATTGATGTTAGCAGCCTTTCTTTTAGGTCATCAATCACTTTGTAAATTCTGCAATCTCATCACCATGATCAGAATCCATCACATATTTAATGATTATTCTTAAATACAAATGACAAAAAAGTATTGGTACCCAATTGCAAGGATGTAAAATCCTTCTAACTGAATTTTATCTATGATGACCAATGATACTCATAAAGTAAATGTAAACTTCATAGGGCAAAGAGATGCTACATATCATTAATTCACCAAACTGGATATATTTTTTAACATTACTATTGAATTACACCCACCGTAAAGACCGGATAAGATAAACAAATATAATCCAGACTTGCAAGTATTTAAAATGTGACAATTAAGTAAATTATCAAAACCATCCATTAACCACTTGTTAATTATCCAGTTTCCTCATTTGCCTCTACCCTGATCAAAATTCCTGTGTATGCTGTACATACAGTCACTGATGCAACTCTGCAATGTATACATCCATGTATTGCTTTACTGCAGCCTCAGGTACATCAATGTAATTTTAATAAATGTAATCAACAAACCGTTCTTTACAGCTTTCATTGATTTCAGTGAGGATGTTTTGCAACAGTGCCAATGAGCCTGACAATAACATCTTGAATGTCCATGTTAGATATTTGTAAATTTTGACATTTCATCACCTGGCTCAACATCAACCTGGCTGATAACCCAGGTAAATCCATTTTTAAAATTATATTCTGAATTTCAATTTTAGACGTTTGTAAATTACCAGTTCAATCTTGAGAAATTATAAGCTCACCAGGGTCAACATCAATAACAACCTGATTAGCATACTGTCAATTCCACTTTGGTGGCAAACACACTTAGATCCATATCAACAGCGCATCTAACTCAGAAACATCTATAATTATCATAGGACATTTTATATAATATTATACATACTTTAATGTGAAATCAATACGTGTTTGCAGGGCTGGTGAACACTCAAGTGGATGCCATACTTCAACAACAAAGTGACCAGATATGGGGCCATGCAAAAAGTTTTGGTACATACAGTGATGATTTGTTCTAGTACATAATTCATATTTTCAAAGATATTTGGCATTACACTTATTATGTCCCAATGCCATATAACCATCTTTACATATAAACAGCATAATCTGATTGATTTTTCCATTCCAGCATAATCTGATTGATTTTTCCATTCCAGCATAATCTGATTGATTTTTCCATTCCAGCATAATCTGATTGATTTTTCCATTCCAGCATAATCTGACTGATTTTTCCATTCCAGCATAATCTGATTGATTTTTCCATTCCAGCATAATCTGATTGATTTTTCCATTCCAGCATAATCTGATTGATTTTTCCATTCACCACTAGTGTACAATTTTTGTCCACTCACTGTCATTTATTTTCTAGTTGCCACTAATGTACCTCCTCTTTTGCATTATAAAGTGCAGTACTTTGATATTAATGTCAACATCCAACTTGTACATCACAATTTCATAGAATTTAAATGTTTGCTTTATAGCAATTCAAAATTTTAAATCTGGCTTTCACAAATAAACAGGCTCATTCTCTTAATGATCATACAATTCTGAATAAACTTTCTTCCAACATTGCATCAGGCCAACTTAGCTCAAATGACCCATCATGGCAACGTATTACAACAGCTCTAATATGACCAGTGTTTGCATATTTGTTTCTCATAATGTCAAATATCTTGGAGCATTTGTAAATTTTCTCAATAGTTTTTGCTTCACTGCTTTTAATATTAGCTTCTGAAAATTGTTTCCAATGTTTGCTTTACTTCTCTTCTGCTACACTGTATTCAGTTTCATGAAGATTGGTGAGTGTGGATGCCTCATTTTATTAATAACAAAACCATTTCTCTAACTGATTTACCCTTGGTGATCTTCGTTATTCAAAATACATTATTCCTAATAATCATTAGGTTGTTTAAATGAAATCTGAAGCAGATTTTTTAAAGGTTGGCTTTTAAGTAGACATTATAGACAGCTTTTCTTTAAGCAGAAACCTCAGGCAGGATTTTATCTTTTTGTTTAAGTGGACTCTTAGGACAACTAATTTGCATATTTTGCCTAAGATTCCACCCTAACTCCACCAAAGTCTGCTTGAAATTTGCATAACTCTTTAATATGTGCATGTTTTTGTTTTAGGCAGAAAAAGCTTAAAAATTCCAACTGGACTCTGTATTATGACTGATTGGAAAATTTTGTACGGGCAGTGATTTAAACTTATTAATTTTTACATTCCATTAGTTTGGCAAAATATTACTGTCATCAGATATCCTTATAAATTATTTCAAAATACTATATAATTATACATCTGTGAATTTTTTACAATTATATACCATAGTAATTGTTTAATGCAAAATAATCTCTGCCAATATGAATTATTTTCTATAACAGAACTGTGTAGTGGAGATCAATAATCCTGTTTCTGTACCAGCCCATGCAATTTTATAGTACAGCTAAATTAAATCAATAACATAAGCCTTAATAAAAACTTTATCATGCAAATTTACTGGTAAGTAGTGTCATGCAAATTTAAGAATCTAAAAGATATTTACCATAGTTGTGTAATAATAGGCGTTTTTTTTTATTACTAAGCTAGGTTGCAGCCTCTATCCCCCATGACTCTGTTCTCTTGTTTGATCACTTTCACTTTTCACTGATTATAATATGTGGGTTGAATATGCACATGTGGCTTTCTTACCATAAGCAAATGTCATTGAGTATACATGCAGTGGCCTATATAAAATAAAATAAATTTAAAAAAAAAACGGTTTAAACTTCATGGTCTAAAGCATACAGTTTGTCACAAAATTTTGATAAAATCTGTATAAAAAACAATTACCAATATGTTGACAATTTCAGCCAGTAGGGATGCATGATGACACCTCAGTTGGAAAAACAGTACTTGAGACTGACTGTGTAATGATATGAACATCTTCATGTGGTAGTTGCAAAGCCTACCATACATTATAATTAATGATCCATCAGAATCTAATTATATAGTGACACGGATGGGCAGATAGCTGACTGGAGGGTGCTTACATGTACACTGCATCTAGTTGTTTCATAGCATTTGGTGCAAGATCATTAAAACTTGAAAATTCCACATAAATGGCATAACAATTTTATAATGCCATCTGAATGTGATTTAAAAAAGGGTCAACCTAATTTCATTTACCGGTACATCATAATCTTTCCAAGAAATTGTGCTTACAAAGTTTTTATGGACAAAAGTCCATGTCTAAATGTAGAAAAGTCTGAATAGTGTGTTTGGGACTTTAGCTACGACAAACTATACCTAATATGAAGTTACCACTAACATGGTTAAGTAATATTAAAAGACCAAAGTGTGGACTGAATGTATTATGAGTACATATGTATAAAACATAATCTTTCTGAGAAATTGTGCTTACAAAGATTTTACTGAAAAAGTCAATGTCCAAAGTAAAAAAGCATTAGTATAAAAACTTTTTTGTAAATCAAATAAGATCATTGCCAATATGGTTAATGAATTTCACCAGTCTTATAAGAACTCTATCCTGCAAGCATCAACACTAACGTTTTAGGCTTGACTTATCATGTTGTATTCACTAATGAAAAAAGGTTCTCAAAACTTACCAATGCCAAGAACAGCAAGTGCAACAGAAGACATTCTGTATGCTATGGCTTGAACAAACACATTTTTTACTGATTTTTCAATCTGTTTTTTAAAATTCTGTGCATGCTTATGTTGTTCCAGCTCCACCCAACATGGTGAATTAACATGTATAATATGCCGGAAAGGTAAGTTTGGTCTGCTGGTAGGGGTTTTTGTGACATACGTTTCACCTTCCCTTTTAATACCGCCCATTACACGCCTGTAATCTCCATTAGCATATTCAGAACCACATGCTCTCTTCACTGACTTTGCAACCCCACTTTCCATATTGGGGAAAACCGGACAGACAATTCCATCCACTGCAACATCAGTTATGTCATGGCTATAAATCAAGATCCTTGTGTGATCCCTTGACTTGAAAACATAAGGGGTTTGCTTAGATCCCTGGTCTTTAGCAGCAGCTTCTGCATAGCTTAGGGGTCTTACAGTGGCTAAAGTTTCATTCTGTGTTTTGACGGGAAAAAGCTCTTGTCTTTTTGGAGATGAGTCTTTCATTTGGCTTTGCATAGTGTCTACCACAGGTTCCTTGTTACTTCTAGTATTCAATTCTGCATCAAAGGCTAACTGTGTTAAGTGACACATCTCTGAAATTATATCCACAAAATGGATTTCCTTCACACTGAATGACTTGAGGTTGCAAGTCCTGCTGAACTCAATGACTCCTTGTACATACATCTGTGCACACAAAATGTTTGGTACTCCAAATATTCCTAGAATGTATAAGAGAAATAGTCTTCAATATTCTATCTTTGATTCAGTTGCAAATAAAATTGCAATTTAATCTTCTATTTAACTTCAAATTACAGCTATTCCAATGTTACATGCCTTTCTTAACTCTATTTCTCATCAATTTCTATTTCCACAAAATTAATGAGACTTTACCTACTAGAAACCATACCTTATATGAAGTTTCCACCATCATGGCTATTATCCTCCCCTAAGTACTGAAAGTCCAAAGTGTGCATGCATGCATTTTGTGAGTATGTATAAAAACAATACGGATACCTTTAATGGTTTGCTTAATAAAATGTAGAATTTTGTGTAGAATTTAAAAGATATTCAAACTATAGTCTCTGCCATGCAACTTGGCAATTTGCCAATTGCTGTCTGTGGCAGAGCATTCCAGAGTTTCCAATTTAGAAAAAACATGAAGGATATAAAATTATGATGATTTAATTCATTCGTTTATAATTTCTAATCCAACCAGTGCCAAAAAGTCCCTAACACTATCATACTCATTACATTTCAAACCAAACAGAAGTTTTTGATGTATACAATAAAGCTGCTCATGTTTGTTTTCTGGTTCCTGGAAAAGTTCATTTTCAGTGAGTGGTGGAATCTTTGGACTATACAGATTATAAACTCAGTAGCTGATATTTTTTAACAAAGTAATGGATGTTCACTAGTCTTCTATTATGGCAACCATTTGTATTGATAAATAGCATCATCTTTGGATGTTGTTGTCAAGGGACGCGATACTAGTTAAATGGTTTCTTGGTTTTTAACATCATTTCCAACACATTAGTTGATATATCATAAAAAAGCAATGGGAGCCAGATGCCTTTCCAAGGAATCAATAGAGGCAGATAACTATTGGCCAATCTCCTCATGTCTGTAACCTGTGAAATCCTTAAGCATGTACCACATGCTATTAAAAAACACCTGGAATCTAACAAACTATACAATCAGATGCACAATATGAAAACCACTCAATTAATTATTACATCCAATCCAGACAGACAATTCAACTAATGACATAGAAAAGCTGGACTATTATGGCATCAGGGGCTGCACACAGCAATGGATGAAAGACATCTTGGGATCCAGATCTCAGCAACTTGTTCTTGATGGAGAAACCTTGGAAACAACACTCATAGAGTCCTGAGTTCCTCAGAGAAGTGTTTTTGGACTCCTGCTATTCCTACTCTTCATTAACAACTTACCAGAATCCATATCCAAGCAACCAAACAACCCACTGTGTGCCTCTTTGCTGATGACTGCATTCTGTACCTGTAAGATTAAGTCAGTAGTGGATTCTGAAGCCCAATAAGCTGACATGAACAAACTAAAGAACTGGAAAAAGGATTGGATGATGGAGTTCAATCCCCAGAAATGTCACGTTCTCCACATTAGCAATAGGAGGAAAATCAATTAAACACTAGTCCATCCCATCATGGAATATGGAAGAGTGATCTGGGTCCCATACATCAAGGAATACATCAACAAACTGGAAATGGTCCAGCGCAGAGCTTCACAGTTCATGATCACTGGAGATCAACACAGAACTAGTAGTGTTACAGCTATGCTAAAACAGCTACAGTTGCCCACCCTCCATGACATAATAGCACAAGCCTGAGTTGTAATGATGTTCTGGACTTCCACCAACTTGATTATGTACCATTGGGAAACCTAATACCAACATCATCAATGCATGGCCACAGCCAGCAATACCTGGCCCCATTTGTGAGGACAAACATACACAAGTATTTCTTCTTCACAAATGGTATTAAACTCTGGAATGCTCTGCCATAGACAGCAATTAATTGTACTTCCCTTGATATTTTCAAATTGCAGGTGCAGGCCATCTAGTTATGCTAATCCTATCAAAATCTGCATATTGGAAGACATTTTATTTTGTGGATTAACCTCAGTACTAAAAGATACAAAAACAATGAAATTACTCTTACAACAAACAGTGGCTGATTAAATGGTTAAAACAACACAAACACATGTACAAGCACACATGAAACTCCTGTCAAGATCAATTACTTGCACCATGTTTTTGTTTGAGCACTCAACATTAAAGGGAGATGATGGAGCTAAGCACACTAAGCTAATCCGATATTAAAGCATGTGTATATGTTCGTATTTAAAATCTGAATTGATTGACATGATGCGTAGTCAGGGTTTTGTCCAAAATGCACCAAAGTGTGTGCTTCATTATTCTGCTCTTATAAATGTGCATTTATAGGTTACTGCATTTGTATGGGAAAATATGAATAAGTTTTTCAGATGAATATACTGCAAAACCCTGAATTTATGCTGTATTTCAAACTAAATACACAAGCGCAGTTTCATCAGTACACAACAACAACAGTATTAATCTGCACATAACATCACACATGAATGCAGTATATGAATGTGTGCAATATTGTAAAACATTGCACAATTCTGACAATGTAAATTTAATGGAGACAAAAATGAGCATATAGTGCTTCATTGGTAATTGTGCTCTAATCAACAGCTCTAGTATATTAAAGTCTTGTTGTTCATTAAGGTAACGTTAAGCATGCATCAATAAATGAGACATTTTCAGGAGGATTTAACTATTTTTTGACAATAGTTTCACTTGAATCAAGAATCTATTTTAATAACTATTTTATCCAATTTTCATGCACTAGTATTATTTATCTTTCTTTTTCTTTTCAGTAATAATAGGGTTTGAATACCCTATGAAAGAGACAATCCCATGCTAAGATAATCAAGGGCCATAACTCTAAGAAATATGTCTGAGCGCATGTTAAGATTAAGATTCACAGAAAATATTATTGAAATCTATTAATAAATGTAGAAGTTCCACAAGGTCATGCACAAGTAAAGATAATGCAATGTAAAACCATCATTCTAAGAAATATGCACAAATTAGGATATGATCAAAGTCCTCTGAGCTGTCGTTGTGATTAAGCTTCTGAGTAAGCATGGTGGAAATCTAATAATAAATTTGGATGCTACAGTTTTCAGTAGGTGGAAGCAAATACAAAAGGAGACCGTTTTATTCAAACTGACCATGAAGCAGATGGCAAGCACATTACACACTGGGCCATTATATAGATCATCTGTTTGCAAATTAAAATGAAGCTTCATAGCAAATATTATTGAAATCTCATAGCAAATTTATAAATTCCACAAGGTTTTAAATTATTAGCAAAGCTAATGCTATGGCAGTAAAGGGTGATAACACTAAGAAATATGCACAGAATATGATTGTCTTCAAGGCAACTGGACTGTTGCTGAGATGGAACTTTAGAGCAAATTAATGGTGGAAATCTAATAACAGATGTGGAAGTTCGTGTTTTAACTACCTGGACAGCCAATGGAAACAAAGAAAAATTGACTGATGATGACCATGTTTATGCCACCCTTACCCCCAGACCCATCTACTGCACCCTAAATATTCTAAGTACTGAGAGTAGAAACTTTATATTGAATATGAACTTGAAGGGGTTAATGTTCAGATTGCTGAAAAAAATTTCTAGAAATCCTTAATAATTGTCCATCTTTGGTCCTTTTATTGTATTTTTCTACTGCTGAATACTGAAACCATTCCATTTATTTCTTTTGTGATATGAAACCAGATAAAATTTGGCAACCAATGTACTTTCTTATGTGTCTAAACTAAAATTTTCAGAAGATGAGCAAAGCAAAATTCTTGTCATGACCTCACTGTAGATTAGTGAACTCATCGCTGAGATACTAACAAGACATATACCTACATGCTAAGTTTGATTAAATCCATCATTAATATCTTCTTAAAAACCTAATGAACTGGCATTATCCAAGGTATTCTTAACATATTCAAACAAACTGAGTTTGATAAAAATCCACTCATATGTGTTATCATGCACACAAGTCATTACCAATGAAAACTTGATCCAATAAAACTGTTTATTTGCAAAATGAAAGTCAAAATCTATGTGTACATGCCCATTACTGGTCCTCATCAAGCAGTGGGGTATAAAATGTGAAAAATTACCAAAACTAGGTGTGATTCTTAACTCAAACTGAATAGTGAAGTCATGCTGGTGGTTGAGACCTGCACCATCTTCTTTTTTGGCTAACTACATGGAAACCATACTGGAGGTCACATTGACACTATTTTAGTTCAGAACCAAATAATAAAAAAACAATGTTGATCTATCAGTTCAGGTGGAGTAGCAATAACAAAATCTTCAAGGTGGCCATTAGTGACAACTGGACACAAACAATTGATACCCTTACTCTGGTGTACAATTAGACAAAGAAATAATTATGAGAAATTAGAGGGAATTCCAGAAGGTGACATTCATGACATTATACAAAGAGATATGATTCAAAAAGGCTAAAGATGCAGCAATAGCGTAATTATCAAGAATTTTGAATTTCATGAAAGATTTTTCAGTGAGAGACTGATGGCCTTGTTTAATAGTCTTAACATTCTACATCAAGATACTGACTGACTGCAGATCAGATGTACCTTTTAAAGGGAGAAAAGGGCCATTATGACCCTTTCTTTTCCTTCTTGATTAAGCTAGGTAGAACTGTTAAACTATAACTGGGCACATGAGTCTATTTTAATCTTCCTTGGCACAGATAAAATTAGACATGGGATTTCAACAGGAACAAGCACCACTAATTTGTACCTGATTTTTAGCTAGAAACCCTGGTTGCCAAAGACAATAGACTGATTCATAGCTACCACTCAAATATAAACATATATTGTTTGCTAACTTCTGTCCATTACTGTGTATATCTATCCTGTGTGCTTAACATTTGTCCAATGATGGTAGATTGTACTTAACAATAATGTAAACATGTTGACATGGCCTTTTGACCTTGGACAGCTCTAGAAATAAACTTGTTTACAGTTTGGTGTAATTTTCCATGAAGATGAATGATTTTTTTTTCTTCAGAAAATACTTTTGTGACATATGTCAAGTGGGGATGACAGTAATAGAAGTTTAGTCAATAAAGTATTTATTTCTATTTTCTGTTCAGTCTTCAGGGAATCTATGATAAGAGCTTTGAGTTGTGTTAGGTAATAATTTGAGAGGAATAGTTAATCTAAATTATTCATTGGAATAACAAATTGCTCATTAACTTTTAGGCTAAAACACTACAGAGGGATTGTTGAGAATTCATTCAAAGATATTCTGGATTATACAATCATGATACATCAGTTTTATTGGTATATTGGCAGATTCAAGACTATTAGTACACCAGCCTATTTATTATTGGAATTCATCTGGACAATCACTGGAATTAATTTAGAACACGTTCACTTTGTATTCAAGGAAAACAAATAATTTGTTGAATTTTACTAAACTTTTTGGCTTTGCTTTCCTGTTATTTAGTTTAAGACCATAGAGTCATAAAACCATTAACAAAACATAAATTTTACTCTTTCTCCTTCCCAATGTAAGGGAGAGGTGGAAGACTGTTTTAAGGTAAGATTCTTAAAGAAAGCATCTCTCAAAATTCACAAAGGGTTTCAACTGCAACCAAAGAAGACTCGTACTAGAGTTCCATCTTGTAATTAATAAGTCAGGGAACTGGTTTCTGGGGCTCAAAGTACCTAAACAGTTTTGTAAGAGGTGGCTTTTACCCATAGTGGAGCCCATATGGAGTTAAAAGTGTTAGAGAGAGCTGCTATATAGCCCTTAATGGTGGAGCAAATGTTTTCTTCAAAGAGAAAAAGAAGGAAATCTGTAACTGGTTAAAGGGGACAGATAGGATCAATGCATTTACTACTGTACCAAATACAGAAACTTTTCCACTTGGCAATGTAAACACTGGAGGTTGATTAACTTATATCATGAGTAATGCATTTGGTAACCTTGCTCAAAAACTGATCCTGGTAGATAGATCATTTAATATGAGCTAGGTAGCATGTTATTCTGCAATAGCAGATCCCTCATCAGTGGTAATACTCTGGGATTCTTTACCAAGAGTCTTATCAGATCACTGAAATATGATATCTAGGGCAACAGGAACACAATCTGGAGGAGAAAAGACATGGAAGCTGCGACTTTGTGAAGAACTTGAGACATTACTCTGAAAGGTGGTGGGAATACATAGGTGTATATATTATACCACTTCTGACTAAACATGTCTGCCATCCTTGCCATATGGGCTGAAACTGGAGAGATGAATCAAATCTATGTAGGGTTTGCACTGAGAAAATGAAATCCCTACTACATTATTTGTCTCCCCCATGAGGCATGGCTGAGTTGGGATATAAATAATGGAACCCACAACTGTGATTTCCTTGTCTCAGTGCATGAAGGGGACCACTGTATTCCCTCTCAATGTCAAAATTATTTTCTTACTTCTGATTCTTCCAATTCTTGATTACAGATCCCTGATAAGAGTTATATAGAAAGACTCATGAAAAAGGGAAGCTATATTCATAATGATTGTTAAATCCACAAATTAATGAATGTGTGTATAAAATCACTGGCAATCTGAATCCTGAGTATCTGATTTCTCTTTTAAAACCTATTTCCAAATAACCTTGTCTTAATATTTTTGTGTGTGTGAGTGTCTAAGGGTGTGCTTGTGATGCAAGTGCAACCATATGCAACAATACATATGCATAATTACATAACATGCCTTTCTCTTTCAATATTACACATCACTGCACTGGTTTAAAATGAAAGTTGTATGATTTTTATATTTATCATAAATATATTTAGGCTTAAATAGAAGAATGGTTTAACACAAAGTATATAACTTCGATATAAATGCAATAATAAATAAATAAATATTTTATTAGAATACAATGAATGGTACATTAAATGTCCTCTCCTTGCTCTCTTCTTGTGGCAGAGAAAATTATATCATGTAAATACTGTGAATTGATATATTTTCTGTGGTTTTAAAACAAGGTTACATAAAAGTTGGTACTTACACTTATGAATTGTAGAATAAGGTCTTTGAATGTCCTCATTAATCAACAGTTGTCTACTGCATCATTAATTTCATGAAATCCAAAAAACTGGTTCCTCATCAAAATTTAAGCATTTCCAGTAAGTGAAGGTAAACCACTATGAAACAATAAATTAAGATCTGTAGAATCATTAAAAGGGTTTGGCAGTGAAAGGGAATTTACATCACCTTCTGCATCTAATAAATTTAGAAGACAGGCTAATCAAGAATGCTTGATCGTGACCCTTTTCATAGGCTTCTCTTGTCTAGAAATTAACTAATTAAAGCATACTGACCTGAGCTAATGGAAGGAATTGCTATGGAGGTCATGGTCAAACTGTTAGCTTGAATCAAACAATTTACAATGGTCTTCTTCAAGTCATCACCCCATCTGTCCTTTTCATCTGGCTTGTAGTCATGCCAATGTGGTCCCACAGCATGGATCACTTTTTTGTAGGGAAGTTTGCCAGCTGATGTCACACAACACTGTGTAACTGGAATTATACCATATCTTATGACATAGTCTTCACATTTCTGATCCAACTCTCTCCCTGCAGCTTTGGAAATGGCAAGAGAAACTCCATCACCATGTGTCAAATTCTGGTTGGCTCCATTCACAATACAGTCCACTGGGAGTCTGACAATATCCCCAATGTAAACCTTAACTGTAATTCCTTCCCTGGTGTAGTATGTCTTGGATGGTGTGACCATGCTGTGTTGAAATGTCTGCAGGTCTGATGGATGAGATGCTGTACTTTCTTCCATTCTGTCATCCAGGGGCAGTCTTGAAAATGACTTGAAGTCATGATACATCTTTAATAAAAATAAATAAATTGCTGGTAGAAAAGTATTATGTCACTCAATTTTCTTTTTCTACAAGGGTAACAAATTCTTTTAAGAAACAAGAGATCCACACAAGCCTGATATCATTAACATATCTTACTTTACTTAACAGTTGACCATTCCACTAAGCAGCCTTATGTGGTATTGTAAGAGCACAAATCTTTGTAAACCATCTCCCAAGGTTTATATCATCCTGATTTTACTATTTTAATGTAGTTTGATATAAGAAATTTTCAAAGATAAAGCATAATTAATGTAATTAGAATCTCTTGCCCATAGTCAAATTAATTGAAGATCTTGATGTAACAATTCTAATTAGCAAGATGAGAAATTCAGTCTCTGCAGAGGTAAATTGATCAGCCAATCACATGAGAGATCACCAGATTAACATGAACAAATTTTGCTTATTATGCCACCAACTAAGACTAATGATACAAGTTTATTTACCAAGCTGTAGCAAACAATTCCATCTCCAGAATAGTTGCAAATTCAGCCAGACCAAAAATAAGATAAAAAATAAATAAATATAACCAGATAATTTTTCATAATCAAACTAATACATCTTGATCATATTTGACTATTAAACAAGTTTAATAAAAGAAATCTGATAAGTACAAGTCCCTAAAATATTGACAAACTTGGCCTCTCCAATACAAATTCACATATTTGTGTCAATCTCACTCATAACTGTACCTTTCTGAGGTTGCTGATACAAGTCCATTTAACAAGTCTGATCATAATCCTATAAAACATAGTCAGATTCTCTGGATTATTCTAATAACAATCTTGGCCAATTGTATGATCACATCATTAATATGCATAGGTCTCACTTATAAGATTCTCTGGATTATTCTAATAACAATCTTGGCCAATTGTATGACCACGTCATTAATACGCATAGGTCTCACTTATAAGATTCTCTGGATTATTCTAATAACAATCTTGGCCAATTGTATGACCACGTCATTAATATGCATAGGTCTCATTCGTAATAAAACTAATCCAACACCTTCATGGCATTACCCTATTAAACAAACATGATCAAACTGGGTCTCAAATGGCTAGAAACTTATCTAATAATATGCAATATCACTCCATTAACATGCATAAATCTTGCTCAGAATATTACTCATTAAATATCTTCATGATAACAGTCCAGCTATTTAACAGATTTTATCAAAATCACATTAGACATACAGCCTCTAATAACAAGCTCAGTCAATCAGATTCTTAATAACTCTTTCACACATACAAATGTATCTGGATGATTCTACCTCATTTCAGTGAAAACACATTTTGAATCTCATTAATTAGATGTGTGCTATTTTACTGGGATACCATGGTATATCTTTATCCTGTGGTACATGGTATTTTTCCACTGCAAAGTACATCGATATATTCTGTCAGTAAGGAATGTACAGAAATTAATGGTGAATCTTTTTATGACTTTAATGATACTAACAGAGTTCTTAAATTACTCATGACAAAATTGTTTGAAAATTATGGGTTTTTTTTAAACAAAACAATTGCATCTGTCATAATTTAATGGTGTATATTACAAATATAATTAAATTTATGATCCTTTTAATCACATGCTTGATATGTGTCATGTATCCCAATGACAACATGTTGGCCAAATGGAATGTTGTGAAACATATTCAAGCCAAATCCACCTTTCAGGAAAATCATAGATCAAGAAAAAATGAACACAAGTCATTTTTTTATTTACAATTGTAATTGAATGTGTTAAGCATATGTTTTCCTTTGTAAACTGCAAATCATCCAATGATTTTCATTCGTGCACTTTTTTCTGTCTCAACATTACTTAATTCCTTAAGTCCACATAGTATTTTCTCATTTGCTGAGAAAATGTGTTTTATATTTACCGGCCCTCACTGATAAATATCTTGCCAGGTGTGTTGCTGTTGTTGTTGTTGTTACTGTTGTAGGGTTTCAGCAAATGATAGGCTATACATAGCGGTCAGTAATAATGGTGGAGGAAGAACCCAGAAAAACCCTGAAAAGAACCATTGACCCACGAGAAGCTACTGGCAAGCTTTCTCATATAACCACATTAGCCAAATCTGAGACTCGAACCCATGCAGACAGAGGTGAGATGGCAGTGATCCATAACAGAGAGTGCTTTAGACCACTCGGACACTCGGGGCCCCAGTGTGTGTTGCTATCCCACTAAAAATGTCCTTGCCAATAATTTATCAACCCTTCCTATCTTTACCAATAGGTTCTCCAACATCAACATAATGTCATTATTTTAATTCTTTAATTCTGTAGCTGGTCTGTACTATAAGATGAGTACACATATGTACTTTCTCCATTCATAAATTGTAGCGAAAAGCATGATCTATAGACAGGCAAGCATTAATTCACGTCAACAACTCATTCTGTCAAATTACTGAAACAGTTTAATGGAGGTCATGTCAGCATCACATGATCCTAGGAGTATATCTGTGCTCTAGAGACGTCATGCGTGCCCTAGATGCTGGTTGGCAAAAATATCACATAATAACTGTTAAAGATATTTCATAGTAAAAAATAATTTAAATACCTGTAATCTTTTTTAGTCATTTAGAATTGTTGACTTGATGTGTTAAAGGAATTAAATATGCAACTTTTCATTCTATGGTTGCATATCAGTCTTGTAAGAAATATGACAGCATTTTGAGTTATTTTTTTTGTTCACTGTAATTGCAGAGCTTGAAACATTTCTCTTAAATAAACAACACTTTACTTGATTATTGTGCACAAGTTTCAAGGACTTGGATATTTATTATTGTCATTGGATTACTGAGAATGATTAAAGGACATATGTGAAAGGATTTACGCTGAAGTAAAAAACTGTTTAAAATTGATTCTTCAGTGGTGCTAGTACATAAACACATTAAAACTTTCATTCAAAATACTTTTGGAGTATTTCTGGATTACTGTGAAATGGATAGTACATTTTGGAAACAGAAATTCATACCATACTGGAGGATAATTTTAATTCTTTCACTTTTTATTTTTATATTTTATGGAAATGCATTTATATTTTGTATGATTAAAGACTAGTTGCATTTTACCTTTCTTGTGATAGAGCTTAGGTTTCTTGGACATAATAATGTTCCGAAGTTTAAAACATTCCATCTACTCAAAGAATTTTCATCCACAAGTCAAACCATAAAAGCCCATCTTGCTTGACATCTGGCATCATTTTTCTTTAAAAGTACAGACTGGACCACTATCTAACCTGATTATCAATATAATGAATCTCTGAAGATAAGTATGAAATTAAAAAACCTGCCTATTTCCTCAGAAATAGGTCATAAACAGTTGCTGTAAATAGAAAATTAAAAAAAATTACACACAGGTATATAATAGACAAATTAATTTTTATGCTATTATTATTCAGTAGTCTTTCTTTTCAGAATATTCTCAAAGAGATGATAATAAAAACAACAAACACGACCTTTTATTGCTTTTTTTAATTTATTTTTTTTAATGTACTGGAAAAGCGTAATCCATATACAAGCAAGGGTAAGTAATAATTAGATAGAAAAAAGCAGAATGGTTGGCATATATGATATTTGCATTTAACTTTGGTTTAAAGCAATACTTTCTCTTCAAGTAGAAAACGGTCTATGTTGTATGTATATTATAAACACATTTTGTAAAGGTATGAATATATCATACATAAAAATAGTGTATTCACATGTAAAAGTGTGTGTGTTTAGAAGTAGAGAAATATATGCAATGTATTTTGGTGAAATGACTTCAAAAGAGCACAACAGAATCTATACATGGTAATTAATTTGAAATGACAGGAGTACTAGATTATAGTTACTGTTGATGATTGTACATGTAATTACAAATAGGAAAAAATACTTAACCAATTGTTACTTAAAGAAATTTTATTTTTGATAGTCTCCAAAAACTTCATTAAAAAAGGACAGCCCAATATGTTTCTAAATTAGTTTGAGACATCCCCAACATTATGCACATATTAGAGCACATATGTTAGTGTTTTAACACCATGATAGTGTTCATACAGTCAAACCACAATGGCAAATGATCAGTAAGCTCAACTTCACAACTGTATGTTGATTCTAAATAAAATGTGAATCTTTATGTGAAAAGTTTGGACTGTTATTGTTTTCTTGAATTTTTGAAAGTTTTAAAATGAAATTGCTTGTTCTAGCTGCAGTAGATTAACTATTCAAGCCTATTTGTAATCTAGGTACTGCATTTCTTTAGCTATTCACTGATGACAAGCTGAAGCATTAGAGTAATTGAAAAAAGCAAACATCCTAGTACAGGTATGAAAATACCGTGCCAAGCATGCCATGAAGGTGTAGAACTTTTCAGAACCATTAACTTAATACGATCACCCACATTCTAGCTTTGTTACAACAATCTCTATAATTTATAATACTTTTTTCTCCATTAACTTTACATTGACAGAATCGTGTAGTATTCTACGATACGGAACACCTTGATATTGTACACATGTGCATGACACATTTGCCTAAAAATAGTATAGTGTATTAGGAACTACTTTGTAAATAAACCATGTACACTCATGTAGTAGACTTTAGGTTTTAATTGACTAGATTTGTTTGTGGATGAACTAAACAGCTGTTTTCTCTACTTGAAAGTCATGATGATAAAGTGAACAATGTGGATGAGTTTATTGGGTCACAAGTGAAACTTTCAAACAAGCAAATGAATGAATGTAATATTCATAATGTCCACAATAAACGCAAGATGCTGCATTGAAAATACAATTCCGATCATTTAAACAGTTATTTAGGAGAAATGTTCTTAGCTTTTCATTAATGGAATGGTTCAGACTATGACCAATGCTCTCTGGGGCACATGAAAATAGCATAGAAAAGCATACTGAAGGCAAGGGTTGTCGCATATCTATCAGAGACATACCACTTTATAAGTGAAAGTACAAAATTCGACGGAAAAATAATGCAACTGAAGGTTTTGGTAGGAAAGTAAGGGCATCTGAGCCAACAAGCCAAGACGATGAAGAATTCTTATTTCCACTGGCTGAATGGATTGTCACACACCAGCTGCTTTGCTGCTTTGCAATTTTCCACATTGACTTTGTTGATACAATGTTTCGGATTTAGGCTAGTGATATACACCATACAGATCATAACATAGCTGAGGTCCCTACAAACAGCATGCATGTGACCAGGCATAAACATGTCTTCTTTTAAAGGTAATAAAATTGGCAAATATATACTTACGTTTTCACATCTTGAGTTTCCTCAAAATGTACTTTCTTAGTTCTGCAAATCCAAATTACATGAGTTATGTCATGGGTTCTAAAGCTTGATTACAGATTTCGAAATTGTACTGTAATTTTGACTATATTCTAACTGCAATAACATTCTCCTTACTGCACTCAAAATGAAATGAATGTGATATTCCATAGTGTCTTTTTGAAAATTACAATTGAAAGAGTTCATATTTTTCCCCACATTATGATTTCAAACATTCAATGACAGAACAGAAACACATGCAGCTGAGTCAAAACACGTACCTCCTGGCACAAATCACATGTACTTCATGTGGAATTCACAGCTAAATCCAGTCAATGATCAGTGGAATTGAGTAGAATAGACAAAATAAAAAACAAAATCCATTCCAAAGAAAAAAACTGATGGATTTTTTAATTCATATGAATCATCCCCCCCCCTCCAACCTACTCATGAAGAATAAGAGTGATTGTACAGAGAGAAATTCAGAAACTATTGTCCTGTATCATACTGACATATTTAAATCAAAATACTTGAGCTTCACTTAATACCTTAATCTTTTCTGTCTTCTAAAAGTTGTGATGTATTTCATTAAGTGGTCTATGGCAATGCATCCAAGATAACTAAAGCACTTGTAAGATTTCTTCTTTATACTGTAAGTAGCATGCAAGCATCAAGCTGATTGGATTTTACTAATATTCAAACAGCACTGCAATTAAAGTTTTGGAGTTTTCAAGCACTAATGGGAGGAACTAGGAGGGATTTTCACACTGGAGTGAGTATCACGTTTATGTCACAGTATGCTACATTCATCTACTCAGAAATGCTCACTATAGACTCCATGAGTCAGTGAAAAAATGACTTGTGGTTTAGCATGAGAAATGAATTAGCCGAAGCGAATGCAAATCAGTCACCCAAGCAAAATCCTTCTGAAACAATAACAGGCAGTGTTCCAGCTAAGCATAAATAGAGGGGTGCTACGCCCAATTTTGTTAGTTCCCCTGTCAAATTTATCATGCCTTTGAACACCCCTATCAAATTTAAAAGTGCTGAAAATCATTCATTTCCGAAATTTAATTATGTTCTGGCACCATGCTCATGGCCAGTTTTGCCACAGCCATGCCACTGGTTACCTTTGGTTTTTATCATTAAGGCTCATAACTGATGCACGCATAATTCACTCACAAAAACGGGATCTAAGCAAAATAGGAAACTGACAGAATATTTTTGGTAAGTGCATTTTATTTTCAATTTATTCATGAGGTTAAAATGTTTATTTTATTCCTATTTGATACCCCAATCCTTGCACCATCATCAAGAACCATTGTCTTGTTAAAACCATTTCTGTTGGTTATATACATATGAAACAGAAAACTGCAACATTTTTTTCCCATATACTCTTACTTATGTGTATGTAAGGACATAATTATTGACAAGCAGCAGCCCTCAAGTTAATTTAATTTTTTTTCTTCTTCATTTATAATCATCATTGATTCATTGTACAATTGACACTAACTTATTGAGAACGCATGATCTGTAAATAGACATAAAATTAACATATCTGACAATTATGAGAATGATGTTTCAACAGAAAGTAAATATTTTTTAAAATATTATATTCTTTACATTATACAAAGAGTGACAGAAATTAAACTTTAAGTTTCATGGTTTTAATTTTTACTATATTAAATTTCCAATTATCATCACTTATATTGTGTGTACCATAGAGGTCATTTATTATTATTGTTGTTATTGTTGTTGTTTTACTATTATTATTATTATTATTATTATTATTTTCATTGCAAATTTTAAACTTTGAATTATATAATATTATTTGAGCATGAACAGTAAAATGACTATTTGTATTTATTTTAGATTCTCTCAAAATGAACCTACCAAGGAAACCAGGACAGATGAGACAGCAACAGACCCAAAACCTACAACACATAATGAAAAAGATACCTAGCTTTTTGTTACATATTGATTGAAATAGTGTATAGTTTGATAAACAAATGATGTTGAGTCGAAGTTGGTATTGTTTCTCTTTTTTATTGGTTGCTATTTGACATCCATTCACACATGAAGTGTCCTGATCTTGAGCCAACTGCACTTAAAGTGCCCAGGTCAGCACCCCTGTCATTTGAAATCATAGCTGGAGCACTGACAGGGATATGAAGGGAAGCTTACATCACTGATTATACCTTAGAGTGCAAACGCTTATATTAGTTTTGATTTCTTACATTTCTACACACTAAAAGTATTCATGTGAAGATGTGGTGACATATGAGGAATATTAAATTCAATGGGTATTTTATAGACATTCAATATATGCAAGGATCTACAGTTTAGTTTGAATCAAGAGCACATTAGTGAATGGTGAACAGAAAGTAGAGTTATTTAACTGAATAAAACTGAATTATGGACTACCACATGCTTTTACCTTTACAGAATCTGGTTTTCTTTTTAGTCTTGCTCCACCAGACTGAAAGTGTGTCTTTGGATCAACAGGTGAACCTAGGTGATATGTAAAATATGTTTGAAGATCCATTATTGCAGATTTTACACATAAAAAATATCACATTGATCCATACTATTATAACAGTAAAAGAAAAATAGATGACACATAATACCGATGGATGTTTTTATGCTGCATATTACTTTCACCAACAATACATAAACATCCTCCAAAAAGGGACCAACTAACAATTTACTGAAGTCTCCATGATGATATGAAAGTCAATTCAGGAGGTGTATCGATAAAAAGATTTAAAGGCCATATTGGATGTCTGAGAAGCACCATTTTCATTTAGGACCAACAAAATGAATGTGTGTGTACAAAGTTCCATGGTAATCCTCCATGTAATTCTGGAGTACTAGCAATATTACACTTGTGATAATGGATGGATGGATGTCTGATATTGTACGATGGGCGGTAGAGTCAACACATCATCCCATAATCTCTTCTGGCCCAGAGACCAGTTGAGGCAAACATTATTGGCAGTGACATATTAACTGCACCGATGTGAAATATCTTGCTGAAATTTTAAAAACAGAATTATTGTGAAATGGAAGTAAAATGAGAATCATTATCATTTAAGAACCAACCAGACATCATAATATGTCTTCTGCTGAAAACCCAATGTCGATTTGACTCTTCATTCAGGAAGAGAAGCAATAAAAAGATTTTCAAGATGACTGCATTGTCTGCTATACCAGATATCAGACTGCAACCATTTCCAATGAGAACCATCTGGACATCATGGGAAGTCTTTTAGTGAAACCTCAATGCAGACATGATCACAGATTGAGGAGAAGTAGCAATAACAAAACTGTCAATATGACTGCTGTGACATCTGCTACTGGACTGATGGCAAGTTCTTCAATCGGAGCATATAAAAGGTGGTAAAGAAAAAATTACAGGAATGACGGTTTATGTTCTCCAAATACTGGCAAGTGTTCCCTAAATATCAAATCTGAGTATGATATGTAACTGATTATGACAATTTTGGTCTCACAAGCATAGTGAAGTGATCAATGAACATGTACCACAAAAGCCTTAATTACAGACTACCATCACAGAGAATGGCCAAACTCTTCAGGCAGTAGACAGTTCAGCCACCTTGGAAGTACACTGTCAAAAGCAGTCTACACAGATGATGCAATTAATGACAGAATTATCAAGGCATGTGTGGCCTTTGTCAGACAACATGCAGAATGTGTAGGAGTGCAGAGGTATCAGTCTGCAAACATAACTGCAGGTTTACAAAGCCACTGTGTTGCCAACCCTGCTGCATGCAAGCACCACCTAGATAGTGTCCAGACACCATGCCAAGAGACTGAATTATTGATACATGGCCTGCCAGAGAAAACTGATGAAGATGGTAGGATGGCAGGACAAGGTCCCTGACACTGAGGATCTCTCATGGGCAGGCTTTTCAAGTGTCCACACGCTGCTGATGAAATCAGGATGAGATGAGCAGGCCACATCACCAGGAATATCAGGCAAGCAACTACTAATTAAAATCTGTTATCACTAGTTGAAGGCTAGAAAGCAATCTCAGGAAGATCAGAAGAATTGATTAAAAGCTCCTTATAGTTATCACTGCAACACTTCAACACTGACCATGTGTCCCATGAAGATGCTGCACCCAATCACTACAACTGAAGCTGCAGAGTTTGTGCTAAGGAGAACTGCATAAGCATTAAATGACTGATTGACAAATGGATTGTTAATCAGACCTATGTACATACTGATGGACAGATGTGATTACTAAAGGACTGCCAAATTTGTATAATGTAAAAAAATACTTAGTAACTCAAGTGAAGCTTAAATACCAAATGCATCAAAAAACCAAATTTAAGTAAACAAAATACATTTAGCAATTACCCAATGAAGATGTATTTATTTGAGATCATACATTACCATTTTTAAATAACATCAAAGATTCAAAAATTACTCCAAACATTTTGTACTGAAACAAGTTTAAAATCATGAATACAAATGAAGTACCTGCCCATGCAGAACATTACACATTTCCTTTGCATGCATTGGACTTCCATATTAATATTTCCCTGAATTAACGTAAACTTTCTGACTTTTACTTAAATTTCTATATTTCCCAACTTATAAAATCAGGAATGGCCTTCAAATGTGGGGCCCAATTTGGATCATTTTGGCACACACCCCTCGATTTATAGGCTGTGTTCCCCCTGTGAAATTTGGAAAAAAGTTTTTAAACAAATATGATATGATACTGAACTTAACATTTTCCATTGCTTTAAAATTACTCTCTCTCTCTCTCTCTCTCTCTCTCTCTCTCTCTCTATATATATATATATATATATATATATATATATATATTACTAATACATGGGGCCTAATTGATCCAAATCCAATCAGCCTATGGCTGGCCCTGCATAAAAATTCCATTTTTTTCCCCTATGACTTTATTAAAAATTGAAATGTTCCTGACCTGTGGGATGCCTGCAGATTATCAAACTTACTAGAAACTTGGTTGAGATTCATACAAAGTTTGGGCAAGATCCTTTCATCTTAATCACCCTGTGTATTGACAAACGCTACAAACTAGCACAGTTTCATCAAAATCCATTCCCAATTCATCAGCTAAATCTATTCAAAAGGCATCATATTTCAATAAATTGCACATTTCACCCATAAGTCCAGGTCAGTCACAAAATATGATTATCAGACTCATCTAGGATATGAGTGAGATGTGACCAATGCATTTAGCAAATTTATGTTACGTAATAGCTTTTAACCTTGAACTATAAGTCGCATTTTACACACACAAAAGAATTAGATCCAGATATGATCAAAATTCCTTGTCCTTCAGTTTTAGACCTCTGACCTTGAACCCAAAGTCAAAAAAAGCTTATCATAAACCTTATCAAAAATGTGATTGTGATCAATGTAACAATAGTGTAAAGGAATAACTATTTATGTATTCAAAATCAAAGGTTGATAAAAAGACAAGCCAAGTTTCCTCAAAATGCATAACAATTTCAAATTTATGTTATGAAGTCAACATAGTTACAAAAATGTTAAATAAAACTTCAAAGTCTTAAAAATTTACAATGAATCTAAATCCAGATAATATTTATTATTGCTGTCATTCAAAAAGTCATCAAGATGTACCCATGACTGCAAATGATATATTGATATATACCTTTGACACTGATGACAAGATAAAGGGCTGGTATTCAAACCCATCAAAGATACTGTCAATGTCAACCCAGTTACCAAGTTATTAAAATCTGTTTGTGTTTGTCTGAGTTATCTTTCTTGCAAACAATATCCGACATAAGCTTGACTGGCTTAAAAGCCTTTGGTACTATTACCTGATACCTTTATACTCATCCTCTTTAGTCTGAAATCACCTCAGCCTCCTTCCTGGGTTTATCCTCCACCAGTTATACAGGCTGCAATGTATCTAGCCTATATTGCACAGAGAAATTGCATTAAACCCAAAAGAACAACAAATGAAAACTCCAGCTGGTTTAAATCTAAATCTCTTGCCCCGTTTCTAGACATAGAGATGTTTTAATGCAATAAGCTCTGTGACCCTTTGATTCTAGTTAGCATTAACATCAAAATTTTCTGACTGATTCTCCATCTCTTTCACCAGGCTAGGATGTCATAAAACCTTTGAGTTTGTACTTGAGGTTCTTTTGTCAGACAATAATAGATAACTGTGCATCTGACAGGTAGAATTGAATGGTTATGAGTGAAATCTTAATAACAGACTCCAGCACAGACTGTTTTCATATCCAGACCATGTTTATCTCAAACAGGCTGAACCTTACCTGTTTGTTTACTGATGATCTCCTGCATTGCAGCATCAACACTTTCAAATATGTCATCTGCAGTAGTGACAAGTAAGCCTGTAGGAGACGGATTAATCACTATTTTTCCCACATACTTCTTTTTTAATTCCTCTAAGGAGCTAGACATCTCATGGGAATGTACTGACTGGCCTCTTGACAAAGGATATACTCTTTCCTGGACACAACCTTTGATTGTTTTGTCTATACCCTTAAGTTTTTCTATCTTCTTTGAAAAGAGGTGTATTTTCTTTGTCAACTGGTTTGGTATCCAAACTATAGATAGTTCCATGAAGATATTGTCAATATAGTCACACATTTCTGGATAAGTGAAAATGTCAAATTGGCAGCCTGGAGAGAAAATGTCCTCCTGGACCTCTGACTGTGCAGTTTCTACAAGTTCCATAAGATCATCTGCAGCAGCTTTGGACTGGTCCCTTGGACCTTTCAACAAAATGGCAGGTTTAGACTGGTCCCTTAGACCTTTCAACAAAATGGCAGGTTTGTTTTCGTCCAGTGTAATTGTTATCTTGGGGTATTTATCACCTAGTTTGTGAATATATCCAAAGGTTTTCATCACTTTTTGCCATGTATGATCCACAGAAATGATTTCTTCATGATTTTCAAAGCATTCCTTAACACTCTGTATGATTTCAGTAACTACATTAAGCACAGACATTTTGTCTTTCTCTGTACATATTATGACACATATAGCATCACGGTCCTGTTGTCCCATCAATTCGATCCTAGCTTCAGCCAAATCTTTTCTTTGCCTCACTAACTGAAGGACATCACCTTGCATTCTTTTATCAACCAAAAGGGTATCAAAGTACAAAAACTGCTTTGCACATTTGTGAACATTGTCCAGCACATCATGTATAAAATGAACCACATCTGGTTCTTGTTCAAAGCTTTTTTCAGTGACCTCAAAAATAAACAAATCTTCATCATCACTACACACAGCCATTGAACAATTATATTTACTGACAATCTCATTCAGAATCTGTTGTCCATGTTTAGTTTTTGTGCAAAAGTTCCAATATACATGGAAGTTCCAGCTACATGGTACATTTTTGAAACATTTCATAATCTTCATATCTGGAGCTCTCTTATACTTGATCCATAGTGAAAGTGTGCAATTCTTCCCTGAAAAATGTTTTGTAAACTGTTAATTTATTTATCTTTGTGGATATAAATTGTTGTGGTTTTCAGAATATAGAACATTTGTTAGTACATAAAGATGTGGATCAGGCAGAGGGTTCAATTGTTTCCACATCATGATACAAATCTTCACTGAGCCTTCAAATCTGTGTTTTGAAGAAAAGTGGTTTTCCAAAACAATATTGTCAAATTAAAACATTGAAGAAAGAAACACATTTCACATAAATATTGACATATTGTATCAAATATGATGAAATTAAAATCTTGAATCAATTGACACAGCATAGATACTGATTTATGATCAGCCAATCAGAATATCATATCATAAACAGATCTTTATTAATTGCATGGCATGGTTATCTTAATGAAGTTGTTCCTGAAGCATTGCTTTAAATCTTACGGTATTTAACCTACTTTCTCCATGCCTGTGACTTTATTTCAAGGCAAGGGTTTTTAATAATATATCACAAAATGAACTCTCTTTGATTAAGAGTAAATTGCATATCCCAAGTACAAATAAAAACCATAAAAACTGCATAAGAAAAATCACTAGTATAAGAATCTATAAGTGCCATAGAACTATAAGCAAATGACTAAACTAACCTAAGCTTCAGCAAAAACCTATGCATCTGACCCAAAAACAAATTAGAAATGTATGTTTTCCATAAGAAACTATCTTTACTTCAAAGTGAAACATCATAAGTATTAAAAGAACCCACCCAGCAGTTGAGGAGGTACAAGAGAATCTGAACAGCTCAAATTTACAAGGGACTGGAAAATTTATTAAAATAAGCAGTAATTGAAATCGAGTAAGTTCAATATCATTATAAAATTTCACTCATGTCTGAATAAACTGGTGTTTTAGCAAACCATGTTTGAGTCAAAGTGTTTCTATTATAAATGTGAATGAAAAACTTAAACTTAACTCATAATGTAAATCTTCTACCCTGTGACCTTTACTGGAGTGGGTTGCAGAATGAATTTGTCATTACTCACTAGTGAAACATATCAAGTGAAAAACGAATCTACTAAGTAAATCAAATACTCTTCCATAAAAACCATATTAAAATTGTTGATGATGCTGGAATCCACAATACCACAATAACTGAGACGTCCCTCATTTATGTTAAAATAACTCAAGAAAGCTTGTACCAACTAATAGTTTATCAAAATGAAATTCCTTCTAGATAATTAATACAGATAATTAATAAGTGCAGGTCACATTACTTGAACAAGAATGTTGAGATGGAAGTTTACCATCATTTTCTTGCCATTCTTGTACTTCAACAAAGTCACTTTCATTATCAGGATTACTGGAAACACTGCCCGAGGTCTCATCTTTCACTTGGTTTTCTGTGTACTCCTTGGCAAGAGTTGCACTATCTGTAATTTACAGCAAACCATCACTTAATTATTTTAATGCCAAAATGTTTATTGTATACAAGATTTCTGTCATGTTTCTTAGCTGACTTGCATGTTGACAGTTCTTTTATCATTATTATACAGTCTAAACTCTTAAGTCTGAAAAAGATAATATCATCAAGATAACTCGTTTGTAATTGAATCATTGAATCATACATCCTAGTAATGGCATTCAATGCATGCACATAATACATTTTATTCTGAAATGTCAGAAAGAAAAAGTTTGATATGGCATACGTATAGGTCAAGGTCATCAGGCCTAGATGTATTCATGAGCAATATATTCAGTAGATTCTTTCCAGTATCTTGAGAGAACACATATATGTGGTTTTGTATTTGTTACATAACACCTTCTGTACTCTTTTAAATCAGTATAGCTTTACTATATGAATGAAATTCAAATCAAATTGGTATTAATAAAAGTTTGGTTCATGGCATCTAAAAGAACTGGTGTGCAAACATAAAGATATGTTAGAATTTCCTCTCTGGGTGTGTTATGCCAAAATACAGACTGAACAACTGTATTGAATGCCAGATAATGCATGCAAGGTTATACATTTGGGTATGTAATAAAATATACTTAATAGCAATTTCCACATAGAATTAAAATTTCAATATTCCACATCCATCCTATAACTATTCATTGCACATGTACTATGTCTATAAAGCCAATTCAATACTGACTGAAATTAAGTAAACAAAAAAGTATCTGGTGCTTTAATTTCTTTCATAAAAATGGAGTAAATATTTAAAGCCATCCAGGTCCTATTTAGAAATAATTCCAACTTTGCACTTCTCATCAAAACAAGAAAGATGTAGTAGATGTTTCCAATGACATGAAACATGTTCCATTTTATTTTGTATATGCATTTCTTATTATAAATCTCAGTGTGTAGTGAATTTTATTTATTACTTGTTATGTTGTGTGACAAACAACTGATGAGGCAATTTGCAATACCAACCTTCTTTAACTGGCTGTCTCTATAAAATGACTAAAATATTTAGTTCCACTAGTATTCTGCATAAAGAGTTTTACTGTGTTTTGTATATCTATAGCTAGTGTGTCTCTTGTTCTAAGTTAGTGGAATAAATATATTATGGAGTACATCAAGACTGTCAGGCCAATACATGGAAATATGTAGAAACCAGGCAAAGAGAACCCATGTAACTTCTGTGATTTTATGTAGCATCTATTATTCATGTCACGTTATATGTAGAATTGAGGCAAAATGACTACCACGCTGTGTGTAATGAGGTCTAATGAACTGTATGTATGAAGTTTCAAATTTTGCTAATTAAGTACTTTGTGTCATAGATGAAACTATTACTTCATTCATAAGAATGATATTTAAGATTCAAGAGAACTATATATTAATACATACAACATAAGTTTTAGAGCCCATCCATGTAAGGAAGAAATCATTCATGAATGATTCATTCAATATGGACTTTTTTCCAATTTATCAGGTATCTATGAAAGAAAAGAACTTACCTTTATTCCCTGGACTGCGCATTCTGAGGTATGGATCACATTTATTTCTTGAAGATCTTCGTCCCAAACACTCATGATGGAGATGGACTTCAACAATAATACCATCAATATTGTGTGACTTATTCAGCACTCTGTCAATAACTGAAAAATAGTTTGGAATGTTACGATTTGTTGCATGAAAATGTCTTCAGCAATAAATCTATACTGATGCTTTTGTTCCCTTTTTTCCACATGATTTAAAAAATAAACAGCAATAAATATGGCAGATAGAAATACTTCAGTGATGCATCCTTTTCTACTGAGATTTCAATATCCAAGTCAAAATCTACAATATCATCAAAGTCTTCTGATGTTCAACATGTACATGAGCTGCAAAGCTATGTTGGTTTCAAGCAACATCTGATGTCAAAGGAGTTAATTGTCAAGGGACATAATGCTATCAATAACATTAACTGTCAAGGGACATAATGCTATCAATAACAGTAATTGTCAAAGCACATACTGCTATCAATACCAGTAATTGTCAAGGGACATAATGCTATCAATATCAGTAATTGTCAAGGGACATAATGATATCAATAACTGTAACTGTCAAGGGACATAATGCTATCAATAACAGTAATTGTCAAGGGGCATAATGCTATCAATAACAGTAATTATCAAGGAACCTAATGCTATCAATAACAGTCCTTTGAAGGAACGGACACTCTACTGGCTGAATAGAATTTCCAGGAATTCAAGAAAAAGCCACTTCGTCTTTTTTAACTGCTCAATAATCAAACCATGTCATATATTTTTAAGCTGTAACAAGATTTTCAAATTAGTAACTGTGGTAAAAATATTAGAAGCAAGATTGGCATCATTTTCATTTAGAATCATCAAGACATAATTCAAAATCTTTGTTGAAACCCTTTGCGAATATGACCATTCATAAATAAGGACTGGCCATAACATGACATTCAAGATGATTGCCATGGTGGCCATATCTGATGTTGGATCAGCAGCATTTTCATTTAGTACCAATTAAACATGATAATAATTCCTTTGGTGATATGATCATCACTCTTAGAGGAGTAGCAATGACAACATTTTCAAAGAAGGAGTAGCCATAACAAGACTTTCAAGATGATTGCCATGGTGGCCATATTGGAAGTGAGATCAGCACCATTTTCACCGAGGACCACCTAACCATTATGACTTTCTTTGGTGAAACCCCCATAGTGATATGACCATCACTCTAGGAGAAGTCATAACGAGAATATTTTCAAAATAGCATTAGAGGTCAGATCAGCACCATTTAAATTCATAACCAACTATACGTAATAAGGAATCTTCTGGCAGAAACTGTGTCTATTCATTCAAGCCATATAGTTATAAGATTTTCAATATGTCTGCAGTTCTGCCAAAATTGGAGGTTAGATTAGCATCATTTGACTTAGGACCAACAAATCATAACAATTCTTTTAGTGGCAACACCATACTGATGTGACTTTCCATTCAGAAGAAGTATAATTCAAGATGCCTACCATGGCTGCCATAATGATCAGCATTATTTTCATTGAGGACCAATTAGAAACATCATAAGAAGTCTTTCAGTGAAAACTCCATGTTTATCTGACCATCTATTCTGGAGAAGTAGTGGCAATATTGGATACCCATAAGGCACCATTTTCATTTTCATTTTGGACCATCTAGACATCAAGAAAAATCTTGTGGTTGAAATTCCATGTCAATATGATTTTCCATTCAGGAGGAGTAATGACAAGATTTCCAATATGGCTGCCATGGTGGCCATACTGGATTTTAGACTAGCATGATTTTCTTTTGGGACAGGCAAGCCCTCATAAGAAGCCTTTAAGTGAAACCTCCATGTTGATAAAGCCATCCATTGAGGAGGAATAGGTCTACAATTGTAAAGATGACCACAGTTGTGGCCATATTGGATGTCCCAGTGAAACCATTTCTTTTAAGACCAATTAGATATAATAAGAAGTATTTTGGTGAAGACACTATTTCGTTATGACTTTTCTTTCAGAAGAAGAAGTGATAACAAAATTTTCAAGATGGCTGCTATGGCGACCATATTTTATGTCAGATCAGCACCATTTTCATTTAGGACAAATTAGGCTTTGGGTTGAGTGTGTGTATAAAAGTTCAACTGTATTAAATGTATGATGTGTTCTAAACTACAGCTATATGTACATACCACTAGGATCCTCAAAATAAATCAGACAGTATCCATCCTCTGTCTTCATTTCCACCCTCTCAACATTTCCACCACCACTTCGTCTCTTGTTCTCAAAGTATAACAAAACAGCATCATGGGATGTGGACGATTGTACATTATGCACAATGATGCAGTTGGAAATGGCAACTCTTGAAACCTTAAGGACAGCTCCTTCAGTTCTTCTTTCTTGGAATGTTTTTCTCACTTGACCAAAATCTGTAAGAAAAGGGAACTTCACCCAACACTAATTTTTAAACTAATATGACAAGCATATTCTTCATTGATCCAAACAACTTGTGACTGGCTTACAGCTAAATTAAAACTAGATTGTTGTCATGTATGTTTAGGTTTTTAGGAAACTGCAGCATTGCAGACTTAAAATAGAATTGAGTACAGTCTGTGACATAGAGTTTATGATAACGAGTCATGCCTTTTGTAAAATAATAATCATGCAGCTGTGTTCAAATGCTTTACTGGACATTATTATATATTTCAGGTAAAACAGTTTTTGTTCAAGCATAAATTGTCTGGGACAATGAAAGCATGTGTTTAGACTCTAGTCTACATGTACAGTTGTATTTGCCAGTATACTAGAAATAATCCCAGCTTATTTACATACTATTATATCTGCCTGACTGTAAAAGCCACTTCTACAATTAACCCTTTGTTTTTTACTCAGATACATGTTTTCACTAATTAATTTCCTTGAGAGTCAGTAGGACAGTCATAAAATCAATATAATTCAATGCTTCTTTTGTCATTATGATTTAAAGCATTCTGATTGGTAAGGCCCATTTTAAGTTTTTGGGTTTATACCTGTGTGAACCCAATTTGTTTTAAACCCATGCCCACCTGCACTACTTTCCTGTACATACATGTAATACTCAATAAGGACTATATTTAGAAAATCAGATCACTCAAACTTGGACTTCTTACTTAAGATTTTATTATGAACCAAATAATGGACATTGTCCGAAATAAATGAGACGTCTTTGCAAATGCTACAAGTAAAATAGACTTTAAATGAATAAATAAACATTGTCTACATACATATCTTGATGTGAGAGGCATGACGATATGATGCAAAATTCATCAGTGTGTGTTGGTATTAATGTATGATATGAAATCTATATACCATTAATATGCTTTTTAATTACAGTATTTGGTTCATAATTAATACACATAAAATCTGTGACTAAAACAAAATCAAACACTGATTAAGCACAATCCTCACAATCAAACTCATCCATGATATAGTCAATAGAAGCTACACACCATCATATCACCTGCTTTTCTGTAATTTTACACCATTTTCATAGCTGAATATTTCAATACAGGATTATATTTTATGTTTTATATATGTTTATGTTTCACTGATGCCTGTGAATGTGTTTCAGGCTTGATACTTTAAATTTTAAAATTACTTAATTATTAAGTGTCAAGCCGGACTATTCACATCATGTTGTATATACTGGATATATTGTACATAACAGACAGAAGGCCTCAAGGTAAATTGGTTCTGTAACTAACTGAGTTACCTTCTCTAAATAAAGTCTTTGTTATTATTATTATTATTATTATCATCCCTAGTAATTTTATACTGCTGAAAGAAAATGTGAAAAGATGGACAAAAAGGGGCCATAACTCTACCAAACATACATACCAGATAGCTTCATTTAATTTAATTCAAGCAGGATTTTGTTAATATTAAGCTGCACAACAAATTTGGTAAAAATCTAACAATTCATTATCATGGTACATTACAGAGATAAAAAAAGTTGAAGGAAAGGCAATCAGGATTTTCACTCCACCAAATGGCATACAATACTGACAACCAAATATATACAAGTTCTTGTTAATTTTCAGCTGTATACCAAATCTAATTGAAATGTATTTTCCCTTTGAAAGTTATGTTACTGAATTTCAAGAGTGGATGGCTGAACAAACAGATGGATGGAGAGAAAAACATGATAACCATAAAAGCCCCTTTACCCCTTGATAACCCACTGGTAATTAGGTACTGTGTATTACAGACAAATAACTGAGTATCATTTTATAAAGTGGAAGCCTTTAAATTGTTGTCTCTCCCCTGCAGACTGGTCACACTGTTTGGTGCCAATAAGGTCAGTCTTAGTACTAATCAAATGTCATTATACTACCCATCTATGTATAACAGTCACAAAGCTATGGTACAAATAGTCTTTTTGTTATAACTTTAACCCTGTTATACTGCTTATGCCTGGACAACCATGATCCATAACTCTCATAAATGATGACACAAGCCAAAATATAAACTCATTTGAAATCCTGGTTAGCTGAAATGTAAATATTCCTTTAAAAAGTGATCCTAAGGAAATCGGTTTAGTATATATGAATACAGAGATAGATCAACAAACATGTGAAATAACCCTTTAGAAAGTTCTGCTGTGGAATTTAGTGTACTCAAGATAGATAAAGAGATGGAGTGATGGCTAGACAAATGAAATCCAAATACCCCTTTACATAGTGTTGCCATGGAAATCAGTGCAATACAAATTTATTGAGAAATGGAAAGACAAATGGATAAACAACATAAATGCAACAACTTTTTTAACATTGTCAAGCGGTGATCCCAATGATCAAAACATATGACTATTACCAATATTATCTGACAATGTTACAACAACATTTCCCTCCTCCTCCCCATACAGGAATTCTCTGACTTTTGCCTCTGTCATTGTCTCCAGGAAGTTTGTCAGCAATTCCTCTGTTACAGCATTATTCAGCCCCTGGATCAGGACTCTGTTTTGATAGCATGGCTTTGGTGGTGAAGACTGGAACAATGTCACAGTTAATGTCTGACCATCTACCTGGTGATGATTGTGGGAAACTACTCTCTGGGCCACTGAAACAACAAAAGCATGCACCAATCTACTAAAACTTTCTTGGATGTGGTCATAGTAGAAAAATGAATTCCACAACAGATAGTTATCTACTGCCAAACTAATCAAATTATATTTTTAAAAATAGAATGACTCATTTGAATAATGAATAAAATTGTTACTAATTCCATTTGTAAAGAAAAAGCAATGCAATACAAAATATAATATAGTAACAAATACAACAAGCCATACAATATTGTACTTGAAACTCACTGCTTCGTTTTTTAAGACTTCATGCTCATATGAGGAAGAAAACAAGGAAAGAAAAAGTGATGGGAATAAGTGCTTGACAAGGATAGCTGAAGATCAGTCTTACTGGATCATTTCTTTAGGACATGTCAAACTTATTTTTTTTACTAATAAAAAATTTCAGTCTATTTTGACATAAAAATGAGCACATTTCATTTATTAAATTTATTTTTCTATGTTATGAAAATTTGCACAACTGTCAATATAAGATCCTAACTTTAGACATTTATGAAGAATGACATTTGTTTCTATCATCAGAAAAACAGTGTTGAAACCAAGTAACACTATTAAAAAGAAAGGTAAGAATTTATTTATATGTACCTTCAACCTCCTTAAAGGTGATGCAAGCAACGCCATCTACAATCTGGACCTCCTCTACATCACCTCCTCCAGATCGCCGTGAATTTTCAAAGTACATTTCCAAAACATCCTGACTAGTGTACTTCGAGAAACCTCGAACCTCCACAGTATTGCTGATTCCTCTATCTCCCACATGTCTAGCCTCACGTTGAACTATGGAAAATGAAGATGAAATTGTTCGCATGTATTTCTTTCACCTTTTTAAGAGCAAGGACAAAAAAAGTATTGAGACATGACAATGCAAAAAGGAAAACAATGAAATGAAGCAAATTTTATGGTAATGATGAGATTGTGTAAGAGGTTAAAAAAATTATAATGCATTGTATAACAAACTACCATATTTGCTGTCCTATAAGACGATACTTTTTGACCAGAAAATCTTAGCTTCATCTTATACTCCAAATCGACTTACATATGGATTTTGTCATCCAAATTGCTTTGTCATACAAGTTGTATGGAAAATAATTCTCCAAGAGTCATTTTGGTCAAGAGATCGTGTATGAACAAATATAGGATCCCATACTGAGTATTTTAAACAATTACATGATCGTCAGTATTAAAAATTAACACAGATCAAATGTAACTGCGCTAAACCAGCATGCACAAGTAATGTACATTGTTTGTGATGTATGTTTAAATTTGATCACATATATGTGCATTAGAATTGATGAGTTAGAAGATGAATAACCATGACAATGACATATTCCATCATAATTTTCTTCTTGCATGTAATGATCAAATAAAACGTATGTCCCATTGAGAGAGACAGACAGACTGTGTGAGACAGAGATGTCTTCATGATTGTAAATCTGTATTGTTCACTTACCTGATGACTGATCTTACTTGTGTACAAGTGCAGTACCATATTCAATTATCAATTAATAACACAAGTTAAGCTATTCCTTCTAGTTTCTGTTTTCACTTCCATTATTAAAAGAATCACTGGGCTTTGTAGTGGTATTTACTTGTTAATTAAATATGCTATGGCTGTATTCAGTCATTCCAAAAATAACAACTGTTTGAGGTCAAGATTCTGCAGATGAGATCAGATTAGTGAGGCTACCAATAGGGAAGTGAGGCTACCCATGGTTTTTATGAATACAGTACCATATAGTTAAAGGAAATGCCAGGTGGTTACTATTGTAAATTTCTCAGCCAGTGACATTTTTGAACTTGCCAATAGAACAGACACCAATTTAAAGTATATCTAGCATGAGCAAAGATCAAAAACAATTGCTGCCTATGTACAGGAAGAGTACATGCACTTTAAACGAAATCTTAATTGTTGGGAATGGAGAGGTCATGATACTTGCAAAGAAAATTAGAAAGCATGCAAAATGGTCATTCTTGAGATTAAACCTAATAGATACTATATGAATATAACTATTGTGAATTTTTAAACCCTGAAGGAGTATTGTATGTATTTTCAAAGTTTACATTCAGTGTTTCATTTATTAATGTTTTCTCTTTTTGACAAAAGCTTCATCAACATGAGGGCAATAAGCTTAAAAAAACAACAAAAGAATCACAAATAGGAGACTGCCATTTTGCTCATCATCCAGGTAAAATGGGCAGAATATCATCTGCTAGTTACATATGTCATAATACATAGTAAAAGAAGAAAAAGACTTCTTTATAAAACTAATAGCCTTTGTATAACATAAATTCAACTCTAGACTACATTGTTAGCAGGACAATGACTCCGAGACAGAACCATTTAGGCTGATGGGACAGAGCAGTTTGCTGTCACAATCAATCTGCTACTTCCAGTTTTTGCTGTGTATTAGTAAATCATATGTGACTTGCATAATTTATTTTTTCTCCTGTTTTTAGAACACAATAAAGCTATTTGCCAGAGATCTTTCTTTATCTATAAAATCAAACGATTTTCCCAAAACTTGGCTGAGTCAGTTAATTTGCTCCCTGGTAGGGGTCACACTGGATTATTTAGACAAATCTTGGGGTTACTTTCACATGTGATGAAATATACAATTAACTATACTGCTAATATGCAGGCCCAGAGTGGCCAAGTGGTCTAAAGTGCTCACCATTCTGGATCACTGCCATCTTACCTCTGTTTGCATGGGTTTGAGTCTCAGGATCAGCTAATGTGGGTATGTGAGAAAGATTGCCAGTTAAGCTTCTCTTGGGTTGGTGGTTCTTTCCATTGTTCTCCATGGTTCTACCTCCACCAGTTATACTGGCCACCTGATGTATAGCCTATCTTGTGCTGAAAAATGGCATTAGACCCTACAACAACAACAACAACATACAGTCAATAATGAGTCATATATGAAGACTTTCATCCTTACCTCTCCCCCCTTCTGCCATGGTAAGGTCTTCAACTCAAACCTTCACAGGTTAGTTACAAATGGAATCTGTAAAATGAAGATCGTATGAAATAGTAAGCACAGAATTATGCTTATAAAATACATACATGTTAGAAAGGTTTAAAGTAAGCAGATTATCATGTTATTTAGTCCACTTTCCACATTTATCAGATAATAAGCCCATGTCTGATGAAAAGCCAATACTTGATGATAAGCTGATACTTGATGATAAGCCCCTGCTGGATGATAAGCTGATTCCTGATGATAAACCCATGTCTGATGAAAAACCCATACTTGATCATAAGCTGATACTTGATGATAAGCCCATTCTGGATGATAAGTCAATGCCTGATGATAAACCCATGCTTAATTATAAACCCATGCCTGATGATAAACCTATGTCTGATGATAAGACCATGCTTGATAAGCCCCTACTTGATTATGAACTGTTGCCTGATGATAAAGACCATGTTTAATGATAAATCCATCCCTGATGATGAGATTGTACATGATGATAAGCCCATATTTCATGCTAAGACCATACTTCAGGATAAGACCAGTTAAAAGGCTCCTGCTTGATGATAGGACGATGCCTCAGCCTATGATAGAGCCCATGCTTGATGATAAGTGCATGCTTGATGATTGGCCCATACTTGATGTTAAACCCTGGATGCAAAATGTTAAAACAGTTCACTTATGATATATGAGTATATATCATACACACTGCATACACCATATTGTTCCATTATATCACATGTTATAACAAAAGCTATTTTGGGAGTCCCTTAATTCTGTATTGTTGTAAAGATGACATAATACACTATGAAGAAAGCTTATGTGGACAGTTTCTGATAAATTCAAAACAAATAGCTAATGACAACCAATCTGACATAAGGTATGTTCAAGAAATAAATATAAAGTGTACTCAGCTTTATTGTAATCTAAAATAAACTGAATACTAAACATGAAAATTGCTAAATGGTCAAATTCTTGCTTAGAAGAACATGTCTTGCAGGCCTTGATAGAAACATGGCAGATCTAGATGAAATGTCAACTAATCCAGTACTCTTGATTGGTAGACCCGGACAAAAAATTAGAGACTGGATCATGGAAATAAATATTATCAGGAGGAATAAATTACTTTCTCAAGTTAAAAACCACCAGATTAGATATGGTATTAAGGATACACCTATCTCATGGAAGATTGGCAGTCTATGATAGTGGCCCAAGATTGGCAAGTCTGTCACGTGTGACCAAATTGGCAATCTATGAGAGTGACCCAGGTTTTAGCAGTCCATGATGGTGACCCAAGATTGGCAGTCTTTGATAGTGACCTAAAATTGGCAGTCTATGAAAGTGACCCAAGATTGACAGTCTATGAAAGTGACCCAGGTCTGGCAGACTTATGATAGTGACCTAAGATTGGCAGCCTATGAAAGTGACCCAGGTTTGGCAGTCTATGGTAGTAAACCAAGATTGGCAGTCTGTGATAGTGACCAGATTGGCAGTTCATGAGAGTGTCGAGCCAGGTTTGGCAGTCTATGATAGTGACCTAAAATAGGCCATCTATGAAAGTGACCCAGGTTTGGCAGTCTATAAAGGTGTGCCCCAGATTAAGATAAAGCTCTGTAATTCCAAGTGCATCTTTATTCTAATTAAGTTATGGACATTTTGATACTTTTGAGGCTGAGTTTGGTCCTAGCATAAAATATATCCAGAATATGGTGCCAGGAATTAAAGCATGCTCACACACATTATTATTTGAGACAATAATACCTTACCTTACTTAAGATATTGTGTTAATGTTTCATAAAGAAATGCTACATATCTTCTCAATAGAATAAAAAGATCAGTTCAGCATTATAAAGCGTTCATAAGTTGGATCTTGTTCATGTTCTGCTCATTGTTAGATTCAATTTATCTCCCTTTGGCCCTCTCTACTAAAGTGCTAACATTCTGTCTATGCACACTGCTGCATTCTGACATATCTTTAAAAAAGTATCATGGTGGTGCTCTACAATTTCATATTTTGCATAGGGTTAGAATTTTAAAGAAAAAGAATTTCCCTGGGTTTCCTCCTGGTTATACTGGCTATTTAAAAAAGACCTTGCATAATAATAATAATAATAATGAGGACTTTGTATAGCGCCTAATCTTTAGAAGCTCTAAGTGCTTTACAACATTAGACAACACCTACAAGATAAAAAACATATAACACCAAGAAATTAGAAAACATTAAAAAACATGCTGAGAATATTTAAGGTAGGAAACATTATTAGGTCTTTAAGTTTGTTCTTGCAGTCGAAATAAGTAACTTTTGAGAGCCCTCTTGAATGTAATCACTGTGTCTTTGTGTCTAAGTTCAGTGGGTAATTCATTCCACGTTGCTGGGCCCTGGTATGCAAAAGAACGCTGTCCATATGACTTTGTTTTCATAGTGGGAATAACGAGTATACGATTGTCAGAAGAGCAGCGTACGTATCTTGCTGGTGTGTACACATGGGTGAGGTCAGATAGGTATGTTGGACTAGAGTCCAACAGTGAAAAGTAGCACAGAGAACAAATTTTGTGTTTGATTCTGGATCAAATGAATTAGGTATTGTTCAAAGAACTTTTAATTCCCTTTATTTTGGTATATGATTGATGGGTGCAATATGGGTTATAGAGTACACAACTTGGTCTTACAACAGATGTGCACCTTTCAAAAAACTGATAGCTCCACTTGGTCATTTTACTTCCTGGACTTCACAAGTAAATTGTAAAACAAAGTCAAAAACTTTTTCTTTCATTTTATATATATGGTAATTCATCCATTGCACTTTCAGATGCTGGTCTTGTCTAGTTAGGCAAAATTAATTTTCCTTATTTTAATAGATGCAAAAGATAGTGTACTAATTAAGGCTAATTTGTTTAGCATAAGGGAGCAGTCATTTTAGTTAGTAGTGTGCTTAGATCATGTACAGTATCCGTAAGTACAATATCCAAAGAAATTACACATTACATCAAAGTAGCATAGAGGTATGTCAACATTCTCTCCATTGTGCATGTTTCAAATGCAAACAACTTCACCTTACGTATGTCAGTCTCTCAAAAGTACATAGTACTGGTAAAACTTAATTATTTCAAAGATAAAACATGCCAGGAAAATTATAAAATATCTGATCACAGAAATTAAAAATAGAATAAAACAAGTGCACAAAAAAATTAACAAAACTGAGGTTATTTAAATGATGGATTAAATTTGACATCATCAGAAGTAATAACAACATGTGCAGAAGTCCCAGTCACTCACAAACACAAAGTGAACGGGTGAAATCAATAAGAAGCACTAGAAACAATTTACACTTTTAGATCAGTTAAATACATTACATAAGAAACATTTAGATAATCCAATGCTTAGCTCTTTAGATTATTTCAATTAAAATCTCCTTAAAATCACTCTATATTAGTGATCATATTTCAATGCCATTAATTATCATTTCAATTTGAAAAGAATATAAAAAGAAAAGGAAACATATAATAATGCATAGATCTATACAAATGCATTGTCCCTGAGTCTCTAATGAAGATTAGTAAAGATGTTGTTCAAAAGGTAGCAATAACAAATAAGATATTTGGTCTCCTGGCTGGATTATTATATAAGTTCTGGTAGACAAGAAAACTTTCCTTATTCTATATTTCAGTATATAGCAAGACCTTATTTTGGGTATCCTTTTGTCATCCAGTCTCCACCATTGTACAAAGGCAAAAATACCACTTAAAATATTCATTCATTTTGATTATTCATTTAAACATTTCTACCAAAAGGATTACATTATTGAATAAGTTTTAGGAACAATGGCTTGCACATATGAAATTCTAGTTAATAAGTTGCAAAAAAGGCGTATATTTACATCATAATGACAATTTGCACCACAAAGATCATGCAAGCACCTGCTGTACATGAATCATTATCATGTGAAGAGCCTTGGCCGTTTAATTTTTTTAATGTGCATAAACTGTGTTGGATTAGAAATAAATACCATTTGAGGTACTAAAGGCAAAACATTCAGTACATCTGGTACCGTTGGGTATCATTCTGGTTCGTGGGGAGGGGAGACAGCAGTTAGCATAGCAATTCAACAGCCGCCGAATAAACATATCATCGATTCAAAACGAGATCGCTAATACACGTCATCGTTTTGGGTGTAGCGAAAGCCTATCGGGTTAAATTGTTAGATGATTACCCCCCACCCCAGCCCTCTACTCATTGACCAATACTCTTAATTTCGTTTGTAAGAGGCCAACATGGTCCACCTCACATGATTAAAATCATTAGTTACGAACCGGCTTAAATCTTCAATTATACTGGCAGACCGTTCGCCATTAATTTACCTCTAGACAGTTGTTCACCACTAGGACCCGAAATGTCAAAAAATAATTAAAAGTGGCGATGAACATCTTTGATGACGGTTAAAACAGCTCATTAGAGCTTATGCTGAATTGTTGTTTCAAATCATGCCGACCTGAAATAAATCTTATCTTCGTCGTCTTTACAATCGCCATGTCCAAATACGAAAGTAGAAATCATGTCATGTGACACAACAAATAATATCTCGAAAAGGAAGTTATTTTAGTCATGACATAATACAAATATCGGCGTATAAGCAGAAGGTTGTGAAGACGCATAACAGAGTTGTGCGGTTTAACGTGTTTTCATGTCTAAAAGAATGAATTTTGCCCAACGTCAATGGCATTAAGAGCGATTAAAATTATATTCATCTAGATAGAAAAGGGCATACAAGGCCGAGTCTGCGGCAACACATTATTGTGAAAACATAACACAGTACCTATTCAAAATGTAAATGTTTTATTACTCCTGTTTCTACAACTGTCGCGTATGATATTCTTGCCGTACTACATCAAGCGTACAGGTGCTTCAAAAAAAAAATTAGGAAAGGCAAACCTAATGTTATTACAAGAGGTCCAAGTTGGTCTGATATTGTTCACATAACTTAACAGTTGACTATTTTACCAGTCAGGCTTATTTGTATTATAAGAACTGAACTTATGTAAACAATCTCCCAGACTTTATATCATGTTGAGTTTGCATATCTTACTAGATCCTTATAACAGCAAATAAAAAAAAAAAAATACTTTCAAAAGCTGAATTCATATAATTGATATGCATAATTCCTTGCTCATAATCTAAGACCTTGATTAAGCACATTTAGGCCGAGTTTGATAGAAAATCTACAGAGGTGACAACATCAGCCATATCAGACGCAAGGTAAGCACAAACCTGACTCCTTATTAAAAAATGTCTACTAAAATGATACTATTTTAATAAACTTAGTGTATATGTTATTTGTATCTACGTCTTTCTGTACAGTTTTGTTAGATTTTAGTGATTGTATATTTGATAATGGGTAATCGGTGCTTGGAAGATATTTATAAAACTGAGTAATTAGCCAATTAGTAGGAACAGACGTTATAATGTAGGGTATTCAAGAGACTGTATGGTATCATGGATTAGTTTTGTAAAATGGACCCTCGCTTAAAATAATGAATTCTCGAAATATTCTCGTGCTTAAATGTTTAGTCATTTGAAATGGAACTAATTATGTGCATAACGTGCATTGATCATGATTTGTTGTACATGTATTAAAATACCAATCTTCGGCTTAGAAAAGCGTAATGATAAATCATGCAAATGTGAAGTAAAAACATCACGCAATTGTTAAATTTATAAATATAAAAAGTCTTGCTTATAACAAATAATAATCATTTTACGTTTAATTAGAATTAATCCGAAATAATTTTATTCAAGTGGTATGAAATTCAGTTAACCATATTCAAGGTCACTCCATTCATATGTACTGGGTGTCATGTTTACCCCGACCCAGAGTAGCCCAGTTGAAACATGTATAATCAAAGTAATTCTGACAGGCCATTGTTTGATGTCAAACATTGCCGAAGGCTAGCACTAATCCGTTACGTAAGATTGTTGTGGCTAGAATTGAAGAGCCGGACATAGGAGTTGCGAGGCCGCCCGATAGCCAATTATCACCTAGGTGTCGAAATGTTTCCAAGATCAAAAGAAGTTGCCTGAAGAAGTGGGAGTGTCTTAACTTCTTTCCCTGCAAACAGACAGACAGGTTGAACTGGCCGCTAAAACGATTGGACAGGGGCACAGCGCCACCCAATCAGAATCGAGATAGGGAAGAGACCTTGATTTGGGTAGAATGATATCCCCACGTCTTCCAGCAAGAGTTAGTTCGCTGAGAGAAATTACCCAGAGTGGAGGTTAGCATAACTCCGAATAGCCATTCGTTATTGGCGGGAAAATTTTAGAGCGGGAAATTCTAAGTACAGAGAGCTTCAAATAAGGAAGCTTTGAGGGACAGACCAGTTATAGTTTGGTCCCGTAGTCTCAGATAGAGAGACGGAGGAAAAGAGAAGAAAGGAGAGAACTCAGGACAAGTTGAAGTCTAGGAGCGAATTGGAGGAGGAGATAGTAGAGACGGAGGAAAGGAGAAGAAAGGAGAGAAGTCAGGAGAAGTTGAAGTCTGGGAGCGAAATTGGAGGAGGAGATAGTACTAAGTAGAGAGGGAAACGGAGACAAAGGAGGAGTTAGAGGAACGGAAGAAGGAAGGAATCAGCGGGAAAGAAATAGATGAGTAGATGCAAGGACAGGGGAAAATCGAACTCAAACTGTAAATCACGGGATGAATTAGGCTGTCACTTGGTCGAGGGAAAGACGAGTGATAGGAAGTTATCGTTTTAAATTATCACATTTATTAAATTGTTATTGATTGAATTTCATGTTAGTGTTCTCTATAATTTAACCGTCGGCATTGCTGACTGGGGCTCAGAGCTGTAAAACTACCTGGTCACTAATTTAACTTTCTAAGCTCACGAGCCAGGGTGGAACTTTCATCATAATTTAATTAAATTATATTGGAAGAACCCCACCCCAATACGTGCAAACCTCACACTGATGTTGCTCATATTATCATACTTTATATATCTTGACGATATAACAATATTTACCTAGTTTTAAAAACATAAAGTGGCTAAAGTGTAGGCAAGCTCGGCCAGTTTAAGGCAAATTCATCTTATCAATGCGTATGGATCTTGTTCATATTTTTACTCGTCCAATATCTTGATGATTTAATGGTAGACATTATTGCTAGAATATAAATTCGGGATTCTTAATTTTACAGGCATTTTGCGTGCACTGCGAAGATTTGACGCACATTCATTTATTAGATCTGGTGTTATGGGCTTATTTAATTACCACCAATGTGACATCCAGTGAAATAACCAAGCGTCTTCTTGTAAAGCAGCTCGAAATGGGCGCGCAAGCTTGTGACGTTAGTTGAGGAACTATGCTCTCTGTGCAAAATAGTCAAGGTTAGCAAACAAAGCTTGCTATTGTTTTGCAACACTGTGTAAACGATGTTCATATTTAAGTACCTTTGACACTTATTTTCGTTTTCATTAAAATGTTTTGCTTTTGTTCATGTTTAATTCTGACCTATGGGTCAATATCTGGTAAGAATAAACACAAAAACTGCAATTTATTTATTTCGTGGCAATTTTCTTTACAAAAGAAGCTGTGCACGCCTTTTGTTGAATAGTAATAACTAGATACGAAACAAAGAAGGACTTGTTTTTTGACGTTAACTGTGTAATTGGAAAACAAACAAAAAATCATTTCAAAGGAGTTTTGTATATTCAAGATGCGTGTGTTTACGTGTAATTTAAATTACACAAAGTCAGCTGATATCAAGTGTAGTATTTTACAGTTCCAACTGAAGCACATTCATTAATTAACGGGAGAAGTTTGATGACTGGAAAACTGATAATTGATCGTTTCAGACCACAGATTGGGAAAGGTTTAATTTATATTGCACGAATCCTGCTGCAGTGGTGTATCGTATATAACAGTCCCAATGGAACCGCAGCAAGTAACAGTGGAAGTTGGATAAGTGATTGATATGCGTCAATACATAATGATTGACATGTATTCTGGGATAATATTTACATGTACTTAAATTTAATGTCCAATATTGATTCGCGAATACTCTGTTGAGTACGATGACCCGTGATTTATTAATTCTTTTAAGCATGTAACAACTTGTGTACTTCCATCTCATACGTATGTTAAAATTTTAACTGTTGCTTCTATGAGATAAATATAAAACAAACATTTGAACGAACATATTGTGTTTATCTTTTATACTTAGCATAGTAATCAATGTGGTTCATCATTGGTTGTATCCACATCGTTGCCATGGATAATTGCCCCAATACGTTTATAAGAATGAAGCGATTGATGCATTTGATAAGTTGTTTTGAATAAGTATATTATGTTTTACCTCTAATATTAACGAGGTTTGTTGTCACAAACCTTTGTATTCCTAATCGTCTAAGGTTTTGTGATGCTGATCATTCTATTCAGTTTCTGAAGCCGCATTTCCATTTTGCTGCAACAGAAAATTGTCAAAGTCACTTTAAATCCAAGACAGTTGTAATCTCATTGTAAGGCATAGAACAAAATACTGGAAAGAAATTATGATATGACGATATATCAATTTATATTACTTACGTTTCCATAGTGAATGTACACTATATATGCATTTATGGTAGTATGAACTATTGATAAATCAATGTTCTTTTTCTATCCTTCAATTACATTCTCTATTCAATTTTTCTGTATGTTGTGCAACACTGGAAAACTGCACTTCCAACCGTATGGTGGCTTTCAAATGGTCTGGTCCTTAGCGAAACTGATAAAATCACTTGGAGTTAAATTAGGGATGTGTGGATGATGTGGCACAGTTTGGATGTTGTGCTTCATGAGTATGTCTGTCATGATAGCGAATTCATGAGTGGATGCATTGTCACTGAGTAGATGAATATCTAGGGCACTGGTGCATGAAAGGGTGGTTTGTTGATGCTCCAAAACATTTGGGAATGCTTTGGAGGCATACGAATGTCCAGTGACACTAACAGTGTCAAGCACCGGTCCTGTAATGATCGGGCCGTTTGCTTCGAAAGACTCTCTGTAATAAAACTCTCTCCATAGCAATGCTTCTAGTAAGTTTTGATCTCTGTCAGTTTTCTCCCATTCAAAATATTCTTTTCTTGAGTCGAACTCAGAAATATAAGCCCATGTTTCATCACCTTGATAATCTCGTTTAAGAGTCTCTGGCTACTCTTTTCATATATGGCAAGTAGCTGTTTGATGATTTCAAAGAGAGTCAGTTTTTGATCAGCCGCCAGAAATGATGGGACATCTTCATCTGTTTTCCCCTTTACAGCAGCCACTTCGGGCTCACATTATTGTTCCAGAATGTATGTCATCTTCTATGGACTCGCGACCATCTTTCAAACAATGAACCCGCTTCAAACATATAGGACATGAAATGGAATTGCATTTGCAAAATTTATCCAAGTTGGCGTTGATATCAGTTGTAGAGTATCCTAAGAGCATCCATATTTATCATTAGGCTCTTTGCACAGTAGAAGAATTTTTCTCCTTCTACGACATTTTACGTCACTGGCATGTATTTATCTTACGTCACATGCATGTATCTGCAGGAGTCCTGTGATGCACGTGCAGCTGGAAATTATTTTATAGAATGTTATTTTGTCTATCGATTGGCGTTAGACTTATTTGACAGGTTCAAATAAACAATAACAAAATACTCAGAAATTTTCATATAACCCTGATGTTTTGTAATGAATGGTTCATTTAAAATAATGAAATTCGCTTTAAGCTCTAACGTGGTATTTGTTTTAAGCGACCGCTCGCTACCTGTTCTCTCTCTCTCTCTCCATGTTGTGATTTAAACATACAGTTTAATTTTGTTTGGTAACGTCTATGTCAATATGTTAATATACGCGTAGCAAAGGCAACCTATCAGACTCTGCTAGCCTACATATATTTGAGGCTTTTTGTTATTGATACATTGTCATGCCAAAAAAAGATGCCAGCAAATAGTTTTGCAAGTATGTAATTACGTTTTAGAAGAAAAATGTTGCCAATTACATTCGAAATGAGCATTTTAAGTGTAGCAAGCGAGTCACACAATGCATGTAGTAATCTAGATAATACAGACACAGCTGAATGGTCGAAATCTAGCCGAGGTAATGGCATAGGCGTGTCCCCAATCTTTGGACCAACTATCAATGGTGCCCTTGTTTTGCTCTCTCGAATGGAGGTTTTGACAAAATAGATCATTTAATAAGAATGATAGTGGAAATCAAAACGATTGGAACTCTTTGTTTTACAGGGTTCGTACGGTCTTTGAAGGTCTTTGAGAGTTTGGGAAAAATGAGGCAGCATTTTCAAGGCCTTGAAAGTTTGGGAAAATCGAGCATATTATCCTGAGGTCTTTAAAAGTCTTTGAAAATTGAAATTAAAACACGGAGGTGATGTTGCAGCAAAGTTAACATCTTTACCAGGATTTTTTCGGTCTAAGTATCGCGGAGAAAAACATATACCAGGATATAATTACTATGGGCCAGGAACACGACTCGATATCAGATTAAATAATCAGGATCAACCAAATTCTGGTGAAGATCCAATACATGCAATTGATCGAGCGTATTTAGCTCATGATATCGCGTATCGAAGTAATGATCTACAACAACGGCATCTAGCTGATGTGAAATTAATTCATACATTAAATTCTATAAAAGATAAATCTGTCAGAGAAAAATTAGCTACATGGATAATTAATACTGCTATGAAAGGTAAATTAGTTTTAGGCGCAGGTAATTAATATGGAAGCAATTTATTGTTCTCCTGTTGGATTTTGGCGTGGTAAACCAGCTATTAAAAAATTAGCAAAAGCTGCTCAAGTAAAACCATCAGTAGCTGATGCGTGGTTATCTAAACAAGCTATATGGCAGATTTATTTACCACCATCTAAGCGAATCGAATACGCGCACTTTGACGTCAGCGTACCAAATGAAGTTCATCAGGCTGATATAATGTTTTTACCACATGATACTGTTAATGATAAAACCTACAAGTATGTGCTAACTGTTGTTGATATCGCGAGCAGATACAAAGAAGCTGAACCGCTAACAACTAAAACAGCAACTGAAGTTGCAAACGCATTTGAGAAAATATATCAGCGAGGTCCATTGACGTGGACAAATTTACTTCAGGTTGATCCCGGGCGAGAATTTCTTGGTGCGGTTACTTTTTTAATGAAACAGAAACATGTAAAAATACGACGAGGAAAAGTTAACCTCCACAACGATCAAGCTATTGTTGAGCGATTTAATAAAACATTAGCTGAGCGATTATTTGGGTATCAATATGAGATGGAATTTATTAAAAATAAACGGTCCAAATACTGGCTTATTAGATTACCAAATGTCATAGCAGCAATAAATAATGAACCAACGAGAGCGATATCAATGAAACCAGCAATTGATATTACAAAAAAAATTATACCGATAAAAGACGTGATTTTTCAACTCGACCAGTTCTCGGTGACGTTATTGTTAGATATTTATATAAACCAGGTGATGCTGAAGGAGGCAGAAAAAGAGCAACTGATCCTATTTGGAGCACAACAACACATAAAATAATATATGTAACAAGATCATCAGGTAGACCAGCTATTTATATGTTAGATTCGCTAGCTCCTCAACTTGGATTTACTCGTGAAGAACTTCAAATAATTCCAGCTGATACTCAGTTACTACCTCAATCACTTAAATAATGAACCCCACGCCGATTACATTCTAAACACGTTAGAGTAACATTTTCTCTGTTATGACCTAAATTATTATTTATTCTGTCTACGGTAAATTGTCTAGAATCATTTTTCTGATACTGCCATGTCATAATACAATTACAGCCAGAACAATGATTACCCTGTTTCTCTTTCAACGATAAAATAAAATCTACATCCAAATCAAATTCATAATTATTTTTTTTGTCAAATTGTTTATAATTGAATAATTTTTTTCTTATCACGTACTCGTTGGTTCGTCGTTAATAATTAATCTGTCTAGGGTAATACGACCTAATTGAGATATTTTTCTCACCCTAGAAACAGCTAAATAAACTAAATTGGACCACTCAATATATTCATCTTGAATCCAAACCCTAGTATCAGTTATTGTTAATCGCTGCGATGAGTGTATAGTCATAGCATACCCTAGCGTCCAAGGTGATTTTGTTTCGTTTAATGCGTCTTCAGCTAAATTAATATCGACGGTAACAATATCATTCAACACTAAATTTTGTTTTCCTCGTCCTGGTACATCAGCATCAATGTTTTGTAATCTAGTATCAGCTGGTCTATAACATAACGGCACAGACATCAATGGAAATTTTTCTTGATGTAATTTAAATAGTTTTTGTTGAAGTACGTCTCTGATTATTTTTCTGCTAGCTACTATTAAATCATTTGGCGTCCACGTTAATAAAAATCTTTCATTGGTGTTTCTGGGATTATTTCTCGCATCACACTACATTGAATTTTATTAGATTTTAATCGAATTAGTTTTTTAAATTCACTCAGTCGACCATCAAGTGATCTGTAATCGGTATCAACTTCTTCATAGTAATCAACAAAATTTTTTAGCCACTCATGAGGTGTCATGAGGTGACTCTCCATCAATTGGATTTGGTTGACCATGATCGCCGTACATAATTACTGCAACATTTTTTGTTAATAAACAATCTAAGAATATTTTTAATACCCCAACAAAACAGTACAAATCTCATCCCAAATAATAACTTTATTTATATATTTTTCTCCCATCCGAGATGGACTCCACGTACCACCGTTGTATTTGAAAAAACTGTGATACGTACATGAATTAACTCCACGTTGTTTCATTTCTCGCGCTAATCTATGTGTCGGCGTTAAAACAATTACAGCAGAGTTTTTAAATAATTCTATCATTCTTGTTGTTTTACCTGTTCTACCTGGTCCGTTTATGTAAACCATTTTATATCTTGCTGCGGGATCATATACTGATGGTGCCGTTGAGATTTCTAATACGCTATCTGAGTAATATTTATCTTCCACGGCAACATCAGCGTTTCCACAGTAATATAAAATAGTTTCATCTTTTACCCGCCATGTACCCCATGATCCATCTCCTGTTAATTTTTCTAACTCTGATAAATGTTTTCTATGGATGTAAAATGAATCAGTAGCTACTCTAACCGCGTCGTTGGGAAATCTGTTTATCATTGATAATAAATTTATACTTGCATAAGCCAACATTGATGATCTTAAATGAGTATATTGTGGTGATTCTCCTTCGAGATAGCTGACCACGGTACCTAATTTTGTTCCATCAGATAAATAAATATTTTCTCTGCTACAAAAGATACCTTTTTCAGCTGTATCAGCGGTTATAAAATCTAATTCAGCTTCATCCATGATTAATCTACAATGATGTCGTTGATGATCGTACGCACCACCTTGAGTAAATTTACCAATAATTTTTGCTACCTAAATCTTTTGCGTCATCGTGCTCAGTTGGTAACCAAACTTAGTTTGTTTCTGATATGATATAATTACTTCGCTGACCGTCAACGACGTTAACATCGCAGAATCTAACATATATCTCAATAATACTATTGGAACCCATCGTTGTTCTGAAAAGTGTTTACCAAACCAAACATAACAGATTTTATGTAAATCATCAGCGAACTTAAATGATACAACACCAGCAAATCCTGTCATGGGAAACTCTGGTAACGGACCATTTATTGATACACGAGTCGTTTCATCAGTTGGATAACCAAATTGCATAAAATATTTATTACACTCGCCGTATCCTAAAAATCTTCCTGGGTAACATGCGATCATGTCAAATGAATTCATATTAGCATAATTATAATCAGTATTCCATAATCCGCCGTGGCCGTATTCGATACAACTATCTTGAATATCTTTGAGGTATTCTCGTCTAGTTGGTTTCCATGAATTTTTCTCTCTTGCTGCGTGAGCAGCAACAGATGAAATAGTAAAGCAGTTAACAAGTAATTCCTTATTTACTGAATATTTTTCTGCTATTGTTGTCATTGAGTCGTGTAAAATTTCACTTCTATATATATCACCGTTGGGTCTCACAAACTGATCGTATGTCTCATCACTAGAAAATAACCAAATAGATACTGGATCGGATTTACTTATTTTATAAATAAAATCAAACATTTCTGCGGAGTAGAATTTAATATTACGATCTTGCGGAAAAATTGTAACTGATTTACTCCAAGCGTGAGAATTATGATCAATTATTTTAATAGGTGCTCCTTTGGATTTGTACGCGGATGAGTATAAAATCTCTCCTCATAACGTTTTTACCGTTATAGGGAATTTTAATTTCGCTGATAACGTAGCAACATCACTTATTGATGCGCCGTCAGCAACAGATTCAGCCCACGTATTTATTTTTTTCTTTTCGTAAATCTGTTAGACCGTTTCCTCGTCGCGCGTTTGTAGTGTTCTATCACCCGTTCAGCTACGCAGTTTATTTTTACCGACATTTTCATCTTAGCAAGATTCTCAGCAACAGGTTTATTTAATCGATAAATACCGTAAACAACAGCGGTAACAGGATATGCTCTTGAATAATACGGTTTATCTATGCCTGTTAGTAATCCAGGTTTAGAACTATTACTTACCGTGACAGATTTTTTTCCACCTATTATAGGATCACGTTTATCACGAGTAATCCAAACGTCATTTTCATTATTCACAATAAATTTTATTCTGAATATAAATTTATCATCGTTGAGTGAGCTAATTATTTTTTTTTAGCTCTTGTATCGTTCATTGTATTATCGATATCTGCTGCTTTCCACGTCGACCACGTATGAGTTGCTCCGTCATCGTAAAATTCTTATTTAGCTTCATCTACTTCAAGAATAATATATTCGGTCTCATCAAGATCAAATAACATATTATATTTTAAACAAGTATTTAAATAATACTGAACAAGTACAAATGGCTGATGATTGGCACATTTACTTGCTGTAATATATCATGCAGAAAAGAATTTTGTGGGATACATCTAGCTTATATACGACGAGGTGGAATTGGACCAACAAGATGCATCAGATGTAACATTGGAATCCGAGGAAAAACTAGAATATGTGCAAAATGTGGTAGAAAAAAATACAAAGAACTAAAACGACATTATGATAAAAAATCTTCCAATAGTAATATCGCTATCAAGCGCGAGGAGGATTATTTAAATAGGTTTTTAGACAAACTTTGATTTAGACAAATGGAATATTGTATATGAATTCCATATTCAGGAGACATCCAATCATCGATAACTACGAGGCATCTTGTGATGGTGTTGTTAGACACGTTAAATAAAAAATATCTGTTGGTAACGCTGATAAATTTGGTTATCTTAAATTTACTGTGAATCAGGAGAAGAAAGGATATTTTAATCACAGATTTGTGTACGAGTGTTTTCATGGACCGATCAGAAATGGTTTAGTAGTTGATCATATTGATGGAAATATACTTAATAATTCTATAGAAAATCTTCAGCCGATTACCCAGAGTGAAAACACTGCAAAAGGTGATGCAGGTGGACGAAGGGTTTCTAAGGCAGTTAGATCAATTAATACACAAACAGGAGAAGAGTTATATTTTCAGTTGATGTATTCTGCTGGTAAATATTTTGATATTCATTCAGTTTCAGTACGTAGAGTTGCAGAAAAATAAATAAATCAACTTTTTCATATAAATTTGGTTGTTGGATCAAATTCAGTTATTATCCTCTGATACTAGATAAATAAAATTATTTAGAAATAAAAATAATATTATAATGAATCAGAAAAATATTGATGAAATAATTAAATCCATTGAGGTGTTAAAAATCAAAGAGATAACGTTGTCAGATGAACTAGATGTTGACAAAATCATCACAGATTTTGAAACAATAGTACAGAACAAGCAAGAGGGTCGATATACTTTATCGTCCGAGTACAGATTTATCAAAAAGATTCAATCTGCGGTGTATAAATCACTTATTAACATCGATGAGACTGAAATAGAAGATTTTACCCCGTTAGCGAGCGCCGTTGAAAAGATTAGATCACGTTATCTGACGAGTACGTCCAAAAAAATGATTGATACTCGTGCACGACAACTAAGAAAGCTGATAGATAATGAAAATCAGTAAAAAAAATATATAAAATTATTTTTTTGTTGGTTTCTTTTTTTGTAAATTTAATTTTTTACCTGAATTTTTGTAAAATTTAGTAAAAAATCAACAAATTTCTTGTTTTTGAGTAGTATTTTACCCGCTAAAATCAACAAATTACTCATTTTTGTTGGGTCAAACCCCGAGCGATTCTCTAATTGATTTATCGATAAATCAGTAAAAATCTTCATTTTTTCGAAAAATTACCAGCAAATTAATAATAAATTACATAAAAAAATTATTTTTTGAGCTGATTCTGCTGATTTTCGTTGATTTATCGATAAATCAATTAGAGAATCGCTCGGGGTTTGACCCAACAAAAATCAGTAATTTACTGACAAAATGACTAAAAAAATAGCTAATTTTTAGATTTTTTCACTGATTTTTTAGATTTTTAGATTTTTTCAGAAAAAATAAAATTCAGAAAATATTTTTTTTACCTACATAACTTAAGATCGTATCAGTAAATTTATACTCAAGGTTTCTCCACGCAGGTCGAGCAGATGTCCAGATTGATCTGTTAGTGAAAAATTTACTCGCGATAATAAATTATTATGACACCGAAGATAAATTGGATTAATTGGCTCCCGTATGATTAAAAATCCTGATGGTTCTTTTGGTGAAAATGAATAAAGAACAAATCCCTGATTAGCTTGATCCGACACTGATGCATCAGCGATGTAGCTGTTTTCACAATTAAGATTAACTGCGATGACGTTAGTGATATTTACTATTTCAGGTGAAATATGCCTGCCAGTACGATCAGGAGCGTTATCACGTTTAAGAATAGATGGTGGAGGTAATTTTTTTCCCCACGCGGCGTGTAATTTAGGAAATAATTCATCAATGGTGTCGGTGACGGATTTTCTTAATTCATCTGCGTTATAATCGGTGAATTTAAAATCAACTAGTGTTGCTTCCGTTAGCGAGTATGTATCTACAAATTTCTGTTTATTAGGTGATCCATTTATTGCCTGAGTTAATGATTCATGTAAATGTTCTGTGTTGAATGCAAATTTATTTAATGCTTCTATGTGATCAATAATTTTATCACATGAACTTGATGAATCAAAAATACACTCTTGAAAATACTGCCGTAATTGCTGCAGAATTTTTTTATGACCCTGATTATTTTCCTTAAACCATAAAAAACATCATTAAATTCAACATGAAAAGGATCTGTTCTGAGTGTTTCTTCATCAACTGAATTACTAAAAATCCACATCATATCATCTTTTCTTCTGATAATAAAATCGCTACTCATGCTAAGTAGCTTGGGTTATATAAACCACCGAGGGTTCCACCATATACACGATAATCATCTCTCTTAGGTTCTGGTGGTATCGGTGGTTCTGGTTGTCTAACTTCAGGCCAACCTAGTACGCTTCTTATTGAAATCGCATAAATATCCACCTTGTAATCTGAGCTTATCTCAATAATTGACTTTAATGTCGGTTCGTGTACAGATATCTTTATTCCAGGTTCTTTGTCTCCTGTTATATTTTTTATTCTGTATATGAGCTTATCATTGATTTGCTCATTCTGATAGCTACCTGTTGGTATTCCAACTACGTTCCAATCTGGTTCATTGGTACCATCTTTATTTTTATTAGCAAAAACAAAAGAATTATTTGATTGTAACCCACCAAATGATTTTGATCTGATATTTAGCCAGCTGTGATAGACGCGCAATTGTGATAATGCAATTTCACTAATAGAAATAGGAGTAGGAAAATTAATACTAAATTCAGGTTTGGTTGAGCTAGCTGATATCATTGTTGTTTTTATCGGTATTGTGTTCGTCGCGATCTGCTGTAGTAGCTCGGCCTTTATTTATATTATTATCTTTAATCGTTTGATTCTAAATTTTTGTTATCATTGCAAATTCTGCGTCAGATATAATTCCGTCATTAAGGCATCGAAGATAATTTGAGTACGCTGCCGTTGCTGTTTGTAATTTATCTTTGTACTCGGTTAATTTTGCATTAGTACACGAAGATATTGTTTTAGATATGATGCTAAATACGCCAGTCAGCGTAGTGGTTGCAGAAACAGCGATGGTAACGGTTATCGACGCAATCATTGTCATCGCAGATAATATTATACCAACACCAGCAACAACAGCTGATACTGAGTAAAAAATAACATCAATAATAACTAATCGTCGCTGATATTTTTTTATTTTTACCTGATAGACGTCAATGATGTTTTTCAGCGACATCTGCCATGCGCGCGCCTGATTGTATCTGTATTTTGATGCGCTCATTATTTATTAATTAAGATGTTTTAACTAGAAATTCTAACACATATGAGTAAGATGCTCCAAATAAAACATTATCAACTGGCTGTAATTCAAATTCTGCTTCAGTATCTTTTTGTAATTCAACTGTTGCTGGATAAAGAGATTCAATTGATAATCCAGCTGTAGTTATTTTAAATTTCATTGGACTAATTACTGATAATCTGTATATGACAGTTACGGCCGGAGTATATTTTATTTTAGTATCTGTTCTTGTCCATGTTGCAGATGAAGATGATGCTACCACACGAACTGTATCATCAAATAATTTTTTAATTTCTGCGAGTTTTATGCTAACTATGGGAGGGTCTTCCAAAAAATTCATTAGCTGCTTTGTTTGGATCTAAAGTATTTCTTCTGAAGTTTGCGAAGTTTATTATGTGTTGCTCACATTCTTCACGTAGGGTACGTAATTTTAAATTTACATCGTCGACGTATTTTTTTGTTACCGCATCTTCACCTACTGTTGGATCTCCCAGTGAGGATATTTTATTTTTGTTCATGTTAATTTCTCCTAATATTGTATCACCAGTGCTTTTCACGCGATTATTAATATCTTCGTTGTTTTTTTGATGACATCATTAATTTTTTTAATATCTTCTTTAATAGTATTAAAATCACCTACGTGAGTGTTATATTCGTTTCGCTTAATTATATCACCTATTTTAAGGTTACTTGTTATTAACTTACCATGTTGATCCTGAAAAATAGCAACATCATCACGATCCACTTCTACTACCGATAAGAGATTATTAATATCATCTTTTGTTGCATACTTAGATAAATCACCAATAGTAAATTTTTCTTTTTCTAATATGCGTTTTACTGTTCTTGATGACAAAGATCTACCATAAGTGTCAACCATTATATTTATTTTAATTGATTTACTTTACCTGACGTGTACTCGTGGACGGTTTTATGATAGGGTTTATCAGAATCAGATATCGTTGCGAGAACATTTATTGCTTCACGACCACATATCGGAGGATCAGCTAGTTTTTGTGTTGGTAACGTAGAATACCTCGTTGGAGTATTTAACTGAGCTACATAATTTAAAAATTCTTGAGGTGGAGCTAATCCGTATGAGTCAGCATAAATAATTTCACGTGGATTAATAGCATAAGCAACCCAGTGAGTGCCTGATCCAGTGCTGTTATCGAGATTTATAATTCTTGTTTCATATTTATTTGGATACACTGGTAATTTATCTCGCATAAATACTCCTCTGAAAAACTTTATTTTTAGTTTTTTAGTTTCGTCAATTAAATCATAATTCGACATCGGTGTTATTATTTTCCGTACCATGACGGAGGTGTTCCTGGTAATCTTAGGCCTTTTCCGTACCATGATGGAGGTGTTCCTGGTAGTCGAAGTCCTCGTCATTTTGTTTTGCTATATCTTCCTCCTACAGCATTTTTCAGCGCCATACCTGATGCTGTTCCAACAGCACCTAACACAGTAGCTTTTGCCACAGCTGGTGCAGCAGCAGCGAATAAGGCTGGTAATGCAGCTAATAATGGAAACAATCCACCTATTTTAACCATATCTTTGATGGCGCTCGCAGATAGATCAATTTGTACTCCGATGTTGGATGATTTAGCTTTATTAAAGTGTTTTTGCTGCGTTTTAGTTATTGATAATTTATTTGGTCCACCTTGAATTTGATTATTTTTCAGAGTTAATTTTACTCCACATTTTTTTGCTGTATCTGATTGAAGTTTTTTCGTCTGACTTGGAGTCAGAGTCACACTAACGTGTTCACATGGCATTTTATAAATAACGTGATTGATTTAAATTACATTTTTTCCACAGGAGCATCAGTAATTCTCATTCTGCCATCAATACCCTCAAGAATCATGGTTCTATCACTGAGTATAACAGCAACAACCCTAAATGGAACGTTTCCCTTATCTATTCTGGCCTTAAAATGTATATCAACGACGGATTGTTGTAGCAGATCAAGATGTTCTAGTGAGAAGTAGTAGATCGGATATAAATTTTTAAAATGTAACTGTGATATTTGCAATCCGGTATCAATATTTTGATCCCGTCCCATAAGGCTCCACAATCGATGATATCCACGTGCTACTGAATTATTTGCATAATCTAATGAAATTTCTTCGATTGGTTCCTGATGTCCATTTATTCTCAGTGAAATTTCACTAGCTTTAAAATGATCGAAAATTATATGACTTCTAGTCTGATTATTTAATCGATCAGCTAGTTGAAGAGCTATAAAGATATGCCTTGGTGCAGAAACACCTTGCTGAGATGCTATATGCCAAGTAAAATTACCATTAGCTGTAGTAGTAATACTATCTGTAACCGTTGTCAACCAGGATAGAACAAATTTACCACCCTGATCCATGAAGGACAGTAAATTTTTTTCCTCAATTATTGATGCTGTCATTGATGGCATCCACAAAGTAAGTTTTTCTAATACAACGTTACCGTTACCACCTGCACCAGCACCAGCTTCTCTCCAAATAGCATCGTTGCTATCACCTTTTCTATAAAAGACAATCGTATGTTTGGCTCCAAAAATAACTTTTTTAAACCATCTATAAATCCAAAAATATGTGATAATGGAATAGCACATAAAAATCTTCTGTTATCAGGTGATAACATTTTTACGCGCAGCAAATCCAAGATTAAAATTAGGATTAGAAACCATTATTACTGGTTCTGTATCAGCACCATCATTTGAATTATGTTTTTTAGGTCGTCTAAATTCATACAGACCAGAATCAGCGCTATCTGAATTATCTTTAGCAAACATCATACTAGGACCAGCTGATCTGGTGAAATCATCTGAGTATCTTGCTAGGCCAATAATTGTTGTTGCAACATCAACGTTATCATTAATCGCTTCAATTTGTTTTCCGTCAACCATATAAGCGGCGCTCTTAAATAACGCCATAATACCGTTGTTGACGAATCCAACCTTAAAATTTGCATCGTAATTATTATCATCATTTTTTACGATTTTACCAACAACCTCGATAAATGCCTCATATGGCAGAAAATATCTTGTTGTATCGTGTACTTGTAATTCAATTCGACTACTACTATTTGGTGTTATCGCTTCATACGAGTAATATTGATAATCTCGTACTGATTCATCTTTCTCTGTTAGATCATGTACATTAAAAGCATCATTAGATGTTCGCGAAAACATTATTATTATTATTTATCGTCTAAAACGAAGACCATCTCCATACATACTAGTATTTGCTATCTCATTCTGCATCAGCGATGCTAGTTTTTGATTAGCAGAATCATTTATTATTTTACTAACATCGCCGGGCATCTCAGTGGTACTCGGTAATTTTATGGCTGTTTTTTTTTTCGTCGTATTAATTTTAATATTCTATCTTTGACGACATCAAATGCTTTACTGGCAGCAGCACCAACAGCAGCTGCAGCCTTATCGCGAACAAAATTCATAGCCTCCATTGATAGCTGCTTAGCAATAGGACCGAGTTTAGGAGCTACTCGTGTAATAAATCCTAATTCAACACCGTACGTGAATTTATACATCGGTAATCGCGAGTTTACAACACGAGCTGGCAACGATGCACGATGACCTTTATGTACGATCATTTTATTTATTATTTAATTGTTTAATCGCTATAGTCGTCGACGAGTTCATCAATAAGATCAGGGTAAATAGCTACATCAATAATATTTCCCTGAAATAATCTTCTACAGATATCAGTTGCTTCATTAATTATTTCGTGTGAATTATTTCCAGCTCGTTTTCCTCCAATAAGAACCTCCAACCGAGATACATCTTTGACAACGTTGTCAGGGCAGATAGAATTATATCCACTACCTGTGGTTTTAGGTACATCCTGAAATTCTTCTTCTGGAGATTTTGGTCGCTGAGATCTTTTTATTTCATCATCTACATTTCCTTTAAATTTTAAATAATTTGGATTTTTTATATCATAATCCTCACCTATAGAAGCAAAATATACCAAAGGTATCCAAATATTCTTGTTCATTTTTTAATCTTTTCAGGTTTTACATATTTATCTATACTATCATAACCGTACACAGCAATTTTAATTAATTTATCTTTATCTTTGAAAGTATTAAGAGCATCATCAGTAAAGAAATGAGTAACAGAATTTTTTCTTTTTGTGGAGAAGGTTGTTGCATTTGAGCAGGTGGAGGTTGTTGTATTTGAGCAGGTGGAGGTTGTCGTATTTGAGCAGGTGGAGGTTGTTGTTGTAATAGATATCTATCTATCGCATTATCATATTCAATATATCTAGCATCATTCACTCTAGCTTGTTTAGTGTTGTGATATATATTAAATATCTATTTATACCATATTTCACGACCTACTGTTTTATTGGCGTATTCAGGTTTTAAAACTCGCTTTCGTTGTTTTAGATTATTATATGATTGCACAGCAGTTGAAACAAGTATATCAACATCTTTTATCGATCTTAATTCGGTAATACTTTTTTCGGTAAATTTATCAATTGCAGCAACCCTAGTAGTTGATTGTCCTGTATCATCATCAAGTTCATCTTCATCTTCAGCTACAGCTTCAGTTGCTGCATCAGCAACAGGTACAGGTGCAGCAATAGGTTTTTGTCGAGTTTGCTCTTCAATTTTTTTCAACACAGGAAGAATACCACGTTTTATATCTTCATGATCTTTTACATCACCTAAGATAACTTTTTCATTTGTTTCAGTTATTGGTTTAAATAATAATTGGGTTGACTCAGCAAATCCCTCTTTCGCATCTTGAACTGCACGTATTTTTCGTTTAACTTATTCTCGTACTGGTAGATATTCTTCTATTGCTTTTAATCTCTCTCGTGCTATTCTGGTTCTAAGTGTCTCTCCAACATCCACTGATTATTTTATAATTATTAATTTCAATTTATATCTTAAAACTAAAAAATATATTTTTTTTTATAAAACTCTGATGTAAAATTCCCTGACTCATATCAATTAAAATTACTACAGCAGCAGGGAGGGCGCTACCCATAGCTGGTCGAGAAAAAAGTAAACAAAAATAAATAAACATGTAGACCACTTTATTTTTCAGCTATCTTTTCGAACTAAAGTTTTATTCACGTAAT